>CM036590.1:36627978-37227978 GCA_020745705.1 Hemiprocne comata | reverse complement strand
TCCAGCAGCAAAGAGCAATGTCCGCCAACGACCAATAATGATCCATAATGGTCGTTCTATTTACATGCTCATGCAGGCTGGTCTGGCCTTTTGTCTGTTCAGTCCTCAGGTCCTATCTGTGGTTCCTGTAACAATTTTGCCATGCTCCAGCCAAAGGCTGGGTCCTGGCTGCACACGTAGCAAGGGGGGCAGGGGTAAATCCCTTGTGCAAATCCCAGCCCCCCCGCCGCCCCCCCCGGGTTGTCGCTGCTTCTGTTTTGGGGTTTTTTTGTTTGTTTTTTTTCTTTCCTTCGACTTTTACGTCTCTCTATTCCAATCAATTTGTGTCAGAGACATACCTTTTGTGGAGGCCAGTCCTCCACACATTCCAATGCTGGACTCCATCTGTCAGGAGCAGGCCATCCCCATGTGTTGTAAGGTGAGCCGACAGCATAGAAGACCAGTCTGGCTGAATAGGGAGCTTTAGCTGGTGCTCAGGGAGAAAAAGAGAATCTATGGCTTGTGGAGGAAGGGGCAGGCCACTCACAGTGACTACAAAATTGCTGTGAGGCTATGCAGGGAGAGAATTAGAAGGTCCAAAGCTCAGCTAGAAATTAATCTGGCCTCCATGGTAAAGGATAACAAGAAAAGCTTCTACAAATATATTAATAGCAAAATAAAGACCAGAGAGACCCTCCATCCCCTACTAGATGCAGGAGGAAACATAATGATGAAGGATGAGGAAAAGGCTGAGGTGTTTAATGACTTCTTTCCCTCAGTCTTTAGTAACAGAACTAGTTATATATAAGGAATCGAAATTCCTACACTAGGGGACAGGGGCGGTAGCAGAATGATCCCCCCCACAATCCAGGAGGAGATGGTCAGTGACCTGCTACACCACGTAGATATGCACAAATCTATAGGGCTGGATAGGATGCACCCAAGAGTGCTGAAAGAGCTGGCGGGGGTGCTCACCAAGCCCCTTTCCATCATTTATCAGAAGTCCTGGCTGACTGGAGAGGTACCAGCAGATTGGAAATCAGCCAATGTTGCCCCCATATACAAGAAGGGATGTTAAGATGATCCGGGAAATTACAGGCCTATTAGTCGGACTTCAGTAATGGGGAAGCTGATGGAGAAGATCATCCTGAGTACTATTGTGCAGTACCTGCAGGATAACCAAGTGATCAGGCCCAGTCAGCATAGGTTCATGAAGGGCAGGTCCTGTTTGACTAACCTCATCTCCTTCTATGACAGGGTGACCTGCTTATTGGATGAGGGAAGGACTGTGGATGTTGTCTACCTTGACTTTAGCAAGGCCTTTGACAAGGTTTCCCACAGCATTCTCCTAGAGAAGCTGGCTGCTTGTGGCTTGGATGTGCATACACTTTGCTGGATAAAAAATTGGTTGGATGGCCAGGTCCAAAGAGTTGTGTTGAATGGAGTTCAATCCAGTTGACAGCCAGTCACGAGTGGTGTTCCCCAGGGCTCAGTGCTGGAGCCACTCCTGTTTCACATCTCTATTGATGATTTGGATGAGGGGATTGAGTGCACCCTCAGTAAGTTTGCAGATGACACTAAG
The DNA here is from genome assembly GCA_020745705.1 of Hemiprocne comata. NCBI lineage: Eukaryota > Metazoa > Chordata > Aves > Apodiformes > Apodidae > Hemiprocne > Hemiprocne comata. The sequence continues at coordinate 37,226,417 of CM036590.1, read as the reverse complement.
TTGAGTGGGAGTGTCGATCTGCTTGAGGGTAGGGAAGCTCTACAGAGGGATCTAGATAGGCTTGATCAATGGGCCACAGCTAGTTGCATGAGTTCCAATAAGGCCAAATGTCAGGTCCTGCACTTTGGCCACAACAACCTCCAGCAGCGCTACAGGCTAGGGGAGGAGTGGCTGGAGAGCTGCCCAGCAGAGAGGGACCTAGGGGTGCTCATTGACAGCCAGCTGAACATGAGCCAGCAGTGTGCCCAGGTGGCCAAGAAGGCCAACGGCATCCTGGCCTGCATCAGGAATAGTGTGACCAGCAGGACCAGGGGGGTGATCTTACCCCTGTACTCAGCCTTGGTGAGGCTGCACCTTGATCACTGTGTGCAGTTCTGGGCACTGCAGTGTAAGAAGGACATTGAGGTGCTGGAGAGGGTGCAGAGAAGGGCAACTAGGCTGATTAGGGCTCTGGAGAACAGGTCTTATGAGGAGAGGCTGAGGGAGCTGGGGCTGTTCAGCCTGGAGAAGAAGAGGTTGAGGGGTGACTTCACTGCCTTCTACAACTACCTGAATGGAGGTTGTAGTGAGGTGGGTGTTGGCCTCTTCTCCCTAGTGACTAGCGATAGGACAAGAGGAAATGGGGTCAAGGGGAGGCTCAGATTGGATATTAGGAAAAATTTCTTCACAGAAAGAGTGGTGAGGCATTGGAACACGCTGCCCAGGGAGGTGATAGAGGCACCGTTCCTGGAGGTGTTAAAAAAATGGGTAGACATGGTGCTTGGGAGATCATTTAGTGGTCACGATCTTTTCCAACCTTAATGATTCTATGATTGATTCTATGATTCTATTCATACCAGCTGTTAATTTGTTGAAGTATCTTATTTGCCTTTCTGTAAATGTGATCAGAAAGCTGTCTAGTGGAAACTTTTATGTGGATTCCCAATGCATTAAGGTAAAACAGGTAAGAGAGGTCTCCCATTCTTGTCAAAGGGTGAAAGAAAACTGTGGGAGGATGATAGATGATTATGAACCATTAAGTGACAAAACCTGTGTCTTCACTGTAAAGAGAACGGTCTGTTAATGTGAGTGAACATGAACACAGATCAAACACATACACCTCCAGTGTTGACAGCCAGTCTGTGCTGAATTTGTAGCCAGAGAGAGGAGCCCTTCTGCATGAACATAACTGAGGACTGCAGCAACACTTGAACTAACTACAGCAGAAAGAGACTGAACAAAAATCAGAATTCCATAGCAGACTAATCCTTCTCCTAAGTAAAATGGTATTGTATTAATGAGTTTGAAATTATTCCATTTGCTCAGCCCTGTAGGAAAATTCACATGAAACAGATGATAGTGTTGGGATTGAAAATGGATGTGATGACAGAAGGGTAGGTCATGAAAAAGCCAAGGTTAAAGGCAGAACTTTTGGGAAAGCCTTTTTCACATTTACTTGTACTATTCTGTATCTGCGCATTTTCCTCTTTACACTGTCATTTATTTCCTGCAACACAGAATAGCCATTGGCATTAAGACACTATTCTCAGACTGAGTAATAGTTTTGCTGCTGATGTGCTAATACTTCCGTGAAGCAGTTTAGTGAAAACTAATTGCAAGGTGTGCTGTGGGCTACTGCAAGAGTTTGTACTTCTAATGCTATTTTATTAATTTTTATCACTTTGCTTCCTTATGCTTTGGGAGACTTGAAACAACATCAAGCTGTATCTTAACTAGGTTCTTGCTGGGCTTTCATATAATGATGAGACTTCATCACATATTGACTATGAACTGGCACTGTCTCCCTTTATTTGCAAGTATATAATTGCTTCTGAAAGAGTTTATTCCTCTAACTGATCAACAAAATAGTATGTAATGAAGTATTTTCCCAGCTTTTATTCTAATAATGAGGGAGCAGCAGTCTTGGACAAGCTCTCTGTCCCACATCTAACGTATATCTTTTCATATGCAAAATATAGATCAGTGTTCAAGCTACTGTTCTGAACCATGAGTAAGACTTTTTCACTTCAGAATGGTAGGTAATTTGCTTGCCAAATCCTTTGTTTATCAGGAAAATTTTTAATCAGCTATTAAGGCCTAATGGATTCAAACTGCTATCTAAATATTAAATAGTAATCACAATTATTTATTTTTACTGAAGTAAAATAATGTGCTTTGCAACCTACTTAAAAGGAGAAAAGTTTAGGCTAGAAAAAAAATGAATTTGTAAAAAAATTTAATCTTCAACATTAGCATAATATGGTATTTTGTTATGTAAATTATATTCATTCATTTTAATATATATAAAATTTTTGAGTGAATTCATGTGGTAAGAAGCAGCACAGAAATCTAAACAACTTACGATATTCACAGATATCTTCCTAACTCGTTAATAAGTGCAATGCTTTTAATCTCAGACAGAACATCTGTTTAAAGAGGTTGTTAGATAGCTTTCTCAGCATCACAGCATTAATGTTCTTTCAGTTTAATTACTTCTTATGTTTTATTTCTATTAGATGAAGCTACTGGGCTCTTTAAAGAACATTCTTTTCTTGAAAAATTGTCCCAGTGGTATAAGTCGCATAATTTTAAGTGAAAAATTTACCAGAAGTATATAGGAAAAAGAAAGCATAAAAGAAGATTCCACAGCGATTTTTTTCATATGAGAAAAGCAAGTAATAATTTCAAGATCATTAACTCCGATATCTCCTTTTCTCTCTCTTTTTTTTTTTTTTTTTTAATTTAATTTAGTCCAATCAATGCAACAATTCACAATGATTCTTTGACAGTTTTGTTCCTAAGAGCTATTCAAATTATATGCATCCATCTTAGAAAAAACATGTGTTAATATTGTTGATAGAAATACATCATGATGCCAAAGTTCATTCTCCATAGAGGAAATAAATCTAGTATCTTTTACAGATACCATTTTAAAATGAAAGTAGTACAGGTAATCCACCTCTTGAAATCTGTCCTTGGATGGATCCATCCTTTCCATCCTTGAAAATACTCAAAAGCTGTTTGGACATAGTTCTGGGCAACCTGCTATAGATGACCCTGCTTGAGCAGCACTGTAGTGGGGCTTTTAATCCTTACTTAAATAGGGGTTTTTAAAGACAACACACCAAGAGACTCTTCCGGACAACTTTTGGGTTTTGACAAAACTTCCTTGGTTGTGAACTTGTACAATTGATTGGAGTTTGAATTGTTTTATAATAAAATGGAACTGAATAAATCAACATGAAAACTTCTCAGAATCCTATATAATAATTCAGAGTATCACTGATGTCAGTTTCCATGCAAAGGGAGTGTCTCAGAAAATGTCAGCAACACACCATATCTTTTTGTGTTCCAAATAACAGAAAATACGTTACAATCCTGCAATCACAAAAGTGAAATATATTACAATCCAAAGGAACACATGATACTCGAGATCCTACATACCACTTAAATATTCTTGCACAAGCATTACAGGGTAGAATACAGATACCTCTTCCTAAATATAAAAGCATGTGAAAATGCTCTTAAGATCTGAGATGTAAATTCATGGTTCTGTAGATCAATAATTCAATTTCATTACTATTTTTTATTGGGGCTAAGAGAATATATGTCCTCAGATAATTCAGAAACAAATCCCTGCCTTGGGCAGGCACTGCAGTGTGCCTGTAAGCTGCAAAATTGCTACAATTGATATTAAAACCCCTCATGTTTGGGGCTTTTTTCATAAAATGTCAGCACGTTGTCAAGCATAACAGGAACATGCAGAGAAACAGACATTATGAAAGCACTAATACTGCAACTGTTGCTAAACATCTGTTTCAATTTAAGCCTTCACACATGTGGACTCACTGCCTGTTTCTTCTCCACAGTTAATTTTTGTACCAGACAGGAATCTTACAGTTTCTGAGAAGGCACCTTTTATTCCTGTGATTAAAAAAAAATGGAAGATAGAAGATAAATAGGTAATATTTATCTGCTGCCTTAGTGGGTTTTTTTTAACTAGTCAGCATATCATGTTTGTTCAAACACTCATGCAATATTTGTACTACCTTTACCTGAACACGCTTCAAGAGAAAATCTAACTATTTTCCATTTTCAGAAGTCTCACTCACTGAAACATAAGCCAAGGTTGAATCAAAATCTGGTGAATCTTATCTTCCAGAATGTCCATATCCTGCAAATTCTATATTCTGTATTTCTGTACTCTGGAGAGCATATTCTGCAAGTTATTTTCAGTTCTAAGGCAAAGAGAACTATTTATGCCTTTTTCAAATAAATTTGCAGTAGAAAGATTTGCAGCTTCATTTATTTTTGTTGTATGAAAGGTCTGTGAAACATTTCTCCTTATAATCAACTTCGCATACTGCAAGTGCTTAAATATCCTATTGAATTTCCTAGATGTACTATTATCCCTCAGAAAAATTAGTAGTAAAAGCTTTGCTCTCCTTAGATTTCTTAATAATCGCTAGACTTAATTTCAAATAATTAACAGAATCACTTTGTCAATTTAAGGTTTACACAAGAGTTGAAAGAAACCCCAACACATTCTGTTAAGCAAAAGGTAAAGGCAAGTAAACCTAGGGGGTGGGAGGGACAGTGAGGAAAATGTGAGCAATTGGTGATTTTGCAGGTGTCTGGAGTTATATTTTGGTATATGTGGAGAAAATGTTCTGAGAAACAGCTGGATATAATAGCCATAAGGTTTTTACTTTGCTGTGAGCCCTCCTTAGCTCTGAGGTAAGAGGTAATTTTTTCTTTCACTCTGAAGTATTTTGTAGTGAAAAACTAAAAAACTGATAAACTTATCCTCAATGTCAATGAGCAATCACAAGCATGATATCAGCCTGGGTGTTTAAAAAGTTAAACCTTTAAATGCCCCTTTAGATACCTTCTGAGCACTCTCTCTTTTTACTGTTATTCTTTAGAAACCCCAGTGAGAAGTCACAGTACTATTTTGCTGGTAATGTATGTAAATCTGCCACCATGACAGTCAGCACCTCAGAAGTTTACTGTCCTCAGGGTGACATGTGCTTGTTAAGTCTTCAGTCATACACTTTTAGGGACCAGATCTTTATCTGACCAAATCAACTTAATGCTTGAGAAATAAATATGTTATTTGTTTTTGTACCAGAAGAAAGGACTTCTCTGGGCACAGGCAACTACAGAAGGAGGTAAGCAAAGAATCTAGTTTAAAGCATTGCCAATGTGGTTATAGTTGCAGATTTCCTTGCAACAGAGTTTCTCAGGGATTTGAACTACCTCTTCAAATACTACATTTTGGAAAAAGGAGAGAGGCAATGAACTGGAGACACAGAATGTAACTTTGTGCTATCCTTTGTCAGAAAAATATAGCTTTGATCTCTTTCTGAGGATCTTGCATTGAGAAGCTGCAGCGTTAGCAAAAGTCCCATGCTCAGCAGGAGTAACTGTAAGTAGCTATTTGGACAATACACTTTATTTCCATTTCTTGGTCATTTCTTTAAGCCATTTTTGGACATTGTCCAGAAGAACAATTAAAAAAGACTTCCTGATTTCCACCTGAAGAATAAGATCAATAACTTCAGTATACTATTTTGAACACATTTGGTATTCCCCAAATTTTAACAGTGAATAATGAAACTAATGACCACAAATGGATTTGCTTGACTTGATTGCAGAAGCTGTTAATGTTAAAAGTTGAGAACATTAATCTTTAACTTCAATGAGCATTTAAAAGAGTGGAACGTAATAACTTTCCTGTGCCTTACTTTCAGTATGTTGCTAAATATTAAAAAAATATATATATTGGATAATAACACATCTTTGCTAACAAGAAAAGTGACCCAGAGTGGAAATGTTCTTATTTTACAGAATAGATTTTCCACCTTCAGATTTTCTTAAAAAGTCAGCTTCAAAGGAGTGGTGTTTCTTATACTAGACTATTTTCCCATGCATTGCCAAACCTGCAGGAAATTAAGCATAAGACTCTTCCAAGTAAATAAGCAGGACTAACAGTTTAAATTGTTTATTTTAGATACCTAACCCATGGAAAAAATAATTTAAATAGCATTTTAAATTATTCTAACTTCCTTGAGCTGTTTCCTAATGAATTACCAAAAGTACAGTTACAGCTCACATCTGGGCACCACCCAATTATGCATTAGCCTCTACCTCTACTTTTAACAGACAAGATTGCAGCAGCATTTTAGAAATTAAAGTGCTGCAGCTGGGCCACACAGAAGGATGCCTGTATACAGAGCACATACAGAATCCTGTGTTCGGTCTCTCATTTTCATAAGGCATAAGAACCAAGAGTATTAATTACATAAGGATGATATAAGCGATGGGATAAATATTTTAGGACACAAAGAACTTCAGAACTTTGATGAAACTTTTATCATCCTAATTCTTTCTATTAGTTGAAGCTGCTACTGGCCATCTGTGTCACTTACCAGATTCTCATGTAACAATTTCTTCATGTGTGATAGCTTGTGATTACACTTTAGGTGTAATTATATGTGTAAAATGCAGTAAACAGGCTCTAGGCCTTGTGCCCAGTCAGTAACTACTAATTCCCTCCCATACACAGTTTCAGTGTGAAGCAGTGGCTGTAAAGGTGATAGGCTGAATGGAACTGACCACAGAGCCCACAGTAAATAGCTGAAGGACACCACTGTAATGAGTGCATGAGTGCCTGGAGTTGCTGTTGCAAATTTCTAAACACTGAGTCTGGCTTTTCTTTGATCTTTTACTCACCAGCTAGTTCGTTGGTTCATTGCTATACAATTGCTGTAGACAATTAAATATTCATATATCTCATTCCTAAGTATGAGGACTGGAAATGGAGAATTGATCATGCAGCATACTTTCCAATATGCTGAAGAAAAGTGTTTGATGATAAATTGTTTTTGTAGGTATATCCCTTGTTTAAATAATGCAAATAAACAGGAATTCTATTCAAAAGCAAGATAGATCTTTAATTTCATTATCACCTGCTTCCAGTTCTGTAGTCTATTGTTAATGCACAGTTCCATTTTTACATAAGAGGAAAGAGTAAGTTTTTAATAACAGCAACTAATTCGTATAGGTCTTTTTAGAAATAAGTGTCAACACATTTTTTTATCCCACTACGTAAAGGAGCACACTCTTTAGAGAGGCAAGGTGACTTGGTCAGTGCCATACAACACATAAGCCCAGTGCTGTCGTATGCTTTCCTGTGCTAAGCAAAACAGTAAGACAAATTCAGCTACTTTTATTTCTAGATACACAAATTTTGTCTAGAAATGTAAATATAATTTATTTTCTCTGCTTCTCATTCTAAAACAAAAGTCAGTTCTTCCTTTATTGGTATAAAATATCTGTATGTAACAAAATGTTTTTTAAAAAGGCAGTAATTCATTCCAAGTATAACCTGATTTTGTTTATATGCATAAACCACACTTCCAATCTATGTGATCAAGCAGCAAATAAACAATCCTTTTTCCTCTGGTATCTCACATCACCTTCAATATTCAATGCCTACAGAAAAATTATTTCTCAAAAATTGTCTGTCCTCATAAACCAAAGCAGAATATAAACCTTCTTTCACTCAGCTTCCTCTTCAAGCAGTATCTGCACAAAACAGTATAGATTTCTTTAAAATTTGTTCATGCAGGAGAAATGTATTAAAAATATGTGCAACAATGCAACAGGTGAATTCTCACCATAATATACAATCAGCATTTGCTTAATACATAAAACTAGCTTTCCATTGTCTCTACAAAAGAAATTATCTAAATAGGGTACAGTGATGAAAAATACAGGATACCAATCTTTGAGTTTTTATATCTATCTCTAATTGCAGTTTATGAATCAACATATTTAATATGCCAATAAATACTCTAGGGAAAATTGTAATGAAGTTGTGCAACAACCTAGAGTTTTATTTCTAATGTTCTGATACATTTTTTCAAAAGTTTTGTAAGGAAATATAATGAGTCAGATGGTCTCCAGAAGCAGAACTGTTAGAAAACTTGTAAACTGTATGTTTAATCTGTTTTACTCTGGTGGGTTAGCCTTGGCTAAGGGCCAAACTCCCACTTAGCTGCTCATTCACTCCCACTACTCAGCAGGACAGGGGGAGAAATAAGACAAGACAGGTTATGATTTGAGATATAGACTGGGAGATCACTTGCCAATGACTGGCTTGGGGAAAATTAGTTTAATTTGTAGCCCATTAAAATATATTCAGGAAGTAAGAAACAAAGAAAAATATTAAAACAACACATTTTGCCCAGTCTTAATTTTACTCCTTCACTCTAAGTATGAGCTGTGGAAAATTTAAAGCAACACAGTTCAAAGAAAAACTTTCTTCTGTAATGCCAGTAACTCCTTTGTGTTTATTACATATCCTCGAGAAACTACTTCTCTACCACATGACCTTCATCTTCAGAATACTTTTATTTTCTCCCCATTCCAGGATGGTATTTTTCTAGGCTTGATCAAACTTTAAGGAGTTTCATAAATTAAACTGAACTTTGAAATTCAAGTGCATAACTGTAACTACAGTAAATGGACACTGTTTACAGCACTGTAAATAGAGTTACTGAGAAAGCAAAACTATTAAGCTACGGACCAGATGGCATCCCAAATTCTGTACTCATTTGCTGGTTATCAGCAATTTTATACTGTTTTCCCAGATAGCATAATACCAATATGTTTGTAAAATTACAGCTTTGTGATTTATGTTGATATCTACATTATCTAGTAGAGTCTTTTTAAAAAAACTCTCTAACACTTAGCCTCTATGTTAACTTGGAAGATCAGGTTTTATGGCATAAGAAGTGTGATTCTTATTCTCATTATTTTGGCGGAAAACTTCAGAATGTGACCCCATGAAAACTAAATTAAAAAAAAAAAGGACTAGAGACAGAACCCCATCTGGAACCCAAACTGATTTGTAAGCCGATTTAGTAGCTTTAGAAAGCTTTGGGACTGGCAATACTAGATTCAAGCTTTCACAGTACAGATGTTGTTTTGCTGCTTTTTTTTTTTTTTTTTTTTTTTGCTTGTTTGTTTGGGAGAGAAATTATGACTTTGCTTCAATTGAGACATGTTACACAGAAAAAAAGCACTTCTGAAACTTGAATAGCCATTCAAGACTTTAAGTGAAATAATGGCACTGACAGCAGAAATTGAGAAGGGTGAATGCTTGAAAAGATCAGTGAAAGATGCATCTTTGGAACAGTTATTCTCCAAGGAGATTCAGAAGGTAATGTCAGACAGAAAAGAAAGGTTTTCTCAAGGAAGAGAAAAAAAGCCCTAGTAGGACTTCCAAGTTGGAAGAAATCGGTTGCTATTGCAAAATAGGACAAAATATGGGTCATGTATTTTCTTTGAAGCCAATTCTGTATTAAAACATATGCTACATTTTTAGTTAAAATATATCGATAATGTTTATTCTATTTGCTGACTTTTATGATTTCTGTCTTTTGACCAAAATACCCCTGAAAATGTATATAAGAACAAAGCCAAAGCACTTATTACATTTTTGATCAAATTTATTAGTCACATAGGTTGTTCAACGAGCATGTTCAGTAAGTATAAACTGGCACAGATATTGGAAAAAACATACATGTTTACCACTAAAAAAATGCTCCTCTCCTCATTTGTCCCATCCCTTATACCAGCACAAACGGTGTGTGTGTATACACTGAACTGGGTCAGAGAGCTGAGCAGATAAAAATGGAAAGGAGGAAGAGATAGGGAGGAATAATTTTTCTGTCAGATCAGATCCACATCTGACTCACTCCTTTGACACATGAACAATTTTCTGACACAACTGAGCCTTGAGAGCAGGGAGCACACAGGTAAGGAATGTGCAGGACTTCTTTTGGTGTAAGTGGTGACCTGTAACTGTTGAAATGGCTGCTGAGAAATTCCCACTGAGAAGCACCAGATTCAAATTTTTCTAAGACCTTACTCTGCTGGTTCAAAGGTTGACATTTTAGTAGCAGTATTTATTTGTAGCAGGATTATCTAAGCAAGTAAAACAGACAGACATCCAGAAAGGATCAAAAAGGATAAGCTACAAGAAACTTCTTTCCATCTTACTGGGTTTTTCTTCTGATATGTTGCAAGTTTCCCTTCTTCATTTTATCCTGAATTGCACCATTTAAGATCTTCTTTTAACCTTCTCAGCTATATGCAGGTTACCAGACTGGTCAGCTAATGAACCCAGACATCCTCTTCGTCATCACATTTATTTACCTCTTACACATCAGCTCAGAATCCAATGTTGTGAATAATGAGCTATAGTGAAACTTTTTCAATAGATATGTATGAAATGAAAATTAATGTTTGATTTCTAGTCACTCCTACTGGATTGTTGAACAGGTAACAATCTTATGTTACTTATTTTACTTATTTCTGGCAGTTGCAGAAGCTAGATCATGGCCAATTTGCACTCTGTGTGTAGCTGCCAAATACAGGTTGCTGTTTCTATCTAGGGAGAAATACTTGGTCTCTTCCTTTTCCTCTCTTCTTTAATGATAATCTTTTCAGTAGGAGATTCTCCTTTCTAACAGTGCAGCTCCAACAGCAAAATACAATTCCTACAGTCCAATGCACAATCTATAAAATTATTTAACTGAAATCTTCATTTTTTTCTTCTGCTAATTTAATCTGCCATAAAGCTTCCTTTAGGAAGGGAAATATAGTCTCTTCAGACAGCAATTTAATACTGTCGATCATCTCCTTTGTTGACCAAAACATCACATGAAGAAATGAAACCAAGTATGTTTTGGTTCTTATGTGCCAGTAACTGATCCCAATAAAATGTAACCTATTACAGTTACCTGATCAGGTATCCTGCAGCTTTGAAGAGGCAGAAAGATAACCTTAAACTGCACCTCATCTGGATCTTGTCTTTCATACATGAGAACAAAACTGGTAACCAAATGTGATCAAATCTTTTTGGAAAAGTGGGCAAATTGCAAAGGAGCATGTCAGGTCACCTCTGTAGTCTTCTGCTTTCTGCCACACTTAGGACAGTTTGATCTTGTGGGACTTCTGTAATCTCAGGTTAGTATGTACACCTGGTCATACACAGAAAAGAAGAAAGTGAGGTGTTATCTTAGGCCTCCTATACTGTGATTTGGGTCAGCCCAGGCTAAGAACATTAGAGTTCATTCTGGTCTATGAAGAATCCTACCATGTGCTGTGGGGCTTCCTGGAGCTGAACTGCTTCTTAAGTCTGGCTTTGCCACTGGTAGTATGACTGAGGGTCTTTAGAAGATTTTAAAAGAAAAATTCCAATAAAAGCTTAGTTTCAGTTTCCTGTGTTTAAGAAGTCACAGAGGACATACTATTCTACTTTTCATAGAATCTGTATTTTAAGAATGCTTTTTAATAGAAAAGTAACTATTTCAAAATTCTTCAAAATATCAAACCATGCCTCCATACTGTTGGAGCCTCCTTTCAGGCTTAGGCTAAAAATCAAAATATCTTCTAACTGAACTAAGCACAATGCCTCCCTGTATAGAGCAATGGCTGTGCACATATCAAGAGGAATTGCCTTTCATGATATGGAAAGTTAAAACCCGTATATTTTCTCATTAATCATATTTTGATAGAAAGAAATAATGATAGCTTCATGAAGCTGTGTCCGATTAATGCATATTTTAGTTCTTCCAGGGCTTACATGTTATGAGCAATGGGTAGCTGCTGAAATGGGCACTGACACTCTGATATAGAACTGACCTGTTTCCTTGCCAGCAGGGGAAGCTCCCCTCCACCCCGTTCTCCTGACTGCTGTCATTTGGCCATTTCTCACATCAAATCATAGAATAATTTACATTGAAAGGCATCTCCATTGGCATCTGTCCCAGTCCTCTGCTCAGAGTAGGTCTAATTTTACCAGGTTTCCCCAGGCCAAGTCCAGTCAGGCCCTGATCACTTTGAAGGCTAGGGAGTGCACAACCTCTGGGGGAAAGCTGCTCCTCTCAATAATAAAGTTTCTTTATATTGTCATGGTTTGGCACCGAGTTGGCAGTCAAACCAATAACAATAACACTCTCGATTCACCCCCCTCCTCCCCCAAGGTATGAAAGAGGGAGAAAAATGAGAAAGAAAGGCTTTCTGGGTTGAAAAGTGAAACAGATTGATTTTAATTCTTAGTGAAAAGGGAATATATATATTTGTAAAGGGATGTGCAACACCTGATCCCCTCCCTCCTCCCCCAGCGACTCTCACAGCAACTCTTCTCCCTGGTGACTCCAGCTGAAGGGGGGAGTGTCCGGGCGCACGGACGGGGCCCTCGGGTGTCGGCTGGGAAGAAACATGGAAAAAAAAAGAGAGAGCCAAAGAGAGGGTGATAGAAGCGACAGTAAGCAGAAAAGTGAGTGGAAAAGGAAAAAGAAAAGCTTGACTTTCGTGATGTCTTAACCTATACTGAAAGCCAAATAGAGAAAATATTATGAGCAGGGAATATTCTGATTTGCTGATCCTGCCTTCGGTCTAATCTGCTCCCCTGTAGGGGGGGGGAGGCTGCAGACAGTCAGAAGTGACCTTGGTTATTATCAGTCCACTGGTGCTGCTAAAAAGTTCACTGAAAGAAAAAAAAATCAGCAAAGAGCTTCACTCTAGCTCAAACCAAAACATATATCTAACTGGACTTCCCCATGTTCCAGTTTGTGCCTGTTGCATCTCATCCCATTGCTGCTCACCTTCAAGAAGAGTCTGACTACATCTTCTATCCATCCTCCCATCAGGGTTTTGTGAGCAGCTATAAGGTATCCCCAGGGGCTTTCTCTTCTCCAGGCTGAACAAATCCAGCTCTTTGCATTCTGCCTACTAGATCCCGCTCTCCAGCCACGCAGCCAGCCCTGCAGGAGCCAGCCCTGCAAGAGCCAGCCTCCACGGCTGAACACAGGTAAATTTGGGTTGATCTTACAGTGGTAGATAAGCTGCAACTAGAGAAAATAAGGCTTGAGATTCTGAATCAGAAAAAATGTAAGTGTATAGGAAAACTATTTTAAAATAAAGATCTTTGAATGAACTTTATATTAAACCTGAAAAAGGACATTTCTGTGTATTTAAGGAAAGAAGATTAGTTATAAGAGTATTTAAAACTGCACAAACTACATTTAGATTTACAATATCTCTTGAAATGTAAGTATAAACATTGATGAAAGAATGTTATTAATTTCTGTAGGAAATCTTAATGAGATGTGAGCTGAAAATACTAATTTGTAGTTTGAGAAAGCTGTTCAAATGATGAAATATGGCCCTTAAATTATATGGAGTATCAGAATAATTTTTTGTCTGAACAAATCAAGTTTAATCCCCCCAGCGTGTTGGCTTTTTAGGCATCCAATAAAACCAAAGAACCAGAACCTGATTTAGTCAATTAGTCTATTGTTGCCTTCCACAAGTGTTAATTGGCATGGAACCTAAGAAGGGAATTGCACTTATTCTGAAACTAATGGTAAATAGTTTCTTCAAATGTCCTTTTTATTAATTATTAATTAATTATTATTTCTGGTGGTGCAGAAGGTGGCACTCTTTCCCCTAGTGAGTTTAAATGCTAGTGTTGTGTACAGAGCAAGGCACAAATGTCATTTAATGGAGTTGTATGAATTCTTTCCCCATCCATTAATGCATTTGACAAGAAAACAGAAAAATAAAATGTATGCTAATTCTTTGCTTATTACTTACAGATATGAGCCAAGTAACACCCTATTACAATTCCAGTTGTAGCTCTTAACTGCCTCTCTGTGTTTAAGTATGTAAAATCACCTTTGTTCGCGTAATGGAAATACAGACTATAGAATTTCATTATATCTTTTTTTTTATTGTTTTTGTCATGATCAGACATTATGATATGTTCATTATGTTCATTCTGCCCACAAATATACACCAAATTCAGTAGAATATCTCCTAATTACTTCTTATCTCACCTCTGTAAACCATTTTTCTATTGCTTTCTCTAACAAATAAAATAATATTTACAATTTTCAGTAATTTTCTGAAAGGAAAATAATCCACTTCCTAACTGTAATGCATTAGCTTAAAAACTGTAAAATGACAGATGTCAGTGCAGATTGGATTTATTTTTCCAATATGCTTTTAAATGAATGAATGTGAAACTGTTAATACTTGTTGTATCTCAGGGAGTTGGTTATATTTATATGATTTTAATGTCTGTTTTTTAATGCTAGAGCTGCAGTTGCATATGTGGGAGGTAACTGATGTTTGCCAGTTTCCCAAAGGAGCCTAGCTGCTATGAGCTTATAATTTAGGATGACAGCCATCTTTTCTTTCCTATTTAGTTTGAGATTTCATAAATCAGATTTTTTTTTCACAGTTAAATACTGAATGCAGTATTTCTACTCACAGTAGAGCTCAATAGTCAGATAGATATTCCAACAATGCTGTATGGACAAATGAAGAAGGGCATGTTTCTCCTGGAAGAAAGACATTTTAGCCTCCTAAAGGAGCCATGTACTGTTGTTGAAGCTGTACAGAGAAATTTTCTTCTTGGTGCAGATAAAGAAATACATGCTGGTTCATTACGTGTCGGCATCTTGAGAATGTGATAAAATGACATCCACCAATAAACCAGCCTGCAGAAATTATGGTCAGGAAAAATAACATTTTAAACATTAATGTCCTATTACTCTGCATTTACATCTGGGAATGCTGCGGAGTCACATATACCTACTGTAATGCCAAAGACTTTTATTTTTTTCTTGTGTGTTGTAGTATCGATACAGTTATGAACGAATGAGCTGGAATGCAGCTTTCCCTCTGCATCATCCAAATTGTCAGCTTAGCTCTGCCTGCAGAGTCCTCATTAGAAGGAGGAGTGGAAGGAATGAACAGCTTGCTTTTTTCAGATTCCAGATGGAGTTTGTAAATCTGACAGGTGGGGAAGAGAAGTGAGTGGGAAAGAAAATTTCCATACTTGTGAAATGACAAAAATCTGTCTAGAAAGTCTTGAGAAAATGAATATCAGATGAGCCAGGGTTATATATTTTATATTTCCTGAGTGTAATACCATTTGAGAGGTTAATAATAAAAAAAAAAAAAATTGTAACTAACACTAAGATAATCTGCAATTTAAAATATATCAGATTAATATTAGCTGAGATCCTTTTCTATTAATAGATTATTTTGCATAATGACTTGTGCTATTAGGTGTTTTGTTTGAACCTAATTTTCCTGTATCCTCCATTTATGAAATATTTCTCCACTACAGAAATACAAATCCTGCAGATACACCTTATTCGCTTGTTTTTGAAATTCAGGAATCTAATGTATTTTTAGGCAACAAATAACCATACAAGGGCCATAAGGAGTGCACTTTTTATTTTGTTTCACATAAATATTTAAGATTTCACATAACTTTTAATATGCTGGGTTCCTTTTTGAACTTGAAAGCCTGAGGCTGTGATTTTCCAGATATGGGTATTAGACTACATTGCACAGGTGTCTACCTAGGCAGTTCTCTAGCATCAGGTTGATACTTATCTGCTTGTTTGCTTCACATCTGATTGTGCCACTTATCCTGAAATGAACTGGAGATAAATAAACACAGCAGATAGTTTACGTAAATCATACTTTCCCTCTTATACGTTGGAGATACTCGAAGCAGTGGTAAGGTAGCCAAGTTGAAAGCTTAAAAGTAAGCTTTATGCTACAAGCCACTCAATTTCTCAATTTCTATATTTCACAAATATATTTGGAAGCAAAAGGTAAGGAAAGACCATGGAAAAAATTGAATGTGTGATAATGAAATATTTTAGACTGAAAACCAAATTTTCTTTAACAGTTTGTGAATAAGTATCTGGATATACCTGCTTGCTCCCTGCAAAGCTAAGCTAAGCAGCCATGCAATGCTATTGGCAGCAGCAGGTAGGGATGAAGTATATGGAAACATACGAGGCTTTGTGGAGCCCGCTTGTGGAGCTGGCTTGTGGGGCAGTTGTGGAGTTCTGAATTAAAATTTTGCTGCCTGGCTCACTGTCATTGTAGGAAGACAAGCTAGATTACACATGTGGTTCCTTCCAGTCCTGTTTGGGAACACTGAAATCCTTGACCCTGCTGAAGTATTTGCATTCATTTGAATATGCCTGGATTTGACTTTAGTTTACTTTAATTTTCGAGGCAGTTTGTTGCCTTCCCGTCTCTGAATTTCCCTGTATATTTGTCCTGGAGGCCAATTTTCTTTTTACTGATTTTTTTTTTTTTCTTCAGTGAACTTTCTTTTAAGCAGCGCAGTTGCTGAAAGTAGCAGCATGTTTTCCAGCTAGAGGACTGATAACATTCAAATGTTTATAGCTACTGCTGAGAGACAAGGACACTTTGCTCTACTTGTTGGATTTGCTACTTTGGACACTAAAGGAGCAGATCAGTTATATCTACAGCCCTCCCACAGGGAGAAGCAGACTAGACAGACGGCAAAATCGGCAAACCAAAGTATTTTGTCCATATTTATGTGGTTTTGGGTAATAAATTCGGGGATCCCTTCTTATTCTTCCCTTCTCTTCCATCCATGGCTGGTGTCTGGGGAAGACTCTATCCATCACCATCGACCCCAGGCTCATGCACTCCTGACCCTCATAGCTCTCCCCTCAGCTCCTGTCTGCTCTGCCACTCTCTCCAGCAGCGCTCCGGGACATTCAGAACTGCTCGCAGCTCAGGAGATGCCGTGGGAGTTGCTGGGGGTGGGGGGAGGCAATAGGGTTTTGCACATTCCTGAACATACTTTTATATATTTGTATATATTTTATTTTATCATTAGTGTTTAATTAAAGCTGTCTAGTTTAGTTTTCAATCCAGAAAGTCTCTCTCCTTATTCTCTCTCTCCTTTCCCTGCCTGGGTGGGAGGGGATTGAGAGCATTGTTGTCACCCATTTAATTGCCGATCCTGAATTAAACCATGACAATATTTATACAGATATATTTACACACTACATATAAATACATATTTTATAGCATATATAGATATTTATACTCTATGCACAAATATATATATATTTCCAGATTAAAGTGTTTCATGATCCTACCTTTAGCCAGCTTGTAAGCTCCTCCAGAGCATAAAACAAATGCTTGGCAAAATAAATAGCGGTGTGTTGCTGTGTTGAGCTATCCGGTACTTCATGGCATTTGAAGAGTCACAACACAAGTAACTGGCAACAATTATTTTGTATCACTTATGATCCAGACCCTGACCCTCATAAAAAGTAGCACACAAAAAATATTTTCATTTGATTGAAAGGAAATGTATTATGATTATCTTGAAACTAAGCAAGTTAATCCTGCATGATAACACATGCCTTTACAGAATTATTTCAGGTTATTAGAAAAGAAAACTTACCGTTAGCTTGCCACTTTTGTATTACATCATTAAAATTAAATATCTAATTTCTTTTTCAAGTTATGTTTCCAGTTCTGTATACCATTAGTCTTGAAATAATTTATTAACTTTACATTTTCTCATTGTCAGTTTTCTTATTGTGTGTTTCACTTGACTTTTCATGCAGGACCTGAAAATTGAAATATAAGGAATGCTACATAGGTGAGGTCAGTGCACAGGTCTGTCTAATCCTTGCAGTGGTTGATAGCACATGCATAAGGGAAGACTGCAGGAACCAGGGCGTTTATTTCCCTTTGAATTCTGGCAGATGAGTCAAGCTGGAGGCTTGGAAGAAAAACTTTAGCTTTAATAGCCATCAGTGGAACCATCTTCCAAAAAACATATTCTCCTATTGTCTTTTAATATATGAAGAAGATTTGTGTTTATTTTTTACTTGTAGTGCTTTACCCTTAAGCCTTTGCATTAGAGACTGAATCAAGATGACTGTACTTTTCCCTGAAAGAATGGCCCCAGAAGCTGTGAATCCATCAAAAGATGTCAAAGCACCTAGAAAAACTAATACGTAAAAAGCTATTTCGATAGTCCAAAATGAGCCCTTGGCAGGGCTTCAGAATCTGGATATAAATTCCTTCTGACCACAGAAGGTCTGCTTCTGGGTCACAGAAGAGCAAGTGCTTTCAAGGAATACGAGATTCACAATTTTGCTCCCAGTGGAGTGTAAACTGCTAAAGGCTGCATGCCTGCAGCCTGCATTCAGAAAGAGCTCTGACTCCTTTGTATTCACAGAGAAATATCAACCTCCTAGATATGCTCTGGGAAAAAAATTATATGCTGGGAAAATAAGGGTCCTGCCCCTGCCACAGAAAAGTATTATACACTGATGCTTTTAGAAACTGGAAGGAAATTTGTGACCTGATGTATTGTGGTGTACACCATAATTTCTTCTTTTTTTTTTTTTTTGTTGTTGCAAGCTCTTATTTTTACGTGGATTTGGAAAACAAAATACCTTTTACGCTATTATTTCCCATCTCATTGTCTGCAAAGTGCACAAAAGAAAAAGAATTGTTTACTAGTTGACTCAAAGAATTCTGATTTCTCTTTCAATTTTGTATCTTTATGCCTTAATCAAAGCTTTTTAGGAAACAGTCATACTGTTTATTCTCACAGAGGCTCTAGGCAGATATTTATTAGCAACATGGTTCTGAATTCTTCAGAATAATATATGACTGAACTGCAAAGTGCTCTTACTGTTTATAGAAACTGAAGCCTATATGGCCAGGATAAATAATTTTTCATAAACTTCAGCTGGGATCAAATGCCACTGCATTTGTATCCAGAGTGTGTATTAGACGTATGTAGTAAGAACTACCAGAGTTTCATTAATTTTATTTCCAACCAAAAAAAAAAAGTATTCTAAAAATATACTTAAAATATCACTTGGGCAGCATCTAAGAGTGCTTGGCTTCAAATTATTCATCAAGTACTGAGTGATAATTATAGCCCTGTAGCAGAGTGAGTGTGAGGAACTGTGGTTCTTGTTGCTGAAGCAGAGACAATTGCTGTGAACAGCCTCTCTACCCTTGCCATTCTATAAACACTTGGTTTGGCAGAGTGGTGAAGAGACTGCTTAGCTTATTTCTGCAAAAACGTGACCGTGAGTCGTTAGTGTGGAGCATTAAGAGGAAATTTGTTTTAGTCAAATCGGTGGTAATTTTGCTGTCTTCTTCAATTGCTATGTCATACTCTACCGTATTAGCAGAGGCTCCAATGTGCTTATTAGTCCATTTCCTCAGTGTTAGGACCATCAGTCCAACAACAATACCTGCTTTCTTCAGAAATATCCCTAAAGCCTCATGACCTCCTCGTGACCCTCCCTCTCTTTCCATTTCAGTCATAGCTACCCTTACATGCAACAAAAAAGCCACACGGGAGCAGGATGAAAAACAACCCACACCTTTCTGAGACAACACCCATGTTTCAGTTATCTAACAAACAATTGACATGAACAGGCCGTTTTTACTCAGGCTATGAATGCCTGCATCAGATGCCTATTTATATTTGGCATGTAAACATTTCTTAGGTGGTCCCCACAGATGCCTTGATCACCATCACACTTTCTCTCCAGATTTCACCAAAATCTGAAGTGTACCCAGTACCCTCTATGCAGAGACTGCAGATGCAAAATGCAATTCAAGGGCTCTAACGTTTGATGAAGATGTTGTATATGCTGGTGCCAGAACATGCTCTAGAGAACTTGTTTTTGTTTCTCTGTCTCCTTGACAATCTCAGATGCCTTTTCACATTTTTCTCTAAATCTCTCCTCTCTCCCACTTTCAGAATGGCCAAGACACATTCCAAATTTGGCACCAATTTCCCCAAGGAGAAATTCACCTATATTTTTCTCCAAAAGTAGCACAAAGTGTTTAGGACACGTTGAGAGTGCTACTTCAACACGGCTTCTCCACTCTGGTACAGCCACCAATTTCAGATGTTTGTGCTGATTTCCAAGATGGCAAGACAATCAGCAAGAAGCTTGTGCAGAGCTCACCCTTCTTTTTTGCTAGGACACACACAACAAATTATCACGTTGTCTTAGACCAAGGAAAGAAAAAGCAGACCTTTTCTTTCCTCTTTCCTTTTTGCTTATATTTCTTAGACTTTCTTTCTTCTCTAGAGGAACAGCTAGCACAACCATGCTGTCTGCTTCAGAAAACTGGATCTGCAGTGTAGACTTCAGCTACTTAACAGAAAAGCATCTAAGCTTTCTCACTGGAAACAAAAATACACCCACATAATCCTCTATCATCATTTAAGGCAATGCAATAAATGTTTTCAAAGACATTGCTTTTGCATCAGATATAATAGCCTATGCAGACATTTTAACAAAAAAGTTCTGATTTAAAATGCCCTTCCTGTCTCTGAGTATGGAATTTTAGCTTTTTGTTCTGTAATTTAAAAAATAATGTAATATGTTCTGTTGTTAGGCTTGGGTGCCACTGAAAAGTGTGAGTCTGAGCTCCTGTTCTATCCTTCATTTGCTCATGAAAGTGTATGTTCTTTATTGTAAATACAGTGTGTTTTTTAAGCAATTGCATTTTATTTGCAGGTTTCTACATTCCTGAAGCAAAGCAAAACATGTTTTAGTACTTTTATTTGCACATTAACCAAATCATATTTTTAACATTCGAGAAGGACTATTCACATACAATGTAATGTCAACAAGTATTTTCTCAGCCCAGTTAGCTAAATTGGGTTCTAATGGAATTAATTATTCCTCACGTGAGAATCAGATACCAGCAATGTGGCATCTTAGTTAGCAGAAGCATCATTTTAATAATGATTTTGATATGCTTGTTAACATAAAAATCATCGTATATAATTTTTATTCTCTCTACACATTTTTTCTTCCTAGATGACATGTCATAAACCAAAATGTCAATTCCAAACTGTTAAAAACATGACTGCTTTGTATTTTAAGTGTTTTTCCCCCCCCTTCAATGACATTACTAAAAAGATAATTTTGGGAGTAATTTTCAGTGCAATTCTATATAATGTATTTCTTCTGTGGAGTTTTCCCCTAAAGATAAGTACCTGCCTTGAAATCTTCACACTCTTCACTCTATTGATTTTTTAAATATTTTGTACACACTACAAAGTAACAGTATGTTTTACAGGAATTACACTTATTGTCCTTTGTCACTATGTCATAGAATCATACAATGTCTTGGGCTGGAAGGGACCTATAAAGGTCAACTAGTCCAACCCCCTTCAATAAGCAGGGACATCTCACATTAGAACAGACTGCTCAGAGCCCCGTAAAGCTTGACCATGAATGTCTGCAGGAATGGGGCCTCCACCTACTCTCTAAGGAATCTGTTCCAGTGATCCATCATCCTCATCCTAAAGAACTTTTTTTCCTATTGTCCAACCTAAATCTACCCTTTTCTAGCTTAAAACCATTACCCCTTGTCCTATCATTACATGCCCTAATGAGCAGGACTTCCTCAGCCTTCTTCTAGGCCACTTTCATGTATTGGAAGGTTACTATAAGGTCCTCCCAGAGTCTTCTCTTCTTTGGACTGAAAAACCCAATTCCCTCATGTCCTGTCTGCTAAGTCGTGTAAATATAAATTCAATGAAAAATCAATAATGTGGGGTCTTTTTTGTGTTGTGTTGCTTTGGGTTTGTTTTTTTTTTTCTTATTTGGTCAAGTTATTTCCCAAAAGCACTGGCATCAGCACCAGTACCATTTATGTAAAGGACTACAACCATTTTAACTTAAGAGGAAATACTTGTTCCGATACTTTATAGCCAACATGTCAATTCAATATATACTCTTTGTTCAGCTTGGTTTCAGTTTCCAACAATTGTCTTAGTTGATCAGTTGTAGGTTTTGCAAAATCTAATTAGAGTCCCAGAGCTGCTGGGATATCTTGCGATTTTTTTAACCAATCCTTGTGTATTGAAAATCTTCTTAGTCATCATTGAAATCCAAATAAACATTAAGTAAAAACTTTTGTTTTATTATGGGGCCATAGGAAAATTTAGTGACTTCTCTTAATTAACATCTTGAGCATTGAAAGCCAAATAAATATTCAGTGATTTTAATGTTGTTTTGCTTCAGGCTGTCAGGATGAGTAGCTCCTCAATAGACTTGGAAGTATTATAACAAACATCAGAGTATTTGAGTTGGGCCAGTTATTGTCTGAGTAGGTTGTTAGGTTTTGAGTAAGTGATTCCCCCTCTTCTGGGTGCTGATTAGTGAAGAATTGAGAATTAAAAAGAACAGATACTGTGGACAGCATCATGTGCATAACCCAGGTACTGCTAGGGGGAGAAAACACAAAGGATGAGGCCTTCTGTATCTGCCTCTCAAAGAGATGATGGGCAAGAGCTTTCAGACTGGTGAATGCCACCTCCTGAATTGTTTTGTCAGATGACAGTCAACAGTAGGTTTTCTGGCTGTCAGAAATGTCAGTTGTCTACAAAAGGGTGAACTCAACACAGATTTACATGTGTAGGCATCAACTCTTTGATCTGGAAGTTGTCCCTTCACTGATCAACATTCTACAGCACTCGGTCAGTATCTTCCTCAGGGTCCAGACACTATCTGGTGTAGGTGTCTGAATGTTGATGAGACAGACATCTAGCAGTCAGATGCACCAATGGCACTGCCAGCTCTGCTCCCTACCTACTGCTCTAGTTTTTAGAGACCAGGAAAGAGGGCTCACCACTCAGTGACTGCAGAACTCCATTTCCAATGTCAGGCTGCTGTCAGGTTGCAGACCTAAAAAGCTTCTAAAATGCACCCTGGAGATGACTGAGCTGAAAGGTAATGGTGTCCTGGTAGTGATATGGCTTGTCCTGGTAGTGATATGGCTCTCTATTGAGGGCTTTTTTGCAGGGCTGAGCTCAGAAACAGGAGAGCCTAGGAAGTAGGTGCCAAAAGCCTCCTCAATGTGCCATGTAGATAAGCAGAGGAAAAACACCAGGCAATCTGGAATAGCAGCCCACATGCCCACAGAGCATACAGATATAATTGCCATAGTAAGTACTCTCTTTATTCATACCTGGTCCTACTCAAATCTGCACTAGTTAATGTTCTGAGGGTATAGGGATCCCCTTTAAATTAACATGATGAATGGCCTTAGGTGCAAACAGAACCATTTATTTCCTAAAAGGTTTTCCCCAGTTTAATTTAGGGTTTTCTTCATAATACACACTCATTCTAGCTGAAATTCCCAGACTCAGAGTTCTCATTATTCACACCTGAGAACAAAATCACAGATCACTGAGTATTTTGAAATCAAATGTTTTCTTAAAAATATACAGAAATCCATGAAGTTTTCAATTTACTTCATTTAAGCTGCCTTAACCTCTTAAAGGACACTGTGGTTATCTGTATATTATACTATGTATTATTGCAGTGAACTCTTTTATTATCTTGGGAGAAGGCTTTATTAGCACAAGTACTTGCTTCTGCACTGTTGCACAGAAGAATATTAAAGACAGCCAGATAAAAGATACCACTTGTAAAGAGAAAATGTCTTTTGGATTTGGTCTACAGGCTGTAAGCAGTAGGGGAGGGTCTTGGTTTGTTTGGATATTTTTAATTCTGTATATGTATGAAAAACTTAAGCTGAAAAAAAATGTTTTTCCAGTCTTACAAATATTTTTCACTGGTACACAAGGAAAACACTTTATTGAAAGGAAAATAAATAGAAAATTTTGGGAAGATTACAAGATGAAAAGAGAAGTAATCTAATTGAAATCAGCCAGATCCAAGAGCGAGGTCAATGTGCACATTTCAGAGCAGAATGTTTATCACTTATATTGGTCATAAAAGTTAGCTGCAGTAATAGATACATTCACACACACTAACTTTTAAAACAATCACTTGTATATGAACAAGAGTGTATCATTTAATGATTTTTCTCTTCCTCAACTGTCCATTTTTATTTTAGGAATTTTTGGCCTGACTACTTTCTTCTACTTCCCCTTATAGGGAATCAAGTCTTAAGAGACATAAATTACATAACAGCTATATTTTCTGTCTTTTTTTCCTTTAAAAAAAATTTAAAAAAGGTTTATCTTTAGCCAAAAAAGTGAGCAAAATACAACAAATATCCAAAATTATTTTTCATTTAGACAATATAATATCAATGAAAGCTGATTTTGATACTGCTTATCTATACACTAAATTGCTTATAAAGCAAAGAATTTATCCTGTTTGCCAGAGATATACAGGTTAAAAATAGCATAGTAGTGAAACGTAACACGATGACAACGTGCCAGATTACAACTAAATGGCCTGGAAATGGAATAAAAATGAATTCCATGTACAATCTCTTCTCACATGCTCTCATTGGCTACACATATTTTGTTTTCTCATTTAGCCTATACTATAGCATAAGACTCAAAAGTAAAATATGTAACGGAATGCAGTTTTAACTTCAAGTTGGAGATATGCTACTAGATCTGAGGTTGGTGTTTGAAGAGGGGGAGTGACATTTTTGTTAGAAACAAATTCTGGATTTTAATCACTAACTGTATTAATTGTTATTTCTCTCCAACAGATTAACAACAAAAGGCAACTCTAATATTTTGTATATAATCAGTTTAAATATGTCACAGGAAACTTTTCTAGTAACAGTACTGAACGTACCTTGAGAACTGAATATATTCATGAGATTTGTTGCTTTTCACATGTAGTTGTCTCTTCTCCTTCACAGGCAGTGTTTTACCATGTTTTTTCTTCCCTTAGTTTGCAGAAAATAAAATGTAACTTCCCTCCCCCCCAATTTATTATGTCTGTATATTGACTACAGCTATCAAATCAGCTTTTTTAGTATGTAAAGAAACCTGGTGGTGCTATCAATTGTATTATTTGGTAAGCGATTTTAGGTCAAAAACCACAGTGTTGATTAGACTCCACTTTTGAAAGAAATAAACAAACTGAACATTTATTGTTTTATCTTTCTGTGCATATATATGTATGTATATGTGTGTGTGTGTGTTTGAGCATATGTATATGCATAGCTGCTTATTTTGACAAACATGGTTTGACTAGCTCCCTCAGGGAATGGTGCCATTAATGAGCTAATCATGAGTGAAAAATCATCCATTGGTTATTTAATTCACTGTCAGAATATACAAAGCCATTTCACTTCACCTAGCTGATTTTTTAAATGATTGGAGAGGCTGGGTTCTACACTATATATGGGTTGAAAATTGATTTTCTTAAATACTAAATGAAACTCTAAAGCTATTAAACACGTGTGCTCACTCCTGTCCTTTGCTGTATGCAATGAGACCCTTTGAAAGTTTGAGATGTTTACAGTGCTGGATCTGACTGAACTCCAAGGCTCTGAAGTAAGATCACAGAGATTACTCTCTGAAGTAAGGATCATGAACCCTATTCACAAAATCACCAAATCACCAAGGCTGGAAAACACCTTTAAGATCATCAAGTCCAGCCCATGACCTCACACCACCACATCAGCTAGACCATGGCACTAAGTGTCACATCCAGCCTTGCCTTGAACACATCCAGGGACGGTGCCTCCACCACTTCCCTGGGAAGTCCATTCCAATGTCTCATCACCCTCTCTGTGAGGAAGTGCTTCCTAACATCCAGCCTAAACCTCCCCTGGCACAGCCTCAGGCTGTGCCCTCTTGTCCTGTTGCTAGTTGCCTGGGAGAAGAGCCCAGCCCCAACCTGACTACAACCTCCCTTCAGGTAGTTGTAGAGAGTGATAAGGTCCCCCCTAAGTTTCCTCTTCTCCAGGCTAAACAACTCCAGCTCCCTCAGCCTCTCCCCATAAGACTTTCCCTCTAGTCCCTTCACCAGCCTCGTTGCTCTCCTCTGGACCTGCTCCAGCACCTCAACATCCTTCTTGAAGTGAGGGACCCAGAACTGTACACAGTACTCAAGGTGAGGCCTCACCAGTGCTGAGTACAGGGGGAGAATTACATCCCTACTCCTGCTGGCTCCTGGAAGTCTTGGTGGGCAACAGAGAGCCCATGCCATGAGTTAGCGCAAAGCTTTTCATTATTTAGGCCTCACTGCCAAGGTTGTTTCACCTCTATCACAGAAATTGTAAGGGCACTTGTACTGAGACTTTGAGGATTGCAATTATTTCAGTAAGGTGTTAAACAGTATCTCCACAGATACATATCTATCTACATACATATCTAGGATATATAGACAGATCTACATAAAAACATTAAAAAACATATGTTCATTAAAAACCTTATTCATTTCTTCCTTAAGACCATTGATTTGATTATTTCTGCCTTTGAAGAAAAGACGTCATTGATGTGGGCATGTATCTTAGAGCTTTGAAGTTGTAACTGGAATCCAAACTAATAATCTTTACTATTCTAAAAAAGCACATTCTCCCACATGCACACGTTCCTGTCCGAGCAACCTCTCCATATAAATTGTGTCTAATATAATTTCAGTACAATTTCCAGCATCGGCAATCAATGAACCTCTTTCTACCTCTTTCTAATCAATGAACCAATCTAACCTTCAGATTTACACTATTTCACATATTAAGTCTATACAGAGTCTATACAAAGAACTTTGAAACTATTTTCAACTTGATGTGTCCTCACAAAAGGTTGGTGGTAGAAAAACAAAGGAAAAAAACCCCACACAACAAAACACACAAAATCTATTTTAATGTTATTATAGATTCATGTTAGAAAAAAAAATCAACACAATTCTAGCAGCCGTGGTGCACAATTATATCTGGGACAAGTTTTCATGTCTGCCTTCTTTTGTCTTTGTCAAGACTGGTTGCAGAAACAAAGGTAAACATATTTATTAGAACAAATTATCTGGGTTCCAGAGAAGAAAGCTTGGCAAGCTCTTGAAGTTCCAATAAGATGTATGTTCTTTCAGTTTTTGACCAATGCTGAATCACCTGCTCTGCCGATAGTGATTTTCTGATTTTTATGGTTTTATTTCATTATTATAATAAAAAAAAAAAATGTCGGTGAGTGAAAATTTTTAATAGTTCAGTGTGCATGTATGTCAAAAGCATGTCTTATTATTGTGTCCTGCCTATGATGACTTTTTATAACCTGAGGTTTCATTTTTTTTAACAATAAAATGCCTCCTTGCAATTTTTTTTTCTCGTTATTCCCACTTTGGAGATCCAGCAATACACAAACTAGTTAGAATAGACAGTACAACAATGGCTTCTTGAATAATTTTATATGGCAAGTTACTAGAAACATTCTCTGTCCTACTGGAGTTCTGACCACCGCAAAGACAGAGGAGAGCTTTGCAGAGCTTGCCACAGTCCTGGTACACCTTCTCATGCACCCCCAAGTGCCATGTCAGGATAAAACCTTCACAGGTAGATTTTGAATTTCTGTGCTGGACTAAGGCAAAGAATCCTTCTAGTTCTTCATCTAACAGTCACAGAATCACAGGAGTATTTACTTAAGGTAGGACCAAACTCAAAGAAAGGCTAATTTCCAAGAGAGATCTGGCCTTCCCAATCATCGTTATTCCACTGCCTCTCCAACCTGCCATCACCAAGAATTTCTTTGCAGTTTTACCCATATACAATACTGTAGTGGTAGCAAAATGATTATAGTTACATCTTTAAGACCTGTGAAGAAAAGCAGCCCCTCTTACAAAAAGCAAAAAGCCTCTTCTCTTCCAAACTCACCAGCTGCTGTGCAACCATGGCCACACTTAAAAAAAAATACTTCTATATTTATATTCCTTGTTTATATTTCTCTCTCAGGTTCCTCTGGAACATATGTTATCCACAGCTCTCATATAGACTTCCACTTACATCAGCAAGACTGTTCCTGTTGCAACTTTAGGAAGTACAAGGTCTTGTCCTATTTCTGAGTCATAACCAAGCATGAAGTATGTGATCATTTCACTTAGAATGAATTATAAAATATGGATTCCATTGCATGGCCAGTTTGCTTTAAGGATTTCTGTTTGCAGCCTTGAGTCTCTCATAGTATTAGATTTTTCTTCAAAGTGAATGTGAGACTGGCTAACAATTTTTTTCAGAAAATTGGAATTTAGGGTGTGTGCATGTGTATGTGTGTGCACACCTGTAATTAGTTATGGATCCAGAAAAGTGCACATTCAAGTGACAGCATTCAGCTATCTTTCACAGTCAACTGAAACACAAGGTAGTTAGACCTTACTTTTGTCATTTGCATATGCAAAAACAGAAGTCAGACTGAGGAGCTTTTGAAAACTGTGCATCTGCATAAACAATTGTGAAGTCAACATCATAATATTGATAAAAATACTACAGTTTCAAAAAATCTCTTTTAAATGCTTCCTCCAGCACATAGAGTTATCTTTAGTTATCTATCTACATGGTTTTTAAACCTCCTCCTCATCAGTATTATCAAGCTCTTCCAAACACAGTATTTATTTTGTAAAAAATACATTTAACGTACATTTTATATTTCAAAAATAAAACCGCATAATGTCTTACATCTTTATCAAAATTTGGGTCTTTTATCACTGCAATAATAAAAAATAAATTGAATCATTTTCTGTGAGAACAAAACTTCCCTAAAGCTTTCAGATTTTTCCTTTTTTTTAATTCACATCTGCAAGTTGAATTGAAAAATAAACTTGTTTCTAAGTAAGGAACTTATTTGTACCAGCTAATCTGGGACATGATTTAGGAAACAATACTAAGAACTGATAACACATGACACAAGTGCTTTGTACAGGCATCACAGTAAATTATCTAGTGCTGCCTGCTTTTTCTCCACTTTACCATGAAGGGCGTTTTTCATACAATTGCCATAAACTTTCTAAGTACTCTTGACTCCAAAGAAAAAAAATCCTCAACTGTAAAATTTTTTAAATTAACTTTTATGAAAGCATGTTTCTAACCATTCTAAAGCCCTTGAATTTCATACTCAGCCCCATGATCTTTAGCACCAGTCTCCACATGGCTATGATACTAATCACTTAGTGATGATAAATAAAAAATCATGTGGTGCAAATTATATATAATTTTATGTTGCATTCCCCATACCGTATTACAAATCACATTAGTATTTCTGTGGTCGAGTCATACACTCTTTGTTAGGCCAGGCAGTATGTGACGTCACTCCCCTGGTAATCATAAACATTATCCAGAGATTTTATCTGCTGTTCAAGAGAAACCCATAATTAGTGACTAAGCCAACTAGATCTAATAAAAGGCTAGGGTCTTCCAAGTCCTATAAGCACACACTGATCAAACCCCTTTAAAGCTCCGACTGCTGCCTAACACACTGTATGTCTTGTCAGAAAAGTGCATCTTTTCAGAAAATTTAGGAAAATGTCACAAACGTTTCCAAGACCTTTGAGGTTCACTCGTGCTCCCCGCTGTCTTGCTGTGTGTCTGGAAGCTTTCTGAGATATCACCAATCATGGGCAACAATTCTTCATCTCATTCTTATACAGCTATTTTTAAACTGGTCTGTGACAATAAGTTCCAGCACACTCATTTTAGGAAGCTGGACAGTTCTAATGTTACCTGGTAATTTGAGATTTGGGTTTTCCACACACAGACATACATATATATATATACACACACACACACGCAGATAATAATCTTGATGTTATCTCAGTTAAAACCGAATTAGAGATATTTCTTTTGGGCAGTGTTCATACTTAATTAAACATTTCAATTTTCAATTGGAGATGAGGCTTAGAGGAGACCTGAGTTTGCAGTTAGGGGGTATTGGTTTTAATGTAAACAGGAAATGAATAAATATCAGAAGATATCAGAGAAGAAACAGAGGAAAGAAAAAAATTATTACAAAATATTATTCTACCTTTTGTGGTGCTTCTTTTTGTCTGTCTTAAAGAAAGATAAAACGATATTGTAGAACAGCATCCTCCACATACTGGACTACTAATGATATTTTGAAGTAACCAAACTTCCCGGGTTTTTTTACGGTTCTGTCAGATGAGAGTCCCTTGACGAAATATTTCCTTTGCTTTACATGTCATATAGATCCCACTGTAGAATATCCCAAGTGCCCAAGATGTTTTCTACAAAGTGCTGTTTGTCCGATCTGCCTTGCTTCACAGCCTCAATGCATTTGGTTGTTCTTTCAGCCTCTCACAAAGAAGGTATTTCTTGCAAATATTAGTAAGTCCTATTAATTCTGAGGGCCAGATTGCACCAAATTTATTTTTGTTAAGCAACACTTGCTAATACTGAGTACTTCCAGAAGAAAATATGACTCAGCAAGGGCTATGGAAAGTATACTTTTATGTTAAAAACTTATTGCACCTTTTAAAAAATATAGATGTAATTTTGTCCATTTACTTTCTTACATACAGACACATTCTTCCATCATTAGAAAAACTAATACTGCTTATTTCATTCAGAGACAGAAAAAAAACCCAGTTACAGTCCTTCAGATGACACATAAGGGATCTGCCATAGTTTTCCAGTATACCTGCTACTCATTACAGATGACTAGTTTCCTCTTTTACCTATGTTGCACAAAGTTCTACCCCTCCTGCTGTCAGCTCTACAGACTCCACTTCTTGACTCTTTGAGACTGGCTGCCTTCCCACTAGGCAACAGAACACTGGCTGCTCTAGAGCCTCCCCCTGACATCTACCGAGTCCCCTGACTCACCCAATTACTTTTAATCACAGGCTTGGATTTGCCACGTGGGTTTTTCTGATCTAAGGACTAGAACAATTAGCAAGAGGAGAACCCTATGCAGGTGACAGTCTATTTTTAGCTCAAACAGCACCGCAGCCTGAGAAATGCAACGTCCAGCACACAGCTCCTCTCTTCATATAGTTCATCAATACACTAAGCTCAACCTCCTGGCCAAAGAATGTTTCAAGGAATGTTTAGGTTATAGGTGAGGTTAATTTTTACTGAGATAACAAACTACAGATTTGGGTAGGAGAGACACAAACAGGTGTCCTGTTCTACTATGAAGATGGTAAGCTCTGTGAAGGAGTCTGGCATACTGTTGTAGGCATTAATCTCTCAAATTTAGTCAATTAAATCCAGTAGATATGACTTGTCAGAACCCTTAGGTACTCAGATAATTTCACATGGTTACCTGACAGATCTTTTGTGTGTCATTTAGGGCTATTTACATATGTAAACCCACTTGCTCACCTGGACCCTTTTGGCATAAAGGCTGAAGCCTGCTGGACAGTTTTGGTGTGCTGCATCTGTCTGACTAATAACTGTATCTAGTCCTAGCAGGAGAACAATGGCTGAACACAAGCACGCCACTCAGCCTGATAAGCCCAAGGACATTGAGGAAGACATTGTGGAAGAACAGTACAAGTCATTGTAAATTACAGGCTATATACTTTTCTGTTTCTGGAATCAGGCAATTAAACCACCGTCTTAGCTTCAGGGTTACCAGTCTGTTGCACAGAAGTTAGAAAATTACATTTTAAAAGACTTGGTATTTAGACAGTAGATAAAAATGGATCACATATCATGATGTTCCCAAGTTTATCTTTCTATAAAAGGTAGTGATGAACTCTTTGAAGGTCTCAATGCTCAAATTCCCATTCCCCTTACTACTACATGAAAAAGTAACTTTGCCTTTCAGAACTGTGGCCTGTATTCCCCATTTTCTTTTCATGGCTGTGCACCTGGCCAGAAGTACATAGATGCTGGAGTCATTGAACTCTATTGGCAACCAGACTCACACAAAAAAGGAATCTATCTGTTGGAAATATATTTTTAATCTACAGAGAAAACTGAAGGCCACTGGGGGCTGAACTTTTGTATATATAAGTAAGGCATTTGTGGGAGGCTATTGCCTACAACAAAAGTGGATTGGCCTGTTTCCATGACACTCACAAAATTTATTGAAATTAATATGAGTAACTTTATGGATTTCAGAGCATTTTTAAGAGAGATCTAAAGGTACAACAATACAGCTACATGTAATGGACCAAAAAACTGAGGTGGTAGTAAACAACTGCCACTACATAACATCAACAACCATTAGATTAAATGATGGGATCAAAACACATACACACCGTGCAAACAATCAACTTACATTTTCACTAATTAATGAAAATTGTACTAACTACAACTCATGTTGACAATCATACAAATACGCAGTGTTATAAATAAAAAAGATTTTGGTATTTTAAGAATGCTTATTTTCCATTCCCAGTATTGCCCTAGTGAACATGCAGCAGCTCTAGCAGTGTGGTGCTGAAGCTGTGCATCTCACGACTATCCAAAGTAAAAAGTACAGTAGCAGAATTTCTTTCCAGATACACACTCTGAGCCTGAATTAACAGCCTTCCGTTGATATTTATTTGAAGTCTGATGCTTCCTTCACCAGCATATAACGCCTTTCAGGAAGCTCACTATGGGCCTAAGCGTCCCTGCTAACATCTTGAGGCACCCATTCCCTCCAGCCCCTCTTAGGCGCTGCTTTATCTTCGGACCATTCGGGAATGCCAGACCCAACTCCTACACTGCGGGCTTTCTGTGACAAGGTGTGAACGTGTTTCTGTTTCCCTCAGGACATTCAGTGCTGCCAAACTCACGAGAGAGCTTGAAAGGACGCTTTAGACATTAATGTTGGAGGTTTGGACGTCTAAACTCTTCTAACCCAGGCGCTGGGCGCCTCCGCCCGCCCAGCGCCCGGTCCAGCCCCGCGGAGCTCCGGCCGCGGCGGAATCCCGCCTCTGGGGGGGTCTTCCCCGGCCGCCGCGGTGCGCGCAGGTCCTCCGCGCCCGCGGTGTGGCGCTGCTGCCGCCGGTCCGGCTATGCGGCAGCCCCGCGGGCGCGGAAGCGGCGCCCAGCCGCGATCATCAGCATTTGGGGTTTCTTTGTTCCCTCTCCTCCAGCAATGCCAAACTCCCGTCCCAACACACTTATTTCCTCCTGCCTCCCAAACCAGTTCCTGCCCTCGCTGCCACCGCTTACTCCCCGGCCGGCCTGCCGCCCCACTGGCGGTTCGCAAGCGGCCCGGGACGGTGGAGGCGGTGGCGGGGAGGGGGGGGCGGCTCGGCGGCAGCCCCGATTGGCGCAGCCGGCGCACGTGGGGCCGCCCTCACGCCTCGGCGCTGGCAGCGCGGCGGCCGCCGCCGCGGGGCACGGCGCGGTACTCCACTCCGCGCATCGCGCGCGCCGCCGCGGCGAAAAGGGGAGCCGGGCCGCGCCGGCGGGAAGGTAAGTGTGGGGGGCGGTAGCCCCCGCGTTGCGCTTCGCGGTCGCCGTGGGTGGGCGGGGGGCTGTGCGCACCGGGCACCTCGGTGCTGGCGCCGCGCCTGCCCCGTTGGGGCTGCTGGGGAGCCCGCGCGAGGAGCTCTCAGAGGAAGCCGGACACCGAGTTAACGATTAACTCCACAGTGGCTTTCCGCCGCCTCGACCGTGGCGCCGGGACCGCCGGGGGTGCCGGACCGGGGCAGTCGGGTCTGTGCTCTCGAGGGGAGGCGGCTGTTCCCGGGCCGTCCGGTGAGGCGGGCGCTGCTGGACCCCGCGGAGCTCCGCGGCCGCGAAGCGCTGTCTGTCGGGCGACCGGCGCGTCGGCGGCGCAGCCCTCCTAGCCGTCGGAGAGGGGTGGGGGGGGTGGGTGGCTGCAGGGCTGGGACCCACCCCCCCAGCAGGAGGCTTTGCTGTGACAGCGGCGCTAAAGCCCGCGCCGTTGGTGCAGCCCGGCAGTGGTCGTGCCCCCGCCGTTCGTCTTGGGGAGATTCTCCGGGTGGTGAGGAGCAGCACAAAACCGGCCAGCTAGCGTTAAGCGAATCTAGTGATCTTCCAACACAATGTGTTAGGAGTAACCTTGACAGTCCAGTGAAACGGCCACCATTGCCTTCCCTGCTTTCTGCTTGAACTGAGTTTGCTAAAGGAAAAGTAAAACTTGCAACATCTGTCTTCTTTATCGTCTCATGTTGCACTGATGTTGCTGAAGTCTGAAGTTCAAGGAAATATTTATCATTATTTAGAGAAACCTGTTATTCTTTTTTCATCTTACTTTGCCCTCTGTCAAATGGAGGAGTTACAGTTTAGGTATTGCATCACTTTGCAAATCCCTCTATCTTTCTCTAAATAGAAGCTGTCTTTTAGGATGTCTTCAGCTTGGCTGTTTTCCTTTTGTGAGTCAGAACTAGTGTTTCAGCTTTTCATTGCTTGAACAGGCTCCACAGATTCATGACACTTACCTTAAGAGTTTTAAGAGTTGTTGCTCATGTGATGGGGATCATCTGGCGTCTCTTTGTCCTTAACCTTACTGAGACAGACAGGACTTTATTCTTCTACTTCCTGAAATACTGAGCATGGCCATATAGTATCTTGATTCTCTTT
Organism: Hemiprocne comata; assembly: GCA_020745705.1. Taxonomy (NCBI): domain Eukaryota; kingdom Metazoa; phylum Chordata; class Aves; order Apodiformes; family Apodidae; genus Hemiprocne; species Hemiprocne comata. The sequence continues at coordinate 37,192,286 of CM036590.1, read as the reverse complement.
TTATTATGACATCTATTCCAAGCTGCAGATCTCACTGCAGTTTTAAACTGAAAAAGGGTAGATTTAGATTAGATATTGTGAAAAAATTCTTTAGTGTGAGGCTGGTGAGACAAAGAAACAGGCTGCCCAGGGAAGTTGTAGATGCCCCTTCCCTGGAAGTGTTCAAGGCCAGGTTGGATGAGGCTCTGAGCAACCTGGTCTAGTGAGAGTTGTCCCTGCTCATGGCCGGGGGGTTGGAACTAGGTAATCTTTAAGGTCCCTTCCAACCCAAAATATTCTATGATTCTGTAACTGTAGAGGAAGTCTCTGACCTGCTGTCTGTTTTATAAGAGAGGAATAAGCAGACAGCAGGGAAGTTGTACCTTGCTGGTTATACACTGAGTTAGCAAGTTACAGGTTTTTTTTCCACATCTGTAGTTTCCAAGCACCCTTTAACTCCCGAATTTTTCTGTAAGTCTGGTTAGCTATTTTAATGAGGCCTTAAAAACTCCAAGTGTGATGGTTTTGGTAGTAATGCACACAAAATAAATACTTTTGGTAGTTTTTGAGTGTGAATAATCATTATGATGGTTGGGATTTTTTTTTTCCCCACCTTCTGTGAAATATAATTATACAGTTTCTTGCCTCTAGGAAGAATGATCCCCTATGGGGTTGGTGGTAGTCTGCTTGATAAATTACTTGAAAAAGGTCTCTTGCAGTGAAATGTTTTAGGGCCTTTCTGCCTGGGGGAGTACAGTTAGGCTGTAGTCATGACACATTAATTTCCCTTGTGTATACTCATGATTTTCTTTAAGAATATGCCCTAAAGTTGGATGGCACCTTCAAAGATGCACTAAGATAAATCAGTGAAAATAAAAAATACGGTGACATTTTTACAGTGGAGTGAAAGCACTATTTTGGAAGCCCAATTACCATTTTGTGATAGCTTTCCCAGGTAAAGCAATTTCCAGGTGGAAAAAGGTCTGTGAAGAGTTGAGCTGTGGAAAGTAAGGGGTATTTTACTCCTGCGTAGGAGTGTTCGCTGTGGGGACTGAAGTTGCTGTTAGCTTGCATGTGTTGATTTCTCATCACCATTTAATTTATCTGAGTGTACCTCTAGACATGGCCTGTATCTGAACATCTAGTCAGGGAAGTGTGACAGTAACAGTAACACGTGCTATAGAAGGCCCAAAGAGAAATATGTAGTTTTTTCTTCCATGTGTATATTCAGATCACCTCACCCTTGTGTGCATGTGGGTTTTTTAGGTGCTGAGGATAATATAAAAATAATCTATTTATAAAATACTTCGTATGAGGGGTCCCCCCCCTGCCCCGCTGACTATTTCATTACACTACTTTAGGCTGCTTATACTGGAAGTACGCTTCTTAAATCAGATTAAGGAAGAAACTTCTTGTGTTTCTACTGTTGTTAGTAGAATAAGTATACGTTTTAGATAACTTAATAATACCTTTTTTAAAAAAAATGCCTTTTTAAAAACTATATGGGATAAGATAGCTTCTGTTTTATTATGAATAAAATTATGTGAAATGCTTACCCTGGAAAATAGTAGCTATTGTTCTGTTTTGGGGGGAAGGTATGCTGTCTAAATAGTGCATTTGTTCTTTCTCTTTTCTTTCTTTGTAACTAAATGTTCCTCTCCAGTGTACAGCTGGTAAGTTAACATTGCCAAGGTTGTACAAAAGTGTTTTAATCACAGTTTTGGAAGCCTGTGTTTGGATAACATGATGGTAAGACAAATTGATTCCTCCTGTTTTTAGCCAAACAGGAATGTTACAGCTAATGTGTGTACAGAGACAAATCAAGCCCTTCAAGAGAACACTTAATTTGCTTAGTCCTTGATTGGCGGTCTCTAGTGATGTTGGGCATTTGAAAAATGGATGAACTAAAAAGCCTTGGCATTAATTTGTGTTGTAGCCGGGTATGCCAGCAAGTTCATTAATGCACTTTTGCATATGACTGCAGCAGACAGTGCTGTGTTACCTGTATAGAAGTTTAAAATCAGGCATTTTGATTTGATTATTTCTTGTTTTGATTCAGGACACATAGACTAGGGTAAATCTAGTATCTCATCAGTGCTAATAAATATCACCTGATTGCTTCTGATAGCTTTTTGTGTAGCATTTCTTGGTTACACAAATCTTTAACAGGGAACAGTTAACCAATTGGGTTTTTTTGTACCCCAGACAAATTTGTTAAATTGGAGAAGAGGAAAGCGAAATAGTAACAACAATTCAAAACAAGAAATATGTTAACAAGATAAGAACTATTGGTTTTCCTCCCCAAATGCTGTCATCGAACATTTAGACTGTGATGTGAAGGAAGAAGCTCTTGTTTTAGGGGTGGGGGGGAGGACATTGCCTCTTACGGCTTTTTTGTTTTGTTTTGTTTTCCTCCTCTGGGAGGAAATAAATTATAGTTTCTTGGGAAACAAATGCATTTCGGAGGCTATATATAGCAGAAATAAACTCATGAAATGTACTCACTGGGTAAGTGGGGGGGAACAAGAGACCAGACCATTTTACAAAATCGTTGTATTCAAAGTCCTTCAAAACTGCCATTACCCTCCCTTGATCTTGAAATATCTTTTTCTGGTAGTTCATTTTCTTTCTCCAGGATGCATTTGCTGGAGGACCAATGACTTTTGGTATGTGTTGTTCATTGTGACACTCTAGAGGTCATAGTTGAACATTAAGGTTGGTTTTTTTCCCATACAAAGCTTAGGCAGACATCCTGTGCTCCTGAGGTCTTTGACACAGACAATACTGTGGAGCTCCTTTATCATAAAATATACTAATTCCTTTTCAAATAGGACTGCATGACTGTAGGTTAGCTCATGTGTTCCTACTGTCCATTTCATAATTTTTCTTTGGCAGATAGTGTTGGGAAAGGATTCCTGGCAGTTTGGGAGTGCTGCAGGTTTGGGAACAGTTTGGACTGTAATGTTCTTGGAAAGGTGGAGTTGTGTGCCTTATAAGATAGCAGTTGTATTGGATTTCTGATGCTTGGAAGAGTTAGGTTTATATATGTGTGTGTTTTAGTGCTGTGAGCTTCTGACGTTCATGTGTAGATCACCGTGAGTTGTAATGCAATGAGAGTAGCACCAAGGGAGAAAATCTAGATGCTTCTGATCTGTAACATTTTGATTTCCTTAATAAAACTGGAGCGTTATGGCTGTTTAAGATTGCTCAGCTGGGCAGAATTCTTACCAGTGGTTACGAACATGAGTTATCAAAAGTTTCACTGTCATGAGCTGATATGGATTAAAGTCCAGCACTGAAAGCTAAACTTATTACTTCCTGATTCTAGTCTTGCTGTAGAGATGAGACCAGTGCCAGCTCAAAGAGTCTTTTCCCTTCCCCTCCACCACTTGACTATCTTGTGTGTCAAATTTAAGAGACCTTCCATTAATTTTCTCTTCTTGGGGACTGCATGTGATTTTTAGATCTGTGATGTTTCCAAGTAACATAAAACCCAGGTGATGTAATTACAGCCAGATCTGTTAATAACAAGGTGAATCCCAAGCTACATCTACCTGTATGAAACACTTCAGGAGGAGAGACTTTGCAAAAGAGGTTTCAGGCTAGGTTCAGTTTGTCTCTGCACGTCAGTTAAACCTGTATTGGTAATAACTAATGAACTTGTTTTGTATTAGATTTCAGTAAAAACAGTTCAACTTACTCCTACTCCAGTTAAACTGAACCAAAATAAACCTAGTTAAATAATGAATACAATTGTACTGCTGTGGAAACAATTCCTTTTGCTTGAAGCATCTCACCATAAGGTAAAATCTGTAATAGAACTTTTATAAAATGTGCTGCTCGACTGCAATTCATCTTCAGAAAACATCTTAGGAATACTTATAATTTCTTCTTGGAACTATGCTGGCCAAGAAGTTTGTTAGTTATGCATTTTGGTTTTGAGTCTCCTTTTTCACAGGCAGTTCTGTGCTATGCATGCAGTCTGTCTTAGAAAATTCCGTCCTCTATCTTGCAATTACTTGCTCACAGAACCAAAACTATTTCCCTAAGTTTACTTAAAGATTTTTCAGGTTTGTTGAAGTGTAGAGCTGGGAAGTGTTTCCATTCCATTTCTACCTTTCCTCTTGCTGGTGTATTTTGGAGGAGGGGAAGAACAAACACTTGGCCATATGCAATCCACAAGGGGAAACTCCCTCTTGGTATTTAATAGAATTTCTAAGATGTTCACAAGCTTCCTCTTGAATTGTTTGCCTTTGTGAGCTGTTATCAGAGCATATCAAATTCTCTCTTCATTTAAAGAGGCACTATGCTAAGGTCATCATAGTTATTATATATAAAAAGAAAGAATACAATCAATTATTGATGGATTAGTATTATTCTGTTGGAGTGAGTTCCTTTTATCTCATGTATTTTCTTGGGCTTGTATGGGAGGTTCCTGAAACTGTAATAAAAAGTGTCCAAATGTTCTGTTATGCCCAGAGGTTAGCAGCTAGTCTGTTAGCACCTTTGTGAGTTTCATAGTAAACACTTAAATTAATTTTGCATAATAATTCGTACACTGTAAGTTAATTAACAGCCCTACCCTCTAACAGCATACACTTTGCTATTCTGTAGGACTTGGTGTTAGGTCATTAGCTATTCAGGCACCATGCACTGGAGAAGGGCTGAATGCTCAGAGATGTACTCCGCTTGTTCCTTGCTGATGTGCAGCTACTGCAGCTGGGCTCTGTACCTGTGGTCTTTACCACTTTCCTTCACTGAATGCAAGTTATGAGATGCAGAGACACAAAAGTGTCTGCTGTCACTATATATATTCCCTCAGAAGAACTCAAATTCAGCTGCCTTAGGCTCTTAAAGGCAGCAGGGTGTTGAAACACAGAATTCAAAACTTAATTTTGTAGTTTAAAAATCTATAGCTATGCCAAAGTGATTGCATGAAGAAAGGACTCTGACTTAAAAATACAAAAAAAACAAACCCAGAAGATTGCAGAATCACAAAACAGCTGAGGTTGGATGGGACCTCTGGAGATCCCTTTTGCAGCTCTATCATACCTGTCTCTTTAGAAGAGACATAATTCTTTTCTGTGGGTATCTACTCCATTCTGGACCTCCATGGGCTGCAGGGGGACAGCCTGCCTCACCATGGTCTTTATCACGGACTGCAGTGGAATCTCTGCTTCTGTGCTTAGAGCACCTTCTCCCTCTCCTTCCCTGACCTTGGTGTCTGCAGAGTTGTTGCTCTCTCATATTCTCACTCCTCTTTCCAGCTGCAATTGTGCAGCTTATTTCCCCCTTGTTAAGTATGTTACCACAGAGGTGCTACTGCTGATGGGCTCGGCCTTGGCCAGCAGCAGGTCTGTCTGGCATTGGCTCTATCGGATGTAGGGGAAACTTCAAGCAGCTTCTCACACAAGCCACCCCTGTAGCACCACCCCCCGCCCCCCCCCAGTTACCAAAACCTTGCCACACAAACTCAGTATGCTCTTCTGTTGTTAGCAGGTTACATTAACAATCCATACTGTATTAGAAATGGTGGAAGGATTATTCCATTTCTAGGCAGAAGGAATAGAGATCTTAGTTATTAGATCTGAAAAATTAAAAATTGTGCCCGAACTATTTATTTTTCTCTTCATTGGTACAGAAGTTCAATTTCAATATAAATGCACTTCCAGTATGTTGTTTGGGGAAGGATTATTCTTGACTGGTTTTAATAAAACTCCAATTCAGGAGAACTGAAATAATGTGTCAATTGTTCATTTAACTTTTGAAACATCGATTTTACTGTAGTTTCATGCATTTGCAGCTGGTCAGAAGTGACTGTCAGAGGAGCAAGGAATGATTCACCAGCATGTGAAATGCTGGCTACTTTCCACATTGTTGGTAATGTAGTAAGACATGTATGTGAAGAATGCAACCAAGACTGAATATTTACATGTTTTTAATAGTTTTTCTGCATGACAAACTAGTTTGACTATGTTAGCAGGCTGAAGTTGCTTTAAGGTAGGGTATTCAGATCACTTTCAATTTACTAGAGCTTGAACTATACATCCAGAAATTTATGATGGAAGTGTGTTTTTTGGACATTCGTACTTAATTTACCTCCTATGGAAATTAAAGAAAAGGCTGTAGTTGACTTCACTGGGACTTGAATGGAGCAGCTAGGCATGCTTTGTTCCATGGAGTTGCTTTACTTTTTTATCTGCTATGTGTTTTGGTAGGTTTCAGACATCTCTTTAATATATAAGAGTCTTTTCTGTCAGACCTTGTGTTGATTCTTGTGGGTTGACTCAGGCTACTTCAGGCAACTGATTATTCCCTGGTGTGAGGTGTCCATATTTCCTGTCTAGTCAGTGGAAGGAGTTTGAGGCCTTGAGAACATGAATTGCAGTGTCGTAGTCGTAATGGCATTATTTTAGTAAGCACTATTAAAAAGCATGAACAGAAATAGCTTTTATGTGAGTTGGGAATGAAACAATACAATGTTGTGACTGTACCACGTTAGGTGATGTGAGCTATGTCTGTTGGGTTACATCCCATTTATGCATCTTAGCACGCCGCTGTCCCTGTGTGCCCCAACTTACCAAGGTTATGCTGAGCTGTGGATGATTCTTGTCCCCAGCCCAGGGATCAGTTGCATGGTCATGTCACTTGGGAAAGCTTTGTGAAGGTAAGAGAACTCATTCATCTGTGAAGTTTCTCAGTCTGAAGTTGAAATCTGTAACTTATTTTTAATGCTTTGATGGGATCTTAAATATGACATTTGAAGTCTTAAAATAAAAGAGAAACTTGTGTGTCCAATGTGGTATTTTAGCTCAAAGCCCTTATCTAACAGAAGGCTAATATGCCAGCTCCACTTAAAGGAGTAAGAAACCAAAATGCCTGGTACCCTGATAAGGGATCTAGTAGATGTGAGCAGTATATAGGGAACCTTCACATCTTCAGAAGAATTGCATAAGAGACAACTAGTTTCAGGTTCTGTTCAGTTGCTAGACAATGTTTCAGTTTAGACAACAAGCAGTATGCAGTTAAAATGATTTAGACTTTGGTAGCTTTTCATTTTTTTTGTCTTTAAAAGTCATGCATCTTAAGCTCCTCGAAAGAAAACTTCAAAGATAACCTCTGTCAGCTGAGAAATGTCTTGGTTCTATTTACTTTTTTCCATAAAAGAAAAAGGTGTCTGTGTATATATATATTATATATAATATGTGTACACACATATGCATATTTGACTTAGTAATTTAATGTAAAATAAAACTGCTCTTTTAGTTGTGGTGCTAATTCTTCTGTTAGAGACAGTGATGTTTTGGAGTGGGAGAATAAGGGCTTATGATGTGCCTTGAAAACTCTTTTGTAATGGTTCCAGATGTCTGTGGATCCAGTCCTACTTCTGGTTACTTGTGTATAAATCTTCTCATTAATTCTTATAGAAATAACTGCTTATGCATGAGCATGCATGTTTGAGCTGAGGTAAGGCTTGATCCTGTTGTCCTTAGAATGCAATAACTGTGCTTCTGCCTTGCTGTTACAGGGGTGATAAGAACTGGTTTGCAACTCGGCTTCTTTTCCCTGCCACTAGTTTATTAGGTAGCTGACTCGTTTTTCTGGATGTTTGGGTAAATAAAACTTGGAATTCTCCAGTGGTATCTGACACTTGTTAATGTCATGTTTGTCCGCTATGGAAGCTGGTGAAGCAGTGTATAGTCAAGATGTTGAAATAGCTTGTTATTAGGTGCTCATTTCAAACAGTAATAGCTGATGTCTTCAATTTATTTATCTGAAACCTTGCAGTAACTTTAATATTGACCGTTTGTTGTGTGTGAAAGTGCTCTTGTTATTCATTCAAAAGCTGTGTACGATTTGGGATTTGTTGTATGTATTCCATTCGTTACTGGGCAAAGTACAGGAATGGGTTGTCTTTGTCAATAACCCAGGTACCACCTTGAATGATAAGTGAGGCTTCCTTACAGCCCCCGCTCAGGTGATTGGGCTGAGGAATGCAGCTGGGCCACCTGTGGCACTGACCTGGGGTTCAGCAGCATCTGGCACCTGCGGTCCTGCAAGCGCTTACCAGATGCTGGGCTCTCCCATACATCCGTGAGCTGGGTGTGGTGAGCCCTCATTTTCCACTGAAGCAGATGACCTTAAGTGAGTTGTTTAAGGTCATGTTGTACTTCCATGGTAAAACTGTGATGATAATCCATCTTTCTATTTCCAGTTTTGTAGATTGCTAGTGTATCAGGCTTTATTTTTATCTTGTAAGGAATTCAATAAAAGAAAGGATCAGGAAAGTGGAACCCAAACTGTGATATAATGCATTGCATTAAGCTGTTCTGAATAAAGTATTCTAGAAATGGAAAAGAGATATTATAGGACTTTAGGAAAATGCAGAAGTCCCCCTATAAACATGTCTGAGATGGGAGAAAGTGAAACTTCAGTGCTGTTGAAACACGGAGAGGTGCAATCTGTGTGTAGCCTTCTTAACACCAAGATGTGGAAGCAGTCAGAGGTGTTAATCTAATAAATGAACCAGTAGCACTGGTTCAGCTGTCCTCCTCAGATAAGGATTATTCCCGTGACCTGGTCTCAGCTATGTGTTACTCTGCCTAATCTCAATCTTTATATTTTCTACCTTTATAATTTTGTGTATTCTTTTAGCTTTTCTCATAATTTCTAATCTTTAAGTCCTTTGTATGTTCTAATAATCAGTCTGCTCTCTTTCAAACCTCATTTAGTTGTTTCCTGGGACTTCTTAAGGGGCTTAGGAAGTGTGTATTTCCTTATCGTGCCTCACCATAAACATCAACCTGCATCTTTGGAGAAAAAAAAAAAATTGACTAGAGATTGATTTCCTCCATTGACAGGTTACTTCTCCCCTTTCCTCATTTTCTTGAGTAATCAGCCTTTTCTAACTTGTCTTGAAAACAAAGTATCTTTTGGGGAGAGTTAAGAAGTAACATTTCTTTTCTAGCTTTCATTTCTCTCTACTTTCAGTTTTTCTTCCCTTTCACAAAGTTTCTTCTATCATTGTCCTGACAGTTCCATACTTGAAATGAAACAGTGAAGTTACTGATGATAAGGGATCAAGTGTTCTCTAAATGCCACTGTGGTATGTTCTGGGTCTTTCTAGCTATGTTGTTATACTTTGTGACAGGAGGATGTGGAATACTTCACATACATTGAGTAAATAATAACTGTTAGGAATAAATGCTTTTAAATTAGCAGAGCTGGATAACTTGTTCCAGAAAATCCTAAAACAAAAAGTTGGAAAAAGTATGGATAGAATAAGGGGTGAATGGAGGGAGGGCCCTGAACTTATATTAGATAGGTAACTAAATGGTTGCTCCTTATGCTGTAGTGAAGGAAAAGAATTCAATGCCATGCCAGTGCTGAAAGGAGAAAATAGGAATGAATGGTCAATAAAAATAAGAAAAAGACGAGTTTGAGGTGGTGGGTGGTTGTTTGAGTAGGGTGCTGGTGAGTCTAATATATGTATATTTTAATAGTGTGCAGGATATTCTGCATGTAATAAGGCTTAAAATTAGAGCAATATACATTCAAAGGCAAGAGAAACAGATCTGATAGCTATTATTCTTTCAATGAAAGGAGCAATTGGTTTCAGTGTAGGATTATCTGCATAACAAGATACAGGACATTGAGGGGCTGCCTCCTCTTCTGGTTGGTGTTTTTCCAAAGTTCTAAAAAAGTATAGATGAACTTTGCATATCTGTAATGTGCAGGGTTTTTTGTTTGATGTTTGACATTAGTTTGAAAACTGGGACTAAAAAATTAATTGTCTTAACTTCAGGTATTTGTTAAAATCTGCTCTTGTATAGAGTATGAAGCTGAATAAACCAAATCATCTGTTTGCAACGCTTCATTTCATTACCAGTATGCAAAAGACCTTAGAATGGAAGTGGTCTGAGGGCTATTATTATTTGAATTGATAATATAAATCCTGGTAGATGATTTATTGATTTGTCTGCTGTGTTGATATAATTGGTTTTGTTTGTTTTTTATTTTGGACTGAATGGATGGCTGAGGTTAAAAGCATTTCTTGAAGATTTTTGGAAGGTGTATTAACAGTAGATGCTTACTTGATTCCAGATGGAAATGTTCCAATTCTCTTTGGGGTTCCTATGAAATTGTTCTTTCCTATAGTAAGCAAATAGTCTGTCTCTCAAGTATGTAAGTTATGTTAGAATACTCGAGCTGAGTAAGGAACTAAAAATAATGAATTGCAAAGAATTCAATGTATGCATCTGGCTATTAGGGCTATACCCACTCCTCTGATATCATCCTTATTTGAAAAAACATCTCTTGCTTTTTTCATTTGCTGTGCAGATGGCCATACAAAAGATTGCTCTTTGAAGAGAGAATGAAACATCACTAGACATAGTAGCTAAAAGTGCAGAATGCACTTAACTCTATCCTTCTCAATCGCAAAATCTCTTTCTTGTGGATTTAGAAGCAACTCTTGTAATGATGTATCTTTTGACAAATTTGTTTCTTTGTAAAAACGAAATTAAAGCCTTTTAAGAAGGCTTTAAAAACAGTATTTGTATCGTCTGCCTACACTGATGGCTCTAGTGTTACAGATGCTGATTTTTCCAGGGTTGCCTTTCTGTTCTTGCAATACTTTCTGTATGAAATTTTCTTGGAGAGACTGAGGGTTCTCAAATACTAATAGGTCCTGCAGCCCTCAAGACATGTATGCTTTGCAAATAAAATGCTTGTTACTTTCTTCATGTGTTTTTTTTTGTTTGTGGTGTTTTGTTTGTTGGGTTTTTTTGTTGGTTTGGTTTTATTAAGAAAAAAAAAAAATCTAACCTTTTTTTCACCCACAGGATTTTGGGAGATTAATTTTGAAAATTCAGTCAACTCATATATTTCTTCAGAATAATAAAGATTTTTAAATACTGGAACCTTGATAGTATCCCACTTTTAAAAAAGAATTCAGAGCTACAGGAATCTTGATGAAAACATCTGAACTTATGGAAAGCTAGGTTCAGCTACCATAGTGCAGAATAATCAGAGGAAAGCATATGTAGATATGTGCATGTACCCACTGTGTCATCTGGCCCTTTTAAGGATGTCATTTAGTGGTTCTCTTTTTTCAAACTTCTTTGCCTATCTGTGTGTTGAGAGTCATAGGTGGCCTCACTGTATGTGTTATGCTGGATATAGTCTGATAGTTTATATTTTGTCTCAGCATCACTCCTCGAATACATTCTATACATCTGCATTGCACATGTTCCATTTAAAAAACATTTTAATCTTTCTCATAGCTGCCAAGGCTTTAATTCAGATCTTTGCATTTCTGGGTTGGTTGGTTTTTGGTTTGGTTATTTTTTTGCTATGGATCAGGAATCAGTTGTGAAACTGTAGTGAGTAATGTGAGTCCTGCTTTGATGTGAGATGTTGACGAAGATGGAAGAGTTCTGTAAGCCAGGTGGTTTGTATAAAGACTAAAACGTAACATATTCAAATCTCAGAAAGTTAGATGTCTGATTGTAACAAAATAACTGATCCTTACCAAGGTAGGAATGCAAATAACTGTTTGTAAAGCAAGTGTGTGCAAAATCAAATGGGTCGGTCTTCCTATCTGTGGGGTATGGATAATTTTTTGTTTGGTTGATTTCTTTGCTTTTTTCTTTTGTTTATACAGTGTTTAATGTATTATGTTAGTGATAATGTCTGTGGTAAAATGCATGGCTGAATCTCCCTTGCATAATGGGAGAGCTACTGGAAGAGCTTTTAGAGAATTATCTGCCTTTAACTACTTGTCCTGAAGATCTCTCAGGTGTTTCTCTGGTTGTTGAACATATTGAGCACAGAACATCATTAGCTTTAAAGATACTTCTGTAAATAGAAGAATCCTGGCTTTCCAATGAATGTATAGCATTTACGGGTTTTCTTCTTCTCTTTCATAAGTCTATCCTGTCCCTGTTGCAGGCTTGTCTTAATATGAAAAGTAAAAAAACTTCCTTTCCTTCTCTTCTTTCCTCCTTCCCAGTGTTCCCTCTCATTCTAGTGTCATGTCCTTGGCTTGCTTTGCTTCTATCTCCGGTTCCCTCTCTTCACCAAATTTCACGTGGGTACAAGTGGTTAAAAGGCCGTAGTTGCAGCAGGATGGCTACTTGGGTTATAGCATGATTAGTGAGAAAGTTTAATGTTAAAAGAAGACTTGAAAGAAAGAAAGAAGTGTTAAGCTACAAGTAAAATGCCATGCACATTTCAGTGAAGAGTACTGATCACAGAAGAATACTATTAACAGTAATCCGAATAAGACTTTACCAACTCCAGGACAGGTTTCTAGTTGGTCAAAATGTGTTTTAAAGTACTTTCATTTTTGCTTCAGTGTACATTCTCACAGCTCTCTTCCTTTCCCAGTGTGCCCTAACAGGGCTCAAAAACCTCAAGTTAAGCCATTTTTCTTTCCTTTCAGAAACAAACAGAGGAGAGAATTGTCTGTCTGGTGAAGACAGCTCTAGAGCTGTGTAGGAGGAAATACTAGATCTGAATTGTTCTTGTTGCAGTTGTGGAAACGCATCAGAGCAGTAAATAATTCTATTGTGTAGCCGAAAAGACAACTAAAGGACAGTAAACATTTAGGTTCGATCTTGAATCTGATATATATAGTTTATTTAACAAGGCTACTTGCTTTTAGAGTAGAAGAGGAGGAACTTAAAGCAATTACAAGGGAGTAACAATTTGTGTTTCCATGTATGCCATCCTCAGGTGTTTGTACTTTGGACTTACTGTGTGTCACGTACCTTGAAGCTGTTAATGTATTTGTAAAAGCTAGAAGGAATACTGCATACATTTGAATGCTCAGCAAACATTTGCGCTTTATTTTAGGGAGGATCACAGGTGCTAGAGTAAACCTTGCCAGGCACCGAATGTGCTGGTTCACTGAAAGCATGTCTCCTCAGAGTGAACACAGCTGTACAAGCTGGCTTCTTGACTACTGGGAAATAAGATCTTGAGAATGGTTAGTCGTGCTAACAGAAGGGAGAGAAAACCTGGCAGTGTTTAAAGGACCCAGGTCTTTCTGGCTGTATGGGAAGCGTAGCTTGCATCATCTTTGCAGTACAAGGGAGGAGAGAATCAGGCAACCTTCCTGTGAGAGCTCCAGAGTCCATGCTAACTGGGTTTGAGAGCATTGTATGAAAATATTCTGCAATCTGCTGGCAGAGTAATGATACATCCAGGGAGAAGGGCTGAAATGTATTCTTAATCTTTTTGGGGTGTTTACAAATATGAGAATGAAGGGAAGATGAAATTAATCTGATGTTATTGTCACTGAGGACAGCAGCAGTAGCCAGAATAGCCTGTTGATTTCAAGTAAACTGTTCAATGTTCATTTAAAAGCTTCTAAAGAGGTAGAATCACAGTTTGTTTATGAAACTCTGGTAACTTGATTAGGTTGTGGGTATTTGTTTCACATGGGGCCTTTGTTCTCCCTCTCACCTATGCCCCATCCATTCGTATTTTGTAATTATAGCAGGATTGTGCCACCAACTTCAATCTTACGTGCTTGCAGTGTTGTAGGAAATTCCCCTTGCACGCTCTCCCTAAATAAAGTTAAGGAAAATAAGGTAATTACTGTTCTCGGTGAAAATGCGTTGGTGAGTAGTAGTAATTAGGGCATTTTATTAAAACTGCAAAGCTGTCCTAAATTGCTCTCTCAGCAAAACATTGTTCTTCATGCAAAACAGATTTATCATTCTTGTTTTATGAAGTATTAAAAAATGCAGTCTATTAATATATTTGCATTGGAAGAAATAGGTTGAAAGATCTGGTTAATTTAAGCATTTTTTTTTAAATTAAAGTTACATAAGAAGTGGCAGTTGGTCACTTTTCTGTTACTCTCCCCCTTTAGGAAACACACTCAGAAAGTCAATAAATGCAGTGTCATATGAGTCAGAGTAGGTAATATTCTAAGGTAATGGCATTCAGATCCAATGCTTTGCGCTTAATTCTTTTTCTTCCATACTGCCTGCATAGTGCTGCCCCTCCCTTCCCCCTCAACCCCCAAAAAACCAAAAAAGTTATGTACTGAAGATCCATAAACTGAGGAATTTGGTAAATAACTCAATCTCTTGTATCAGCTAAGATAATTATCTCTTCTCTATATTCAGGTTGAAATTTGGGGATTGGAATTGCTCAAGGCATTCCTTGAAAGTATATCCAAACAGTAAGGACAGGACAGGAGTTACAGCTTGACTGAGCTGCAGTAGAGATAGTTGAACAAACTGCATTACTGTGGTGAAAACTAACAGTATTTCCTTTGTATTGTTGTAGTAATGTTAAAAGATAAAGGATGTTGGTGTTGTTTTAGCACGGAGACAAACTTTTTTCTTAAACTGCATAATAAAAGAAACATTGCAGTAACAGACAGCCCTGGCAGACATCAGAAAGAATTATGAGTATATTGCTAAAGTTTGTTGCATTATTTTTATTTTATTTTTTCCTTTCTGAGGTGAAGGTGGTGGTTTCTCTTGTAGAAGAAGATTTCTAAGATCTTCTGCTTATGTATGCCACAGTGAGGCTGCCAGGAAACGGTTCTTTAAAAATGCAGTGTCTTAAGGCAATGAAATGCTTCATTGCAAGCAGGTTTTTTAATCTACAAGTAGTAGGCATCAGTGCTGTTCAGTGATTTGAACTCATGATTGTTTAAATTCCAAAAGAGCAGCATTGGTGGCATACTAAAATATGCATAATGCCAGTGCTTTTTGATTAATGCATATCATTTCTATGAGCTACTTTAAATTCTACTCTTCATTGGTAGTGCAGATACTTGACATCATATTCCAGAGACAGAAATGATTCTGTGATTCTGCATTGTTTTCCTTATCCTAATTTCAGAGAAGAAAGTAAGTCTGTCATTTTCCAGCAGTGGCCATAGGTATGCTCCTAGGTATTTCCAGTTTGGCAGAAGAAGTTTATGAATGTAATTGAAGAAAGACCATTTTACAAAAGAGCAGGAGGAGAAAGGGGACTTCCTCTATGGATACCATTACTATGCCCAAGTATTTGGTATTTTTGAGCACTGTATATTATTAAGCCAGTTGTTAGCCTAAAGTGTTACTGTTTGTCAGTGAAGTTCATAGTATCTTTTGCTTCTTTGGCTTAAAGGAGATGTGCTCTCTCTGTTGGCAATGCTTAGTAAGCATGTTTCATCATCCTAGAAATTCTGTTCAGTCTAAGT
The DNA here is from genome assembly GCA_020745705.1 of Hemiprocne comata. NCBI lineage: Eukaryota > Metazoa > Chordata > Aves > Apodiformes > Apodidae > Hemiprocne > Hemiprocne comata. The sequence goes on along the minus strand of CM036590.1, from coordinate 37,177,096 downwards.
GAATTTTGGAAAAGAAGGAAAACAGTGAAGTGTTTCAGGCTGGAACTTGCTTGCTACAGAGCAGAAACTTTGTAACCAAAGGAATGTACATAAGTTGTGTTTGAAGAAAGTAATAGCTGTAAGGAAAAGTTAATAAAAGCAGAAATCTTAGGGTTTTAATTCAGTTTCAACTGTCACTGAAGAGTCACTGGGTTCATGTAGTGCTTCATCTAAGTTCTCTTTGTGAATATGCTCTGACCATGTTTCTGGTCTCCTTCTCCTTTTACATGCTTGATGGCTCTCATTGTGGACTTTCAGTTAAGTGACAATGACAACTTCAGTATAAATGACAGTTTTTGAATCCACTTTCAAATAGACACATAATGTTTTCTGATTTCATCTAGGTTGCACTGCTTTTAATAGGTTTGTGGGATATTGGTATCAGCTGGAAAGAAGTCTGCCGTATAAGGCTTGTCAGCATCACCATTTACAGCTCATACAGCATACCATCTACTGCTTGCTGCTGAAGTGCTGAGCTATTCTAGCATGGATACATGTGACCTATGAGTCTGTTCCATACCTTTATTCTATGCATCAGCACTGCAATTACCTCCTGCTTATGTGTCAAGTATGGGCACAAACCCAGTGTGTAATACAGAATGCTGATGCAGAGTTATGCAGAGGAATGCTTGGCAGAGTGATGAAATTAAGTGTGATGCAAACAGGGCATGTATCTGTCAGACATGAGCCATACATTCTGTCACAAGGATAAGTAAATGGTTGTCCTTTGGAAGGACAAATGTCTAGCGTTTTGATCCATCAAATGCTAGAAGACATGATTATCAACTATGAAATAGAAAGCTCTTAATTTTTTTGTGTCTTAAGTGGAGGTTTAGAAGACTGAGGTCTGTATTTCTTCTAGTGCTGTTCAAACTAATTTTACATTGACACATAGACAGTAGTTTCTGGTTTTAAAATGCCAGATTCCTAGTTTTATTGCTACTTTTAAAGATACCCGTGCATTTCACATAGGCAGACAACTTGGTGGTGTTTTGTGAGTTTGAACTATTATGTAGAAGCAACTGAGGCTTGAGTGGGATAAATTGCATTAGTACTCAGTAACATAAAAGAATATTAAAAGGAATAGCTTGTTCCCTTTTTTTGTCTAATATGCATGAAGTGATGGATTCTCTTTCGTTTAGTCAGATGTAAGAATGACATTTCCTGGTTTCATCTTCTGGAAGAAAAAAAGTACCTCTGGACGGAGTTGACCTTGAGGTGGCATTAAAACAGCTTACAGAAATACAAGTTGTAAATGTGTACTGGAACTATCTCCAGGAGGGACTGGATCTTTTAAAATTCTTTCCAGAACTATTTTGTGAGTTTCAATATGAATTGAACTTCTTTCAGAACAAAAACTTCCCCACTTCATAGTCCTGTCCCCAGAAATTGTTGGTTTTGGCCATCTTCTACTGTCAGTAATTTTTAACTAGTAGTTTGCCTGCCACTAGTTCTAGTTTATATATGTTTTACTGCTGTTTTCTCTTTCAGCTCTCAAAACATTGCCTCCTTATGCAACAGAAGAAGAATCAGCTTGTTTATCAAGAACTGGGTATAGCAGTACTAGTTTACAATGGTCAGTTATTCTTTTTGTTTTGTACATCCACTTTCCAAAAGTGGATAAAACCTGTGGGAAATAATGAAAACCAAGGGTTAATATGAAATATGACCTCAAAATTTCTCGTAACTATTCAGGGAGAAGTTGTAGTCTCTTATTTTATAAATAGCCAGCATTTTGAGAGGTAGAATTACGTAAAACATTAAGGTTTGTAGCAAGCGTCTTACCAGTAGTAACACATACTAGTGATCTGTGAAATGGTTTTAACTCGTTCTTAACTATTGCACAAATTGCTAAAAAATCTGATTTGGAATGTTAATCTCACTGCTTCACTTACACAATAGCAATGCTAGCTATTTGAACTTTTTTATTTTTATTTAGACAGGTTCAAGGATTTACTTCTCTTTTTAATTTCTTTAAGTTTGCAGACCAGAGTGTCTCTGACATTCAGAAGACTGCTCATTGCTGACCTACATGGAAAGGGAACCATAGTTCAGCAGCAAGACCATTTCATGCATAATTCTCCTTTCTGGCCTGCTCTCTTTGTCTCCTCACTAGAATGGTTTATGCCTCCAGGATGCTGATAAATATTGATAAGAATCAGTTTAAGTGTAAGCAGTTACTTGTATTATGCATGAACTGTTGTTTGAAGAAGGGATTTTTATTGACACTAGTATGATGTGTTGGGCTATCTGTCGTTCTGTTGTTAAAGTTTTTATCTTGTCTTGACTTAGAGTGGAAGAACTGGCAAAGCCTGGCAGGTCCTTTGCCTCCCATCTAATTTGAGTTTCTTGCCAATGTCAGCAAACCAGTTTTTTAATGTGGTCTTATTAGATTAGAATTGCTCATATTTCATTTCCACTAAAACTCAGCTCAGAGCTTGTCAGGAGGACTAAAGATGTTCTTGTGATGCTGGTGAGTGTTTCAAAGAACATTAGTAGTCATTTCAGCTCTGTGCATTGAGGCTTGCCTGTAGGAGGCATGGTGACTAAGGGAGATGGTGTAGCCTTTCTAGGTCAAAGTCAAACCAGGCTGCTGCTGTCATTCTGCAGAACTTTTGCAGCCCTCCCTCTGAAGTTCTCAATCTGCAGCTTTATAGTCCTTGCTGCCCTTGCTAACCACAAATAAGCACATTTCAATTCAGTAGTATAGCTTTCAAATGCGTGCTGAGCTGCTGTGCTGGGCAGTCTCTTGCATAATTACCTTTTATTTGAAAAATATCTTGGACTGGCTGCTGCTGCTGAATTGGAGGTACTGTGTACAAGCAATAGTTAGGTGTTTCTAAAGATCTTCCTTGTGCTTCTCTGCTCTCATAGGCTGGCTATCCTTAACTGATAGCTTCTACGGTAAGCTCTCTCATGATGTGCAGTCCATTACCTTCTGAAAGCAAATAAAATCAGTTCTGCTTGCTCAATTCCTTTGCTTTTCGCTGTCACAATGAGACTTGGAATAATCTTGATAGCAAAATGTTTGAGTCAGTGCAGGCTTTGGATCCTACTTGCTGCTTAGTACATTTACTCAAGCTGTTGTTGGTGTGCCTTGTACAAATAGTTGCTGATGGTTCTGAGCTGCTCTTTTGTTTCCCCTTTTGTTTTTGTTGGTTAACTGGCTCAGGTGTTTTGTTGGCTGGTGACTCCCTGTGGCTGGGCACCAGGAGTGGTGGGGACTCCCCTGCTGCTTGTGTCCAGGGCTGTGGGTCAGCCCCATCCTGGGGCACTGGTCACCTCCCTGAGGATGACAAGCCAAGGCCTGACTAGGACATCAGTCCACAGGCAGGTGGGGAGCAGGATCAGAGTTATGGAGAGGAACCATGGTCAGACAGGGCTGTAAGGACAGGCTGGGGCCAGGCTGGGATATGGGCCTGTGGGTGGGCCCAGGTTGATGAGGCCCTTTGCCAAGCAGGGCCAGGCAGTGGGGAGCTGGAGACCAGCCCTGCTACAGCATCACTGGGGCAAGGACTGATGGCCTCAGGGACTGACACGGGGTCTTGGGCCATGAGCAGGGTGGGGGGAGCCCCAGGAGCCTGACATGGGGTCCTGGGCTGTGAGCAGGGTGGGAGGAGCCCTGGGTGGGACTAGGCAGAGCCAGTAAGGCCTGTCAGGGTCCCGAGAAAACCTATACAAGGTTTAAATTATTGGGTATTTTAATTTTAAAATAAAACATATAAAAAATATAGCATAAGCACTGGTGTGTAGAATGCTGGACTGAGGGTATTTTCTAGTACAGAACGATCATTAACATATTGGCAATCTTTTTGACACCATAAAACATAGCTTTTAAGAATTTGACTAGCTATTTCTTTGATATACTTATTGTAAATGTCATTTCTATAACAATAAGAGGCGCAGTACAATTTTAGTATTTCTACTCGTGTACATCTTCTGATATTTTCAACATACAATTTAGGGGTTTGGTCAGATTGAATGCTATGGAAATATCAGCTTGTCATCACTTGTTTGCAGATGTCTTCTTGCACAATTGTAGTCTACATTTAAACCTTGGCTGAGAAAAGAGGATTACTTCCACTATTCGCTTCTCCATCTATGTCTTTTCTTTCTCCTTTATGCTTAATAAGAATTAGTATGTAAAGAACTTTGTTCTTGTAATTGATGTGCCAAAGATCATATGGTTTACAGCAAGAACTTAGACTGATTTTACTTGATGTGGCATAATAAGACTTGGTTTTTGCTGTTGGCTGTACATAAATAAATGAAGTTAGTGCTATTTGTCTTGTTATGGGTGGTGTGTAAAGCAAATGGATTCGTTGAGATTATTTTCTCTGATACACCACAACCACCTGTTCCATTTGGGAGAAATTTGCTTGCTGATTTCTGTTAAGGTAAAAGCTAGACAAAAAGTAGGATAATTCCAATGTTGCTTTTCACAGCTCTGAAACTAGATTAATCTCAGACTTGCTGGGAAGAATGCAATGGGAGTGCAACAAAATCATTTCTCTACACCCAGCTGTTCCATGGCTATCAGGCAGCTGATGGACGTATTTGTGTCTTGAACTTGGAATGATACAGCTCACTTCTAGTTATCTTCTGTGCCTTCGTGTCTTTGAATAGCTGACAGTGCCCTTAATAGACCTTAATTTAACAGTTACATGTTAATTGCTTTGCTGCAAAAGTAGAAAATCAAGGATGGTAGGGAACCGGTAATTATAGTGGTTTTTTTGTTTGTGTTTTTTCATATTGAAATAAACATACAGTTTACTAAGGAACTGGTAACATGCATCATACGGTGGTACTAAACTCATCACCAACTCAAGTTAATCTCTTTCTCAGAGTTACTAGTGTTAGTTTGGACTACATCTGTAGCTCAGATGAGTAAAGACATAGATTTGTTGGTTAATTGCCTTAGGGCTTTTCCAGATTGTTAACATTTCAGCTGCATGGATACATGTCTCTTCTTGCATTTGGTATGAAAGCTGTGAGAAAGATCTTTCTTCAGAAGTATCGAACAATATCTAGGGCATTGAATAAAAACTAGAGATCCCCTTAAAGGCAAGTGAAATGTAATGTATTTGAGCATAAATAAAACAATTAGAAGTGAGGAGATTCAGACATTGTGTTTGGAGCTGGTTTCCAGTCCCATGGCAAAGGTGCTTAGCTTCCATTAATGTTTTGGAATGCAAAGTTTTCTTCACTGAGATGCAAATTAGATACACCTTAGAGTAGTGTTACAAAATAAACCGGATAGGCAGGAGGAAGTATTATGTTTGGAAACTATGAGCCATGTGCAAAGGAGGATGCAGTGATGACAGAGGGTGGGGGAGGAGAACACAAATGTGCATCATAAGTCAATTTCTCTCTTGAATTGGTTAATCGTAGGATTCTGTGCGTTTTAGGGGTAGACAAATGTTTTATGCAGGAAGAGGCAAACATTGGGTAGTAGTTACTTCTCTTAAGTTAGTGTACCTTCACTGATGCTATTCAAGTGTGTAGTGAGAAAGACTTTTAAAAAAGAGTTAGCTAACAAAACTTTCTAAATCAAAATACTACTCTTTTGAGGTTTGATGCCAAACTGAGCGATGCTGAAAGTTTTTTCTTTCAGTTTCATTGTCTCATAATAAACTGTACTTAGGCCTTAGCTTCATTTAATGTCACAAGAAACAAGTAATAAATTTTTTTGCTGCATGTGACCTATGGAAATAAACTTTCAAGCCAGAAACTTTAATATCTAGAAGTTATATGTATTTTACAGGTCACAACTGGGAAATGAAATCTTTATTGGCAAGGCAGTGTTTTCATTTTCCTAGATAAATTGTTCAAGCATTGGCAGCATCCATGCCATTTCAGTTTTAAGACAGAATTGTTTAGAAAAGAGTAAGGCAGGAGCATGACTGTATTGCTTTATTTTCTGCGTATAAAGTGGAGCCTGATATTTTTATGCGCAAGACATGCTGAAGGAATCAATTAATCCTAAACAAAACATCTGGCTCCCCAGCATTTTTTTTTGCTAGGATCAGAATGAATCATAGGTTTGGGAACTGTGCTGGTCTCAACACAATGAGATCACTAGAAGACTTGAGAGTTTTCACTGTGCTTTCCAAAAAGAAAAATTATATTTTTAAGTCAGTAAAACTTACCTTCCATTTGTACACGGCCTTCTATTTTTGAGCTTTTATGATACTGGGAACTCTCTTCCAGGAGAGTGTTTTCCTTTTCTTTCCCATTAAATAGATGGAAGGGACTTGGGCAACATTTTCTATACTAGTAAAAGTAAGAATTTGAATGCAGTCAGAGGGAATGAAGAATATGGCAAGAGTGTTGAGGAACAGCATGATGTTGCTGGTTCAGTTTTGGCCTGCATTTACATATGGGTAAATACAGTCATTCAAGGAAAACCTTTCAGTGGCTGGCAAAAAGTAGTACAGAAATGTTTCAAAGAAAATCAGGTTTTAAACACCATCTACTTGAAAAGCAGTATTATGGCACTAGTAGATGGAAAATGGGCATTGAAAATGAAGCTGTTCTCTGCACTTGCTTTTTTGAAAGGTTTTATTTGTGAAGTATTAGCTTATTTATCTACTTGAGTTATTATTTATTTCAAGAAGAAATTAAGGTGATTCTTTCCTTACTTCAGTCCATTCTTTCTAACTTTTTTAGGAGATGTAGTAGGTTTTGAAATAGTCTGGCAAAAACATTGTGTAACTGTGTTCTCTACGTTTGGTGCTGTAGTTCAGAAGGTGAGAACAGCAACTATTTTGCTGGCAGAAATATCCATGGTTGGGTTAGCATAATCACCTTGCACTTGAGCTTTCCTTTCTAACACTGTATAAAATCTCTAAATTTGATTTATATGGAAACAGATCCAGTCCCTTAAAGTAATCTAATTTTGTACCTCAGCTGTTGGATCTCATGTGCTTCCTGTGATGTTTTGTTACCACAGTGGTCAGTGGCCCTGTCTCTGGGTTGCTTGCAACTTTACCCTCATTCAGATTCTCTATCTCATAATCTTATTAAGCAGTGGGATCCTGTACTCCAGCTACTAGTCATAGGCCCTGCCATGATCTTATTTCCTCTTTAGGGTCTGATTTTCCACAGGAGTTTTAATTTTCATAGTTTCTTTTATTTACACGAATATGTCTTAAAGCCAGCTGTGTGTAAATTGAGGAAGGAGGCTTATCCTAAGACTGGTAAATCATGAACAAATTACTTTTATACTTGGCAAGACCATTAGGGCACAAAGAGTCTGTCACTGAACTACTTCTCATGTCTTTGAGTCATCCCCTTGCATAGTCAGTCCCTAGCATAGCTGTAGTCCCAAGTTGGTAAAACGAAGCCTGGATTTCACTGCACCCTAACCACACTCCATAATACAACTTCCATGAAGCACCCTCAGTGCTTCTGAGTGGAGGCTTGGCCTTCTCTAGCACCTAGTTTTCTGCAGTAAAAGAGACAAGCAATTCAGCTTTTGAAGTAATAGCTTGGCTTTATTTAGACACTGCAAGCTTGCAAAATAAAATAATTCTCAGACGCTGAAAGTCAAGGTTTGACATTTTATAGATTCAGTTCAGTGTTGGAGAGGGAAGAGCTTTTTTCCAGGTATCCTTTCAGATAATGGAAACCTAGTCAGAGATGCTGCTGCCTTCTTCCACAACCCTGTTTAATATCCATTGTCAGAGAAGAATGAAGGGTCTATCCTTTCTGGCTGGGCTAGGATCTTTTGTGACTGGTGTGTTTTGCTCAAGTCCTTAGGGAGGAGCTTTTTTTTCCTTGCTCTGAGTGTGAATGGTTGCACTCAGATGGGAGAATTCTACCTCTTCACATTGTCTCAGCCTGGAGGTCAGGTAGAAGGAGAAGAAAACAAAAATTACTTTCATATCCTTATACTTGGATAGAAAGCAAGGAAGTGGGGGCACTTCTTTTCCCTGCCCAAAAGAGAAACAGAATCCATTTTAAGTCAATAGCCTTGAAACATTGGGTTTACTTTTTCACTGAGGAGTCACTGAGTGAGGATAACCCTCAGTGAAGTTCTCCACTTTGCAGCCACTGTTGTTTGGAAATGGCAAGTTACTATTTATGAAACAAAATAGTGTGATAACTGTACACAGACTTATTCCCTGAACTGTCAGGAGTGCAGAGTTAATGGGGCTTTGAGCAACCTGGTCTAGTGGGAGTTGTCCGTGCCCATGCAGAGGGATTGGAACTAGATGATCTGTAGGGTTCCTTCCAACCCAAACCATTCTATGATTCAAACAGTGGGAGAATAAAAGCCATGGATGGCGTTTTTAATAATTCCTGAGATTATCCCTTGAATGAAACACTGGAGCAAACCAGTTTTCTGTAATTTCTTCAACTTGCAGGGCTCTTTGTGGTTTTGCAACCTTCATTGGCTCACCCATTTTGAATTGGTTGATGCTTACTGTTGGGAAGAAGTATGGAGCATGTCAGAAATGTGTTCAGCTTGTGTTATTAGCTAGAAAGAAATCTGTATTTAGTTAACTACTAGAAAATATCAGAACACTGCCAACAGATGGTTTAGCACTTCTACACAGTTCTTGTTTTCCCTCAAATGAGACATTGGTATAATACTTTATAGAGGTGTCTCTGCTCTTAGAGATTCTGATATCCCCAGCACCTGGCATATTCCATTCTTAAAAGAATTATGCATTTTTCTGGTAAATAATTTTGCTCACACATTTGGAATGATCGAAAAAAATATTTATACTTACCAGAGAAAGCTGATTCACCTTGGATGGATGAAATAGAATGCTTTAATCCCTTGATATGTGTCTTATCCCATTGTTTTACTGTGCTTTTGTACTCTTCCACAGCTTTAAAGTAATATAAAGGAACATAGTGATAAAGAGTTTACTTCCCTTTTTTTTCTGTATGTGGGTGTTGCAGGTCAGAAAACTGAAAATCTTCAGCCTGTGAGACCTGAGTTTGTTCCCTGCTTCTCTTTTGCAATGTTCCATTTAATAGATGACTGTACTGTGCAGAAATTTGCAGTTTGTACCAATACCAGTTATGTGAGAACAAATGGAAATAGAACTGTGGGGAGTAGGAAAACATGTTTTAAGAGCTTATGGAGTTATACTAGTTAGAGTAAGCTAGTGGCAAGAGTACTGTATGCTAGCTGTTAGCTGAAACAGTTGTGATTTTTTTTCTTAAAAACACCTTCAATTAATATTGCAGTAATAGCTTATCTCTGGCAACCTGTACACTGAATTGTGGACCCATTTAACATCCTTTTTTTCAGTGATTAGTACTTAGTGCTTGCAGAGTTTGTTCTTATGGAGCATCTGTGATTGTTGAAGATAATAAGGCAAAACCAGGTTCCTCTGATATGTCTTGTCAGAGTAGCTTCTGTGACTTAGTGTGTTCTAGTTATGTAGGATATACTGCAGTAATATCATTGCATAATATTTTTGTATATTCCTGTATGCAGCAGGTTGTCAGTGAAGAAATCATACTTCATGCTGACAGAGTCTAATTTCCTTTTTGCCTTTTTGTTATGCCTCTGTTTAACCCAACACCTTATGAAGTCAGTATACTGAGAAATTTGCTCCTATCTTGAGACATGTTTTTATCAAACAGAAGCCCCATAAGAACTTCTGTTTTACTACTCTTTATTTAGTTTGGTTCTTTGTTACAAGTTTTGATTTTGAATAATTTTGTCTGGATTGGCTCCATGCCATGTCTTCAGTCAGCCAGTTTTGCTATTTGGTGAAAGCTCCTGACACTTCAAGTTCTGTCTTTAAACTGCAGTTTCATGGTCCTTGTGAACTGGTGCCTAAGGCAGCCCTAATCTTACCCCTGCTATTCCTTTTCATGTGCTGGCACACAGCTGTGTAGTGATGAGAGCCAGGGAGCTGATCTGAGTAAAACAAAACTAAACACTATTTTTCTTCTTTTAAACTGGATTAGACCTGGATTAACTCTCCTGAGTAGTTCATTGCACTATTACATAAGCACTTGTGGTATCATAAGGAAGAAGAGTGGACAGGGAAGTCAATCGTTTCTGCTAGTACAAATGCATAAGGTGGGCATAAATTAATTGTGAAGCAACACAAACTGCTGAAAGAAACTGCATGGTTCAAACTGCAGTCCATCAAACCATTTCCTCTTTCCCTGGGGAATGTGGGCTGCTTCTTCTCACCAAGATTCTTTTATTTCATTTAAAAATTATTTTTATAATATTGAACAAACAATGTAAAAAACAGCTAAAAAAAAAAGAAATCAGCCCGTTGGTTTGTTTCTGTGATAAAGTATTAGGCCATATGAATAAGTTGAACAGGCAGATGTATCTCAGCTTTAATAGTGCCTTTGATACTATCTCATGTGACATTAGTCATGAGTGAACTATGGCAATTAGGTTACATTGAAGTAGTGTAAGATGTAGCAATACAAAAATTATTGTAGATCTGTATTCAGAGGAGCTGGCATCTTTTTAGTTCTAAATGAAGGAGTGAAGGGAGGGAGTGTTAAGTCTCAAGCAATTTTAGCTAACTAAAGTGATGGCACATGGAATGTACATCCTATCCTGACTTTTGGTGCATGTCAGTCTAGAGACCTGCAAGTGTTGAAAGACAGGATTGGAATTTAAAATAACCTTACAATATTGGAAAAATAACCTAAAGGTAGTAAGTACAAAAATCCTCTGTTAAGTGGAAATAATCAGTTACTCAGATGTTAAATGTATTGTTTTTCTTTTGTTTTTCTTTTTTTTCAGAAAAAGATTGAAGAACATGGTAATGTTGAACTGAAGCTCTTTTCTTTCGCTGACCAATTGGAAAAGATCCAGGTATGGCAGTAGCTCTATAAGCAGGAGTGTTCACTGTTAGGTCTATAAAGTATCATAGAATATCTGGAATTGAAAGAGACCCACAGGGATCGAGTCCAACTCCCTGCTCCTTGCAGGACTACTTAAACCTAAACCGTATGACTAAGAGCATTGTCCCAACACTCCTTGAACTCTTGACAGGCTTGGTGCCGTAACTACTTCCCTTGGGAAGGCTGTTCTAGTGACTGACCAAGTAGTTCTTCCAGTTGACTCTGGTGCCATAAATAAAGCTGTGAGTCTGGATTTGAGGACTGCATTTCAAATAAGATATAAGGCAATGGGAAAGAGTCTAGAGAGGTGGGGTGTCTGGAATAACAAGAAATCTCTGAAAAGTGACAGAAGAAACTGTGATAGTTCAGCCTGCAAATAAAAGCCGAAGGATGTAATAACTGGTCTTAACATCTAAAAATACCTAAAAGGTCATAAGAATTAAGCTGACCTCATAATACTATGATTTTCAACGTTGCTATGTGGAAGTGGTAGTTCTTACTCCTATGACTATCCCAGTGTTCTGAAGTAGTAAGTACAGCTTTCCACAAATGCAAATGTGGTTTCTCTGGGGCTTTGTTATAACATCTGTCAGTTCCTAAGTTTCTCTGTGAATCTCTTTCTGAGATTCAAAATGTTCCCTTTTCAGAAAGACTACTCCAGCAGCAGTCTTTCCAAGCAGTTCTCAGTTGCCTTTTGGTAAACGGTTTTGTTGTTTGGATGGTGCTGCTTAATATGGTGTTGTCCATCCTTGTTTTCAAATTAACACATTCTCAGACAATAATGACTTTCAGATTTTGGTACTCTTCTAATGAGAACCTCTCTAAGTGTGTCCCTAGCTGTTGCTCTTCACTTGGAGAAGGCCCTGACAGAGCTGTACCACCTTCTACTGAGGTGTCTTTCCCTCACTGAGGTATCTCCTGAAAGGGTCCAGGGGAAAACACGTGTAGGGAACACTCCTGCTTTTGGCTGTTAAGAAAATGCTTAAAGAATGCAAGTCTACAATGTCTACCAATTCTTCTATTAGTATTTTATTAACTTCTTATTAGTATAGTCTTTATCCAAAATGGTAAGAAAACAAACATAAGCAGCAATTAATTTTAATTTACTGTGGTTTTGAATGTATGGTTGTTTTCTTGCATGTCTGTTTCAAGTAGTCAACTAGCTGTAGCCTTTCACTCACAGAATTGCAGTACAAAAATGTTACATGTCATATTTTAGTTGAATTTTTCCAGCTTGTGGTACTATAGGTTCACTTCAGAATTAACATACTCTCGTGAGCAAAGTTTAGCTAGGAGCCACCATACAGTTTACTAGGACTTTAGCTGCTAAGTCTGGAATTGCTGTTTTCTTGTCAGAACAAGAAAAAAAGTTTGACCTGGAATATTACAGTAACCCATCCATCAATATACCTCTTCAGTGACAGGCTGAGAGAGTTGGGGCTGTTCCGCCTGGAGAAGAGAAGGCTCCGAGGAGACCTTTTAGTGGCCTTCCAGGACCTGAAGGGGGCCTACAGGAAAGCTGGGGAGGGACTTCTTACCAGGGTGTGTAGTGATAGGACAAGGGGTAATGGTTTTAAGCTGGAAGAGGGAAGATTTAGGTTGGACATTAGGAAGAAATTCTTCACTGTAGGGGTGGTGGGACACTGGAACAGGTTGCCCAGGGAGGTTGTGGATGCCCCCTCCCTGGAAGTATTCAAGGCCGGGTTCGATGGGTCTGTGAGCAACCTGGTCTAGTGAGAGGTGTCCCTGCCCATGCAGGGGAGTTGGAACTAGACAATCCTAAAGGTCCCTTCTAACCCAAACCATTCTGTGATTCTTGTACCACCTCCTACCTAATTTTCTGTACCTCTTTGGGAAGAGTTTTGGGGCTCAGAGTCTCAAAAGAACCAAGTGATGTTGCATCTTCTGCTTTTGCTACTGTCTGCCCCAAGGAAGTGTTGGTTACCGTGATGCTGCATATGTACCTCTTGCTCTCTCAGCAGTAATGTACTTTTAAGTAGAACAGAATGCAGGAGTGAAAACAGCTCCTCCGTCTTCTACATGAAAGTGGGACTGGTTCTCATTTACCCACTTGTATGATTTTTGTGATGTCCCTGATAATCTGTCAATGTAAGTGGGTATTTGAGTTTTTGGGGGATGATGAAGGGAGGTAAACACAATTTCTAGGTGAACTTTGTTAAATTTTAAAAAGGATTGTGCTGTGGTTTGCCAAATTGAGGCACTGGATGATGTAAACTCGAAGGTGCCTTTCTGTTCTGCATCCCTTTTTTTTTTTTTTTTACTTTAGAAAGACAAATTCCATTCAGAGCTCTTGATGCATGTGGTCATTTTAGATCCATAATTGCATACAACTTGCACAGAACTCACATCATCTTGCTTTGTGATGAAGGGTTGTAGGAATTGCTCAGGGGTTCAGGCTGCATGCCTCAGGTGAAGAAATACGGTAAACATCAATATTTAGGCACTTACTGCTTCTATCTAACTTTAACAAATTACTACTGTGCACTTCGCCCCTCCTCTTTTTTTTTTTTGACTAAAAAATGTCATGTTTGCAGACCACCAAGTACGGTACCCAGTATATCCTTTCCCATTCCTTTTTGCTTATTCTACAAGTTTCTGAGAGATTCATACATCATTCAAATGTGGCTGTTTTAAGGGATCAGTAAACAAATGCCAGTACACTGTTAAATCCCTGTAACCAAACTATGGTTTGGTTAAAAACAATGATAAGAAGGTTTAGATTTCTAAGTTACAGTACATTCTGCCAAACATTGGTCTTGGATCTGGTGGGTTGCAATACCAAGCCTCTGTGGGCTCCACTTAGAGACAAGAAGTCACTTTATCGCAAAAAAGACTCTTCAGTCTTTGATTTAGGAGCCACTACACTGTGAAGTCTGCTTATATCCAGTTCAGCTTGGTTGGGCTGACAGCTTGCTTTATATTTATATATATAAGCAAAACCATATTTCTTGTTTCTATTTTAAATGGCCACAAATACATTTGCTTTGTAATAATTTTCATATTTTAGAATTAATATATTATTGAAATGAGCCAGTCATCACTGAAACCTTATTTGAAAAAGTGCATTGGAAATGTGACTGCCTCTACAAATAAGTCTGGAAAGATGTTTTTCTTCTCTTCACCCCCCCCCCGCCCCCCATAAATACTTAAAAATGTTGTGAACTTATGCTAGTAGGATGTAATATATTTTTTCTGGCCTGTAGAGGGACTTAAAAATATCTCTAGCGAAGCTAGGTTTTGCAAACAGAATGATGTCAGAAGGTATTCCAATCTTGTTATGTCCAAGCCTTTTGAAGATTTTGCCTCAACTGTTTTAAGTAAGGTTGATCTACTGGTCTAATCCTTGTTTGCAGAGCTAATTAAACTTGATATTATGCTTTTAGGGTAGAGTTAAGCTTAATAAATCTATTACAAACCAACTGCAGAAATGGCATGTTATAGTATTTGCTTTTTGGGGATTTATATATTTGCCTTGGTTAGGCAATGGTTTTGTGCTTCTCCAAAGCTGTACTCGCTATTTGTTTGAGATGACAACAAATACAGAATTTTGGTGGATGGCAATGATCAAATATGTAGTCTCAACACTTCTAGCAAGTAAATACCAGGCAATTACTACAACAGCAAAAGCTAGGCTTTTAATAATGGTGTCTTGCAATGATTATTCCTAAAGTAAATGTCCTCTGTCAGGATGGTAGCTTCATTAAAACTATATTTGAAGTGCTTGCTAGAGCTACCAGTGCAGCCCACCAGTAGCTGGTTGCTCAGATGATTTCACAGTGCAGGCAACGTATCAGTGGTTAGCCTGTCATGTGAGCCCATCCCTGTTTGTGATTAAAGATGTTTGAAAACAGAGACTTAACATATTGAACTTTTTTTTAAAAAAACGTTTCTTGCTCCATCTTCTCTTCCTTCTTATTTCTTTCCTCCTTGCTAATTTATTACTATTTAAATTCTGCCTGCTGAGGACTAGTTTCCCCAATTCCTTCTGTGTACTGATACCTCAACAAAGATACTGTAAATCTTTTTCCCACTTACTTGCATGGTCCTGTAAAACATCTGGATGTAAAGAGAAGTCAGGCACTTGCTGTCTGTCTGCCCAAAAACAACTTTGGCTTACCGGGAAACAGTCCAATTTTTTTGTTACTGGAAGTGTAGGGTCTGTGGGATCTTTTCTCTCTCTCTCTCTCTCTCTCTTTTTTTTTTTTTTTTTTAAGAAATTACCTTTATTCCCTGTCCTCTCACACACACACATATGGAGGACTGGTCAGCTGTTGCTCGGAGGAGTTTTTAGTGGTAGAAATATCATGGAGAAGAATTGCAGCAGAGAAAGATTTGAGGAGGTGCTAATGAGCAGTTCATTGCAGGCACTAGCTCAAATCTACATAGAAATTTTCCCTCTTGGGCATTTCTGTGGAGCGCTAGGGATACAGTGGAAATGCTGACGTCCTCTTCTGTAACATTTTAATGATTGAAGTGAAAAACCACGGGAGGAAAATGGAATTTTCTTCATTCAGTTGAAATTACCATTATAATACTGTGAGCAGAATTAGGTATGTGGAAGAAACCAAGTGTGCAAGGCAGGAAATGTGGGCTCTCTTTCAAGGCTCTTTATGTTTACTGAAACATTTAAATCCCTCTTGCCACAGAGGGGTAAACGTTATGAACAGTAACACACTCTCTCAGAGTGCTCAGACACCCTCCAGTAAAAGTTTCAACTTTTAAGGCATTTTATATTTGAGCATAGAGGAAGCTGTTTGCGTTCCAAAGTGTGTGAGTCTACACGGGCCATGAATGGAAACTTCTGGAGGTTTGAATTTTTCCTGGAACGTGTGCCAAGAACAAACATTACTGTGGAAAGACATCTACATGTACTACATGAAGTTTTGCATGTACAGACAGCATTTTTTTCTAGATAAAAAGAGGTGGGGTTTTTTGAGAATTGGAAAAAAATTAGACTTACTCATGTTCCTCGAGCAAGGCTTCCATATTTTTAATTAAGACTATTGAAAAGATTATATTAACCCTGCTTTGGATAAGAAGACTGCTCGAATGTTTTGCTTACTTAAGACTCTAATATAACCTTTGCTTCTCATAGAATCATAGAATATCTCAAGTTGAAAGAGACCCATAAAGATTATCAAGTCCAGTTCCCATAGATCCACCAGTAAATATAGAGAAGGTTGCTTATTGAACCCCAGCTGCTGATTTTTCTTTGACCCATGAGAAATAACTTCATTCAAACTATACTGACAGCTCAGAAATCTCTTTGCACACAGGCACAGTTAGTTTTTTCCTTTTCTAAATAAATAGGCTTTCGTGGTTTGTGCTAGTGTCAGTTTTCAATTTAGGTTCAGCAATTATATCAAGCACACTACATTAGATTAATTAATTAATTCTGGTATCTGAGGCTGTTGTAAACCAAGTACTGGGAACAGAAGGATCACAACCTCCTAGACAATGACTGCATGCTTCAGTCAGAGGTTCCGGTTACCACATTTGGTGTCTACTGTGTGTACAATTTCTGCTTGATGAATAAAACCAACTTAATTGCAAAGCAAATAATAGCATGCAGCAATAAATGCAATATTTAATTGTTCTGTCATGTCTTCTGTGTTTCCACTGAAATGGAGATTTAAGCTGTCTTGGGATGTTATATTGAGCTAGACTTCATTTAAAGTTGGATTTGCATGGTGTTTATGTATAAAAGCACTTGTATTACTGCATTAGGAGATAAAGATGTGTAGATACTTAGATATGTTAATTAAATCTACGTTTTGCTTTTTTTTTGGTTTGTTGTTTATGTGGCAGTCATTTTAATTACATGCTGTAAGTTGCAGTGCACATAAGAAGCAGAATGATTTGGGAAATCTTTTAAATAGGATTTGGGTAATGTCTCTTTCTTTGTTTGGCTTGCCTCCTGTTCAGCAGAGCCTTACCAAATGCAGCTGTATACAGGAAAACACCTGAGAATATCTATTTAACCATTCAGCTGCAGAAACACCAGCATCAGGTAGTTGCAAACTAGAGAACACTTTTTCAGGTGGATATAACTCAAGTATAGTTTTTCTGACAGTATTTGTGTATTTTTCCAATAAGCTATTTATTGAAAATTCTTTAAGCACGTGAAGATCTGAGACTGAAGTTATTTTTGCAGAGATTATCAATCTTTATGTCAGTCAGAGGGAGGTCTGTGTGAGTAAACCCATAGTGATTGACAGTGGCCTTGAATTTGGAAGAAAACCAAACCAACCAAAAAACCTTCAAAAAACCAACCTCCCTCCCCAATCACACCCCCTCACTAGTCATAATGTGCCAACAGCTTGCATGCTGGTATAGGATATGCTGCAAATAATTTCATAACACAGAAAATGAGAAAATTGTGATGTAATAAAATGAATGTGAAAACAATCTTTTCTAAGTAAATAGCAGGTAAATTTATTTTTATTCTTTTTTCATGTTGATACATTTGTTGTTGAAGGATAGTTAACTTAGGTGGCAGGAGTTAGGAAATAGCATCTTTTCAGCAGCTGCGCATTCTATTCTTTTGAAATTGGTCTGGATTTTTCTTTTGAGGGGCTTATTGTTTGAAAGCAGTTGATTTTTGTAAAGGTGCTTTCTGGAATACTTAATGCTGGAGCTAGTCAGAATTTGCATACCTCTATATTGGTTAACTGAGGTATTCTATTGCAGATTATTTTGGCAGAGAATTCTATTTGCATCCCAAAACAAATAGGTGGTGAGCTTGCTTTGGACTAAACTGTGCTCTCTCATGTCTCCATGAATACAAAGGGTTCTTTTTTCTTTTTTTCTCTTTTCTTTTAAAAAAAATTTTTTTTTTCTCCCCCTCCTTTTTTTCCCCCTTCCCCTTTTTTTTTTCTTTTCTTTTTCTTTTTCTCCCTTTGTTTCTCCCCCTCATATGATAAATAAGTGCCAACAAAATATTGAGACTGGAAGTGTTAAGAAATTTTCTTTGCTGGTAGTATGCACACAAAAATAATTAATCCATTACTCCCTTGGCTTCATAAGATAATTTGACTATGTTTTCTAATAGTAAATTGTGGCAACTATCAAAACACCCCACAGGCAGAATTTCTGGCTTCAGTAGTTGATCTTAGTCATACTAAGAAAGCTAAGCTTGACAAAATATCTGTGGGCTTGAAAGTCTTGATACTGAATTTAATGGAATTTAATGTATGTGTATTGGAACATCATTGTATTTGAACAATTAAAAGAAAGGGGCATTCAGCAGTCTCTGTTAGTGGGACCCATATATTTATTAACAGATTTCAGTGCACAATTTGAATTATATCTGTGATGCCATCTACATAAAGAGCCTGTTAATATCCCCTCTGTAACTGAGTTCTCTCTCTTTTAGTGAGGCTGCTCTGTGAACTGTGGTCAGACCTTTCTTTTCCTTGACACGCCTGAATAAGCGGCTTCCCTCCGTCTCCCTCCCTGTTCTCTACATTCTTTTTTCTTTCCAAATACCTCTCTTAAGTTGACTGTGGTGTTTTCTGGTGAAACACATTGAGGAACTGACCTAGGTCAAAATTACTTAGCAGAAAAAAAGAGGTGTGGCTTTGTCTTAATCCCTGTGATTTATCTGACACTATTTATTGTGCAGTTGCCCAGTTGACAATTACAGAGGAATCGAGGGGATGAGGCGCTAAAGCTGCAAGAGTTGCAGAAGCTGCTTAATCAAGTACTGTCACCAAGAGCAGCGCTCCTGAAGGACCAGTCTTACCAAGTCTGAAGCTCTCTGTATCTTCTGTGAGCATGACTTGTCTGCCAGCACAACTGTTGTCAGTTACCAAGCTCAGAGTGGACAATGAGGAACTCACTTCCGTATGCCCTTGCAGTGCTTTCCCTCTGTCAGACAGATGAGTTCTCCCCCCATTACCAGAATTAATGAAACTTTTATGCAGCACGAAGTTACAGGATGTCCCTCTGGGATGATTGTTCATCATACTGAAGTGCTAGTGCAGACAGCTGCTGCCCAAAATACACTTAACTAGTTGAAGAGAATTTAAGAACCATGGTGAAGAACTTCAGTGAAGACTCTTAGATAGTTGGAAAATTCTGCCTCTAGGTGCATGAAGTTATCTTCTAAATTCTTTGAATCATTGACCACTTTATTTGAAGGTCAGAGCTGATAATGCCCATGTTAGGTAACTGGACTTTCACATAACTTAGGAGTTTCTAATATGTTTTCTATTTATGATTTCATTTTTAGAGAACAGCAGCCTACTGTATTTGTGATCTACAATGAATGCCAAATCTGCAATCAGCAAAGAAATTTTTGCCCCACACGATGAAAGGATGCTGGGAGCTGTCCAAGTGAAACGAAGAACAAAAAAAAAGATTCCTTTCTTAGCTACTGGGGGTCAGGGTGAATATTTAACATACATCTGCCTGTCAGGTAAGATTAATGATTTGACATCTGGTTATCTGTTAGGTTTATCATGGATGATTAGAAGTTATCTGTAGCCATAAGGAACTGGGTGACTTTTAGCCAGAGAATTATGGTGCTTATATTTTAATCTTGAGAACCATGCACTCAAGGCTATTAATATTTATACTGGATAAAAAATTGAAGAGGTGGTTTCATTGTTTTTAAAAAAATTAGGTGTTCTCTCACAGCATAGCTGCAGAGTGTGAACAGATAGAATATTTGGTAACAGTCTTTGCTTATTGAGGTTAAGATCTTTCTTTTTAACTTTACATTGCATTTCACTTTAATGCCCTCAATTCTTTTCTTTGAAGCAAATATGTTTTCCATTTCATATTTGCCTCTGTATGTTACTAGCTGATTGGATACTTTCAGCCAGAATATTTTCAGTTCATTGAACAGAACAGTAGTGCTATGTGTCAATCACCTGACTTTAAAAGGGATGAAGATGGAAATATTTGGATTGAAGGAGATAAGGATATATACAAACACATTTTGTGAGAGATTGTGGGGAACAGGGAGAAATTATCGATTTGTTGCTAATGTGTTCAGATGAAATTAATTTGAGTTTCTCCAAGGTCAAACCAGCACTGGTGAGAGGCTGGATTTCAGGAACAGGGTAGGCAGTAGCTGTAAATATTTTGCTGTATATTTTTACCCTTTCTAGTAAAAGTAAAGGTCTGATTAATAGGCTTTTAAGTGAAACCCATTGTTTAGATAACTTGTGGTTATCTATGGTATTGTAGGTTTTTTGCTGTTTTTTTTTTTTTAATGCTTTGAATACTGTCTTGTTATTATAGTTAAATTTACCCTGAGGTTGCATCTCAAGGCTGTTGGAAGGCAGTCTGTGAACCTGAATGGCCTGTATTTTGCATCTGTCTTCAGACTTAGAGTGGAATTTAGTTGCCTGGGGGTGGTATTCAGTGCTGTTTTAGGTTTCCAGCCCTTTCTCCAAGTAGCTCTGTAGAAAGGCAGAAATCACTTGTTTCTGTCTGCTAACTCAATGTGTGTGAATGTATTTGGTATCCTAGGGTGGTGTAGTTGCTTAGGTTTTTAGGCATATCAGTTGCTTCCTTTGAATATGTGCATCTTACTGGAAGTGCAGCTAGTGGTCAGAGGGAGAAGTACCGTGTGTATCAGAAGATTGCAGTTATTTTTGGACTAAAAGGACTTTTATTTTTTTTTTCCACTAAAGACTATATTAAAATTTTCAAAACACAGGAAGCTAAAACCAGTGACTGCAGCACTTGTATAAGACATCACACACCTGCAGACAAAATGTGCATTTATTGAATGTTATTGAATTAAATGTTATTTGTATACATGTCTATAAATGCTTATGTTAAAATATAAGATGCAGAGTATAGGCATAGGACAGTGAAACACAACAGAAGACTTCTCATTTCCAGCTGAGTATTCTGCTAGTCATTCTCCCCATATGCTTGAAGGAAGTATACTTCAAGGAAGCTACAAGAAAGAGTTTAAAAATTGATTCACCTAGGCTGTTCCCTAGACTTGTATTTGGGATACTCTTTTGGGATGTAA
Source organism: Hemiprocne comata (assembly GCA_020745705.1). NCBI lineage: Eukaryota > Metazoa > Chordata > Aves > Apodiformes > Apodidae > Hemiprocne > Hemiprocne comata. The sequence continues at coordinate 37,156,200 of CM036590.1, read as the reverse complement.
GGATCACATGTTTCAATCCTCTCGGGTTGCAGAGGAAGCTGAGTCTAGGTCTCTCATCTCTTAGAGACATGTTCAAATCAATAACCTTTTCAAAGCAAAATACAACTCTTCTTTCTCTTGCAAATTTTGAAAGAATCAGTCGATTTTTCTTTTCTTAAGTAATTTATTTTAAAGAACAATTCTGTTCCAGGACTATGCAGTAAGTTTTGACATACCCAGGTGTCTGATATACATGTTCAAGAGGAAGAGTTAAGGGTGTGATCTGTGCTTGTAATTTTCTATAGTCTAACTCTGTTCTGTAGATGGATTTTGTTTATTTATTTTTAACTATCATTCTGGGGAACCTAGCCCTCCTTCAGCCCCTCTACTCCCATGTTGATGTGTAGCAGTCAACATGGATTTTAAGAGATTGAATGATTTTAGATGTATCTGATGTCTTTCTGCAACGGAATAATATATTATGAGTAAGGAAGAAACAGCAGATGTCCTGACTTCAGCATTTTCTCACTGATGACAGGTAAAAGCATTCAGAATCTAAATAAAATTATGGTGGGCACTAAAAAGCTGCATAATTGTATTGGAAGAGCCCTCATACGTGGCTTGCTGTTAGTGCCATTTTGCAGGGATCTGAGACCAGTTGTTTTATAAATGTTTATATTATGGAACACATAGTATGATGGGTTATTTCAATTGACAACAAGCAACTGGGGGGCACTACCTGGCTGTTTGTTGGTATTTGTTTTATTTGAGAGCAATATTAGAGTTCCAAACAATCTGATCAGAAAGATGATACAATTCAGTAGGGTCAAGTGTAAGTAGTTATTTAGTCTGGAATAATAACTTGATATGGGGCAGGGAACAACTTTTTCTGCCATTGTGGTTAAAGGAAATTGTGTCAACATTTTTTCTATTCCTGAAATTATACTTTTAGTTGCAGCAGGTTGTGTTACAAATTAAGAAAAACTTCAGTAAGGATTAGTTACTGTGGGGGTGGCAGTTCTAATGTGTCCCCATATGGTCTAAGATAAACTGTATCTTGGGATAACCGAATATATTTGGTGACCTTCCACTTTTGTATGATTTGGTACAATGTATGAGACACAGTGGTGGCTACCCCTGTGTTTTACATGCTGTTTCAAGCAATGTATGTCTTAACACTGAGTGTTGCATCATCTATCTTGAAAACATCTTTATCAGCCTTTGATTCTATGTTGGGTGTGTGCGGTAGGACTTGGGTAGCAGAGGAGGGGTCGCAGGGGTGAGAAGCTGCCAGAAGCTTCCCCAGCACCTAGTCAGACCTGCCTCTGGCCAAAGCCAAGCAACAGTGGTAGTGTCTCTGCAATAACATATTTAAGAAAGGGAAAAGAAAACTGCTAGAAGACCCTCAGGAAGTGAGGAGTGGGGTGTGAGAGAAACACCTATGCAGATACCCAGGTCAGTGAGGAAGGAGGGGAAGGAGGTGTGCTGTAGCAGAGATTGCCCTGCAGCCCATAGTGAGACAGCAGGCTATCCCCCTGCAGCCATGGAGGACCACGGGGGAGCAGATGTGAACCTGCAGCCCGTGGAGGACCCCACGCGAGGGGAGGTGACTGTGCCCAAAGAAGGCTGTGACTCTGTGGGAAGCCCATGCTGGAGCAGTCTGTTCCTGAAGGACTGCATACCGTGGAAGGGACCCATGGTGGAGCAGTTTGTGAAGAACTCCAGCCTATGGGAAGGACTCAAGTCTGAGGAGTTAATGAAGGACTGTCTCCTGTAGGAGGGACCCCCCGCGGGAGCAGGGGAACAGGGTGAGGAGTCTTCCTCCTGAGGAGGAAGGAGCAGTAGATACACGTGTGATGAACTGACCATACCCTCATTCCCTGTCCCCCTGCACTGCTGAGGGGAGGAGGTAGAGAAATCAGGAACAAAGCTGAGCCTGGGGAGAAGTGGATGGTGAGGGTAAGGTGTTTTTAAGATCTGATTTTACACTTCATTGTCCTACTCTGTTTTGATTGGTAACAAATCAAATTGATTTTTTCCCCAAGTTGAGTCTGTTTTCCCATGACTATAATCCGTTAGTGAACCCTCCCTGCCCTCATCTCGACCCATGAGCTTTTAGTTGTATTTTCTCCTCCCCATCCTGTTGTGCTTTTTTTCCCATGTGATTTTTCCCCCCAAATTTACTTCAAGTAATAACTGACAAAAATCCCACCAGGGAGGGAGGAGTGAGAGAGTGGCCTGGTGGTGTTTAGTTGCCAGGTGGGCATAAACCACAATAGACTGTGGTCCTTTTTCTCCCAGTTTTGCTATGTATTAGGTAAATGTGTTGGCTGGAATATTTTTGTAATCATAGTGTTCTTGCACTAATTCAGTTTGGCCTTTGTTAAAAGGAATTTCTTCATTTACTGTTTAGAACTGAATTTGTCAGTTGAAAGAACATAGAAACTGTCTTGTTAAGGGACTTATAAATAGTTGAGGACATAAAATATCCTGCCTAATTGTAGTTTCGTTCAAGATAGGATTTAGAAAATTAAACATCAGCCATTATGACAGCTACTTTTATTTACTTCTTAGTTTGTGACTGACAAATTGCACAAATTGTTATAATTAGAGTTAAATGTTTTCCTTTCTGTGTTGAATTGAAAATACATTATATCATGTTTTTTGTCTGTCTGGATTTTTTTAAGCATGGATAGAGATGCTGAGAATGCCCACAGGCCTGAAAGAGATGGGATAGTGAGGCATTAACAGTATCAAATATTGAACAGAACATAATTGGAGAGTCTTCCTTAAAATTTGTATTTGAAGTACGTACTGGATTTGGTTTTATTCAACAATACTTAATACTGAATTGGTTAGAAGGATACACTCATTAATGTTCTGAAAAGGTGTACCTAAAGCCTGTTACCTGAAACTGGGAATGGGTAATGGTAAGAAAGCTGTAACAAGACTGCTTGGCAGACCGGTGGAAACTGAGCAGCTAGGTTACCTGCAACCTTCTAGCCTTCTGTAGTGGTGAGGCTGGCCAAGTTAGACTGGCAAGCAGAGCCAAGAGAGATCTTTTGGGAGTTCTTTAGCTGAAGAACAGCAAGAAAGGAGTAGACAGATGGGACGCACAGAGGTGGGGTGGCTGTAGGCAGAACAGAGAAGATGAAAACTGGGATTTTTTTATTTTTTTTTTAATGTAGAAGAGGATTTAACACAGAATAAAGACAAGAAATTCAGAACTGAAAGTGGATATTTAGCACCTCCTCCACACTAGCAGATCTACTGACAGTTATTGGATCAGATCTAAGTTATGATTTTGTCACCATTGTCTTATATAATTGAAACATAACTGTTTAAAATAGTTCTTAACCTTATTTAGAACTCTGAATTAAGTATAAAATACTGCAAAGGTCATTTGAGAAATATAGGACATGGGCAAACTCTCTTGCTTGTTTGTGCACAGTTCTCTGCGTGTTATTTCCTTTTCTATTCTATCATTACACTTTTAAGTCACTTCTAATATTTAAAAAGGTTTTTAACTTGCTATAGTGTATTGGAAGTGTTCCAGATTTTACATGTGTCTGTGACACTGACCTTTCAGGGCAAAATCTATTACAGTTTCCGTGAACTAGATGAACCAGATGGTTCCTTTTAAACCTGAATTCTTGGCTTAGTTACACCACTCTTTTTAGTCCTGCTGAAAAGCTTGGGATTTGACTGTAAAGCTAAAGCTTTTTAAAACTGGGAGTGAAACTTTTTCTCCCCTGTGGTTACAACTTTAGTAGTGTTCTTTCTTTGCTATCTCCAAATCATATTGTCAGTTCAGAGGCTTTTTATTTTTTTGGCTTTTTTTAATGTAAAAGTATAGACACATTGGAGACTTTGTTTAATTGACTACTGATCCTTCCAAAACCTTCTCATTGTGCAAAGTTAGTGGCTGCTTTTGCTTCCATTTACTCAGGGATCTAAGCTACACTTGTGCCAATTTTGCATTATTTTTTACTAAATCAAAGTGATGCAATTTGCTGGTGCGGGTGCAGTTAAATTGATTTAATATTCTGTGTTTTCCACACAAAAGTAGTTAGAAGATGCTCTGAGAGGTTATATGGGTTTACTTCTAGATAGATTTTTTTTTTTTAAAGTACATTATTATACAGATTAATTTATTTTCATAGTAGCTTCAGCGCAGAGGGGAAAAAATCCATTAGATTACTATTTTAGGATGAATAAGCTACTGATTATTTTTTCCCTATTCTACTGTTGGATACCTTTTGATATGCTTAGAATTAAGTCTGTTGGCATATACCTGTGTAAAATGTAATTACACTAAATCCTTTTCTTTTTATTCAGTCTTCTTGCAGTAATTGTGTTACTACCAGAGAGTAAATATACACAAGTGTTGTATATACCATTTCATATATGCTTTATCTTCTTTCTGCATTTCCATTGTTTTCTTGTTTGTATTTTCAGATTAGAAAATCTGGGAAATAATTTTCTGGGTGTGTACAGCACACCATCTGTATAATACTTGGTTGATAATTGGAGGTTCTACAAGACATTTGAATACCCAGTTTTAGTCCTTCTGATGTCAGTTATTAATTGAAATAAGTAAAATTTGGGGGGGGGAGGGGGGGGAAAAAAATCACATAAAAGAGAACATGAGGGACATGCAGAATAAAAACAGGGCCTAGCTAACAGTGAAACAGTAAGAATTAGACAAAACCAGATTCCAATTAGAGAAAAACATGCCCCAAGTAGTCAACAGCCCAGCCTTGAGACAGGCCTGCAGGACACTTGCTAGACAGATGGAAGGGATGGAAAGCAGTACTCCCCACAGCTTATCTTGGTCACTGCCTTGAGCACTGGGGAAAAACAAAACATTGAGTAATTGAAATCACTGTATTAATATATTATTAAGCCATTAGCATACTAAAGTACCCACCCACAGGCTAGAGGGACCCCTACTAACAATAAGCCCCTCACTCTCTGAGCATGTGTAGTAAAATTCTTGAGCATTGCCACTTTAAATGGGAGCGAGGCATTAGTTGACAAATCGTGTGTGTGAGTGATAGAATAAAGTGAGAGATACAGTTCTCTCTCACGTTTTTGGGTATAAAAGTAGCACTTGCATTTCAGGAAGCTGAGCTTGCTTTGTGGAATACCACCCTGCTCCCTTTTCTGTGCAGAACTGAATATTAAAGCAAATCTCTCGACTCTGTGTGTGGATTGGCTTCTTGCACACTGGGTGGGTGGACCCCGCTTTCAGGAAAACACTTCTAGCCATGATTCAATCTTGAAATATCATTTTTCCTCATTTGAGTAAACAATTCACTCCCTGAAGAAGCTTTCCAGAAAGCAAGCTGAAATATGTTAAGCTCTTCAGTGAAATGTAATGGCATGTGTGAGAATTCCTTAAAGTGATTCAGGAGACTGTGGCAAACATTAAAAAGGGACAGGAACTGTGTCCTTTTCAGTATTGTTCAGGTTTAGTTCCTATGTTTAATTGCTGGCCAAGTGTTAAACCATGACAAATATGTACATTTTTACCTTGAGACTTCCAGCATTTGAAGGGTGGAATAGGCTCATTCCACTTTCTTCTTTATGTTCCATTAATTTAGAAAAAATGTATTTGATCATTCCAATGCTTATCTCTTCTACTTGTGAATGAGATCATACCTTCTTGACAGATTATTTTCTTCACCACTGAGCGTGTTTCAGGCTGGTGCTCATATTTGTTGCTTAACCCTGTTATTTTCAGTGATGATATAAAATTTAGTAATTTCATTAAATGCTCTACTAAAAAAACCTGTGCTTGCTGACTGTAGGGATTACTCTAAAGGCAATTTCTGCATAACATAAATTCTCAATTGGAAAACATGTTTACATCATCAAATACCTAAGAATGATCATGTGTTTCATGGATGGACACACTTTTCCCCTTATCAGCATTGCTTCAGAAGACAGTCTGAGTGGAGTTAAAATCCTTTCTAAAAGTGGTAGAATTGAAGCAAATAGGTCTCTTCAGCAGCCCTGCTTTGTGTTTACTAGGGTTTATTTTAACGTTGATTAACCATCATAGGAGTTTGGAGGAATTCTCTGACGTTTACTCTGCCTTTACTTATTCTTTTGAAATAGCTACCAAAAAATAACCAAAAGTTTTTGGCTAAAATTCTTACAGTTATTTAAAAATTTTAAATATTTTCTTATTTAAAAAATACAGAAAAATAAATGTACATATGCGGAGGCATAATATTATCATTAGCTTTTCTGTGGATTGAACTTAGGTGCATTATGACCTTAATGTTTTTTGTTCTTGGAGAAATAAAAACTAAAGTCCAAGAGATGCTTCAGAGCTCGTCTTCTCTACCAGGAGCCTCTAACCATATGTGTGTGGCTCTGGGTTCAGATGTTAGCTGGGTTTTTTGTGTTTTGTTTTAAACAGTAACAACGTACGTTCTGTTCTGTGTCTCATGATGAAAATGCACATCCTCTTTTTCATATGTCTCTCTTCCTTTCACTTCTTCCAATGGTCAAGTTTGTAACCAACAATGTGTCATCTTGTTAATGTTTTTTTTTAGGATGAAAGTTTAATCATTCAGGTACCCGTAGGGCAAATAAATGTCTAGTCCCTCTTGCTGTGTGTTCAGTGACCTATATTCACCGCTCTGAACTGACCATTAAGTTGGGTAAAGGAGAGCACTGGTATTTTTTAAATTGTTGTATTCATGCAGTGTACTCTGTGTGTCTAAATAAACATATATTAAATGTATACATAGGTATGAAGTTTCCATCTGCTCTTAGCTGTTATCCTCAGGGCTTTTAGAAACTGTGGAAGCAGTTGTTTCCAGTAATGCTGGTTGATTGTAACTGGCTGTGCTCAGGCATATCTCATGCTGTGGCTTGGAAGACTGGCACCACAGAGAAGAGTAATACTTGTCTCAAAACTAGCTTCCCTATTGCATCACAGCTCAGTGAATTTGCCATGATGTTTGTTTTGGGTGCAGTGCTCATATTAAACTGTCAAAATAAAAATTGCCTAAATCTACTTAAAATTGCTTATGATATTGAATACAGTTCTTAACCAAGCCTTTTTTCCCTTCTTTATCAGAACATGTATTGTCTTTGTTAGGTATTTCTGATACTTTAGCTCTTTTACTCCCAAAATGAGTTTTACAAGTCCAAATATCACTTGCTCTTAATGATCATAAATGCCAAATACCATTTTATAAAAGGAATTTTAAAAATGAAGTCATGAGAAGGTCTTTAACAAACTTCACAGTCATCAAATAATAAAAATGAAAAGCTGGTGGCTTTTGGGTGAGAGCCAGATTAACCTTCTGTTCTTCATTATTGATCTTTTTGTTTTTATTTAAAATCAAAGAGGGGAAATAATGAATTTCTTTGGCAGGTAGGCTACATGTATTGATAGTATTCAGTATAATACCCTTCAACTTAATATAAGCAGTACCTTTTCACAAGAATTTTGTGTGGGAGGTAATCGTGTTATAGCAAAGCTACAGAATTGTGTATTTGAAAGCATCTAGTCAAAGATTAGTGTTGGTTTTTTTCTTTTCTTGTGAAAGTGGAGATAGATTGTATGTGTACTCCTGTGCATCCTCCCAACACACAATTTTATCTAATTTGCATGCAGGAAATAATTCCTAAATTGTCATCTTAAGGTGTGCAGTTATGTGTCTGGTGCTCTTCCTTTTTCTTCTTCAGAATTGAGCGTTTGGAATTGCTTTTTCCTCTACCTCATGCATACGTGTGTGTCTTGGAAAGATTTCCAAAATCTCATATGAGATTATCTTGGAAAAATAAGGAAAAAAAAAACCATGAGCAAAACAAAACCATAGAAAACTTGGTGGAAAAAGTGAGACATCAGTTCTGTGTATTTAGTCAGATATAATTTTTCAATAATAAAAAGAAATAGGTTTAATATTCATTAATATGAAACCTGCATTGAAGCAATTAGTATTTATGCTTAAAACAAGTTTGTTGCAAAGCTGGATGTATTTTGGAAGTTGTTCATGGAAGTTGTACGCTGCCCATTCATCATAAAGGAAGACTGATAAGGTTATTCTTAGTAGGAATTTGTAGCTCCTCTATGGAGGCATCCAAAACCAAAGTAAATAGTTAGGTTGCAGACTTCCTTTCCTCCCTCCATGTTCAGAAGAGGATGGTGGCTCTAGTGCTTTATCCATTTGTTGGAACTACTTGTGCTGAGTAGGTTTGTATTCCTCAAGACCTGGCAGTAGCTTTCCTCAGTGAGTGCAGCTTATTTTACTGCAATGTTTTGCCCAGAGCGTGGCAGATGCTTGCATCAAGTTTATTGCCAGGTTAAAATGTTTTAATGTCATTCTGTCTTTGGAAGCAGTTTGTCTGTTCTTTGTCCAAGTGAGATTTTGGCAGGGCTTGGTGCTATCTTATACGTGATAAAAATGCAGAGCGAGAAGTAAGGATATACTAAACAATGTTGCATGGTAACTATTCCTTCAAGTTGAAGTACTGCAACAATGCAGGTATGACCTGCATGAGTAGCCCCTAATTGCTGTGCTAGCTTTGGTGGAAATCATTCTCATTGTACCCTAACAGTTAAAACTGGTGTGTTTTGCTATGAAGTAGGATTAATTTTGAACGGGTTTTTTTGGTACTGAAGAGTTTTCATGCACTGAAGAGTGGTATTTTTAATTCCCTGACTCACTGCATTACAGGTTGTTGAACTTGAATCATGCTGGGCAGAAAACATCTGGATTGTTCCCTTGCCATTGCACTTAGAAAGAAATTCTGTCAATTGCTGTTTAGATCTGCTCTTAGTAGTTATATCAGCTTGTGAAAAAAAAACAGAACTTCTCCTTCTGCCTGACCAGTGGTTGGTATATTACAGATTCTCTTAGTAGATTAAAATCTTATCCTTTTATAGTTCTCCAAGCTGTAGGAGTCAAATCCTGGAAGTTTTCTTCATACTTCTGACCTTTGAAGACTGTACTATAAAATAATTTTCAGTGTAGAGCAGCATGTAAGAAGCACTTAACAAAGGAATTGCTAAGCTGATTAGAATATTACCTCAAGCTTCTCTATCGTTAGGTAGGTTTTATTGTTGCCTTGACAAAGAAAAAGATGAATTATGCAGTACCAATCTCTAAATATTTTCTGTTTGCGACTTCAATCTATAAATAATCTTTTTAAAGCAAGTTAAATAGAACAGATCAGAACCCATGCCTTATCTTCTGCTGTGATTTGTTTGTATCCCCCAGTTTATCCTAACTGCTGCCACAGGAGCTCAGATACCAGTCAGATAGCATGCCACCTGTAAAATTAAATAGGGAAGGAATTTTGAGCTAATTCTATCCAATTCTCCCTCACTGATGTAATATCTGAGCATTTCAAACTGTAGCAATAGAAACAAGCTCGTGGTGTCATGTATGCCTCTCTATTATGCTATTGCGAACAATTGTTCTGCATTTACAGGAGGCAGTGTTTTTCCTCCAGCCTACTTACATTAAGATTTTCACGTACTTTGGTTTTTGTAGTCTGATTATGCATATCCTAACAAGAAGGAAAAAACAACATACGAAGGGTGGGGAGGCTGAGAGAATGTAAACTATGCAAAGTTTTGTTGGCCTTGAATCAGGGAGGAGCCTACCCATTTGTCCAAGTTAAAACAATCTCTAGTAACTGTTCAGCTGGAACAACTTCATAGAGAAAGTCTGGCACACCCTGTCAGCTGCTCTTTTGCTGTGTTCTATAGAGCTCAGCGGCACAGAGGAACTCAGTAGCCTCAGGGAATGATGGAGTTAAAACCCTACTGCAGCTCAAATTCTCCAACACAAGTGTTTTGAAGAAAACTTCCTTTGGTGAAATTTTTAGGCGATGGGTCTGAAGTAGCTTTTTATATTGTGGAACATATGTATTAGGCAGTGAAATTTCTTATTCAATTTTATCACCTAAATCTAGATGGCTATTGGAAAATTTCTTTAAGCATCTAATTGTCCTTCTATTCTAATGAATAGAATTCTATTCTATAGAATTCATATAGAATTCTATTCTATATGTCCATTCTAATTGTCTCCTTCGATGTGTCTTGAGAGGACATGCTCAGCTGGAAGGGAAGCTGTAACATAAACTTCTTGCTGGATGAAATAACTAGTAAATGCTTTTCATGGATAATATGATATCAGCCCCTGCTGTGTTCGTTTTCTTAAACCTCTGCCTCTTGTCGCTTTTTGTGGAACAGGGTAGTAATGGCAAGAACACTTTTCTGTGACGGGATCAATGACTTGGAAGAGAACAGAACTGTTAAAAGAGTATTCTCTTGGTAGAAGCAAGAAAAGCATTTTCACAAAGCATTCAAAGCATTTACACAAGGTATGCTTTTTCTGAGTGAGGTGAAAATTGAAAGCTTAAATAAACAAAGCCTTTCAACCTCTAGTCATTATTTTTGTTCACCTGCATTAATGACAAATTCCTAAAGAAATCTTGACTGTTTGCTGTGTGGGAATATCTGGAGTTGTCTAAAATACTATCTGGTAAGACTTTTGGCAGCTGAAATTCATTAAACTTACTTAAAAGGAAAACAACAAGAGCTACGTAGAGAATTTTTGTAAAAGTTGTGGAATAATTTGTGTTCTGTTTTATTTTTGTATTTAGGTATCATAGTTTATTTTTAGAATAGCTTTCTTAAGTTTAGTGGACATAAATTTAGCATACAGGCACACAGAAACCATCCTTCAGCCATACCATCTGCTTGAGGGCAATGCTGGTTGTTTACCCAGTGTTCATTCTGTAATGGAAGGTAGTTGGGAAGCAGACGAACAAAAAATTGTCCTCAACTATGGAGAACATAAAATTGGAAAAGACTTGGAGGGATGCCAACCCAGGTTAGAAGGGACCTTGAAAGATCATGTGGTTCAATCTTTGCTCAGTAAATGGTGTGCTGAAGAGAGTAGTGTGTAGTGAGACAGTGATGTAATCTGTGCTAGAATTATTCAGAGCAGCAGACTAAACAGTAGAATTGTGGTCAAAAATTGTGTTAAACATTCATTTAGTTAGATTCAGAGGTGCACAATTGCTTTGGACTCAAAATTTAATGAAGTGGAGAAAATCTCCTAAGAGTTACTTGTGACTTTCTACAGCTCTACTTTTCCTATTGAAAGCATTTACCCATAACCTATCGTTTCAGACTCTTTCGGCTCAGTCTTCGTCGCTTTCTTAATGGATTTCATACGGGCTGCTCTTGCCTCTCTCCTTACTGTGGCCCTGTTCAAACATTCATTCTTTCCATTTGCTCTTTTCTCGTATTTTTTTAAAAGCTACATGGTTTAGGTGAATCAGCTTGGTTTCGTGATGTCTTTCCCCTTTTTGAATTCTTTAAATGCCTTGAAAGTCTGGAAAAATGTTTGAAATGCCCTTTTTGGGTAAATATCTCCCATTTTAATACAAAATTGTTGTGGACAGCTTCCTTTAGTCTTTCTACTTGTAGAAGTTTTACTTTGGCAAGGTTTCTGTTTGTTCTTTTTTTTTCATTGTTAGTTACTTGGATTCTTTCTGCAGCCATTGGTAGTGCTTTTTTCCATATAAAATGTTTTCTGTCAGCTAATTGTCTCTATGATTCTCTTAGGCTGCAAAACCTTGGAGAAATTTCAGTCACTAAACATAGTTCCTTCACATCAAGTTAATCCTTGTTTTAATTTTGCGCACTTCCTTCCTGAATGTGAATATTCAGTAGTAACAAGCCATTGTCATTTGCCATTATTTCTGCTTAACTCAATTTCCAGCTGTCCAGCTCTACGCAAGAATCTACATTTTTTTTTTAAACAAATAAAACATAATATTCTTCCTTTGTCAACCATTGCTCATGCCAACGTCTTCCATTCCTAATGTAGACTAGTAATGTTGCTGATTGTCTTTCAACCTCATGTGATTATGCTATCCCCTTTTACCTTCTTGCTCTTCTTAAGCAGTCCACTCTTACGACTTTTCCATCTTACAATCAAACTCTTTAATTCTCAATGCCTCATCTGCTCTGTTGGAGCGTAATTTTGTTTTTCCTTGTTTTGCTTTCTTTTTTTTCCTCCTTCCTTTTATTTCTATAATCCTGCTACAGTTGTAAACCCTGGCTTCTGCTATGTTATTTTCGTGAAAATTTGATATCCTATCACTTGGCTTCATTCCCTGCTCAGGAGGAATCACTGGAGTGCAGAATTCCTACTTTTTGTTTGTCCTGCATGCCTTGCCTCCAGCCCAATTGGAGGTTTGCCGTTTCTGTTGGGTTTTGTGAATTCCGTGCTTTGTGAGTGACTGTTGGGAGATCAATAGGTATCATTCACACTTGCTTGTCAGCTCTGTACAGGGATTCACATAGCAGAAGAGAACAAAAATTGTTCCTGAAAAAATGTTTTGAGGGTTTTTTTGGCCTTAGAGCCTGGTTTTAAAAGCATTTGGAAAATGAAGAAGTGCCCAGAACAGCAAAGAAAGAATGTGTATTAGAGCAACCTTGTAGATCTATATTTTTTTATTGTGAATGAGTGGTCATTAAGACAAGTTTGTGGGAATGGCTCATTAGAAACAGCTGCCTCGAATTCTCTTAAATGTCTGGGATTCAGCTGTAAACTTCTCCGTTAGCTTCCTTTTCACATGTTAAAGCATGTTACATCTTCCCTCCAGGAGAACTTTTTGGCTTTACTGTTGTTCAGGCTTCATTCTCTTTTGCATATTAATCTCAACAGAAGATAATCTACAGCATCCTCCCCTCTTTTTACACAGTGTTCTCCATAAATGCTATCATGTATACATATAGAAAAAAGATATATTACATTTTCCATGTGTTGAGGCTTCAGTGAACAATGCTGGAGAGTACAAATTGATTTCTCTTTCAACAAACCTGTCCTCATGTGTTTTAGACTTAGTTTCTCAATTTGGTATAAATTACCTCACAGCATTTCTTGTGAAAGAGTGTGGTTAAAAATTGAGTGATACAGTGACCTAATTTTTTCTTTTTCATAAAATGCTTTATCTCTGATAGTGTGACATGCTAATAACAGAGTTTGTCGAACATCTGTATGTACATAGAAAATAGAATAAAAGAAAAGCAAATGCTTTGGGTCTTAAAGTGCTGTGTAAGCAGACAATTTCTCATAAATCTTAACAGGAATGCATCAAATTGAGGGCTGATTTAAATTTTTTTTTTTTCCTAAGTATGTAAATGTATTTTAAAGGATGGATTTTGTTTCATTTTGAGCATAATACAGTTATCTCAACATTTGGATGGAATTGATATTCAATAAATTCTGGAAACTTAATATAATATATGCACATGCAACTTTGCCAAGCTATGTCTTGACTATGTGCTTTATCTGTCAAAGCAATCTGACTCAGAGTACTCATACAATTTCCTAGAATAGGGACAACTTGACTGACATTTTCTTTATTTTAAGATGTTATTTTTACTGAACCAGTAGTTTCATAATTTAGTTATCAATATTCTTGAAACAAAGGCATTTATCACTAAGTTGCTAAGCGACTATAAGCTCCCATAAGGGGTAAGTAGTACTGTGAGGAAAAGGAGTAGACTGCCAACTTTGAATGTTTCTAATATAAAACTAAAAATTTTTGTCTAACTTTTCAGGTTCATTCTGTGTTACTGATGTGGCTGCAACTTGCATGGAGATTAGTTTTATCTTACTAGACAATGGGTATGAAAATATATAGTAGCAGAACACTTGCATCACAATGTAGCTGATTGCAGGATAATTTTTTCACACAAAATGCTATTTCCTTATTACCTGAAACGTTGGCTAGTGTTTTGTTTTGTTTTTTAAAGCCAATGGAAGCGTGGTCTTTAGGAGCTATGGACGACAGGGAGTGTCAGGGGTCAATTGATGCCATACTGTGCAGGCTGCGCACAGAATGATGTGCCGCTTCCATCATAAGAAGGGTGCAGCTGTGTGACTGCTCTGCTCACATCCACTGTATGGCCAGATCTTCAAGTGCACCAGCCACAGGAGAGTGAAGCTCAGAAGCTCTGGGGCACGTTTTCGTAGATTTGGTATTTTAGCTAATGGTATTCATAGTTATTTTATTGACATTGAATCTAGATTAAGGGAATAGCAGGCATAATTCAAAATGAGCCACAGATAAAATAATTCACTGGGAATGATGATAGCTGCTGAAAGTCCAAAATGTGACTGAGGCATCAAGATACTGTTTTGGGATATTTCAAATTCCATAAGGATATGTAGGATTTTCTTCACAATTATAACACAGTATCAAAAAAACAAACAATAGAAGTGATTAATTAGCTGGCATTCCCTTTGGTGTTGACTACAATGCATTGAACAAGAAGACTAAGGAGGGTAAAAGAAAGTTAATTTACTAAACTGGTGTATTTCAGAACATGCAGATGCCGTCATAATATTTGAGCAGTAAAAGGTGGTTATTTTGGATATCTCTAAAACATTGGGTTGTACTTTGAAAGCAAAGGCTGTGTGGTATGTGTTTATCCCTTTCCACCTCTGCACTTTTGGGATTGTTTTGTTGCTGTGAAATGCAGAGAATGTTCTAAAATGACTTTGTTGATTTCCCCCTATCTTTTGTGTTGTAACAGTAAGTTCTTGATGTACAGTTGATAACAATATCAATACTCCTAATGAATTTATTGTTGTTTTCTTCCAGGATCAGTGTGTTAGTTGTTTGAGATGTACTGTCCGAGGAAGTTGGTGAGGTGTCAGGAAGCATAACCCAGACAAGAGGGAGATGGAGGTAGAGAAAAGAGCTACAGTTCTATCTGCAGCCAGTGTATCCTGCTGACAGTACAGCTCATATATAAAATTAGGTGGATACTACCATATCCAGTTCAACCAAGTCTGATTTTATTTTATAGCTGATATACAGTGTCTGCATTTTTTCAGAACATCATTAAACTTATTACAAAGTTGGTTAGGTGTCTGTTGTGCCTGACCTACAGTTGGACCGTGTTTGAACTTGGTTGTTAGTATTCCACAGGACTGCTAAGAGGGATGATCATACACTCTTAAAAAAAACCAGACCTACCTAATAAGACAATTGTATTTATTTTGCTAGGAAGCTTTGTCTTCTTATTCATATAATGTTTTGATGTACTCCAGGAGAATGAAAGTTTACACTTCACCAGCAGTAATTCCTGGTCCCAAGAATACTGGAATACTACTGCAGCCAAATAGTTGGTTATTCAGTGTACTCTGACGTGTACTCTGACATACCATCTGGGAAAACTTCCTTCAAAGACTGAAAGGTGGTTATTCTATAAGGTCCTGTTATTCTGATTCCTATTTGACTATAATTTCACAACTGTTTACTTTCACAGTAAAAAACCAAACCCTAAGCCTTAAATCCTGTTAACCGGAACCTCTATCTGTGATAAGAAATACAGTTGCTATCTGTGGTCCCATAATGTTAAATCATTCATCAGCAAGATCCCTTATCTAATCTGTAAGCTCAGTCTACAGATTAGCATTGTTTATCATAGTGCAGTAATAAAATTGAATAATTTCCTACTCATGCATTGCTGCATTTTTTAACTCTACAGGATCATCCACACTATAATCACTCTTGGCTGTGTCTTGCCTTTATTATGTATTCCACAGTATCTCTGCTGGTAACATTTGTGTAAGCTTTCAAGATGCAGTTGCTTCTTATATTATTAAATCCTTTTCATTACACATTCTTTGTAGAAGGATAAATAGAAATAGGTTAAATAAGAATGGCAAGGGAATTTACTGCAGTCTGGGGATATACAACTGCAATTTGTGTAGTATTGTGCAGTATGCTATGTTCAGTTTTAAAGTTCAACATCACTAATATACCAAGAATCCACTGTGATTTGTTGTATAGTTTCTAAAATTAAACTTAAGGCTGAGATTTGTAGGATGGTAGAATGAATTAGTAAAAGGCTGGGATTTCTAATTAGTATGCTATATTGGCAAAAGAAAGCCCTGAGTGATGCTAACATGAAGACAATGGTGGTAGGTACAGTGTGAAATTCTGATTAAAAAAAATAAACCATTAAAAAGTCTAAATATCTTTAGTACTGGATATTAAGATTTATTATTTGTTCATGGCAAATCTTTTATGTAGAAGAGCCACCCCCCTGCAAAACCCTACCTATAATACTGTGAATTTTGAATCTCTCAAGATACAACCCTTTGGGAGAATTACTCAGCACAACAGTTGGTCTGCACTGTGTAAGCAGTAGGCTAAGGAATTACAGGAACTTTAATAGATATTGAGTTGGTTGATTTGTCTCCCAACAGCTACAAGTAGCAGGGGAGGAGGGGGGTGTGGGGTGGGGAAGGGTGGGGAGGGGGGCTGAAGTAACTCAGCCAAGTATAATTTTGTTTCTACTGCAGGTACTTGATCTAGCTGATGTAATTCCAGGCCATGAGCTCTTGAACCCATGCATATTTGCTCCGTTGAGAGAAGTATATGCAACTCTGACATCTCTTTATCTCTCTCAGTGAAGGAGTACTCAAGTGAGATTTTTGTGGTAGTAAGGAGAACTCCTTAAGCAGAATTCCTGTGTTTATACATGGAATTCCCAGACAAATACATATGAAAGCGCATGCATTGTAAGTCCTGAAGTGTATTAGATGAACTGCAAGTGCACAATCAGTGCACACACTGTACAGGTGTTTGTCAGGATCCTCGTGTGTTGGTCACTCTCCTTAGTCTCACCTGAGCAACAAATAGTGTAGGAAACCTCATGGAAGTATTCCAGGTCTTCAGCTTATATTTAGGGTAGACTTCCAGATGGAAACAGAGGAGGTTGTATCTGAGGAAATCTGAACACAGGGCAGGTCTGTTTCTTAGGTGTGCTTTATTGTCAGCTTTCTGGAAATTGACTTGCTTATAAATAAAATGTTGAAAGAATAACATTGTTTGATAATGTTAAAATAATTGATCTTCAATAGATGACAGATACTTATGTAGAATTTTGTGAAAGCTTATTGGATTTCTATATTTTGTGTTAAGATTTGGGGGCTAAGGGTGAATCAGACTGGATTATTGTGTTTTAATTTGATTTTCAAGATTAGAACACTATCTTCTTAACCCAATTTGTAATCAAATGCATCTAGTGGATCTTCATTCTACATCTGTGAGCCAAAGTATCTTTAGCAGCTTCATAACGCCATGTTTTCCCATCCTATCTGAACATGAATATCCCTAGCAATGACACAGAAAACTTGCCATGGCATTAATATAGATATATACTGAACTGTTTATGCTTTTTCTAGCTGTAGTAATTTGGGTGAGTTTAGTAGTATATCCAGTGGTGCTTACTCTTCTGATGGTTATAAGGCTTTAATTCTCTATTTAATTTTAGAACAGTTTGTAAAACTTTATTTTTTGTAACAATTGTGGCCAAGTCATAACTGACAGTGCTGCCATAGGAAGGTGTGCTTTAATGCTCTTTTGTCAGTGATTTTTGTTAAGGAGAGTGGTTTCTGGATACTCTAGCAGTAAAAGATAGATCAGATGTTACACCTGAATAAAAATCACATACTATTTATTTTAATTATACCGCTTTGTTGTTATATTGGTGATTGAATTGGGAAGTGGGTAAGATCCCAAGGCAGTAAGGGGTGGTTATTGAGCAAATGCATTTGTAAAAACAAAGGAATTGAGTCCTTCTAGGAAATGTGCTTGATGATAGCTCTGACTTTTTTTCTTACTATTTGCTGAAATAAATAGTCCCCCTTTTTTAATCTCATATGTAGCTGTCATAATTTCAGATAGTCATTGGGTGCAATATTTAAATGAATTAAGTACTGTAAGATATAGTTCAAGTCACATCAACTAGCTTGAAAAGTATGATAGGAAACACAGGTTAAGAAACTGTTTTAAACTAGTCAATAGGGTCTGTTTCTTTCGTGTAAGTGAAACAGCTAAACAGCTAAACCAGTATTTTCCATAGCTTCCCCCTGATGCTTGTATGCTAGGATGTGTATTCAGAGGAGGCAAAGGGCCACAGCACCCATTACATAAAGGAGATGTTAGCAAGTTGCTCAGTCTTCTCAGCCATGGAATGGCAGCTCACAATCAAATACGTGTTCTAGCTTGGTCATGCAAGCCTCTCAAAGATGGCTGGTTTTGTCCCATTGTAAAGGTGATATCTGTATTATAGGCATTTATCCCTACCAGATTTATGTGAAATGTATTATTTCAATTCCTATTGTTCGTTTTTTGCCACTGGTTGAAGACTTAGTAAGTATCAACATTGCAAATGGTCTCAAGTCTTCGTTTTTATATTTATTCCAATAAATTACCTAACTTAATATTATATATATTGCAAAAGTAGCTGTAAAATTTCTCCATTCTCATCTTTCTCTGGAGAAATATTTTTTTCTGATTGACAACATCAGTTGGGTTGGTGAGAATGTATAGCGTTATTAGTTTACCTGTCACATTCTAATACTTTTGTGTATCTCATGTTGGGATGTAAGTAAAGAACTGCTTCCTTCCTTAGCAGAAGTATTGCTTCACATAGCACCCCTTTTCCTGGGTTTTTATGCAAGTGTGATGTGACTTGTGTGTGTGCTCCATGAGAAGGAAAGCTAGGTAGCTCTAAGGTCTTTTATTACTGCATGGATTACCTTTCTGCAGTGTCTGTTTAAGACAAAATTAATGGCTTTTATGTCCAGATAATTTGACAAATACAGAAGGGTGGAAAGGTTTCTGCCCCTTTTTTAGATCACTCTTTAAATGCCTCATGTGTGGGTGATGTAGCTATGAAACATCACATGGCTGATGATACATTTCAGCTCTAGTTAAGAGAAATGGATGTGGTTCAATTATTTTCTTTAAAGTAATCTGATCCTAGTTATTTTCTTATAATCTTGCTGGTCATATTCATTATCTGTTATTCTGGGAATGGTCCAGTCTAATTCAGCACATAAAAACTAATCAGACATCTCTTTAAAATATAATTAAAACCAAAGTGCCTTACTATTCCCATAGTATTGTCCAGTAATCTTTGAGCATTTGTAAACTATTAAGAAGCTTCTTCAACCAGTCTGTTCATCAGTACTGTACTTGCTGTCATGCTTCATGCTGTTGAGTTTGACTAGAGAGAGTGAGACATTAAGATAAAAACCTTTGAATGGCATAGAGCTGCTCTGCTGCCTTCCCCTGTAATTTTAGTCCTTGTGTCCTTTCAATCCAAATGTCTTTGCTTTCTTTCCCTGATGCTGTAGTTTCTGTAGCTGTTCTGGATCACAGTCAACTTCTTGTGTTGTCAATTTTTGCAATCTCAATCTATGACAGGGCTACATTTACTTTTGAAGAGTCTTTTGAAGGCCTTATTACTATCAGTTTCCATCCTGACATGCTAATAGGGAAAAACCCCTGCACTTCTAGCTGTGCCGAAGAATTAAGGGCTTGAATACCTGTCCCTGTGCAGTATAAATTTTCTAGGCTAGTGCTTGTTTCTTTTAGTTTCAAACGACATATTCTTCACAGCTGTGGTGGAGTAGGTCTGTGGAAACCTGGGACTGGAATGTAGATGTGTTTGCTTAAGAACTGTTAAACCAACTGATGCAGCAACTTACTGCTTGTACACAGCTCTCTCTTGCTGGCAAAAACTTTTTTAGATTCATTTAAGATTCTAGTTCATGTAGAATTCTTTGCTCATATATGAGTGAACCATTTCAGTATTCTCAGGCTTGGGAGAAGGATGGAAGGGTTCAGTGCTTTTGTCTCACTGATGACATGGGACATTTTGCTAGCAAATGTCATAAACAGCTGTTGCAGTAGTTAGGCAGGTCAGGTAATAGGTACTAATTACTGTATCTCAGTGATTCTCTGATATTTTGATTGTTCCCTCAGCAAAGACTAAGTGCTGAAAGAAAAGGTGTTGCTCCTTGAGAAGCCAGTGACAGAAAAAGTGCTAGGCAGGGGAGAACTCAAACAGGAATGTTGCAATGGTTTTTAAAGCATCATTTTAATATTAATTCTTTTGGTTTCTCAAATGGTCATGTGAAAAGATGGAAGGGGGAGATTAAACCCGTTAAAGCAAGGGATCCTATTTCTTGATCTTTCATTTCTCTATTCCAGGGGAGAAGCAAAGTAACTTCTGTTTTAGTAAAGCATCTTACCTAGTAGCCGAGTGCTGTTTGGCACAAATGTAAACTGAAACAGTAGTGTTTGCAACAGGTCACTAACTAGGAATAATTACTAGATGGAAAAAGTAATGGAAGTGGGCATCTGTGAAACAATGAAACATTTTTCATTACAAGAATAAGGTTGTAGGGTGGGCTGTTTCTCTTCCCCCCCCTTTTAAGATGCTGTGCATAACTGCTACGATTAATGTGAACTTGTGTAATTAAACTAATGAATGAAGCAAACAAGTTTTAAAACTCGTGTTTCTAGGAGATTTCAGTGGTGTTATTTTCTCTTAACTTTCACTCTGAAGCAGCTTGAATAATGTAGTGGCTTTATTACTGGTCTTCCTCAATTTATATAACCAACCAAAAAATATTAGCCTTATGCCACATGTATAAAACAGTGGCTTGGAACTGTTTTCCTCCTGAAACATCAGCCAGAGGCGTGGAGCTCTGATACAGTTATCTTGTTGGCTGGGGATGGCTGGTTGCAATATGGCATGAAAGAGCACAGTTAAGGAAAAATGGCTTGTGCCATAGCTTCTTGTCATGTTCTCCTTTAATCTTGACTTAAGAAGGTTGTCATGCCATTGTTGCAGGGCTCTGATAGGAAAGGGAAGTGTTAGAAGTCTGAACTCTACAGACAGTAGTGCTGTGTAATACAAAAGTACAGTTTAGTTACTCATTGGGAAACAGTGATATATGGGCTGCAATCCTGAATTTCACAGCCTCACTTCCTGAAACTGCATATAGCTGAGCCCAGTAACGTAAATAGTCTGCAATTTGAAATTAAAGAGGCTTTCACTTGCTTATGCCAGTGGCCTTTAGACTTGTGCAGTATTCTTTTAACTGCTCAGTATCTTGCATTGACCCCCTTAAGTCCTTTAAGAGCTTCATAGAATCGAATCATAAAATGTATTTGGCTGGAAGGGACCTATAAAGGTCATCTAATCCAACTCCCTTTCACAGAAGGCAGCTGAGAAATAATATTTGCAGTATTTCTCCTCCTTTTTTTTTTTCTTTCCACTCAAAGTCAACTAAGCATTTGATATTTGATAACTTGCAGGATTGGATTTGATTCTACTTTGGGTTTTGGTTGAATAGCTTAGTGCTTGTCTATAATGAAGATTTGGTTTACCTATGACTGGTAATTTTGTAACAGTGATACCAAGAAGGATCTATGTAGCCCCCTGTTTTTTGCTGCTGGCTAGTAATGAGTACTTGGAGAGCGAAGATAAGGAAAGGGCAAACACATGACAGTATACTCACTAATATATTTTCTCTCCTTCCTAAAGGTTAGGCTTACCAAACCTGATACTGGATCTTTATACTTAATTTTTTTGAGGATCCTTTTTTGCAAGCCTGTCTAATCGATGTTTAAACTTATCTTGATTTTCTAGTGTTGTAGAACCATGGTTATGATTACATGGTTTAATTTTGAATTGCAAGTGTTTCTTTTTTTTATTAACCTAATGTAATGCCTTGTAATTACTGTGAGAAATTGGGAGGAAAAACTGAATAGTTCTTCTATCTTTATGATCTTCATGCCATTCTTGAGGTTAGGAATTATGAGATACTCTTCCCCTGCCTTCACCCTTCCCACTGTTTACCTCTCTTTTTCTAGATTGAAAAATGATATTTTTATTTTCTCATAGCAAATTTTCCCTGCACAATCTGTGATCATTATTGTTACGTTACTCTGTACTACTTTATCTTGTATGAGATGAAAGTACACATAGAGTACAGTACTACTGAATGCATACATAGGTGTCTTAGTTATGTTGTAAATATCTTATGTAAAATATATCTAAATAAAATTTTATAATATAGAGTATAGAAACATGTACTGTGTTGTAATAAAATACATGTAATTAGGAAGACAGTATTACTCTTGTGAGTTGGAACTTAATTGTGTTGTAATAATGACCTACAGAGTAGTCACCACACTAAAAATGACTGTGATATAAATGTGGAGAATAGGGAATTTGATCAGAAGAAGGTGCTGACACCAAGTAAGAGGGCAATTAAGTTGAATAATAGAATTATTTCTGAATAATAGGTACATAATTCCGTGTAATGATAGAGTCCATTCAAGCTTGCACTATAAGCTTATGTAAACATTAAATTGAAATTTGCAGATCAAATTTTGTTTGAAAATCTGTTTAGGTCTAGGCCCTTAAACACTATTCTTATATTATTATATAATAGGTCTAATTTTAAGTGTTAGGCCCTGAGCCTACAATAATTAAGTAATGCTAAAGTAGAATATTGGTGAGGGTAAGAATGTTATAGAAAACTGACATTAGAAGACAAAAGATCTCTAGCTCACTGTTTTGCATTACAACAGTAAATTGATGTTTGTAATGGAATCTATAAAGCCTTAAGTAAATCTAAGATGGTGATACTAGTCATGTATAGAAGTGTAGCACAGCTTTCAGTGCTCTGCCTTTCCATCCTTGCAAGCAGATAAGGTAAGGTAATAAGAACTGCCAGGTGGGAGGACCAGGGGGCTCAAAGGTGTGATTCTGTGTGGCAGCAGTGGCATAGTGCAGAGGTCAGTACTGGAGCTGATCCTAGATCATGTTCTTGTCTATGACCAGGACAATGGGATATGCTGTGCTTCCTTCAGGTTTGCAGGTTATACCAAATCAGAGAGGAGTAGCTGATACACAAGGAAGGAGACAGAACTTTTATTGAGCTGACTCTAGATGCGGGAATGGGATGACAGAACCTTCATGACATTCTACTTAGACAAAGGCAAAGTCCTGCACCTGGGCTGGAATAACCCACTGTTTGGGCTGGGGTCCGGCTTGTGGGAAAGACAGGCTGGAAAGGGGTCAATGCACTGCCCTTGCAGCAGTGAAGACAAGCTGTGTGCTGTGCTCCATTAGCAGAAGCATAGCCTGCAGATCAGCAGGAGTGATTATTCACCTCTGCAGGGCATATGGGACTGCATCTGGAAACCTGTTTTCAGCCTCAGTCTAAGCTGTGTACTGTCAAACTGCAGAGCCCAGCACAAGTCAACTAAGGTAGCTAGGAAGCTGTGGTGTATGACAGGAGGAGAGACTGAGGAAACTGGTTTTGTTTAGAAAAGATCAAAAGAGAAAACAAGGCTGGGGGGGATCTTACTGCAGCCTTTCTCTCCCTAAATGTTTAATGGTTATAGAGAACTAGATTCTTCTTAAATGTAGAAAACTAGGAGGCAAAGGTGACAAGTCACAATGGCAGAAACCCCGATCAGTTAAAAGGGAAAAGAAAAAAAAGTATTAAAGTCACTATTGCAAAGTGCAGTTATGCGCTTAGTTTTACTATGTTTTGCCCTGCTTTGATCAGGGGTTCGACTAGATGACCTTGAGAAGTTTGTTCCAATTCTGTGACTCTGAATTGTACAAAGAAGCATGCAGCAGTGGAGGAACTCCAGTGGATTTAGACAAAGCAATTCCAGTGTGTCATGAGATCACAAATTTTTGGGGAACCTGCTTATGTGTACAACAGAAACTTCTTTAGAGCTTCATAACCATGACTACAAAAATGCTGTGAGGCTATGCAAGGAGAGAATTAGAAGGTCTAAAGCCCAGCTAGAAATTAGTCTGGCCTCCATGGTAAAGGATAACAAGAAAAGCTTCTATAAATATATTAACAACAAAAGAAAGACCAGGGAGACCCTCTGTCCCCTATTGGGTGCAGGAGGAAACATGGTGACAAACGAATAGGAAAAGGCTGAGGTGCTTAATGACGACTTCGCCTCAGTGTTTAGTAACAGGACCAGTTATGTTGAGAGAAACAAACTCCCTGAGCCAGGCAACAGGGACCAGGAGCACAACGACCCCCCCACAGTCCAGGAGGTTGGTGACCATCCAGGATGGTCAGTGACCTGCTGCACCATGTAGATGTGAACAAATCTATGAGGCCAGATGGGATGCACCCAAGAGTGCTGAAAGAGCTGGCAGGGGTGCTCACCAAGCCCCTTTCCGTCATTTATCATCAGTTCTGACTGACTGGGGAGGTACCAGCAGATTGGAAATCAGCCAGTGTAACCCACATATGTAAGAAGGGATGGAAGGATGATCTGGGAAATTACAGGCCTGTTAGTTTGATTTCAGTACCAGGGAAGCTGATGGAGCAGATCGGCCTGAGTACCATGATGCGGTGCATGCAGAACAACCAATGGGCCAAGGCCGATTGCATGAGTTTCAATAAGGCCAAATGTTGGGTCCTGCACTTCGGCCACAACAACCGCCAGCAGTGCTACAGGCTTGGGGAGGAGTGGTTGGAGAGCTGCCCAGCAGAGAGGGACCTGGGGATACTGATTGACAGCCGCCTGAACATGAGCCAGCAGTGTGCCCAGGTGGCCAAGAAGGCCAACGGCATCCTGGCCTGCATCAGAAATAGTGTGACCAGCAGGACCAGGGGGGTGATCTTACCCCTGTACTCAGCCTTGGTGAGGCCACACCTCAAGCACTGTGTGCACTTTTGGGCACTGCAGTATAGGAAGGACATCGAGGTGCTGGAGAGGGTGCAGAGAAGGGCAACTAGGCTGATTAGGAGTCTTGAGAACAGGAGAGGCTGATATAAGGAGAGGAGAATAAGGAGAGGCTGAGGGAGCTAGGGCTGTTCAGCCTGGAGAAGAGGAAGCTGAGGGAAGACCTCATTGCTCTCTACAACTACCTGAGAGGAGGTTGTAGGGAGGCGTGTGTTGGCCTCATCTCCGTAGTGACTAGCGACAGGACAAGAGGAAATGGGGTCAAGTTGCTCCACAGGAGGTTCAGATTGGATATTAGGAAAAAATTATTTACTTAAGGAGTGGTGATGCATTAGAACAGGCTGCCCAGAGAGATTGTGGAGGCACCATCCCTGGAGGTGTTCAAGAAACAAGTAGACATTGTGTTTCTGGAGATGGCTTAGTGATTAGGGGTTGTAGGGTGGATGTTTGGACTTGATGATCTTGAAGGTCTTTTCCAACCTTGATGAGTCTATGATTCTATTATTCTATGATAATGGCATTGGAATGAGCCTTTTTTGAAGGAAAAAGCAACTATTAAATCTAGATTAAATCTCTTCATGAACATGCTGGCTACTTCCCAAGGCTGTCAGTTTTATCAGTGGACTTGTTTTTCCCTGAAGATTGGGTTTGGAAATATCTCTTAGGCCTGAATTAACTTTGCTTTTAATGATTAGTACATTACAAAGAACCAGGATGCTGGTAAATGCAAGGCATTTAATGAGAGAGGGAACCTTCTATCAAAGTAAAACTAAACTGATTTTATCCTTGCTCCTGGTAAGTGTTGCCAAATGTATCACTGGTAAGTTTGTTGATTATCTTTTCCAAAATTTAGCAGTGAAGTGTGGCAATATTGTAACGATATCATGCTGTGAGTCAAATTGCTTTGATTTTAACCTTCCCAGATTAAAATCCTTCATGAGGAAATTCCTCAGTAAAGTGTTATTTATTACAGTTGATATTTGAAGCTTACTTTGCTTTTCAGTAATGGCTGTTATGTAGTAATTCTATAACTATTGGTTAAACATGGTTTTATTTTGTGTGTTTCTGTACTTCAGTGTAGAATAGGTGGACCTGATGTGTTTTGCTTTAGATTGTGTTACAACAGACTTATGAAAGTGAACACAAATTACCCATTTTTTATTACTTCTGCAGCAAGCATACTGAGCCTTCTTGCTAGATTACTGTAGACACAGGAAGTAGTCTCATTTAGGGACTCCCATTTTAAAGAAGGAAGAATAATTATTTTCATCTGGTGTTTTTAAAATTCTTTTAGTGTATGGCTGAAAGAGACCAAATGCATTTTCCATATCAAGCATGTTTCTGGAGAGTTTCTTGTAAAACATGCTGGGTTATCTCCCCTGTTAACCTCCAGTGCACTGCAAAGGACTGAAATAATTGGTCACGAGACAAAGGTCATGAGACAAGAAAACTGTACCTTCAGATTTCAGTTTGTGTGGGGATTTGTGGAAAACTAGCATGGGATTTAAGGAAAATTAATATGGGATTGATAGAAAATTAATATGCCTGAATTAAAACAGCAGTGTTGCAGGTGCTGCTGACCAAATTGTCAGGTGCCCTGAAGCAAACTGTGGGATCAATAAACAAGCTGGTGTCTCACAGTCTGGTACCCCACAGGCCGTTGCCCCACGGGACCAGTAAACAGCAGGTGTCCTACAAGTAGGTATCCCACAGATGTTATCTCGTGAAGTAATGAGAAAAGAATGTTGTAGCAAGAATTGAGAGGCACCGGCTGGGAAGCGAAAGCCCTGGGTCATCATGACACGGACAGCAAGTGACAAGACACGTAGCCAATCATATATGAACTGTGTATGTTTGTAACCAGTGGGGTTTGTACTGGGGTGGAACATCTGGAGTCAGAGGTGTATAAATTGCCGCCATTTTTAATAATAAAGGTCTTCAGTTATAACTCTTACAGAGTTGTGTGAAGTCCATACGCCGCCTCGACAAGTTTGTATCTCTAGAGGTTGTGTATCTCTTTAGGGGTGGTTGAGATTAGAGATCGTAACTTCAAATATATGCTTTTAGAAAAACCACTGGAATTTCTTGGTGGTTTTTTCACAACTTAACAGTCTTGCCAGGTTCCAAATTTGTCTGATTGTATAGTGGTCTGCACCTTATTTCTTACCATGGAGAAGCTATAAATCAGTCAGAAGAATTAAGCACAAGGAGGGATAATGAGCAGTTCATCCATTTTAAAAGAAATCCCTCTCATTGCATTTTGCAGAGAATACATAGTGACAACAGTAGGAACAAATCTACAAAGGTGCTTGTAGTATCAACTAACATGGTTTCACTAAGGGCAAATCATGCCTGACCAATCTGATGGCCTTCTATGACAAGGCTACAGAGATGGTGGATAATGGCAGAGCAACTGATGTGGTCTACCTGGATTTGTGCAAGGCATTTGACACCGTCCCACATGACATTCTGGTCTCCAAACTGACAAGACATGGATTTGACAGATGGACCACTCGGTGGATAAGTAACTGGCTGGATGGCCGCACCCAGAGAGTTGTGGTCAATGGTTCAGTGTCCAAGTGGAGGCAAATGACAAGTGGCATTCCTCAGGGGTCAATACTGGGACCAGTGCTGTTGAACATCTTTGTTGGAGTCATGGAAAGTGGGACTGAGTGTATCCTCAGCAAGTTTGCTGACAATACCAAGCTGTGTGGTGTTGTTGACACCCTAGAGGGAGGGAATGCTATCCAGGGGGACCTTGACAGGCTGGAGAGGTGAGCCAATGCCAACACCATGAAGTTCAACAAGGCCAAGTGCCAGGTCCTGCACCTGGGTTGACGCAATCCCAGGCACAAATACAGACTGGGGGAGAATGGCTACAGAGTAGTCCTGAGGAAAAGGACTTAGGGGTGGTAGTAGATGAGAAGTTCGACATGAGCTGCCAGTGTGTGCTAGCAGCCCAGAGGGCCTACCACATCCTGGGCTGCATCAAAATAATTGTGGCCAGCAGGGTAAGGAAGGTGATTCTCCCCCTCTACTCTGCTCTTGTGAGGCTGCACCTGGAGTACTGTGTACAGCTCTGGAGCCCTCAGCACAGGAAAGGCATGGAACTGTTGGAGAGGGTCCAGAGAAAGGGCCACGAGGATGATCAAAGGGCTGGAGCAACTCTGCTATGAAGACAGGCTGAGGGAGCTGAGGCTATTCAGCCTGGAGAAGAGAAGGCTCTGGGGAGACCTTATAGCAGCCTTCTAGTACCTGAAAAGAGCCTCCGGGTAAGCTGGGGAGGGGCTTTTCACCAGAGAGGGCAGTGATAGGACAAGGGGCAATGGTTTTAAACCGTTATAGATTCAGGTTAGATATTAGGAAGAAATTATTTGCCATGAGGGTAGTAAGGCACTGGAATAGGTTGCCCAGGGAGGTTGTGGAAGCCCCCTCCCTGGAGGTGTTTAAGGCCAGGTTGGATGAGGCTTTGTGCAGCCTGGTCCAGTGTGAGGTGTCCCTGCTCATAACAGAGAGGTTGGAACAAGATGATCTTTAAGGTCCCTTCCAACCTTAACCGTTCTGTGATTCTATGATTCTATGAGCAGTTCTCTTTTTATTCAGACACTATTTTTCTGTACTGAGACATTCAGTGCAATGCAAGTTGTTGGGGTTTTTTTGCACAATTTTTACATACCCAGATTTTTCTTAGTGCTTCCCCCCAGTTCCGCCCTCTCACACACACACACACACACCCCCCACACCCACCCACCCACCCCCCCCCCCCCCCGGTTTAAAGTGATCCTACTGTATTCTTCTGCTTTGGGGAATTATTTGTCCTCCACATACTACCATGGATTGGGACTTTTTTTCACTATTTTAGTGTTGTATTTTTCCCTTCTGATATGTGACTGTGGACATACCTGTTTTTTAATTTGTTTGCAGTAATACTAATGCCCTCTGTACGACCACCCACCAAGGCAGCAGGTAGCTCCACTCCATTATAGTTCTCCTACCAACAGTCACAGCATGACTGTAAGCTAAGGGGGCACATCTGCTGGCACAAGCTCAAACTATTGAGTGTCATAGTTGTTTTAATATCTGGTAACAGTTATGCTCTTCTAAATATTTAAGATTCTTCACTTCTGTGATCTATACTGTCTTTATTTCACTTTTTTCTTTTTTAATGCTTTCAGGATCTTTTAAACTGTTGCATTTATCTGCTTCAAAATATCTTTAGTTTTAACCTTTGATGGTAGAGGAAATCAGGATCCCAGGAACAATTTTTTTTCCTCCCACCTGGTTTTAATTTGGCTATGAATATAAATACATTATTCATACACCCAGTTTGCAAAAGAAAAATAAGTGATTTTCCTCTTTCAAAGACTGATATTAGTGTACTGTATCTGGGAACACTATGAATGTTGCTTTAAGGAAAGTACTCTTTCCTCTCTGTGTCGATTTCCTTTACCATATCCTTTGTGTACTGTCGGTTCACTTATACTTTCACTTGCTGTTTTCTGTTAGGAAATTGATCCAGTTCAGTCAATGTGAAACACAGTCTTCCAGCCAAATAATTCATTGTTACCTGCCTGGGCAGATAAAATCCTTTTGTTCGGATGGTTTAAAAAAAAAAAAAAAGAAAAAAAAAAAGGCAAAAAGCAAACAGTAGTGCTTTTAACAGACATGGTTTTATTTCTGGTTTGGTGTTTTTTTGTGTTTGGTTGGGATTTTTTTGTTGTTTTGTTTTGCAGAGCAGATGCATGGGTGAGATTTGTGGATAATTCATGCATTTTATATTTTTCCAAGGAAAAGGTTCTGTCTTTTTCTGTTTTTCCATGAAGTGTGCCATAGCAAACCAAGCTTAGATGAGTTAGTCTTCAAACGCCAATCTACTGATCTGTTTTAAACCAAGCAGCAGTATGGGTTCCCTGTCTATTACTGAGAGGACTCGAGTCATTAGCTCAGTTGACCCCGTGTAGGGATGATTAATAACCCTTCAAAAGGCCAACTCAGTTCATAAAACATGGATATTGATGTCTGGTGTATGCTAATTATCTTCTGATTCCATCACTCAACTTCTAGAAAAACCCAAGGTGTCCTGTATTTTAGTCTCTGTATCAGAAGTGTTGAAAATAGTGGGTCATTTCTTGCCCTGTGAAGGAGAAGGACTTTTGTGGTTGCATCTTATTAGAGGAAGGAGAGTGTCCCTGTTTTTAATCTTTCAGAAAAAATTACATATCAGTAAAACCTGCTAGACAGTGCCAAAATTGTCTTTGGCAGTTCAAGGAAGTGCATGTGATAGCAGTTTGGTGCTATACTACTGAATGCCTCTTATTTATCTGAAATTATGACCACTGATGTACAGCATAAAAATAACTGTGAAAACTCTGATTTAATGTTTTAATCAGTTCCTTGTGTTTCTATTTAACTGTATCAATGAGATTTTTGGTTTTGAGGGCTTTTATTTTTTTGTTGTTTTGCTTTTTGGGGGCTTTGTGACTTGATGATAATTGGTAGTTGGTAGAGGGAAAATAGGATGTATGTTTGTAGTAGTTTCTATTGTTGGCGTTTACAGATGATGGAGAAAATTAATGCAGTCTATACAGACTTGTTAAGTAACACTTAAGTATTGACCTGAGGCCCCAAATGAAACTTCAAAGTGTTTCCAGTCTGAAATATCTTTTATCTTTCAGCTTCATATTTCAGCTTTGACTTTAGGTCTGCTCTCTCAATGTGTCACTTAATGTGTGAAAAACTATTTCAAGGTCTTTGGGTCTGTTAGTTTTCCTTCTCTGCTATTATCCATTCTTGGTAGGATCACAGTGCCTAGAAGGCTTTAGTGTCTGTTAAATTAGCCTGAAATGTACTTTCATTAAAAAACAAGCTAAAGACGAGAAAATAATTGTGGGTTGTTTTTTGGTTAGACATTTTGTGTGTATGTGAGGGTTTTTATTGTTTTTGTTGTTGTTTTGAATGAAGTACAAAAAGGAGCTATATAATGAGAGTAGTAGGTGAAATAATAACAAAAGTAGAAGAGACTTTTTTTATCTCTTTAGGTGGTTTTAGTACTTTTGCAGTAGGCTATTTCCTGTGTTCCATTTTTCTTTGGAAATAGTTGTCTCCTAGGGTAGGTCAAACATAGATACATCCCAACGGAAGTATTGGCAAACTGTTAGTCCACTGAGAAGCTGAGATCTGTGGTCCTGTCAGAAGTAGAATGTGAAAATATTGCTGTGAAATGTGCTCACATTATGTGGGTTTTAAAAATCCTATTTGATAAAAATGTAAAGGAAATCATGATCTTGATGTTAAGACATTGTGGTAATTGAAATTACTGGAAACAGGTTTGTTGTTTTTTCAGTTCTGACTAATAACATGTCTCTAAGGTGGTAATTAGTTTATCTTTTTAGAGGAGTTGGAGTGGAATGTTAACAATTGTTCTTGTTTGGTTTTATGAAATGTAGTGAAAAGGATGTTGTCCCTCATAATGGCACAGTACAATGTATACAGTACAATAGAAAAATAAGGTTGGTGAACAGCCTGTTAGCTGCAGAGACCCCTTGCTATAAGGTTCCATAACATGCAAAGAAATAAGGTTGAGCCACTTGTTTTTTGTGCTTTAAAGTAGATCAATGAAGAAAATTTCTTCTGTAACATTGGCAGTATAGATTTTTTTTTTGAGTAAATGTTAGAGGAAAAAATTTCAGAAAGGAAAAGCTACTATAAGCATTAAGATGTTAGTGCAAATTAAAAATTAATGCTACATTAGCACAGTAAATCAGTAAAGGTTTTTAAGATACTATATTAAAAATGTGTAAGAGTTATTTCTAGATTTTTTTGAGACATTTCTATGTCTGTAAAGTGTCTATTTTTCTCATTAAGTCATCAGTTGTATCTTAAACCAGCTTCAAACTTTTTCTTCAGCTTGAAATTTCATTTTAAGTAATGACAAGGGGCACATTCAAGTTAGGTTTTCACACCTTCACAGCTGAGACATTAAATCTGATGTCAAATGTTATGAATAAAGAGAAGAGTGTAGTCTTCCATATTACTGGGAAGAAAATTTGGGGCCTATAAGAGCTACCTAAAGTATATTCCTGTAAGAAGTATGCCTATGAAATAGCAGTAATTAATCCTGTAGCATAAGGAGCTATGCATTTTAAGATACAAAAATCAGCAGGTCTCCTTCAAATGGAAAAGAATGCAAACTGAAGAGAGAGCTGATGAGAAAAAAAAGCTGGTGGCGTGCAGTTGAGATGTTTAGTCTTACCTTTGTATGCATGCCCAAAGATGTACCCAAATGTTGTATGGTAAATAATATGGTAAATTTTATCCTTTGATATCTTTTTTTATTGTGGTTTTCTGCCTGGAAATTACCAATTTCAGTGAACCCTGTTGGAAATGGAAATAGCAGGTTGACTGGGCATCAGTTTGATCACCTCTTATTTGTTATACTATACCACATTAAATAGTGTAGATTTAAATCTACTAGATTAAGCCTGATTAAATCTACACCTATTAGATTAAATCTATTAGATTTAATGAATCTGCTGAAAGTCTTTGTAGTTAGTAAAATCCATTAAGAGAATTGCAAACAGTTTTTCTGAGGTTTCTTGTAACTAGTTATGGGAAAGCACAAATATAGACACTTTAAAACTATACATTGTAGCTGACTTGCTGAGAGTTCATGGAAGAAAGCTGCAGAGAGCCATGCAGCTGCCACAGCAGCTTTTGGCTTTTCTGACAACATTGTGGATATTTCCATCCAGTTCATTTTACTGTGATGTCTTTTATCTGTGATTTTAAATATTCAGCTTTTGTTCAGTTGAGCAGTTTGAGAACATGCCTTACACAATACATTTTCAAAATACTCGGTTGTTTTAAGTCCATCATCATAAATCACTTCTCTGTGTGACTTTGGAAAGCTAGCCTTTTATGTAAATCTTGAAGAGGTGGCTTAGAAAAACTTCCGATTTACAGAGGTAGTGTTCACCTTAAACTTGTGATATAGTCTATGGTCCGGGATATGGAGGCTCTTAAGGAAGTCCTTCATCTGTCCCCTTATTGCAAATCAAAGTGAGACCTACCTGTGCACAATTCTCTCATGCCTCAAAATGCTCCCTAATGGACCTTTCATTGGTGGAGGACCTTTTAAAATTCCCATTAAAGGAGATGTATGTTATTCCTTGATTGCCGTGGCCTCATTTAAGGAGAGTGATTAAGTTGGAGAAATAAAAACTTTTAAAATTCTTTGCTAACAGTGTGCATGCTTTCCTTTCCTTTCTGCTGTTACACCTGTTCGATGTTTTACTCTCTATAGCAAATGTTTTACCAGTTTTGGGGGTTTTTTCTTCTTTAAAGGCTAGGGGAAAAAAGCAGTTTGAGAAATACCATCATTGTACAAATTTAAAATGGAGTAGAATAAATATAATATAAAATATATCATATACAAGATAATATACAAAATATTATATTTGTAGAATAAAGCGTAGTGGAAGAGAAGAGACGGTAAATATACAAACTAAATATTGGGTTCCAGTTCAACAAGACATTTATTTCTATGAAATGGATTTTTTTTAGCACTTTTTAAGTTAACCTTATTAGGGCCTCAATTTCACTTGTTTTTGAAATCACTATTCATATGCTGCAAGATTTAAAAATGTTGTACTCATGTGTTACATTCTATCTTATGGTCTCAAATTGGCATAAAAATAAGTGGAGTTGACTTCTGACCCTGAAATGCTTGCTGTTGTTGAACAGCACATGGAGATAGTAGTGAACATCTTGGCAAGATACCATACCCATACTGCTTCTCTTTGGGTAATTGAAGCTGTAGGGAATATTTGTGAAGGTTTAAGAAAGTCTCTCTTTTATTTTATGGATTATGTTAAGAATACTTGATGCCATTGAAAAAGAGGATTTAGCCACTGAACTCTATGTGCAAGAGCAAGCATTGAAAACCCCTGGTTGCAGATGGGCAGAGAACAGATTTCCAGAAGCATGATGGGGCACTGGAAGAGTCATAAGGATACCATCTGCTGAACTGCCCATAAAACACTGCTCAGAATTTTGTCTTACGGAGGTTTTTTGCCTTAGCTCAGCACTGCCTTAATAGTGTTTGATATGTAACTTTTTGAAGATTGGTGTCGAAAGTTAATTTGGTGCATCCACACTTTTTAAAGCAGTTTAAGAATTGGGAGGGTAAGATGGCATTTCAAAAGTCTGTTCATTCATATAAATTTAAATATATAATACAAAATAAAAAAATTACCCTGAAGACTACTATTGGGTACATAGGATAGAGTTGGAACCTGCGGATATATAAAGTATCCTAGACACACAAAGCATGATCCTTCTGTCAGACCTGGTAGTCTTATTTCTATGAACTTAATTCAAGTGTAAAATCTTAAAAATATATGTACTTCAGAGTTTTTTCCCACTTTTACATCTTAGGCTAAGTAAGACCTGAAATGTGTATGTTGCTTGATTTCGTTTTAATTGTCTGCAGAAAATATTTCAGACAGCAAAAAAAAGACAGCATGTAAAAACATCCCTTCACAGTAATTATTGCATTTCCAGTGATAACACTCAAGAAAGGCTAGATATCTGACTTCTGATGAGTAAATGTATTCTGGGTTATATACTGTGGGTAGGATACTTTATAGGTTGAGTAGTGGTTTTGTTACTGAATGGACAGGATTTAAATATCTGGCTTCAGTTAAAATAATGTATGGTGATAATATGGAATTGCTGCTGTTGGCCCACTTACTTTTCTTCCTGCTTGGTTTCTTCTTTAGTCACACCCGGTACTTCCCCTCAGAAGTGTTTCTGGGGTTTTTGTTGTTTTGATTTGGTGTGTGTGTGTGTGTTTTTACTTGCTTCATAATCTGAAGTGGTCAGATGTAAAAAAAGTATTTTGTTGCATCTGCTGTTTGCAGACTGTTTTCTTTAGTAGTAGGCTTGTCTACTATATTTTAGGTAATAGATTCAGTAGAAAATCAAGAAAGGAGCACAGTTTGTTAAATGACTTTTTTAAAAGCTCCAATGAACACTCTACTCTGTTACAACAGAGTCCTCTTACACTGCAGGATCTTGAAAGTCATTGGCCTATTTGTTCCAGACCCTGAAGCTTGTCAGGTTCTCTAAGCAAGCTTATCAATGGAGAATTATTTCTTAATAATGTACTTTTTGTGCGAGTTACAGAGTAACGATTTGGAACTTTAATTTTCCAGAGCCTCTTCCTGCCCCTCAGGTCACTTGCTGTGAAGTTCAAACGTTTGTTTTCAGGCTGGTGAGGTAATTCTTAGTGTACTCTCTGCATGCGGATGCACATCTGCTAACTCGTATGGGAATTATGCCAAATTCCACTTAAGAGTAGAAGTACTTTTGTGTTATTGACTTTAATTGGTTCTCCATAGTTGCGGATGCTGAAGTGACTAGAATGATAAAAGGAGTATCTGAAGCCACCAAAAAAGGTATTTTCTGTGGTCTGTATCTTGAGCCTTGATTTCTAAATTGAAGTGGGATTTTCTGAAGCGTGCATAAATGCTTACAAGGCTATTTAAAAAATCCTGTTCAGTAAAGTCTGTCCGATGCTGCCTTCCTTATAAGGAAAAGAGTTAAGAAGATTGAAACTGTAGATGATCCAGACTAATACAGAAAGGCATATGTTATGGTGGGCTGAAATTCTCAGTCACCAAATACCTTCTAGTTAGGAAGTGAGGCTCTTCTGTCCTAGAACAAGGTGAAATACTAATGTGAAATGCACTAGGCCAGGATCAAAAGGAGCTCTGAGGTGGCTGAAAGGTCCCTGATGAAATCTTTAGTCCTTGGGTTGTGAGGAAGTCATCCCTCTTCCCTGGGACCTGACTCGAATACCTATTATTGTTGTCTGCAGTAGTGCCTTGGTAGATCTGTCAGACCACCATCCTGTCCTCTCAACTAGATTTTCACTAAAAATGTATACACAACTTGAATTTGCTATATTTGACTAGAAATATCTCTAGAATCTTCACATGCAGCTGACTGTCCATATTCAGGAAAAGGAAGGTGAGAAAAGTTTGAAAGTTGGCTTCTTTGCCATATGGAATAATAAAAGGCAATTTCAACAAAACCTGGAAGCTCAGTCATCATTCTGGAAGTGAGTATGTGTTTAATAAGATTTCTTTCCAAATATTTGCAGTTAAGCAGAAGTTTTCTCTCTGGCTATAAAATGAAGTCTGCCATTCTCTCCACTGTTAACTGCATCTGTCTGTATAACTATGCCAATATGAAAAGCAGTTGCTTTGGTATCAATACCTTAAACTATATGTATGCAATATATGAAAAATAATTTAAGGAAGCTATTAATTTATAACTGCAATACTTCTATCTTTTGAGCTTTAAAATTTTGATAGGAGTGAAAAATTAGTCTTTCGGAAAACTGTGAGGATTGTAATGTATATGGTATCATGGGGTTTGAATAGGCATAAAAACTATTTTTAAGAACATTTACATGGTTCTAGGAAAAGTGGACATAATGGAAAACTAGGTGCAAAACTGAAAGGCAAGGCATTGTGCCTATGAGCAGCAGTTTGTTACTAAGGCAGTCAGCAGTATGTTTGCTAAACATGCAGCCTCTCCAGGCTCTCACTTCAGGCTTATAGCACTTTATGGTTTTTTAATTGCAACCCAAATATGCTTTTTCTTTTTTTTTCTTTTGTGTGTGTGTGTGTGTCTCTGTAGTCTTTCATCATGGGAAGATACCATATATATTAATCTGAATTTCCAGGATAACTGATTTTACTTAAAACTATATTTTGAACTATGTATGAATAAACCATAATTAAAAGATATGTATTTTATACAAGTTTATCTGGAAAGCAGTGAGAACTGTGGCTGGTGATTTTTTACAGATAGTGATGCAGTAGATGTTAATTTAAGCAGACAAATTATGCAAATTGTTATTTGAACTACTAGGAAGGACTCTGGGAAAAACACTGTTTAGTCTTAAAAGTAGCTTGCCTCTGTTCTATTGGAAAGCTTCTCTTTTCTTTGTATTTTCCAATTTGATGTCAAAACATTATGTTGTACCTAAAGAAACAGAAAAAAATATTTTTTTTGTTAAACTCCTGTGAATGTAGCACCCCTGACATCCCCTCGTCTTATTTGGCAAGTGGAGAAGGTGGGAACTGTGCAGCTTTTCCTTATTTTCAGCTCCGTAGGTCCGAGATGGTGAGAAAGCAGCACTGTCAAAGGGAGGAAAGAGAAAATATGGGCAAAAGTAGGAAATGCAATTCTGAAAAATCAAGCCTCAACTTACCAGACTTTTTGACACCTGGCCAGCCTTGACCAGCGAGTGGGGGTTTAAATCTGCCTGTTATCTGCTTTTGTTTATTTTCAGTGTGTCTAGCCGTCTTCTACTGCAAACATATCCTTTCTTTTTTTGTTCCTAAAATTAATCCTGGAGCTGTAAGTCTGAGTTTTTATAAGCACTGTCTTCTCAGAGCTTCTTCATGTGTTATACATAGCTGAGGTCTAAGAACCATGGCAGGTGTGAAGGTTGTAGAATGTAACGGTTGGACAACCACAGTGGGAAGGCTCAAAGTTCCAGCATTAATTTAGACTCCACATTAAATCGATGTTTAGTTGAAATTGCTCTGAGAAAACATGAAACATTACGAGTTTTGGGGTTCAAACACGAAACTGGTGTTGACAGACAGCAAAGCTCACAACTATCATGTGAAGCAGACTGGAAATAGTTTTCCTGAAATTGACATGGCATAGGCATACTAAAGCAGTTTCATGTATCTTGTCCTTATTCTTTAATACATAAATAAGACAGAATGTACCCATTTCTCCATCTTACTTAATCCTTGGCATCATTTGTCTGATTGTTTGAAAATTGCTTTGGGAAATTCTGCAAGTTGCTTGCCAGATCTGTAGTTTGCTGATGGGACCACGTGGCCTGAACAGCAGTAGTTCAAACTACTTTGGAGCATTGCAGAACAGCACTAATACAAGCTTCTATTACCATAAGGATTGAGGGATATGCTACCTGGGGTCCTTTCCCCTACCTAGTTCCCATTTCCTCATTCTGGGAAGAAAACAGGGAGATGACGATTTTGAAATAGGGGGGTGGAAACAATTGTAAAGTTGTTCTTGTGACAGAGTTCCTCATGTTAGAGGAACAGAAATAAATCTTTTCTTGACTTCTAGTTTGGAATGTTGCAGGTGAGAATAGCAAATGAGGGTCAGACCTTGAAGATACCTTGTTGATGTCTTACCTTTAAGCCTTCATACTTTATGACAATTGCAAGAAAGAAATCTGTCTTGGGTTTCCTCAAGCTTCTGAGGCATTTCCACAAGTTACTTATGCTTTGTCCTCCGAATACAAAAACTCAAATGTGTTGCAGAATTGAGTAGCAATTGCACAAAAAAACCAACAGTCACTATTTTTTCAATGGTCAGGAATTGCAGATCATCCACCTAACTGATAGCCATAGTTTACTAGGTTTGTGTATGTGACTGTCAGAATTTTAGGCAGTGAGCTTTTTGCAAGGTTGAGAAGTAGTTGTTTCCTTGGTGACTGGGAGTGAAGGGACTTGCAGAATGAGAATTAGTTGTCATTGCTCAAACAGAGGTCTGGAGGGAGAATACAGCTTTTCAACATGTAACTCTGGAGAACTGGAAAGTGTAGAGCACTAATTATCTCTTTCACAGTCTGTCATAACCTACTTTTTTCCTGAAAAACTGGCTTTAAAAAATGCATTTCTACCACAAATACTAATGCATAATTGTATCTATTTCCTACTAAAATCTGTATTGGATATTAAATATTTTTTTAATTAAAATCCACTGCTGCTTTTAAGTTTGCTCTTTTTATTCTGACTGAATCAAAAGCTGTTTAGGAAACTCCTGACTGTTTTTAGACTTAGTCTCACTGTGAAAAGAAAAGTTTTGCTTTAGGGCAACATTTCTACATGAAGGTAGGAATGATTGAATTCTAGATACAGTGACCATGAAATCACTTCACACTGCCATTGTGTTGAGTTCAACTTTTTCATCATCAAAAGATCTTCTTTTAAAAGGTTTTAGACTGTCCTAAGTGCAATCTAAAGATTTTTTTCCATTAACTATTAGCAGAAAGTTAATAAAGAACTTGACATTGTTGGTTATTTGTGAGTTGAGAGATAAGAATCCTCTCTACAGGATTTGACATACAGATTATGCTGAGCTAAAATTAAATTGAATAGTTTTGAATTGAACTACACAAACAGCCGATGCCTTCAGTAGACTTCTGCAGACCCACTCAGGAGTGTCAGTCTGTCACTTTCAGAAACTAAATATTCTCATAGATTAAAGTAATTTTTTTGAGTGAGCTTACTTCATTTGCACATTTTTTTTTCTCTCAAGTGCTAGTGATACAACAGCAATAAAAGTTAAGGTTGCTTAATTTATCCCTGTATGCAGTGCCCAGATTAAAAACCCCATCTTTTATAAAGTGAACAGTTGCAGCAGTCACTGCCTACTTCAAGACCTGATACTTTTTAATTTCTCCCTTCACTAGTTATTTCAGCACTTTAGAAATTCACTGCAATATGAAATACACTGCATTAGAAATTTTGTAAGGCAGTCATATGTCACAAGATTCCTAATTACCTAGAGATTGAGTTATTAAATACACAGATTCAAATTTAAGGAATGTACAAAACAACACATATATCTAGAGATAAGACTTAAAGGACAGACATTGCTTTTAAAAATATGCATTTCAAATCTGATTAAATAAATAAAAGTTAACAGTGTGGTGGTTTAGCGCTCTCAAACTGTTTCTCAAGGCCATGTATTTTGAGGCAGGTTTTTAAGGAATTAACCATTTTTCATTATTTTTGCTTTTCCATTCAAGTAAAGTTACATTAGAAGACTGAAAAAATGAAGAAAATGTATTCTGGGTTTTTTATGAGATTAAGTTGGACTGTGACTTCAGTCTCCCTTAGCTTTCTGTATCGATTTGCTGCTTAATATGCTAGACATGCACATGGTACTGGATTCCAGCTGAGGTCTGGAATGCAAAGACGTTTGTTTCCATGTGTTTGAAATGATGAGAACAGTGACTTTTCTGACTGTCACAGCATTCTCTAAAGCTAATTCTGATCTGACTGTTTCTGCCTCGTATTCTGATTTGCTTTTGAAACAGTATTTACCTTAATTGTATGCCTCTCGAGCTTTAACAACCTCCTTGAAACTGGAAATTGTAACTTATTTTTATTTACAATGCAAAATGATTAATAATGTCTTCAATCCCAGAAGAAACAGTGCTGTTTCTGACTTGGCAACTTTTGCTTTTATGTTCATCTAGTGTGTAAAAAACCCCAAAACCAAACCTCATAATGTCTTCCATCAGGAATTGCTGTAGCTGACTTCTCACACATTATTTCTTGCTTTACCAATAACAGTATGTTCCTTTAAAAAAAAAAAAAAAATTAAACAGCTTGTTTACTTGCATCTGATGACACACAGAAATACCTTATGGACCTACCATCTATTGATGGGTTTCAAATAAATTTGCTTTGTCCACTGAAGGCATAATGTTACGTTATATTACCAAAAAAAGAAAGCAAAGTGACCAAAAAACCCCACTTAAAGTTAAAACATAACTTAAATACTGTCTTGTATTTTATTAAGTTAAATAATGATTGTGGAAGATTTTAGTAAATACATCGGAATGACTTGCCAAGAGGGAGTGTGGCTAGGAGCATGTAGTTGCTTCCAATATTTTTTTCAGATTTAAGAAGGTAACAGCCTTCAGATTTGCAAGGTAACAGCCACTCAGTGATTTTTTTGCTCTAGTTTGCAAAGCAGCATAATGAGCAGCTAGTGTGGATGGTTTTCCCAGCTGCCAAAGGGTTTCACAGAGTGGCAATGACTGCCATACTACTGTCAAGCTGTCACTGACTAAATGAAGATTTTAAAGCATGTTTGGTTGGTTCGTGGGTAGAAGGTTTTTTTAATGTTTGAGAAATGCCAGCTTTTTTCTAAAATACCAAGGCACAAAAGGTGAAACACAACTAGATCTGTTTGGCTTTGCACAGTAATTAAGAGTGTGAGACCTATGAGTGGGAGAACTGCTATTTTTCCAAGAGGATCACATCAGCTAATGTAAGAATGAATTTCTAAGGCAACTGAGATACCCAAGACTCTTATAAGCTCTTCTGTGAAAGAAGAGCCCTGTCAGCCTCTCCCAGAGTTACTTTGTGGTGGATGGTATAGAAACAATGACCTAATCAAGATGGTTTTCTAGTTGATTGCTAATAGGAATATTTAAGAATTGCTGAAGTTTAGGCACTAAATGTGATCTTTTGCTGAAGTACAGAGCACTTACAGCTCCAGCTGAAGACAGAGCTTCTGTTCATTGATTATTAAGAGTGCTATACAGAGAAGTTTGGAGAATTAGATTTTTTGATACATCAAATCAGCCTAACAGTTTATAGAGATTTTTAGATTAGACATATAGTATTTAACTATCATATCTGTAAAATTTGATATTTTCACCTTGGAGTATATAATGACCTCTGTTTTCAAGAGCACTATAATGTATGATGCCATGTAGAACAGCCTTTAGAGCAGGGAGAAATTTGCTGTACTGATGTTTAAGGCTATACATCTCATAATTAGTTTCTGAGGGGGGAAAAAAGTGTTTGATCACATAATCATTCTGCCTAGTGGTTCCTAGTTTTCCATGCTTTGTTTTACAAAGCTACTAATGTCATGTGGCTTATGTATAGTATGCATAATTTTTTTCATTTTAGTACACGTCTTATTCAGCTATAGATGAGTGCCTGTTTTGCATGTAAAGGGAATAATCCACAGACCATAAAACTTGAGACACTGTTAGCCTTCTGTTACTATTGCTTTGTACAGAATCTGAAACTTAGTCTAGTGGGATATTATAGAATCTGCTAAAGTGATTGCTGGAGTAGACAAGAAATATGAGTGAATATTAGAAAGGCTGGATTTAGGGAAGGTAGGGCCATAAGTTTTTGGTCTACTCATGTAACTTCTGGATGTTTCCCAATCAGTAGTGTGTAAACTTGCAGTAAAAACAGCACCTGTCTATACTATGTAAGAACGGATAGGATGCCTGTCACTTCTGCTTTCTTGATATTGTTAGGCTTGGGTGCATAGGTCATCGAGCAATCTGTGAATATTTAATACTAATCTGTAGTTGTTCTGATCTAATTTTGCTACTACCTTTCTGTTCCTACATTCTACAGATTTTTCTCTGTTCTGTACCATTTGACATGTGATTCTGAATCACATGCTGCACCAACTCAGTTCTCAGTTATTCAACTGTTGATGAAGAGACTTCTGGCAATCTGATTATTCCATTCTTATCAGTAGTCTGGTCAATACCTTGAGTCCAACTACTCTTTCTATTCCAAAGTAACTTCTTAAAAACAATTATCTGCCATGTGAAATGTTAGTATCTGATTTCCCCTCCCCCCCCCACTAGAATTTCCTTGAAAATTGATTTTCTGTTTATCAAATGAAGTTCTCATAAGGGCACTTGGACTTTCATGTGCATAAACACATGAAAATGAACTGAAAATGTGTAAATCTGAGATATTGAAAAGAACTTTTCATATTAATCTGAGTTTGCCAGTCTACTCCACAGTATATTTAACATCAAGACATGTGCTGTGCATTGGTCAATTTTCTTCCTAAGAAACAATATTAACTTATTAACTTTACAGAACGATCAGTGTTTACTTTCTGTATGACTGCGCCCTTGAGTGCAGAAGTGCGTGCAGTGTGCCTCTTCAGAGTGAGAAGCCTGTTAGTTTTCCTGATTATTTGGGTAAAAGAGGTGCACAAAAATAAGCAATCTTACTATTGAAGTCTTGATTATTTAAAAATCTTCTTTAACTGCCAGCATCTAAAAGCAGGCAAAAATTACTTTTCCAATAAGGCTCTTTTTGGAGGACCATATGGATGAAATTATTTTTGGAAATAAAAAGTTTAAGGAGAGAAATAAATGACACACCAACTTTAGTAGATTGTGCAGTACAACGGTTCTACCAAGTATTCACAAAAAAAAAGGAAGTGTGTTTGGAAGTGACTTGGCATACAGGAACAGATAAATAACATATAAATTAAATACAGAGTATGACTACGGAAAGTGCCTAAAACTCCTTATAAAATTTCTGTTGAGGTTAAAAGTTATACTGGTGAAAAAAAAAAAAAAATGTTTAGAGAAAAAGTCTACTACAGGAAGCCAGTTTTCCTGATGCTGAAAATTTAGCTTTAATGTTTAAGTACTCTTTGAAAATCTCATCCTCATGCTGAGATAAGAATACACTAATTGGAGTGGTTTGTATTGCTTTTTTTTTTTTTCCCTAAGCAGAGCAGTCTTGCATGACCTACTTTGTGGTTTTTAACAGAAATTTTGTTTATAGCAAGTTAGCTCATTCGTACTTATGGTCTTTGTTTGCAATATCTAATATTTTTTGAGGGATCAAGTGATCTTTAGCTCCTTAATTCTTAAAACTGTATTTTTCACAGACTATTGTTGGATTTGATGGGCTTACTTTCTCCATACAGTAAGTGCATACAGTCTGTTGACTGGAAACTGGAAATGAGACATGTTGTGAAAAGACGGGAGAAACTTTTTTTTATTGCAATCAGTCACCAATGTGGAAGTCAGTCTAAAGTAACTTTTTTTTTTTTAAAGGTACATAAATGGACTTACATGGAGATTATTTTTGAAATTAATAAGGGGCTGGGTATGAGAAACCTTAGGTAGTGCAGGGAAAAAAGAAAACAGAAAAGTGATTGTAAGAATGCAGATGGTTTGTTTTATGTAAACTTTGGTTTCGTTCTGTTTTTATAGGATTTTGGCAACATAAACTAACAATAGCTAAAATATATCCAATTTTGAGTAGTATAATGCTAGTTTGGTGTTGTGCCATCATTCTGACAATAAGGAATGTGCTTTTCGGTATGTTATCCAGGAAAGGGAATGTGTTCTACTGTCAGAATCAATGACGTGTATTTACTTTGTGGGACATCATAGAAAATACATCAGCAAACCAGTTACTGATACAGTGAACTAAAAGGCACATTCCTGAAACATTTAGCCCATTTCACTTCAATGTTTTTTTTTTCTTTTAAATGCTCAGTGACAAACAAGAAACCAGCTCAAGCGTCTATTACGAAGGTGAAGCAATTTGAAGGCTCTACGTCTTTTGTCCGGAGAACACAGTGGATGCTTGAGCAGCTTCGCCAGGTCAATGGTATAGACCCTAATCGGGTGAGTTTGAACAGTTCTAGAAAATTAAAACTGAGGTCTTTATAACGTATTTTTGAATCAGGCATTCTTTCACTGTTCAAAAGGCATCTGAAAAGATAAGATTAAGTGCAAATTCTCAAAAAAAATTCGCAATGGAATATGTGAAATATATTTTAAAGGGAAGATAGGAGGAGGCCAAAGATTATAGTCTTACGGGGTTTTTTCTTCCTGTCTTTCCCTACTTTTCTTCCTACTCTCTTCTCTGTAAAGAGAAAAATAAGAGCTTTGTTGGGCTTGTCTTCAGCTGTAAGCCTCTTGGGGTCCATTTTGGCATGTGAGCTGTGTTTTGAGATAGAACAGTAAGTAGAAGCAAGGACAAGAGAGGTTAATGAGGTTCATGTTTGTCAATTTTTGTGAACCTTGCATTTTCTTGTAGGACAGTCATCTCCTCAGATCCTTCCTCATTTCTTATCTATTTCTACAAGGGATGGCAGTGTAGTTTAGTTGCCAATGGCACGTGAACACTAATTTAAACAAAACAAAAAAATAAAACAAAACAAACAACCCCCCCAATTAATAGTTCTGAAATTATTCCTTTAATGTGGAATATACAGCCCTCTTT
The DNA here is from genome assembly GCA_020745705.1 of Hemiprocne comata. Classification (NCBI taxonomy): domain Eukaryota; kingdom Metazoa; phylum Chordata; class Aves; order Apodiformes; family Apodidae; genus Hemiprocne; species Hemiprocne comata. The sequence continues at coordinate 37,111,741 of CM036590.1, read as the reverse complement.
GAGCTGTCTCAAGCAAGACAAAGTCGTACTAATATATAATAAGCTTATGAATACAAATCTTCAGTAGTAAAACAGCAGAATTAGAAGTTATGAATGTGGCTCATACTATGTGATCACAAAGTGACTTACTGTTCATTGTACAGCAAAATATGCTTGTGACTAACCTTCTTGGTTTGTTCAAAGCTGTGCTCTGATCAGCCACCTAAGCCTCTTAACCTCAGTGCACCAGTTTTTCTTACAACCCAGTACAGTCTTTACTACAAAGAAGCAGCCCTCTAGCCACTGCTCTATGTAATGCAGGGGGTGGAATTCTATTTACCCTGGGTAAAGTGACAATGAAAATGAGAGCAATGACAAATATACGAGGAACATGGGTTTTATGCCCGTTCCTACCATCTGCTGTGCAGCTATGTAAATAAGGGATACTTGGGATACTCTCAGATTGAAATGTCCTATGAAGTTCTTAAGCTTAGACATGTTCCTTTCAAACTCATCTTCCTATGAATTCCTAGGGTCATTGATTCAAAAAAGGCCTTTACTGGATTAGATTACAAAATGATATTTAGCAGATACTGCTAAATATGTAGCAATACTTCTTGCATAAAATCCATTCGCTTTGGCAGTTGATGCATGTATAGACCTGGCTCTTGATTAATTCTTAAAGTGCTTTTTTATTCATGTTATCCTGAGACCTATGCAACACTTCATGATAATGCATTAAATACAATTACTAGGACTTGCTGGTTTTTTTTCCTTCTTGGGTTCAGCATCAAGAGCAGAACCATATCTTCTCTTAATACAGTGTGAACGTAGGTTTTTCTGCTGAGAGGCACAAATCCTTTAATAATACAGACAACACAAGTAACAGTATATCTGTAGATAGCAAAGATTTCTTATGGGATTCCAACTTTTAATATTTTGGTCTAAAGGATTTTTGTTTTCAGGTATTTTTGTCATAGTTTAATATTCCTCCTTTAAAATACCTGCAAGAAAAAAAAACTTCCTGCCTCTTTGGGTTTTTTGCATCCAAAAACATGAAAAGAAAGAATAATCCCAGGATGGTCTCTAGCTGCATGACCTGTTTTTTCCAACAAAATACCTTTATAAAAAATAATAATTCTGTATCTTTCTCCAAATCATTTATAAAACTGGAATAATAGTAGTGTTGTTTTTTTCTTCTAGGATTCCCCAGAATTTGATTTACTATTTGAAAATGCTTTTGACCAATGGGTAGCAAGCACAGCTTCAGAAAAATGCACGTTCTTTCAGGTTCTACATCACACTTGTCAACGATACCTTACAGACAAGAAGCCAGAATTTATCAACTGCCAATCTAAAATTATGGGAGGTAAGTCAGTTGAGGCTTGAGTACTTTGTGCAGTTGGACATGAAATGATTTGCACATGAGTTGTTCTGTGTTCAACTGAGCCTGCAGCCTAATTACATCTTGAAATCATGGTCTGAGTATGCTAACTTCATGGTAGTAAACTTCTAGGCTTCAGCATTTCTCCATCAAGCACTGCTTCCCATTCTTCTGCTATCTTTGCTTCCCTAGTCTTCAGTTCTAGAGTCAACATCCCTTACCTACTGTGTGAGAAGTTGTTCTCCTCCCTCTTTTAGCAACCTTCATTTCAACTTGTCTAATTTTCATTCATCCAGTAATATTTCTGGATGGACTGAAATATTGCCTACTAAAAGCCTGGTCTGCGTGGCCATTTCCTCACAAGCATGTGAAAAAGAGGGTTATTACTAAATTTCCTGTGGATTTTTTTGAAATTTACTTTGATCTCGACAGAGAACATTTAGTTTAGAGTTAGGTTACATTTCCTAAGTCACACATCTTAAAATTAATTTCCAGGATTAGGGTAAAAAACACCTGGTTAGCTAAAAAAAATTCTGGTCAATATGTATTTACTGTCCACTTCCTGATTCTCAATGAATCTCCAAACTGTAGAAATGAAGGTGACTTGGGATTTTCTTTAGTTGTTGTTTCTTCCCCCAGTAGGCATCAGTTATAAATATGGAGAGCTTAGTCAGTTCTTTCTGGTAATTCTCCTCTCTCATAAATCTAAAATACGTTCCTGTACGATATTATCAGAACTTTTACATGTTCAATTTTCTGGCTGTTATTTTGTCTTGCATCCCTTTCCTCTAAAACACCAAAGATAAACATCAGGAAGGGAGAAGTAATCTCCACTATGGTGTTTACATTTTAGCTACTGACACTGAGATTACCACTAACTTCGTGGTCATAAGTCAGAACTGTTCTGTCAATCATCCTTTTCTTTTAGTGTCTTCTCAAACTAAGAAGAAAGGCACAATATTTCTTATAAACTTCCTCTCTTGTGTTTTCCCTTTCCACTTTAATAGGATTTCCTTTGTTTTCTTTTTGGTGTGGTGGGAGGAGGGAGTAACAGTTTCTGCACTGAGGGGAGATGATGATCTCTACAATTTTTCTGTTTCACATGGAAGAAGTCTTGTATCAAGCCTTGGTTTGTCTTCTGTTTGCTAATGATGTTCACTTCCATCCTTCCTGCTAATAAGTCACTGTTGATAAACCACCACACATTTCAGCCTCTGAAATTATTATATTCTCATAAACTTGACCTGTCTAAAATTGAGTTCCTGATTCAGCTGACCCAAATATTAACTGGTATTCTAAACAAGTGTAATCACAGTGGAAAAAACTAAATTGCCACTGAGGTTTATCAACTTCTACTTGACTTCTACTTTTCTTAACACACACTAGCTCTTACCACGTCCCATGGAACATACTTACATTCGCTCTATTACAACTCTGTAGCTAATGGGCTTATTCAGTCATCCTCTGATACCAGGTGGTGACTCTTCCCATCTTCCTTGCCTGTCCTTTCGACTGTGCATGGATGCAGTGTATACACACAGTACTGACTATGGACATGATACAGGGCCAGTGACTAATAAAACTCTTCAGGAATACAGTGCTGTTCTTCACACTGTCAACTTTTCCTCACACTGGGTTACAGACTCCCTGTGGATAAGTTTAAATGTTATATAAACTATAATTGTACACGAAGTAATTGTTGACCCTAAATTCTAGTGGCTTTCTTTGTTTCAGCCTCACTTAGCAATGGGAAGTTGTCGCAAAATGGGAAGTTGTCTACACAAAATGTGAAAAAGAAAATGTGCTGATTAGCAAATAGCTGGTATCAGTAATTATAGAATACAATGCAATCGTTTTATTATAAATTACCTTGTAATAAATAAGGTGCAATATCCTGTTTAAACATCTGCTGTTCCTTTCAATGTTCAGATTGGTATTCTTAATGCAATGGTAAGTTTTCTACAGAAATACTGTATCTACACTATAATTACAAGCTTTATGGGTGTGTTCAAGCATACAGATAAATTCTTATTCAGTTCCAAAAGCATTTTTCTAGTAGCCATGATATTATTTCTTGAAAATATAGAAAATTAATGATGAAAAAATAGATTAAATTATCTTTTCAAACTAAATTTCTTTTGAGTTGTGGAAAAGTTATTTTTTCTGCTATTTTGTTTAGCATTTTTCCTAATGTTCCAGGATACATGGAGATATATTTCACTTATCTTTCCATCAGCTTTGAAAGTTTTTGCACTACTTTATATTTAGTATTTTTATCTACCGGAGCCATGCTTCCTGCACTGATTAAAAATTAAAAAATAACTCTCATAGCACCTTTGAAATATCTTCCAATTAAAGGCAGGTCACCTTGTTAATATGTAATAATGTGAAGTTAGTTCAGTCACTGGGTTATGTTAGTTGGTCTGTTATTCTGAGGGAAATGGACTAAGTGACCAGAAGCAGCACCATTCATTGACTTTGGAAGCTGTTCTGTGAGTTTGTAGTGAGCAGGCTCAGACACTGAGGAGATACCAGTTCTGTTACCTCATTTGAAGCCCAGGGATAGGCCAACTGTGGACCAAAACCCTGTTTAGTCTGAAACCTGGGGTATCAGAGTTTTCATGGAAAATACAGTGAACTGTATTGCTGATCTCAAATTCATCCTGACTGGAAAAAGTAAGGTCCAACGGTAGCTGAGCAAACAGAACAGAAACCTGAGGATATAGTTTGAAATCAGTTAAATTCAGTTCAGAATCTGCAGCTTGTTTTTTGGGTTTTTTATTTGTTACTGTTTTGTTGGGATGTTTTCCTAATTAGCCAAAGCAGTGTATTGAATAATTCTTTAAACCTTAGTGTGGTCAGATTTCAGATGAAGCATGTAACTTCATCGCCTCTATCAAGGTAGAATTTATGTTTAATGTAATATTCTTTTGAACTTTCTGGAAGATGTGAAAATACATGTTCTTTTTGGGTAGTTAGGCAGTTTAACTTCTAATACCCTACAAGTATTTTTTTAAATTAATTGATATATATATATACACCCATCCTTATGTATGTAATTATACAGATATTCACATCACGCATGTAGCTAATGCGTACTTTCAAAAACAAAAAAATGCTACCAAAGAATATTTCCTCCTAAGTGAAACTGAAGGTACAAGAACGTGAAGGGGTTGTTTACAAGCTTACTTATCTTATTGAGCCTTATTCCTTCCTGAAGGATAGGAGTGAAGAAAGTGAAATTCGTGCTGCCCCTGTTTCTGCAGGAAGTGCTTAGGAGCTTAGCCATAAGTAAACATGGGTGTCCTGTGGAACTGCAGACCCTCTTCATTGCCTTCCTCCTTTTACCTCACACACACACACATGCACACCCACATTTTGCCCCCTGATTCTTCTCCAGAACTGTTTTCTGTTTTATTTTCATTTATCACGTAGGTATATAGTAGAGTTGAATAGGGTAAACTGTTTTCTGTAACTTGATTAGTGGCATTAGTAATTACAGCAATAATGAAAACTGATTAAAGGTGTGGGTGCTAATTCTGAGAACAAAGAACAAATTCAAATTTGTTCAATTTGTTCAATTCAAATTTCAAGACTGTAACAAGATTCCTCCCACTAGTATCTTGTGTTAAATATTTCAAGTTTGTCTTTTGTTTAGAAGAGCCCAATCTATCACTTACATGCATTCTGGATATTATATTAGAGACAAAAGGAAAGGCAGGCATTTGTGGGTAGAGGGTATATTGACTGAGGTAGGAAGTATTTTCTACTTTTATACCTTTCTAACATGCTCTCATACTGCAATATGTCTATTTTGGAGTATCTTTGTGTTATGTTGTTATTCAGTGGCCAAATTCATCAGATTGTATTGCTTTTACATCACTTTGTGTAAAAAACAAAGTTGGAGATGAGCAGTGTGCAGAAATTTTGTAATCTACAGGTTGTGTTTGTTAGAACAACTTAATTCTTGACATAATATTAGGCTGACACTGAGGATGAATTTGACTCTCATTTCTGAAGAGAACCCTGTGATACAGCATTTGAAGCTCTTCTAAGGTTGATTCTGGGCCTGTAAGAATAAACAGTTGCTGCCACCTTTAGATATGTATTATAAATGCATAGTCCTTGGAAAGGAGCAAGGCCTCAGGTTGCAATTTTTTGTTTTTATTTTAAGCTTTGTCCTGCCTATATGCTTTGGTTTTAACAGTCATTCTGCTGAATTAATTAAAATATTCTAGGAGGCCCAAAGCAGTGACATCTTTGGCTCTGTAACCTTTTCTCTAGGACGACTGGCAGGAATTAACGGATCATTCTTTTTCTCCTTCCAGAATATTTTGCAAGTGTGAGAACGGTAATGCGTACTTTTTTTTCCTACACTATTGACTCATTTTAGCTTGAAACGTTTGAGACCTGGTAAGCATATAGTGGTGGTTACCATACTGTGCAAGACTAAAGACTGACTAAAGGAGATGAACTAAAACTTGCTGTTAGGAACTAGGATGGGGAGAAAGACGATTGCTCCCCTCCCTCCTGTCAAATATCTGGTAACTGTTGGTTTCAGTTCTTACCTGATAGCCACTGAAAATAGTGTTCAATTGAACATATTATTCTTACAGACATTTACTTGTAAATTAATTCTGATGCAAATTAATCTGACAAAAAAAAAAAAAATAAGTGTCTATAATTTTGGTGGTGTTTTGCCATTTTTAAATTACTGATAAGATAGAATGTTCTGTACAGGAAGAACATTCTTCCATGTTCTTTTTTTTTGCATTTGATTAAGATATTTCTTGCCAATGTATGTCAAGTTCTTTGCTTTAGAGAATTAAAAGCCACTGTCAGTCTAGACACTGAAATATTAGAAATAATTTTTCTGCTGTCAAAGACCATTTCAGGTGCTTGCTTTTATGCCCTGCATATTAATGTCAAGATTAATTCTGCTTCACCATTTCTTTATTTAACTGGATGGAATTTAGTTATCTTAAGCTTAAAAGCCATATGCTGAGATCAAAATGGCTAAAAATAGTTGAGTATTTGTTCCATAGAAATATTAGATATAATCAGAGCTCTAAATTAACTTTCTAAAACGGTAATCTTGGGGAAAAAAGTACATTACATTCTTGCAAAATCTGTTGGGGTGCATAAAATGAGAAGGGACATTTATCATTATAATTATCATTAGAAAAGTTGGTTCCTTTTTGAGCTGTATAACTCTGAGACGAGATAATATAGCATCGAGCAATATATTTTCTTGCCTTTTCTGCAGAATGAAGGTTTAAGTGAGGTGTTATCTTTAAGATGCAGAATATTACTGTTTGTCAAAGAAAGGAGAAATTTTTTTATGTCAAACTATCAGATTTTGGAGTTTACAGTGCCAGAATGGAGTTCTATGCTTTTGTAGTAATTACTGATTCTGAAAGTTCCTGGTTGGAAGATTTTCATTAAGTATAAATATTAGGATTAAAATATTACTAGATTAGATTTTATCTTTACAAATGTATTAAGATTAAAGTTTAAAGTTTTCAAGTTTAAATAAATTTCTCTGTTGTGAAGTGTGTAAAGGTCGTGGTAATATAAAATTGATCCTAGTTAGATATTTCCTTAATTTATAGCCAGTCCGCAATATACCATGATGTCCTGTCCTGGCATTAATGCTGGTATTTAAAAACATCAACAGGAGAATTACATTTGAAATAGACAAGATAAGTTTTTCTGAAGGACATCTGTGACCTGTCAATTTGACTCTTAGTCTTTGTGCTATATTTTCTCCAGACTTTAATTACTGTTTTCTACTTTGTGTAGCTTTGGCTAAAATTCATACTTAGTGCTGTATTTTGGAGGCAGGAAGGCAAGGACAATCAAAAGTATATGGTGATTTTGAACCCTAGAAGAAACTCAAGTGTGTGAATGTAATTGGATTGAAAAAGTATAGATAGTATCTTACCCGTATAGATAGTATCTTTTAATGGAATGTTTATTAACACTAAAACCAGATCAAGCCAAAAAAGATCAAAGGTAGGTAGAAAATAAAAAGCACATTGTTTATGAAAAAACTTGTTTTAGTTTGCTGCCTATGTAAAAAAAATTCAAAGACTGGCTATCTAAAGATACTAAAAGAATTATAATTTTATTAATAAGCAAAGATTGGAAATCATCTGTTATTCTCTAGTTCTTCTGACCATCAAGCAATCTAGTAATTATTGAGGCTCAGGGGGTGACTTCATTATGTAGTTACTCCAGTTTGCCCGTGGCAGTATGACATTCCTTTGAGAAGGTGCTAATGCGTACAGCTAGACAGACCGCTAGTCTGATCCACTGTGGCAGTTCTATTTACTTCTCTATAAATAAAATACAATTGCTTTATGATACAGTTCTACTGAACTGCTCTCGTATCTGTAGTGCATTCCAGTGCTGCTGAGCCATGTGCTTCAGTGTATTTTGTTTCACTGTGTGTCTGTGTCTTGGTAAATATTTTCCTAGGAAATTGTACTTAAACTGAATATATTGTTTATTGTGGCTTGCAAGTTACTGTACTGTCAGTTTTAATTGATCAGGGAAAGCTGTCTTCTGGTCACCTTTGTGTGTAATCATGCAAGACCAGCCACAATTCCAGCCTTACTTGAACTTTTCTTGATCTAGCTATGCACCACCTGATTGCCCAGCTGTTTCAAAAACAAAAATCCTCTTTTTTCTGTTCCTGCAACACCGTATTTCTTATGTTTCTTCCTTAGGTCACTGTTACTTCATTTAATGCAGCCATTTTCCTCAGTCTGGGAAGTGAATACAGGTGGTGATAGTTTACAATAGTAATAACTGCAAATAAACTACTGAAAATACACACACAGCAATGGCTCTCTTGCTACTTTGATAGCGTAGATAATTTCTTCTCTGAAGGATTTTAGGATCTCCTTCATCTTTCCAAATTTGCATATTCCCTAGGGGTTCAGCTATTTATGCCATGGGACTCACTTTGAGAAACCTGGTCTACTGGGAGCTGATGGAGTGCATCTCTCAGAGAAGTGAAAGAGTATCTTTGGTCATAGGCTTGCTAAGCTGGTGAAGAAGGCTTTAAACTAAAGTTGCTGGGGGAGGGGAACCTCAATCCATCCCACTTCTACCAATTTGATGCAAGTGCCAGAAATAGATACCCAGAGCCTGGAGAAGAATCACAGGTCAGCAGGAGAGCACCTGAAAACAGCACAAAGGAATCCCAGCCAGTAGGATAGCTTCATCAGGGCCCCAACTTAAATGCCTCTGTACAAACACATGTAGCATGGGGAATAAACAAGAAGAGTTAGAGACATGCATGTACCTGCAGGGTTATGATCTGGCATCACAGAGTCATGGTGGGATGGCTTCTATGAGTGGAGTGTTGGAATGGAAGTATACAGGCTTTTTAGGAAGGACAGGCAGGGGAGACGAGGAAGGGGGGTCGCCCTCTACATCAATGACCAGCCAGAGTCCATGGAGCTACAGGAGCTCACAGGCCAGGATTAAATGGAGGACAGGAACAGTAGACATTACAGCGGGGGTCTTCTACAGACCACCTGACCAGGAAGACATAGCGGATGAAGCCCCTATAGACAGATAGGAACAGCCCCACATTCACAAGCCCTGGTCTTCATGGGGGACTTCAACCGCTCTAGTATCTGTTGGAGGGACAACACAGCAGAGTATAAGCAATACAGGAGGATTCCTGGAATGTGTTGATGGTAACTTCCTTATCCAAGTGATAGAAGAAGTAAAGGGGAGAGATGCTATGCTGGACCTTGTTCGCACCAACATGGAGGGGCTGGTGGGGAATGTGAAGCTCAAGAGCAGCCATGCAGTGACCATGAAATTGTGGAGTTTAAGATCCTTAGGGCAGTGAAGAGGGCTCACAGCAAGGTCACTACCCTGAACTTCAGGAGAGCAGACTTTGGCCTCTTCAGGGACCTGCTTGGTAGGGTAATAGGGGATAAAGCCCTGGAGGGGAGATGGGCCCAAGAAAGCTGGTCAGTATTCAGGGATCACCTCCTCCAAGCCCAGGAGCAATATGTCCCAACAAAAAAGAAGACAGGCAAGAATGCCAGGAGGCCTTCATGGATGAACAAGGAGTTCTTGGACAAACTCAAGACATAAAAGGGAAGCTTACAGAGGGTGGAAGCAAGAACAGGTAGCCTGATAGGAATACAAAGAAGGTGTTGGAGCAGCCAAGGATCAGGTTAGGAAAACTAAAGCCCTAATAGAGTTAAATCTGACCAGGGATGTCATGGGCAACAAGAAAAGCTTCTAAGTGTGTCAGTTATAAGAGGAAGACTAGGGAAGAATGTGGACCCTCTCCAGAGGGAAATAGGAGACCTGGTTACCTGGGATATGGAGAAGGCTGAGGTATTCAATGACTTTTTTGCCTCAGTCTTCACTGGCAGGTACTCAAGCCACACCACCCAAGTCACAGCAGGCAAAGGCAAGGACTGGAAAATTAAGAACCACACATTGTAGGAGAAGATCAGGTTTGAGACTGTCTAGGAAACCTGAAGGTGCACTAGTCCACGGGACCTGATGAGATGCATCCATGGGTCCCGAGGGAAATGGCTGATGAAGTTGCTAAGCCACTATGCATCATATTTGAGAAGTTGTGGCAGTCTGGCGAGGTTCCCACTGACAGGAAAAGGGGAAGCATAACCCTTATTTTTAAAAAGGGAAAAAAGGAAGACCTCTGGAACAATAGGCCAGTCACTTTCACTTCTGTGTTTGGCAAGATTAAGGAACAGATCCTCCTGGAAACTGTGCTAAGGCACATGGATAACAAGGAGGTGACTGGTGTCAGACGTGCCTTCACTAGGGGCAAATCCTGCCTGACAAATTTGGTGACTTTCTGTGATAGCGTTGCAGTATGGAAGGATAATGGGAACAGCAACTAATGCCATCTACCTGGCCTTCTGCAAAGCATTTGACACTGTCCCACATGTCTCTAAATTGGAGAGACACAAACTCAATGGATGGACTTTCCAAACATTTAAATAGTATTTTCCAATTCGTTGTTTGGAAATGCTGAATCTGGAAAAGGTGTAGCAAGATGCTCTGCCTCAGTGGGGCTCTGTGGGAAAAAGACTTGACATTTGCTCTACTCTGTGTGCACTCTGCTGAAAAATAACTACCAGATAAGCTAGAAGGTCACTCTGTACCTTGGTGTTGGAAGACACTCTGGAGCAGCTGGGTCCAGACAGAGGAAAACAGAAAACTGGTAGTGTTTTTATGAGATAAAAATATTTTGCTAAGCTGAAAGGATGCATGAGAAGGAGAGGAAGTTTGGCTTAGCAATGAATGACTGACAGTCAATCGCTTTATTCCATGCTAAGTTTATGGGAATACAAGACAAATGGCACCAGTTAAACTACATTCTCTATCTCTAGACTTTCTGGGAATTGAGAGGAAGGAGGATAAAAAAAGATGTTCAGCAGCTGGGATGTTGGAAGGTGATCCTTTTGTTCCATGTCGTAAGAAAACTACCCTTTCCAGGTCACCTGGAGTAGAACTTCCAGATTCAGGAGGCTATATAGAGGAATAAAGAAAGAGAACAACTAAAATTGCTTCTTTATGTGTTTATACATAGTTAATTTTTTGTCCAGCAAAAATATACCTAAACAATTGAAATACTATTAAGTATTTTCTTGCTGAACAATGTTCCCTTCATATTTTCATCTTGCTCCTCTGTTTCAAATATGTGTACAAAATTTTTTTAAAAAAAGTTTGCTGGCAACACTGTTGGATGAAATAGCCCATTCTAATTCTTCTAATTCTATTTCCCCTCCCCGATTTTAACAGCAATTCCATCCTAGCTTTATTATATGTATCCAGTGTCCACATTTGAATATAATGTCAGTCCTGTCTTTCTTTGGCTTAGGAGTAAAAGCTAGTTTTTGGGTGTCTAGCAACTTTCATCTGGTTTCCAAATGGACATATATATATGGAAAACTTCCTCCTAACCTAAGTTTCTAAACTGTTTAGGTTTCTAACCTGGAAAAGGTAATTAAAATGCAAAGTTGTAGACAATCAGCCTAGGGAGCAGATAAATAGGAAAATGTCTTCCAGGCTGTTCAAGCCATTTGAAAAAATAACCAATAAAATATAGTTGCAATCACTAGATATTTCTGTGATTTCTTTTCATGGGTTAGCATTATTGTTTAATATAAAATGTTAAGCAATAGAACACAGTATATAGGCTTGATTATGTTTTAGACCAAAGTGTTGGATTATTTGCTGTTCAAAATTACTTCTCTGACCAAAGGATTTTTTCAGAACGTCCACTGTGGCATGATTGTAATTTTCTAAGGATATAATTTGTTGAGTTTTCTGTCTGTCTTCTCTTCACAGTATTTAAACTCACTCCTAAAAGTCAAAACAGATTGGATCTACATCACCTTCACTCACTGTAGACTTTATTGCATTGCATTACATCTGTGCAGCTGTAGATCATCTTCAGAGCAGAAGAGGCTTGGTATGGATGCCACTGTTTTCATTTCCAGGGGTGGAAACAAATCTTAAATTACAATCCCTAAAATCACTTAACTTTATTGAAGGTTAGAACCTGAGCCAAGACACTGAAAGGCCAGTTATACTGGCTAATTGTGATAGATCGTGTGCTGCTATCAGGCCATTAACAATTTCTAGAAAGACATTTGTCTCATCTCTACATTCTGTTAGAAATTTTTCTTCATTAAAGTAATATATATTTCATGGATCTATGTAATATTTTCCATTCTCTCTCCACTGCCAGACCACTGACAAGATACAACATCAAGTGGTTTCTTTCCTTCTTTGCTTTTATTTACATATGACAAAAATATAAAATTAATACCTTGACTGGTTGCTCTTTCTGCTTGCCAGTGCGTACCCTCAGTTTGCACAGCTATATAAACAATATTCTTTCTTCTATTTCTTTCTCCTCTCCTTGCCCCCTCTAAAGGAATGGTTATGGAATTTCACAGCAAAGAGCAGAAGGTATAGTTCTCCGACTTAAGCTTGCAACTAGGAAAGTCATTGTTATTCTGACCTGGACAGATTTTTAGTAGCATATCTTTGCACTCCTGCTGAATTAAGTTCAGTATTGTCTTTCAGACTTCCCTTACCCTGCTTCAGGAACCATAGCAGAGTCCTCTTCATTCACTGTGAATTTCAGATCTAAATTATTTAACTGTTGAGCACCAAATACCATGATTTTTCTGCATGGTTCATACTTGATAGTGGTCAAAAGTGAAAAAAAAATATATTCCATCAGTGTCTCATTTACAACATTTCCACAAAGCTATGATAAAAAAGCTTGTGCAGACAAGTTTTAGCAGTCTTGAAATCAGATCATTTACTTAGGTCCTCAGGTGGATCTTGCAGATTCTTCTGAGTTCTGTGCAGCTGTGATGATATTACTTGCAAGACCCTGGATAGCTGGCAGCCCAGATCCAGAATGGCTGTGTAGGCTGCAGTCATTGTAGCAATCTGAAATAAAGATACTCTTCAGTCAGTCAATACAGAAAGAGTACTTAGCTTTCTTGTTTAGCTTTCTTTCCAGTAACTCAGTTAAACCCAGGGCTAAAACAAAAAGTGGGATGTTACCCACTACACTGTTTTGTTGTTTGCTTTTTATGGGACTTCAAGTGTACCTTTTATATCTGAAGAGCTGACATGGCTAATGAGAGCAGAAGAAGAAACTGATCTCAGTTGTCAATAAAGCTTGTTTTGTTGTTTAATGATGATGGTTTTGCAGCTGAGTAGTTAGGATTATCCTTTTCCCTCCTATGTGCGTTGGAATCGGTAGGACCTTTTTTAAGAGTTCCATGTTATGATTCACACAGTATTTTTTGTTATTGTTAGGAAGAACTTGGAAGCATTTGTTTAACTGCAAGGATGTAGAAATTACTTAACTAGTAACAGGAATAAAATATACTGTTTTCTCATGTGAGAATTGAGATACGCTAAGGCTTTTTTCAGCCTTAAAAGTACAAGTTTATAGATACATAAAAGGAAATTGTATGCAGATGTATATAACAGATTGAAAAGTGTAAGATATTGGCCTTCCTCCAGTCCTCAGGCACCTCTCCTGTTCTCCAGGACCTTTCAAAGATGATGGAGAGTGGCCCATCAATAACATCTGCCAGCTCTCTCAGCACATGCAGGTGCATCCCATCAGGGCCCATGGACTTATGGATGTCCAGTTTGGCCAAGTGGTCTCTAACCCAGTCCTCCTCTACTGAGGGAAAGTCTTCCTCTCTCCAGACCTTTCCCCTTGCCTCCAGAGACTGGGATTCATGACAGACAGTTTTAGCAGTGAAGTCTGAAGCAAAGAAGGCATTCAGTAACTCAGCCTTCTTTGTGTCTTCCACCCCTAGGGTGCCCACCTCATTCATTAGCAGGCCTACATTTTCTATAGTCTTCCTTTTTCTATTGATATGCTGAAAAAACCTCTTCTTGTTATCTTTAACTGCAGTGGTCAATTTGAGTTCTGCTTGAGCCTTGGCCCTTCTAATTTTCTCCCTGCACAGCTTCACTACCTCTTGATACTCCTCATCGATTGCCAACCCTCTTTTCCAAAGGCCGTAAATTTTCCTTTTGTTCCTGATGTCCAGCCAAAGCTCTTTGTTTAGCTAGGCTGGTCCTTCTTCCCCTTCAGCTTGTCTTTTGGGTCCTAGGGATGGCCTTCTCCTGTGCCTTTAAGAGTTGCTCCTTGAAGTATGACCTTTTGCTGTAGCCCAGGATACAGTTGGCTTTCTGGGCTGCAAGTGCACATTCACAGCTCATGTTGAGCTTCTCATGAACCAACACCCCTAAGTCCTTTTCCTCAGGGCCGTGTTCAATCCATTCTCCACCCAACCTGTATTTGTGCTTGGGATTGCCCTGACCCAGGTGCAGGACCTTGCACTTGGCCTTATTGAACTTTATGAAGTTGTCATGGGCCCACCTGTCAAGGTCCCTCTGGATGGCCTCCCTTCCCTCCAGTGTGTCAACCACATCACACAACTTGGTGTTGCCAGCAGACTTGCTGAGGGCGCACCCAATCCCAGTCTCCATGTCACTGACAAAGATGTTAGACAGCACCGGTGCTGATACCAACCCCTGAGGAATGCCACTTGTCACTTTTCTCCATTTGGACATTGAGCCGTTGACCACTAGTTTCTGAGTGCAACCAGCACTTACCCACTAAGAGGATTTAGGTTTAAAAAGTGCTTATAATTCACTGTTTATTTTTTCTTTTATCTTTCTGTCTTATGTGCTTTGGACAAAATACCAGATTAGCTAAATTTTTAATCTGAAAGTCTCCTTGGTTCACAATAATATGCACTATGCATTTTTCTGTTCACTGCCATTCTTGGCCATTATTTGCATTAATGGGTATTAAAAGATTCATTTGTGTCAGAATTGCCTACCCCACATCAAAACAGGCAAAAGTGGTGTAATTAGTCTTAATTTGAGATCACTTATTCTGATATCTGTGTTACTTTTCTGAGCAGAATCAGATTTTTCAAAGGTGGAACACTGATCTGTGCCTTGAGAGGAGTGACTCTTAATGTTACATAATCAGTGCAATCTAAACTAAGTGCAGAATATGTACCACTTACAACAGTTACCAGAGTTTGGTATTTAGTGTTTCTTCTGCAGGCCATAAACTTTCAAGATTCAGGTTCAAAGACCTACAGAAGTGATTTGTTTACTTTCAAAGAAGATGAGATTTTTCAGGCTGAGCTAGGAGACTTCTAAATTTTAAGACTCAAATTTAAGTTAGGAAGGACATTATCCTTGGAAGATAAATTGGGAAATTGATGTTCAAATTTAAATCTGCAGCTTCAAGTATTTCAAAGTTGTAATTAAATTAATAAATCTGGTAGAGATGCTTCTGTCTATGAATGTTCTTCATAGACAGATCGCTTAGTCATCCTTTCTGACTGATAATTTAAGTATTGAAATTATCTAGAAAACATTCCATTCATATGATATTCATTACAGTGTGAGAGGGAATTACCTAATAGGATTACAATCACAGAAATACTATTTCTGTAATCTACTTAATAACTCAAGCTGTTTAATAAGGCTTTCATGTGGCTATTTAAGAGAGTTCAGAAGCCTTTTATCTGTTTGGTTCTTTTTAGAAAGAGTTTCCTGTTTCATTCAAAAGACCTCCTAAATGAGACTGTCAACACCAATACACATGAAGGAATGTGTAACAGTCACTTGGCATGGAGGTGAGAAGGGTGAAGAAGGAGGGGAAGAACGTGTTTATCTGTCAACCTTTATGATCAGCTCTTACATAAGTTATAGAAAGTCTTGGGCTAATGGTAGTAAGCAAGTATGCACTTGTTTTATTGAAGTCATCACTACCAGAGACTTACAGTAAGGAGAGGCAACTTATAAAGTGTGAAGTGCCACCATCAGTTGGAACTTCATCAGTCTAAATATTTTGATTTTGAAATACGTAAGCTTCTTGAGTTAGAAACCTAGGGTTCACTTAGTCCTTTATTACTGTTGTAGTGTTTCTGGTGGGTCATTCTGGACACAGCTGTTCCTTGTTGTGAATGATTTCTGTGACAATTTTAGTGGAGGAAGAGATTGTCCTTCATGTCTTCAGTGCTGTGTTGCAATACTTAAATGATAATTTTATTTTTTTAGTGACATAATTCTATCTCGTAACAAAATGTATTGGTTTGATTGCTGAATCAAGCTAATATGTGGGAGTCACCTGAGCCTTGACAGCCTAGGGGAAACTTTTGGACTAGAGAAACTTGTAACTTCTTCTTTCACCTATTTCTTAGAAAAAAATCCCTTTCTAGGCAGTTGAATTACCATCTAGACAAATGTCAGGTAAAGAATTTGAGCTTCCTGTGGTCATATTCTTCTTGAAGTGTTGCTTTCAGTGCTAAGTACAGTTTGGAGAGTGGAAGAGGAGGTGGCTTCTGCAAAGTGCTCTCTAAAAGAGTGACTAATCAGATACAAGTTACATTCAAGATAATTTTTATTATTGACAGTAGATGATTGCAACAGATGGGAGAAATGTGCACAATTAACAGAGAAAACATTCACACATAAACATAGTAATGCCAGTCCTGGGTGACTGGGATGTTGCAAAAAAATAGCCCTTAAATGTATAGCTTCTAGGTTACCAGACCATGTTCTCCCTGAGGGCAGCTGTTCTTGAACTGCCAGTCTCTGGCCAGACATTACATTTTTTTGTTTGATGCATTCATACTATTTCTCTTGACTGACTCCATCCTGACCTTGACCGGTTGTCACTCAGTCGTCTTCATTCTTATGCAAGAGCTACCACTTTATTTCACCCTGTGGTAACAGAAGTTGGTGATTTTGAATATGCGACTTAATAAAGTTTTTTGTAAATATATGGATTGAGTTTGTAGCAAACATGGAATTTTCAAATTCCCCTACCTGATTTAGAAATGTGAATTTGTTGACAAGTACACTGTGTTCCATGCCTCCATTGTAGCAGATGGGTGCTGGGTGTTTCTTAATAATAATGAACACTACTTAATGAGAAGTTCAGTCAATACTGACTATAAGCAGTACCTGTGTATAGAAAAATCCTGTTTTCTCTTCAGGGCTCATTTTCTTCACAGCAGCTAGTATAGCGCTGTATTTCTGTGTTGATAATGCACCAGTGTTTTAGGTGAGCACTGCTTACACAGCGTCAAGCCTTCTCCATTTCTCATTCCGCCTGCTGCCAGCAAGCAGGCTGGGAGGGGACACAGCCAGGGAAGCTGACCCAAAGTGACCAAGGCGATACTCCATGCCATGTAAGAGCATGCTCAGCAATAAGAACCAGGGTGAAGGGGCTACCTTTTCCCAAGGGTAGCCATTGCTCAGGGACTGGCTGGGCATTGGGCAGCTGGTGGTGCATTGTTGGGTTTGCATCATTGGGTTTTTTTGGTTGGGTTTTTTTCCCCTTCATCTACTAAACTGTTTGTATCTCAAGCTTTGAGTTTTCTTGCTTTTGGCCTTGTGATCCTATTCCCCCATCCCCCTATGTAGGAGGAAGCAAGTAGCTGGGTTGGAGCATAATCACCCCCTCCTCCCCAGGGATTAACAACATCTTGAGCAAAGTAAAGATAAGAGACTAATTCCTACAATAAATTGAAGCAAAGTTATGGTAAATGAATTTTTCTAATTTTTGAAACTTGAATCAATCATTTGATCAGATCAATCTTCATGCCTAGTGCAGACACTCTTAAGAAACACCTTTCATATGCAGAGTTTTTCTTCCTTTTCTTCTTTATTGTCAGATTTTCTGTGAAGAAAATATTTTTGAATACTTTTTCTCCACCTATGAATCTGGTCTTACTTATGTGACCCAACAGAGTAATACATGTAAAGCATTACATAACGTATTATTTCATGTATTGTCTATGCAACATAGCTTTCTTTTAGTATCTCTACAGACATTTATCTTTTCAGTCAACGCAAATAATCTGTGTGTATGAAAGCATTTATATTCGTTTAACTGTTCAAAAGTATGAATAATTTGCTTGCAACATAATGGACATTCAAACCAGATCAAACCAAAATATCTTTAGCCTAGTATTTTTGTCCGATAGCAGTGATCAGCTTAGTTAATTATTTGCCAAAATTACCAACTTCCAATGCTTTTGTGGAGAGGGAAGAATACACATCCTAAAGGGAAGGTCTCCAGCATTGAAAAAGGTTAAAGCATGGTTGTCTGAATGAAACTGAAGAGCTGGCTTCAATACAGTCCCTACCTGTAGCTAGACTGATTAAAGTGATGGTAAAATTAAATAATTATATGAGCATAAGACATGTTGGTATTGGCAAGCACTAGTAACTGTAAGTCAAGTTTTAGACTTTGTGTGACTTGTTCTAACTGTTTTGAGTCCAAAGTAATGTTGTAGGAATCATCCCATTTCTCCTGTGTTCAGAAATACTTCAGTTTTTCTGTGGGGCAAATGCCAGCTCTCGTCTTTTAACATGTAGAGAAGTTTTGCAGTGGAGCTGCTTGTACTCCTGTAGATGTAGGGGAGGTTTAGGGAAGTCTACATCAGGGTGCTCATGAGCTGCAGAATGCAGAGCCTGATTACTTGCAAGCTGTTCATCAGCACTGCTGGTAGAGATATTTAGTTGGAACAAGTACAAGTTCCCACACAGCAGCCCACACTAGAGGATTTCTTTCCCCTCAATTTCCTGCTGCTTGAGCCCACAGTACCTTCAGGATTAGCATAACAAACATTATCTCTGCCAGAGAGATAACCTACCAGAAACAGAATGCTAAAATAGCAGTCTTTCACTAACAAAAAGACACAAAAGGATGTAAGGTTAAAAAAAAAAAAAAGAAAGCCTTATTGTGGCTGGTATTTTTTTCTCCAGTCTATTAAAACTTTTTAAAGAAGTAGTGAATTAGTTTAGTATCAAGTGTGTTTTTGCTGTGCAGTAATTGTGGGTAGGTTTTTTTCAAAACCTTTCATGAACACCAAGATGGAGGTGGATAAAAATGGTTTGATGATTCAGAAAGGAAAAAAAAAAGAAAAAAGAGAAAATACAACAACAACAAAAAAGAAAAAAAAAACACTTTAAGAATTTTTGTAAAGCCTGGAATCTGAAAATTAATGACAACCAAGACAACATACAGCATGAATAGCTGTACCATGTATAAGACTGTAGATTAAATTAGGTTTTCATGAGTTTGAATTATATTTGCATCTATGGAGAGGCTTTGGTATTTAACAGTTCTTTGAACCAGGTAATAATTCTGTGCTGAACACTTCCATTGCTAGTTAACTTGAAATACATTTTTTATCTTTGTAAGCTATTGAGCAAATCCTTGTGAAAAACTTTTCTAGACACACAGAGGGAAAGAAGTGCTGGCACCAGAGATTTATTAAAAGCAGATTGTTCCCAACCAGCTTGTATTCTGTGATGAAGCGACTGGCTTGGTGGATGAAGGGAAAACAGCAGATGTAATTTTCCTTGACTTCAGCAAGGCATTCAATACTGTCTCCTTTAGCATTGTCATAGAAAAGCTCAGGGAACGTAGGCCGGATAGATGGACATGGAGGGTAGTGGTTCAAAGTCCAAGTGGTAGCCTGTTACTGTTGACGTTACTTTTTAGTCAGCATGAAGGCCCATGCTATTTAACAGCCTGGATTACAGGATGAAATGCTAAGAGAAACTTAAGAAATACACTGTGGTTGTTTAAGGTAAAAAATTAGCTTTATTTTATTTCTTAAGTTGGTTTAAAAATACATGTATTCCCTTTAAAAGTCACAGAAATACTTGACCTGAAATTACTGTTTATTCTGATCATTTTTCATGTGTTTAGATAAGCTGCTGGTAAGAGATTTGGAACCTGGGTAACAAGCAGGGTGGTTTTTTTTTTAATTTTATTTGTACTTGAAATTTATATATGTGTATGGAGTCTAATTATAGGCATTGATACAAAGGGTAATAAAAATGCTGTAGATAAAGAATTGAAAGCTGGTCTGTTATATAAGTCAAAAGGATCATCATTAATTTTAGATGTAAATTGAAAATGTTATTTATTTTCTAAATTCCCTTTTGAAGCTATATTCTGTCTTTGACACCTCCATTTTTGATGAGTGATGAGATAAACTGCAAAGTAATCTTAATTTTTTAGCTATAGTTAGAGATACAGTCTTAGTTTTTTCACTATTCTGTGTCAGGAAACACAAAATTTATAGTCCTCTCTTCCCCACTTAGTGTTTTTTTTTATATTTAGCTTTTGTCAACCTAAACTATTTTTCCAGTGTTTTGAAGTAACTTGGGAAGAGAAATAGTGCTATACTATATAGCCCCTTCCCTTTTTCTGACAACATTCCCACTTACAAAAAGCATTTCTGCGGTGCTCCCTTCTTTCATAAGGTTAAATTCATTCTTAATTATTCAGCACATTTCTCTTCTCTCTAGAGTCCTGCAGTTTTGTATTGATATTTTAATTGTTCATTGCTTTTGGTTTTTAAGAGATGACTGCACAAGCAGTGAACAAAACACAAAATAGTGAAGGATAAAAGAGTAATTCGTTGTATTTATAAGGAGTGTTTCCTAAGTTTTGATGAACTTTTAGTCGGACCAGTATATCTGAGTGTAAATAGTATGTGTAAGCATGTAGAATAATTACATTTTGATAGAGATTATTCTTCTTAATAAACTTGAACTGATTGTCATTATGCTTTTAACCTTTATGCAGTAGCACAGGTCCTGTTTTATGTAGTTCAATGGGAACCATAAATATGTTTTCTTTAAATAAAAAATAGAAGTCTTCATGTGTTAGACAGAACTACGTAATTAGCATAGCCTATTGCATTTATTTCCTTCTCAGAAGAAGGTAGTTGCTAATTGCTGTATTAATGCATATACAATTAAAAAGTGCCTGCATTTACAAATCAGTCACTGTAGGGTCTTATCATGAATGTACAGATAAATCCCTGCATTGAACTGAAATTCATTTGATATGGCTAACAGAGAATGTGATTAAAATTTTATGAATGTGTGATAAAACAAATCATGCGAACTAAATAATGGTATCTCTAGAGACCAATTAGTTTTTTCAACAAATCGACTGGTTCCCTTGCTGATTGATCTTAGTGTCTCTGTATCTTTCAGGTACTGGGCATGGTGGGTTAAGGACATACTTTTCTTTTGTGCGTGATGAAAGATCTAAAGCAATGTCTCCTGATTTCATGAGCTGCAAGACCCTCTGATAAAGCTTGTGATCATAAGAAGAAAAAAATTTTAAAATTAGTCTGAGAAGAGCTATGATGCTTCCTGCAAAGTGTTGTTTCTTTGGGTTTTATGTCCATAAGCAAGTAACACTGCTAGGATCACTAGTCTAACACATTCACCCAAGGACCACTGCACTTCAGCTATTTCTGCACCTTTGGGCCCCAATAGCATTATCTAGAATTGTACAGATCACTAACTGAATTCTCTAAGAGAAGAGGAAACTTTTTTCAGTAGTTTATATTTCACTACAGCAAATTCAAAATAAAATGTATCAATTGCTTAGCAAATAGGATTACCAATCTGTGTAGCTATTGACTGATTTCCTTTCCTTTGGGTAGACAACTTCAGATAAGACAAAAGTATTATAGAAGAAAAAGCTATATTAGAAGCAACCCTTATTAAGCCACTTGTTAGAGGAACTGAAAATAAAGTAGTAGTATGTTTTTGTGCATTTATATACAGCAAAATTAAACTGAAGAAACCCACTGAATTAAGCTTGATTTTTTTTTTTAGTTTCACACTGAAGTTGGCCTAAATATACATGTTTTGTTGGTGCTAGAAATTAATATAGACGTAATACTTTATATTAGGTTAAGTATAAATACATATTTTCCCCATGTTATCTGGCAATATTTTGCTCCACTTAGTGAATTGGCAAATACTGTTAGATAGCTAGAAACTGTGTGCTTGCCCTTAACAGACATTTCAAAAAACACCCATTAAATAAAATGACAAAATATGTAAACTTTTCTGTGTACAGCTCTGGAGCCCTTAGCATGGAAAAGATATAGACCTGTTGGAAAGGGTCCAGAGGAGGGCCACAAAGATGATCAAAGGGCTGAAGCACCTCTGCTACAAAGACAGGCTGAGGGAGTTGGGGCTATTCAGCCTGGAGAAGAGAAGGCTTCAGGGAGACCTTATAGAGGCCTTCCAATACCTAGAAGGAGCCTACATGAAAGATGGGGAGAAACTTTTCACCAGAGAGTGTAGTGGTAGAACAAGGGCTAATTGTTTTAAACTGAAAGAGGCTAGATTCAGGTTAGATATTAGGAAGAAATTCTTCACCATGAGAGTAGTAAGGCACTGGAACAGGTTGCCCAGGGAGGTTGTGGATGCCACCTCCCTGGAGGTCTTTAAAGCCAGGTTGGATGAGGTCTTGTGCAGCCTGGTCTAGTGTGAGGTATCCCTGCTCATAGCAGGGAGTTGGAAACCTGTTGGTCTTTAAGGTCACTTCCAACCTTAACTATTCTGTGATTAATTCTATGAACGTAAGAATATGACTCCTTATAGAGAAGACTGTAGCCATGCAAAATTTAAGATCACAGGCACTTGGAGTTTAACATCTTGGGAACAATATTAATTCTTTCCTACTAAAAACAACTCAGAACATCAGCTGAGTCATACTCATATTTTGTTAATTTTTATCTCATCTCACAAGTGTTAGAAAATCTCTTTCCTGAGAAGATGTATATGAAAAGCTGTTGAAAGTCTTCAATTGACGAGCTTTTGTCTCTTAACCTAGTAGATGAGAAGTCCTGAAATCCCTCACACTCTTCATGGAGCAAAAAAATCAAAAAAAAAAAAAATATGGGTAACAGCTGTTGTCACACAAAGATGAAAAGCAGTCTTTCCAGATTCTAGGAAAGAGATATTGACCATCACATTTCTTTAGGTTTTTTTTCAGTGGCTCAGTGCAGCTGGCATAAGTTTATGCCTGACTGGTTACAGTTAAGGCTGTTCTGTTGTTTAGTCCTGGAACAAACTTCTTTAGAGATCTTGAATCACAGTAGTCACCTCCTGAAGAACAGCTTAAAAATTTTGCAGGTTGTAGGTGATTAGTTCATAAGAATGATTCTTCAATATATCCAGTACAAGTGTTGCTGTTCTTGCAGTGATACTAATATAAGGACAAGGCATAGTCAGTCATGCCAGCAACCACCTACGCATGCTCTAGAAATATACTGATGAAATTCAATAGACTAGTGACACATGGGTTTCTGTATTGCTCATAGACTAGAGTGGATTTTTTTCTTAATTGTTTTACTGACATTCCATAGGAAAAGATTATCCAAAAGTAATTCTCTAAAACAGTATCAGAATAACAGCTTCTGCAAGTTACTGCCCCTGGTAAAATACAGCTGCTTTTACCTGGAGATAACACAATATTGTACTAGCTGGTAAGAAAAAAATTATTACTGTCATTGTTCCAAACTCGTGAATTCATTCCTTTCTGCTGAAAAGAGTATAGAGATACAGATCTCCGTCTTTGGCCAAAAATCCTGGTATTTTCAGGAATATAGAAAATACAGTATATTTTCGTTCTGCAGTTTCCTATTGACATTGGCAGAAGGTCAGCGATGTGTTAACTTCTACTCCCCAGCACATTTTAAGACTTCAGAAGATTCTTAGTTTTATAAAGCTCTCCATGGATCCTGCTTCCCTTGAATTCAGCCGAAGCTTTGTTATCTTACAAAGCAACAACAGAGTTAATCCAGCGCTGAGAGCTTTTTAAACGCTTATCCTAGAATACTACCACTGATTTACAAGAGGTTAAAGCCTTTAAATCACACCACCAAAAAAGAGAAACTGTTTCCGGTGTGGTGTTGCCCAGTACATGTGTTTATTGGAAAAGCTACCTGAACAGAAGCCAAAATAATCTCCGAAGAACTAGCTTTAAAGGAGCAAATTATGAACAAAATAACAATTTACTGAAAATCTTGGAAGTAAGAAAGTGTACAATATTTAAAGTTGTTCCATTTTATTATCAGACTGCTAAGTGTCTGAAGAGAGACCACTTGACAAGGTACTTTTGATTCTCTCTGCAAATTCCAACTCACACTATTCTCAGATACTCATCTCTTCAACATTAATGACAATTGTTATTTTCCTTTTCTAAATGCCATGTCTTTGTTCCATGCCCCAGCAGAAAAAAAACAAAAAATAAAAAACAAAACAAACCTGTGGCTGTGCCACATCCTATATTTCCCTTTTTTCTTAATTACTGAGGTGAAAAATGTTACAATATTGGTATTTAGAAGGCCAGGGTGCCCTTCACTTTGTATTTTCATATCGACTCCTCATATATGAGTCATTGTGTGTAGGTTCTTGGCTCCCTCCCTCACCTCCATAGTTTGATACTAGTGTTTTAGTTATAAAATTAGTGTGTTAGTTTTAAAATTTTAAGGCAATTTTTTATCTCAAAAAGAGTTCCTGCATGTGGAGGTTGTACTTTTGTTCCTCAGGCTACTTGGGGCCACACTCAGTTTCGCTCTCCATTGTTTGTTTGCTGTTTCTAAGGAAAGAACTATTATCTGTAAAATGAGTCTGAATAGGTCTTTTGTTCTTTTTCCATATGAAACTAATAGCAAAATAACCCTTCAAATTAACGTTTTATTTTTTAACCTGGCAATATTTTTTGAAGTAGATACACGTTTCAGATTAATGATAAAAGCAGTTTTGTGTTTATTTTCAATTGTCTGTGTGTGTCTGTAAGAACAGCAGGCTTTGTTAGAACAGCAGATTTGCTGCAGTGATTGGTTCAGCTTTGTGTGTTGAAATAGTCTTGTACCTTTACCAGCATAATTCATTTTAAAGTGTTACATATTTGGTTTTAAAGCTGTGAAAAAAGATTCTGTACATTTACATTATTTGTGGGAAGTTTGCTAAACTGGCAGCAACAGTGTGCCTGGTGGTTAATACTCCCTATGTATTGGCTTTCTGACTCTTGTATGTGTCTAGACGAGTTCCTAGGTAACAAATTCCCTGTCAGGTAGATTGTTTTAAAGCTTGTGGTGGACACCAAGGGACTATGGTGTTGCAAAAAGCAGAATTTTTACTAGTCCTGTATTTTAATACTTACCAGTTTGTACTGGTATCATGTAGTTTCCTCTAAAGAGTTTTTAGATTTTACTGTGGTTCGTATTATAAACATTCATCAGAAGGTTGTTCCAGAAAGAGGATAATCCCTTCTGCTCAGAAGCAGTATAAAAAGGGGTACTAAAAAGAGTGAGCATTTAAAAGGGATAAATGTAGAGGATAAATACTGTTCTGTTGAAAACATGAAGAAACTACTACATTGTGTGCCAGAGAAGAAACAGAAAAACTGATAAATTAATTTGGATGGTAAATGTAAAAGCTTAGAAGATATTGAGCCTGGCTGGGACTTTAAATACTAAGGTTTAAATAAAGTATGTTGTCGCATGAAACATGGTTGTTACTCCATGTGGAGAAGAGTCAAAGGTAGATCAGAGAAGCATAAAATAATTGTAGCAACAGTGTTTGGGATGCACTTGTAAATGAAATATTATTTTAATAATTATAATATTTAAAAAATTGTGAATTCATACAGACATGTCCTGCAATGTCAATCATTTATTCTTTAGGGAAATTATGTAACTTCAAATAAAGCTAATCTATATTAACATGAGTGTTGTGAAGAAGCTGTGTGCACTTGTGAACAGTTTCATTGATTTAGTAGAGTAGCTTTCTGAAATCAGGTATAAACATAAAGCTTAAAAAATAATACATAGCGATGTCCACTGCTTCTTTATATTCCCCAAGTATTATGTTGACATGTGGTCCTTGTCTATAATTTGCTAGTAATATGGTTTGAGTGAGAAAACAGTAACTTATCCCACTATCCAAAATGCAACTGGATAGTAAACTAGCAGGTAACACATCAGCTCTAGAACATTATAAATACAAGTAATTGTATTTAATACAAAGCATATATATATATGAGTGTTCTAATATTTTATTTTGCTGTTGCAGGAAACAGCATACTCCATTCAGCAGCAGACAGTGTGACAAGTGCAGTACAGAAGGCAAGTCAGGCTTTGAATGAGCGTGGTGAAAGGTTAGGTCGAGCAGAAGAAAAGACAGAGGAGCTGAAAAACAGTGCTCAGCAGTTCGCAGAAACTGCACACAAGGTAAGATTTTGGTGGGATAAAGGGTCCCAGTAGGTTAAATTCACACATTCATTTATTTGCTCTTTTCCTTTATACTCTTCTGCACTTAGCAGATTTCTGGTTTATAACTTCTTCTGGGCATAGATCTGAGGTTTGCTGCCTTTCCAATTGAATTGAAACTACCTGTCTTCACCTTCCTGAAGCATATTTCAAATTCATCTTACCACTACTGTTTGGTACTATTTCTCATACATTGTGCAGTGTATAATGAAATTGTAGTTAATCCCCTTTGATAAGAAGTCATAGGTCTGTGACTGTGTTTCTGAAGATATACCTTTTTATGTCTGGAATTGTTATTTGTGAGTATTTTGAGGGTTTTTTCTGTCTCAGGAATGTATGCACAATCCCTGTTCTTGTTGGAAGGTATAGATAGTACTATGTCTGTTCCTTCTGCATGTTCATAATGGTGCTGAGCTTTCCCTTCTGTGACAGAAACTCTAGGCATCCAGAGCATTCCATTTGGTGGCTGTGTAACATAGGCACAACAGACAGAATGCTTTTTGAAAGAAAAGGTAAAAAGTTTTCTGAATGTGAGCAACCAGTTTAGCATGCACGTTTGATAGTTTTGCTACTTAGCATATCCATTAGGCTTTATCATGTTTATGCCAAAAAATCCCTGGCTGCTGCATCAACACTAGAAATCCTGGATTGATATCTTTCAGTTTTATACAAGCCTCTGTCTTCTGCAGTCTTCAGAAAGTCACAAAACAACTTATTTTAACATTTACTGGGATAATAATTTCCATGTGGTCCATTTAGATTAGCATGGTTAAGTGTAGTGGCCTGAGTATGTACAAGCCTGCACTTGGACTCTCCTGTCTAATGCTATCACCTTCCACACTCAAGCCCACAGTGGTGATAACTATGCCAACTTAGAAAACTAACCTTAAACAGCAGCTACTACTGCTTTTCGGATAGAGGGCAAAAGGTTTGCTGCTTTATAGTAAAGCTTAGAGTGCTGCTTGGTAGGGAGTTAAAAAATGAAAAATGCCTCTTATATGTGGGCCTCTGTGAATCTTAAGATTTCAATAGGTTTCATTAGCGTGTGTTGCCCTTTCATTTCCCACATGTGCAGAACAGCAGTTCCACAGAGGAAGACATGCTGTGAACTGAAACAAATCTTTTCAACAAGATCTGTTAGGAAAATCTTACTTTCAAAATCTCAGAATTAAAGAATGCAGTATTGTAATAAAAATACCATATTGTTAGCCTGTGCTGGACCATATTTGGAAATAAAAGTTTACAAAATACTGATGTAATAATTAAAAACAAAAATTGGAGGGGAACATAGCAGGAATGGTGAAGAAGCTAAAAACATTCACAATGCAAGTATTTTATTTTATTAATTAAAAAAATGGGAAAACTCTCAATCAGGATTTTGTATGCAGTCATTTGAATTTACATGTCTCTGTGGCAGTAAATGTGAACAGTTTCTGCAGGAAATGTCTACATGAGTTAGAATAGAAAAGGATAATCTCCATTTGGACTGTGTTGGTGGGCTGAGATCTATGAAACCTTCGTGCCAGTCCAGTTCTACAGGTTAGCAGTCTTCATCAGATGAGTTTGAGCTGCTACTCTGATCTTAGGTGTTGTTTGTCCAGAAAAGAAAAAATATTTTGCCACTGAAACCAGGAAAGGGAAGTCCAGCTGAGTGTTACTTAAATGAGAAAATTGTGACTTTCTGGCAAAACAGTGACAGTGAAGAGAAAGGCACCAATTTTAACTTATTAGTGTTTGAGAACGCTTTGTGCAGCAAAGCAGAGTTCCCATTTTGGTTTCCTTCAGTAATACCGTAAAAGTACTTTGAATTATTGCCAGCCCATAATTAATTCCACTGCTGTAGAATCATGACTGGTTAGATGTTTCTCTTACAGTTAAATTTGTATGTCTGGACATTACTTGGGCAACAAACAGGAGCAGCTGGAAACAATTATACAGCTGGAGAACTATGATATAGTTGCAACCACAGAAACATGGTGGGATGACTTGTGGAGTGCTGCAATGGGTGGCTATAGCTATAAACTCTCCAGAAGGGATAGGCAAGGAAGACGAGGTACTGTGATGTCCTTGTATGTTAAGGAGCATTTCACCTGTCCAGAGCTTGATGACGGTGACAATAACAGGGTTGAGAGTTTCAGGGTAAGAAACAGGAGAAAGGAGAGAGGCCAACAAGGCAGATAATGTGGTGGGAGTCTGTTGTAGACCAGCCAACCAGGATAATGAGGCAAGTGAAATATTCTACAAGCAGCTGGGAGAAGTCTCACCACTGCTAGCTCTTGTTCTTATGGGGGACTTCAACTTAGCAGACATCTGCTGAAAATAAAGTACAGCGGAGAGGAAACAGTTTTGGAAGTTCCTGGAGTGTGTGGAAGGTAACTTCCTGACACAGCTGGTGAGGTAGCCAACTAGGAAAGGCACCCTGCTGGATCATTTTTGTGAATAGAGAAGAACTTGTGGGTGGTGTGATGGTTGGAGGCCACCTCAGGCATAACAATCATGAAATCATAGAGTTTTAGATTCTTGGAGAAGTAAGGAGGGAGGTCAGCTGAACTGTTACCTTGCACTTTCAGAGGGCAGACTTTGGCCTGTTTAGGAGCCTCATTGACAGAGTCCCTTGGGAAGCAGCCCTGAAGGGCAAAAGAGTCCAGGAAGGCTGGATGCTCTTTAAGAAGGAAATCTTAAAGTTGCAGGAACAGGTTGTCCCCATATGCCAAAAGATGAGCCATCAGAGAAGATGACCACCTGGCTGAACAGAGCTTTGACTGGAATTCAGGAAAAAAAGGAGAGTTTATGATCTTTGTAAGAAGTGGTAGGCCATGCAGGCAGACTACAAGGACATTGTGAGGTTATGCATGGAGAAAATCAGAAAGGCCAAAGCTCAACTAGAACTTAATCTAACTACTGCCATAAAAGGCAATAAAGACATTTTATATAAATACATGAGCAAAAAAAGGAGGGTGAAGGAGACTCTCCATCCTTTATTGGATGCAGGGGGAAATATAGTGAGAAAGGTTGAGGTACTTAATGCCTTCTTTGCCTCAGTCTTTAGTAGTAAGACCAGTTGTTCTAGGGGTATGCAGCCCCCTGAGCTGGAAGATGGAGATGGGGAGCAGAATGAAGCCCCCATAATCTAAGGGGAAATGGTTTGCAACCTGCTACACCACTTAGACGTAACAAATATATGGGGCCAGATGAGATCCACCCAAGGGTACTGAGGGAGCTGGTGGAAATGTTCACGAAGCCACTTTCCATCATTTATCAGCAGTTCTGACTAACCAAGGAGATCTCAGTTGACTGAAAGGCAGATCCTGCTTGACTAACCTGATCTCCTTCTATGACAAGGTGACCCACTTATTAGATGAGGGAAAGGCTGTGAGTGTTGCCTACCTAGACTTCAGTAAATCCTTTGACACCATTTGCCACAGCATTCTTCTGGAGAAACTGGCTGCTTATGGCCTGGACAGATGTATGCTTTGCTAAGTAAAAAGCTGGCTGGAAGGCTAAACCAATAGAGTTGTGGTGAATGGAGTAAAATCCAGTCGGGCGCTGGTCACAAGTGGTGTTCCCCAGGGCTCAGTATTGAGGCAACTTCTCTTTAATATCTGTATCAATAGCTGGATAAGGGGATTGGGTGCACCCTCAGTAAGGTTGTAGATGACACCAAGTTGGCTGGGAGTGTTGATCTGCATGTAGCGGAGACAGTGGAAGACAGTGGAAGATGCATAATGTGGGAATACTCTTTCTAGTATCTTTAAAAAACACCTTAGTCACTTGTAAAAAAAAAAAAAGCACACAGAAAAAAACTGCTTAGTTTGCAGCAGAAACAGTAGCACTTACCAAGTGGTTTTGTTTTGGCTATCCAAGTTTGTTGATTGAAAACATATATCTGTATTTCGTTGTATAAAGCCTGGAACTTAGCTCAGGGTATCTATAAAATCCTCCTTATGACACCTTCACCTTCTTTACCTCTAAAAAATTCCATCCCCTTGTTGGTGACTGCACAGAAGGTCAAAGTTATGAATTCTGTATATTAAAAACTTACTGTCAGAGTTGCCTGCTGAAGACACATTTTTCCGAAAAGAATCTTGTTTGAAGGGAGAAAGAAAAGTGTTGGTTTGAGTTCTTTCATGCTGAAATACCTTTCCAGTATATCTCTACAAATAAGGTTTTTTTTAATGGCATAGTTATGACCAGGTCCTTGAGTAATCAAAGGCTTTTGTCAATTTTGAGTATTTTCGTGGTCAGCATTTCACTGGTAGCAAATGAGGAAATTTTAACTGCCCCTACCAGTTCTGGTTTCTAGGTAACTTCCTAGGGAGTTCACTCATCTCAGCTTTGTTTGCATACACTATCTAAATATAGCAATTTTTTATTCTACAGAAATTAGTCTCTTAGCTTTAGAGCTAAGTTCTCTGCTTGGTTTGCCAAAGTCAGTTTGTCTACACTTTTTGTGCAGGACTTAATTCACTTTAGCTTTTTATTCTCTCTCATTCCCAGTTTTAAGTCCATTTTTGAATTATTTGAAATGGAAATAATCAGCAATCAGAGAGGCAGAAAGGCAATCAGTCCTTAATTTTTCACCATGATGTAGTGGCAGTGCTGCTGAACAGGCATTTTAAATTACTTGTCTAGAATTTCTGATTTAACAATCCAAATCATTAGGTCTAAATGACTGTTCCTTTAAGCATGTCTTTGTTTCTGGCATCTTGCTCATCACCCTCCTCACAGGCACCAAAATAATGGAACATTGGCAAGCACAGTTATGAAAGCAGGTAAGTCCCACTTCCTCAGCATAGCAAAGAGAGACTTTGCATTCTGTCACAATAAAGGGAACAACTGCATATCTGTGTGCAAAGAAGTTAAGGATCCTTTGTAGAATTTTACAAAATTAGGCTGGACTTGATGATCTTAAAGGTCTTTTCCAGTCTTGGTAATTCTGTGATTCTGTGAATTCAGTTTACACACTCTTCTGATCCAGGCTAGCCATATTAGCTGTCGTTACATGTGATCTCCCTTCAGTTCATTTTTTTCTTTTTTTTTCAGCTTGCCATGAAGCACAAATGCTGAGATACTGCCCAAAGTTGAAATCTTCCCAAGAGAAACTGAACCAGCTACGTTCAGCAACTTTTACAGGAGATCCAGACTTCTGTGTGCTTTTTTCTTCCAGTTCAGTGGAGATGCATTCTTTCAGTTTCTGTGCAGGAAAAAGTGTTGCATTTCTACCTTTTTGACTTACTTTTGTTCCTCTTTTGTAATATTGCTACACAGTCCTGCAGTACTTTCTACCTGTATTTAAGTTGTTACAGGCGTGAAAGCAAACAGGGGAACTGGACCAAATGACAACCTGATCAGGATTAAAATAGTATTATTCCCCAGTTGTACAGAAAATTATTTAACTGGCTGTAGACATTTGTGGAAATAAAATCCGAAGAAGGCATATACTTCCCTTTATGTAGCATCAGCAGAATGTGAATATTGGAAATAAACACCTGGGGTTGTAACTCTAGTGGGGAATAGACTGATTTGTCCGGGAAAACAGAAAAACTGTTTTCTTCTACCCAATATAGGAAGTTTTGCATGTGTCATCCTAGCATTCAGAAGTGTATATCATAGGGGACTGTTACCAGTGCTGCATTTCAATATTCCCATTATTGCTTCTGGATTGGTAATTTGAATAGTATAATGAAACCTACAGAATGTATGCTTGAGGTTTCAAAATTGAGGAAAAAAAGTAATTTTTACATCTACACACACATAGCTGGGCCTCAAACACAATCTAGAATTTAGCAATCTCGTATAAAATAACATTTCATTTTCTTTTTACCTGTGATTCTATGGCTAAAGGCTTATGTAAATGAGAATGCAAAGGCCAGAGAAAATGAGAATGCACTATTTTCCAAGTCATCTGTTTTTCATAAATTCTACAGGAACATCTTTTGGGAATGCTGTATCTGATTAGAATGACTTTTATGTTGGCTAGTAATCTGATTTTTTAAATATAGTCTTTCAAAAGGCATGTCTTGGTGCATTAGAATCACAGCTTCTAGTCTGTGTCTCAGTTTTCAATAGATATTATCACTGGAAGGGTGACTCCCTACTTCATTCTGTATTGACGATACGCAATATAGGCACTGTATTCTCATACAAAAATAAGTAGGTTACACTTTCTTCACAGCTCTTTTCTTAGCTTTTTTTAAGATGTCCTATTATGCTTCTAGAGTGAAGAAAAAAAGGAAAAGAAAAAAAAAAAAAAAGATGCTGCACTTTTTTTTTTATTAACTGGTAAGATAGAAACAAAGTTTCAGCTTTCATCTTCTGAAGATGCCTGCTATTCATTTTTGTCCTCATCTTACCAGAGAGCCAGAAAGCTGGCATTATATGAATGTACTGTAGTTCTCATTTTCTATGTAAAATAAGATTTTTGCATTATTAATGACATTTTAAACAGTCTAAAATCCTTAGAGCAGTGCTCATGAGAGAGATAAAGGTGGCTGTAGTAATTGAGAATATTTCAGTTACTGCAAGCTGAAGTAACTGAAAATCTCTTGGAAATACCCATTTTGTAAAACATTCTCATTTGAACTAAGGACACTGTCTAGTTAGCTGATTACATTCAAACTTTACATGTTTTTTTTTCCACTTAAATTTAAGCTGTTTTGTTTAAAGGCTTTAATTTCACACTGGGAATTGAGAGAAGGGGTAAATTTGTCATCTGTGCAGTACCATACAATTGTTTGGATCTATTTAGCCTCAGCTCTAACAGTTAATAAATCCAGCACAGTCAACTGAAGAGGAATTTGGCCACATCTGTTATAAATCAGAACAGGCTCATTAACGACATGAGTTGTGAACACTGTTGAGCTATGTACAATTAATGCTTGCCCTGGAAATGTCAGTAGCTTATTGAGTGCTATTATAATGACTATGGGTATTTCTGCAAATTAACCAGGAAAACAGTCTCTCATTAGAAATTAAACTTCTGCTAGAGACAAAATGTTAGGCTATTTTTTTAAAAAAATAGGTGCATTATGAATCAGTTAGGGAGTGCATTTCTGACCACACAGCCATCTTCTGTCATCATCCTCTCCACTCTTACTTTTGAAACTATGTTCTGCTGCTAACCTCACAAGTCTTTCTGTTGAGAGAAAGAAGGAATAGGTTTTGAACTACTGCCATCTAGCTGGTCTTCTAAGCTTGTCAATAATTTAGGAGAAATGTCTAAAACCCAGAACAGATAAATCTGAAAAAAATTTGTTGTCTAAATTCAGATAAAATGCATAGGTTTTCAGATGTTTACATGACTATCAGCTGAACAGGACAAGGTCACAGTTGCACTGCTAAGTTCTAGACCTTTTGTGAGTTGAACTGTTCTAAACATTACTTTAGTCTCACTGACAGTTTTTCAGCATTTTTTTTTATATCCTCCAGTTAAGTATTTTGTTTTATGTATTGTAACTCAGGACTTTTATCCAACCATCAAAAGCCATTTACTATGGGAATTCTAAGTAACCTAGTGTCATTAAATGAAGGAAAAGCAGTTTTTCTGTGTATTTACTTTGTTCTTGCTGTTCATTAAACGACGAGATTTGGTAGTTGTTAGGATAAAATTGGAGGTGTATAAATGTTTATCCAAAGGTAAATCTTATAGCATTGCAATTTCCTTCTGGAATTTAGCTTGTAGTGTATACAACCTAGTATTATTAGATAGCCTTGTACATAAAGTATACTACAATTCAGGTTATTGTTTCATATGAAAGAATGTATTTGTAAATTGTAACAACATGAATAGTTTCTTTATCTTTTTAAAGTTCTGCAAAGAAAAAAAAAATAATGTATTGTTAGACTTGACTACTGTAATGTAAATTCTGTCTTAAAAGGCTACTTTTGTGTCTAGCAAAAGTTGTGTATTATGTGAAATATTAACAAAAATGTGCTCTCTAAAAAGTGATCTTAAAGGGAGGTAGATTTTGCTATGATATGCCAGAATTGTAATACTTGCTGGTATCTATTGTAACCAATTCCATGAAAGTCCTCAAAGATCTAGAATTTATTTTGTGCCATTCTAGGGGGAAAAAAAAAAAAGTGAGACCTGCTCTCTTGAGTCATTACTGGAAACCTTGATTTTGTCATTAAATAATGTAACTGTGATGAAAAAAAACTTCTCCTTGGATTATTTGAGTTGTCTGTTCAAAGTATAAATTATCTGTATATTACATTTTTGTTTTTCACTCTAGCAAAACTGAATAAAAACTAGTTTCCATTGTAATGATGAAAACTTTCTCTAGAACAAATACTGTAATTGAAAAAGAAGTAATGAGAACTAGGCTGAAGGATTTAATGGCCAAGCAGATTCTAGACAACAGTTAATACCAGTCAAAGTTGGTATACCTAAAGGCTATGCAGGTTAAAAAGAACTTCTATGTTAATTTGCTTTTAATTTGCTATGAAATGGTTATTCTCAAATTGTTTTTGTTTTCTTTTTGGCCACCTAATGTTAATGATAATTTTTATTAAGGCAAAAGCAATTTTAATTGTCCTGTGGGAATAAAACTATAAAGTTAGAATTTTTCTACATGCAGAGAAGCAATCCCATATCCTACTTGCAGAAGAATATGAACTGATTTTGCTGCCATCTCTTTTTTCAGGCTTAAATGTGGTCCCTAAGATCTTAATCTCAAAAATGTGCAGTTGACTATTATTCTCACCTGGTTAAGTTACCCTTATTACTCAGTAACTTTTGCTAGAATGTGTCATTCATCCAATGTTGAATGCCATACATGCCCAATGTGCAAACTGTGTGAAACTTAGTAAAAGAGAGACATCTCTGGTGGATCAGGAGCAAACTTGATCACAACAGCGTTTTGTTGTAGTTTACACGTAACAATCTGGCAATTATTTTCCACCAGTGTAGTACATTTGTCCTTTAAGAATAGGAAAAAAAAAAATGTTTGGTTCATTTTCTGAGCAGTTTTTAAATCACCTTTATCGTATTGGCATTTTTTTCTTCATCTTATGATTTTCATAAATCATCAGCCTAATCTGCTGCTGCTTATTATAAATTATGATAAAGATGATGAGGTTTTGTTTGTTATCTTTGAGTTGCAGAAGAAGGCCAAGCATTAATGTTTACTGATTCAATATATTAGGATTTCTAATTGAAAGGTATGCAAGTATGTTGTGTTGAAGAGTATTGTTGCTGCCACACTCCTGAAGGCATATTTGACTGCAAAAATCAAACTAAGATACCTGTCACCTTCAGCTGCAAGTCACAATATCAATGATAACATGACCTGCTTCAAGTAGGAGGCAGATCAGTAGACCTATCCAGTACTTTCTAAGGTTTATACTGTCTCAGATTGGAAATGGCTTTATATTTTTTTCAAAATTAGTCCCTCATGGAAGTGGTCAGCCAGCAGTGGGGTAATGACATGAACTTGTGTAAACAGTATTTTTTCCAATTATTCTGAAATGTCTGTGTCCAATTATATAGCATGTCATATCAGCTTATTTTGTGCCTCATCTGGAGCCACTGTACGGTATAATATATGTTTCAATTACACTTTTTTATTATTTGAGTTGTTACTATCTGTTTTGTCTGCTGTCACCTCATGCAA
Source organism: Hemiprocne comata (assembly GCA_020745705.1). NCBI lineage: Eukaryota > Metazoa > Chordata > Aves > Apodiformes > Apodidae > Hemiprocne > Hemiprocne comata. Next base: position 37,076,069 of record CM036590.1, on the reverse strand, counting down.
TCCAAATTCTCATGTCATTTTTTTAATAGATAATTAATGTGATGGTTGCTAGCTTTGGCAGCAGTTGACTAGGGATTACAGACACAAAAAGTGAGTTAGTATTCATTTTCACAGTGACTGAACAACTAAACTGAGTGTAAAGATACTGTCACATGGAGGCATAGTAGTATGGCAGATCATCAGTTTCCAGACCAAGTATTCAGAGTATAGAAGTAAGCTTGATAGCTAGGAAAGTTGGGTGGCTTTCGAAGTATAGAGAATAGACATCTAACAAAATCCTGAGATTTTAAAAAATGTCACAGGTCTTTGGTAGATAAAATGGTGATAACTTTTGCAGAGGAACTGAAGTCCAAGCTTGTATTGTGTTTAAATTCTGTTGCTGCTAAAAAAGGGAGGATAGAGGGTTTTTTCTGTCACAAGCGTTCTCTTCTGGATAAAACAAAAAGGAAATTTGATAAAAATAAACCAGAAAATTTTGATAGTATTTCATACTATATAAAAAAAAGAAAATCTTCAATATATGCAGCTAACATTAATCAACTTGCTGGTCTGCAGCCAAATCAGTGAGTTGGGCATTTTTCCTATTTCAGAAAGAAGACATACAGTAAAGCTTTCTTTGGATTGGCATAATAACAAAATAAGGATTTCTACAAAAAGTGCATTTACTTGTGGGAAATATTAAGATTTTAATGAGCATCCCTCTTTCCAAAACTTTTACCAGTTATTAAATGCAGTATCTGGAAACATTTATAGCAGCTGTGAGATCCTTAGCATTGTAGGTATGGTTGGCAATCTGACAAAAGGCCTTTAATAATAGATTGCTACGTTGATTTGTTTGAGACTTGTAAGAGAGTTTAGCTCAGTCGGAATCATCCCAATATTGCTTTTTGTGCTGCAAATTAACAGCAGCTAAATTCTGAGGTGAGGGTGGGCAAGATGAGGGAAGGATTGAGGACTTCTGGGTCACCACATGAGCAAGTCAGAAGAGGAGATGAAGTAACTGCAAAGTGAGCCCTGTGGTGATGCAGCTCCCAGGGAAGAAGACAGCAGTGGCGGAGGGCATGCCATAAGTGTTTTCTCGCAAGTGGGTAGAAAACCATCTGCAATTTTAGCAGCATTTCTTGAAGACAGTCCTGAGGGGTTTTAAACCTACGTATAAATAAATGTAAGTACCCTTGGGTTTTATCTCACCTGTTCTTTTCTGTTACTTCCCCATGTGTGGTTGTTCAGCATTTCAGACAAGCCAAAAAGAGGTCTGTTAAAAGTCAGTGAGCACTCAAACTGCATGACAGGCACTATTCTTCACTAAGGCCATGAACAATTACAGAGCTGCCAGTGTCTGACTGAAATAATACCTGTACATACAGAATCATTTGTAAGACAGATGGCTGAGAAAGGTACCATTTATCTGCCAGGCAAGGTTTCATAACTCTTGGCACCCATTCGCAAGGAAAGCATCATTAGCTGTTAGCTACTGCTAATTACCTCAACTTGGTAGGTGTTAGATTAAAATCCTTTTTTTTTTCTGAAGTCTCTATTCTATTGGCAATCTCTGCAATGACCCTGAAAGAGGAGAAGTAGGTAGGAAGGAAAAGGTTATGTGTTCATGTTGGGTATGCTTCATAGAATTCATTCCTCTGTCTATGTCTGGCACAGTTAATGTGTAAGGTTATTGATGGTTTCCCTACCTCCCTGTCTTTCCTAGTTCCTACTTTTATACAGTCTTCCTATATTCAGTATCATATTTTCTCTTATTACTCACTTATAAGTCCCTTATTCTTAGAGGTGACTCTGCAGCTAATCTCTCAGGATTTTTAAGGCCAACATGAGGTACAATCTTTAGTCCTTGCCCTTTAGGGTTTGAACAGATCCTGTTGTGTTATTTATTGTCTGTAGCTTGTTACTGTTTGCAGATGAAGATGTAGACGTGCATTGCACACAAAATGAGGATACTTCACAAGGGTGAAGTTGCAGTGAAGGTATTTCAGTATGTCTGAAAGGCTTTAGGGCAAGATTTAGTACTCAGAAATTCATAGTGCTAGATCACCAACCTATTTCTTCCTTAATCTAGCTAAAGGTTTTTCTCCAAAGTCTGTGCTGTAGATATAATAATACAAGGGATTTATCTCAAATGTGAGGTTTTTCACCCTTCAGTAAGAATAATTCCAAGAGAAATCAAATTTTCTTTCATGCAGGTATAAACTAAAACATAGAAGTAAGCGAATTAATGAGTAGGAATAGAATGGAGATCTGAGAATATAAAACCCATATCTCTTCCTATTAGAAAACGTCAGGATTATAATGGAAACATTTTTAATTTCATGTTTTGTTAAAAGTATTAGAAACAAAAGTAGGCTTCTGACAAAGGCTTTTTTTTTTTTCCTTCCTGCTCCAGCAATACATCATCTTGCATGGTGTGCAGTGTACACTGCCTGCAAAGCCTGATCTGTTGTTGCAAAACATTTCTGGAGAAAGAGAGATACCAGAGGAAAGCCAGGCAAAGGCAGCAATCAAATCTCATTGCTTCTGTTCTCGGATTTTACAAGCACTGCAAGAAACTGTCTGCTTTCAGGCCGAATGCATTTGTATCAATGCAGTGAAAGAACCCAGTTTAAGGTATTTGGGAGAATGCTGTGTATATATGCCTTTTGTCACAGGCTTCAGCAACTGTGAGTAAAAAATGTCTGTTGCCTTGTGCTCAAACAGTTCTCTGACATTCCCTAGTTTAATGTAAGGAACAAAAGCATCTCTGTGTCAGAGCCACACAGAGTGCCTTGTCAGTGTTGGCTTTCATTAAACTGCCCTTTTGAAACACACAAACCCTCCCTCCTAAAAGGATGGAATAAGTGATTCAAGGAAAAGAAGATAAATCCTAATAAAGCATCAGAAATACTCATTCTGCAATGGTATTTGCTATAGGAATTCATACTGCAAACAGTACCTCGGGCAGCCTAACTTCAGCTGTTTCCAAAGTCTTTCCTGCCTCTGCTTTTGGAATTTAGAAACCAAGCTCTGGGATTATCAGTTGAAGTGAAAGAGTCTGTATTACAAAAGAACAATATGGAGTAGAATAAGAAGTACTTTTAGAAACAAGATTTAACCACTACCCATGGATGACAACTAGTAGGGGAGTCATGCAGTGGACACAGGAGGCACAGAAAGACCAAACAGAGCAAAGACATAGACTGGACACCTTTGACCCTCAAAGGGCAACAGAACTTGACATTTCAGGGGAGAAATGAGTCTGTCAAAAGGGTATGATTTGTGGTTGCAAGAAATAAGCAAGGCAGTCATGTAGAGTTAAATGTCATAAAATCATGCAGAGAATTTATGTTAAGTAGGCAGGCTTTGTTTTTTAACATCAAACAGTTTAGCTGTCTCTACTGAATAGTATTGGGTTTCATTTTAAGGTATGCTCATAAGTACTTTAACTCGACCACTGACAGGTTTCATGCCCTAAGCTGTATGCAACTTCTCCATGTCATCAAACACTAATGACCTGTTGAACCCAAATGAAAGGTAAACAGATGTCCTACTTTTCATTCTAACTGGTCAAAAAAATACAAGAAACTGTTGTTTGGCCATCCCTTCCATACAGAAAGATCTTTGCAGTGTTGGTAGTTTAATATTAATTTCACCAACTCTGCTAAGATTCCTTGTCCTGTAATGGGGTTTAGCAAAAACTTCCAGTATCTGCAGTATTCAAATCTGGGAATTTTTCAGTTCTGAGATTTGTAAAAATGTTAACTACTAAAATAACACAAAACGTTTATCTCAGTTTTGTTATTTTACAGGATAGTTTCTATTTGAAATTAATCATGGTGGGATTAGTGACTGACAGCTGATGCTGTTAACAGCAATGACTTGTCAAACCTGTGTAGTGTTACCACATTCCTATCAAACTCTTTATATTGGTAAATATTAATTCCTCTCATACTAGAAACAGTATTAAAAACTGCCATACTTCTGACATTCCAAGGACTGCAAAGCAACAAAGTAGCATTTTGCCAAACAAGCATTGGTTTCCCAGGTCACAGTGCAAGTGCAGCTACTTGTGTAGTGGGAATCTAGAAATCTATGCAAATAAAATAGCTTCAGGATTTTTCTTGCTAAGAAGGAAAATGTAAAACGATGCAAAGGCATTGAGAATGGTAGTAAGAAAGTATTTATTTTTTTATAAATTGATGGGAATGAAGATAAGGGCTGGCTGGAAACCCTTGAGAGCACAGAGCAGATTTCATGGAAGTGGTGATAATTAAGGGCTGGTTTGCACTAAGCCAAGATGTAGTCTTGCTTGTATAACCGTAGACTCCCCAGACAATTTTTTGTGCCAAACACTTTGAAGCCCTTTTGAGATAACTGGGGAAAAAAGAAGGTGAGCTGCACAACAGCACAGCAGATTTTCCTTCAGTCTTGACAGACCAAAGAGATTAAGGCTCCCCTGCCCAACATGATAAATTCAGTCATTTAGAGCTCCTTTGAAATTTTATATTCTATAAGTTTCAAAGTGTGAATTACAGGAAGTAGGACCTGAGAAATAGATTACTTCTGCGAGCACCATAGAATGGCTTACCAGCTATGGCAAGAAGGAATAAAAGAATAGGTCTTTCTCGTCTAGGATTAAGATTTGAAATATGGGAGATTGCCACAGTGTGTTTGTTATCAGAGAAAAAAAGGGACTTATCAAGATTTCTGGAGCATCTGAGGAAAAGTCATGAAGAAATGTACTTTCTTAATTGTAATGGTTGCTAAAGCTAGAATTCCAATGACAACTTAAAATTAGGGAAAATAAAAATTCAGTTTGTTGGGTGACGTAACTTTGGGTCTCGAGGGAGTTAGACAAGGTAATGTATGTGCTGGATCAGTTTGTCATGATCATTAATCCCTGCAGTCACTGGAGTCAGTTTCAATTTACAATAAATTGCATCTTTATTGATTTGCAAACAGAACAACACTGGCACGAGGGAGCCTCTCTTTTGGGGGTTAGTTTTCTATTGGTTTAAACAGGTCTTTATCCCCATCTCCCTGGTTGTAAATTCATAGTTTTCTATGAAAATAACTTTTTTTATGTAAGCATTTATCTCTTAAGCACTGTCCCTGGAGTTTGGAATTGACTCCAAACTCGTACAAGTCTCATTCACACCCAGCTAGTACTTTTTCATGGCTTTTTATGGAAAGCAAAACAATTCACAGATGCACAAAATGAGTGTGTAGAAATTCTATTACATGTACACACGGGTGCATTTTTTCCCTCTATAGTTTTCCAACCATCAGTCTAGCTTTTTTTTTTTTTTTAATTCATCAGGGGAAAGAGATTTCTAGAAGTCACTTTTAGTTGTAAATGTTAGTATCTAAGTAGTTGATAGTCTGAGAAATGGTGACTTGAAGAAAAGCAGAGTTCTTTGTCAGCTAATTCTTGTTCCTGCACAGTACCAGTTGTATCTAGAGCTGCAGAGTAGGGATCATGATACTATAGTCTTTGAAATATGTTGTTAGCCATGTCATAGATATACTGAATTTACAGAAAATAAAAAAGCAATTCACAGCATTTTTCTTCATAGTGTTTTCTGTCATTAATTCAAGTATGGTTATTAACTCTGACGGAGAGGAATGTCCTCATCAATCATTGAAGTGAAAAAGCAAAAGTAATATTGCTGTAGTATCCTTTTTTGTTTGTCCTAAATCAGTGCATATGTGAATTTATTCATATAGTTTTTAGAGCATTACAGTTGTCACTTGAAGCAATTGAAGGTTCACTGTGCTAGCAGTGATAATTATCCTGGCCTTTTAAAAAAATCACTATGTGCTATCCATTATAAATTTCTGAAAAAGCAGCTTCTCTTGTGTCCCATATTTAATGTGCAAACTATTAGGAAAGTCTAATAGCAAAAAAGGAGGAAAATGTAAGCAGGTTCCAATTTTAATGACCCTACCAGCTAACTTCACTGTTGTAGCTATCACTTCTTCTGTCATGGTAGTTCTGCTTCAGCTACAATTCTTTATATTATCACTTCTGTTTTAATAAATGCTTTGCCATCTTCTCCATAGAGCAGGGGTTGTTTTCTACAGTTCTGATAACTTTCTGCAAATTATAGTAGGACTATTTAGTATTTTTTTGTAAAACATGAAGAGATACTTTTTTGCCAAGGAACACAAGGAATCTGGGACTTTTCTTTATTGTCCATTCTAACTCAAACAGTGGGCTGTCCTATTATTGTACTCATCTATTAAATAATTTTTGTTTGCTTATTAGAGTGATATAAAGTTTAATTGAAAAAAGCTATAAAATCCTTAGATGCTGTTGAATAAATTGCCTTACTCTTTAAATACAATATATGAAATACTTAAATACTGTTACTACATTTCTAATATTAAAAAAAGAAAGAAAAAAAAGTAGAAAAAATAAAGCAGTTTCTCCACCAGAATTTAGTTTCCCCTTTCAGGTATATTTCTGAACTAAAGTGTTGTATTAATTGTTCTTTAAACCGATGCATCTTGTCAGGGTATATAGCAGATAATGAGCTATTTTTCCCTAAACATCTTTCAAAAATAATGAGTCTTCTCACCTTGCTACCGTACAGAACAGCCACTGATTACCTGCTCTTTGTTAAATTCTGCTTCTGTTGAGCACTGCAGGGCACATACCAGAGTTCTGACAGATTGATTGGGACTCACAGAATGCAGTTTAAGGAGATGAGGTTCTGACCCTCAACTGCAAAGCCAATCCATGCTGCTTTGTGAAATGTGTTCTTTAATTACCAAAGTCATGGCATCGGTATTTTTTCTAGCTTTAGAAGTATATATATATGTATGGCATTTATGTAAGTTTCTATAGATACATGCTAAGCAAAGTTATACAAAAGAGTGTTAATTATGCTGGAGATTAAAACAAACAAACAAAAAAATCCAGAAACTGCATTTTGAAACTCTGAATTTTAAGTTCTTTTGAAGAATGCAGTTGCTAGAAATAATATAGCAATACAACACAAATGATCAGAGAAGTTAAAATGAACTTGATTTTACAGTATTGCTCTTCTGGCAAAGAAGGCATCTGACTTAAAGAGATAAAGAGGAGAACAAAGTTGACATTTGGGTTGAAAAACACAGATATTAGATTGTATTTGGGAGTGGAACAGGTTAAAATAAAGCAAAAAAAAAAAAATTAATGGTACATTTCAAGTAACGTAAATAAAAGGTAGAACTTGTATAATGTAACAGAAAAATCACTCAAGGCAAGTGTAGTATTTATTGAGGTCAATGATATCTGAATATCTCACAAAAGAAAATGAGAATGCACATGGAGGTATTTAACTTGGCAGTTGTCAGCCAACCTTTACGTGCCATGAAAATGTGATCAAGAAGGAGCAATAATAAGTGATTTCAAGTGGTTTAGTTACCTGCATCCCGAAAATACCTTTGGAAGTGTCTTTGATCTGTATGTCAGACTGAGGAAGAAAACCTTAATGAGGATTGTCTGTACTGTCCTTTAGAAAGGATCTTGGTATCAGTGTTGTGTTATCTGCATCATAAAATAGCAGAGAATTATAATAGTTGGACACCTGAGTCTCCCCCATGGAAAAAAAAAAAGAGGAGGTCTCTCTTGGATATGGTGATATGTACTCATCTGGGTCTGTAATGTGGAGAATAACAGGTAGTTATAGCACCTTGCCAAGAGTGGAGATACAACGAAAAGTAAAAAGGAAGAAGTAAAAAACCCAAAACAACCTCTATCCTAATCAAAACTAAACCAAGATCAATTTAGCACTATTTCTGTCCATGTATTTTATGTTTTACTAGACTTGCTGTTATTAAAATAATGCAGGATCCATAAAGAAGGAGAAAGAAAATAGTTTAACCAGCTCAGTCTTTGAGCTGTTTTCCTTTTTACAGTGTGATGTGATTGTATCCTAAACCTCTAAATATTTCACAATGTAAGGGCTGATGTGCTCAGAATTTCTACTTTGACACTGGAAGTTCAGAGAGGCTCAGAGATATTTTTATTAATTTGGTGAAGAGAGAAGCATGGTAACAGTGTTTCACTTCCAGCAAGTGCTAGCATAACAGGCAACAGAAGAAAAGGTTCAGAAATTGATTCAGTGATTGCTGAGACCTAGTTGTGAGCAAAAAACAGAATACTGGCAAGCAAGACCTGGATATTGGCATACAGCATCCTAAGTTTATTATGGCTCTCCATGTTCTATGTAAACCTCAGCATGCTGGTCACTTGAATCTATTTAAGTGGTGATACTAGATGCTGTTGTTTTTACGTCAATGCTAATTATTGTTGCTTTAAGTGTTGTGGACAACAGAATAAATGGTGTTATGATGAGAACAATGAAATCTACCATAGTTTTTTTCACATGCCCTTTACAAGAGAGGCAGTTATCTTCTGTTCTGATTCTTGTCCTCTTTGAGGACATCTGGCATAATTTTAAAGCTGGAAGAATTAATTAGAGGACTCTTGGTGTTGTCTGGAGAGAACCACTCATGGCAATATTGGTCCTTCTACTGCATGTGACTAGCAATACTGGATAGCTTTGGCACTGGAGAGATGTAGGTATCCTCAGGTGGGTATCTACATCAGACAGGCTCAAAAGTGAGGCTCAGAGGATACTGTTACAGGTGGGAAGAGACAACTGGGAAAAAAAAAATAAATAAAAAAAATGGAAGTTAGAAGTGGAGACCACTTCCTCACAGACAAAAAAACCCAACTGTTCCCTTGTTTCTTTGATGTCTTGAAGTATATACCATATCAGCTGATATATGCCTCATGTTTAGAGACCTTTGAATTTCAGCTCTGACTCAAAGAAATGTGTGTACTGGAACTGAAGTTCTTTACATCTAAATCTTTATGTCTGGGTTTTTAGAAATGAGTCTATGTTTTTCTAGGCTGCAAAAAAAACACCTCTGAGTAAAGTAACCAAGTTGCAAACTGCAAAATACTACATGGGCTAGTTGCAGGGATATTTATCCCTTGGCATTCTCCTTATTCTGTGACTGAAGAAACCCCAACACTATGTTAGACTGTAGACAATTATACCCTTATGCCTGCATTTATTTATTTTTTTTAACTTTTTTCCCCCTTTTACAGTATTTATCAGTCGGCTAACTTTCTACTGTTGCCTGTTAAAGCAAGACTAAGCAGCAGGAAACCTCTGTGGCTTGTTCTATTATTGGAAGCCATTTACTGTCTGATGTTGTGTTGGGAAAGGTTATTCTATGCCAGCAAAAATGAAGTGCAGCAGCTTGGTGAACAGACAGAGGAAGCAGGAGTATTGCTGAGATAACTGTTGCCTTGATCCAAGAAGCCTTCATATGCATGCAGGTTGTCTGGTGAGCCAAAGGAACAGAAAAGAAAGGAGTGACTAGTGAAGTTGTTAATCTTTTGTGGTTTTGATAGTAGCCATATGGAAGGACCTGGGACACTAAACATGGAATTTTACTCAAGATATTGGAAGCATATCAGCTCTTCAAAATAACACCTTTCTAACACTCATCCAAACAGCCACCTTGTCTTCATCAAATGCGTTTTCCTTGAGCTTGCCATGAAAGTTTGTTTTTTATAGCAGCATGGTTTTTATGCTTTAAAAAAACTATCTCAGGTATTTGACCAGCAAAAGAAAACATGGCTAGGAACCACTGTAGCTAAAGCCTCACCACGACAACAAATCTGAAATAAAACTGATTTGGGGTATTTCTTACACTTCAACACAGACTTTTTCTGCACAAAAAACCCAGATTTTTTCAGATTGGTACTGTTTTCTCTCAAATTAGCTCCGTTGGCTATTTTTGACCTGCTCATTCATTTTTCTGATACCTTGGTTGACCAACTGCTGTTCTCTGGCAATAATTCGTTTTTTCTTGGACAGTTTCTTACACCCAAATGTATAGAACAGTCAAACCATCAATACCAGAGTGTGCTGATAACTTGTTCCCATCTCTTTTGCTTGATACAGATTTAGTGTCATTCTTTCCCCAGCACTCTCCTCTTCATCATTTCTCTTTCACTACAAAACACACTGTAAAGTTCCTATGATTTTTTTTTCCTATTCTTTGCCTTTCCCAACAAAAAAATATTGTTCACAAAGTCCCATGCCCTGTTTACCACTTCTGTTATGGACAAGTAACAAATTTCAATACTGCTTGCATTCTTGTTGACATCCACAGAGAGAGGTCTGACATGAGTGGAGAGTAGCCTGGAACTGAAGGGCAACAAAAATGACCTGCAAAGTGTATGCGATGAGGAGAGTCTGAGCACCGTCAAGACATGTAGTGTAGCAAAGAAAAACAGGGAGTGCATGATGATGACTTTCAAATATGTAAGAGACAATATAAAGAACACAGGATTAAAGAGGATTAAAGTGTTTCATAATAGATAGCTTAAGAATCAATAGTATTACAATTGCAGGAAAGCACATACAAGTTGAACAATAGAAAATGTTTATTAATGATGTAAATATGGTTGAATGGGCATCACTGAGAGTTCTGAAGACCAGTAATGATGGAGCTATGATTTATCTTCTCTTGGGGCAGGTAACCTCAATATCCTTTTCATCCATGTCATTAATGGTTCTGTGACTTCTGATCTCTTTTCTATTATCTGTTCACTTAAATAGACTCAATCAAACTGGATTTCACATCATCATTATCCTTGTACTGGCTCCCTAAATGCACTCATTACATCATGAATTAAATTAGATTGTAAGTAACCTTTCCTTAAGGACTGCTTTAAAATGTCAACTCAGTACATGGCACAGCAGAAAAATCTATTGAAGTTACTCTGAAATCTCTCTCATTGCAGAGAAATTCTAAGGCTCCTTCAAAATTAGGAGAAAATAAAAGTATAAGGATCAAAGACAAGAAAAAAGTGAAATTTACTGACTTGTTACACTTCTGAATAATCTTGGATTATGTCACTGAACATTGTAAAGCAGGATCTGAAGTTCACTCTTGCCTTTAATCAAAACTGACTTCTAAAGATCTTTATGAGTGTAACTGAACAGCTGTGTTGCTACAGTACAAGACCAATAGCATCACATTAGGTATGAAGAAACTAAAAATTCCACAGATATTACTTCATGCCTAGTAGCATTAGTCTGTTATTTCTCTCTGGTTTCCTTTCTTATTTGGTTCAGACTTAATAGTAAGCTTGAATGTAAAAACTTCAGATGTAAACATTTCCAGAAAGGAATTGTTAGACTGCTTTTTTTTTTTTTTCCTGCACTACCTGTAGAACATTTTGCGAAGTTAGTATTTCAGGTTATATCTCAAAACATCAAGAGAAAACCACAGAGATAAGACTGAAGCTTATTCATTTTTATTAAATACCTTTAACTATGCGCAGTGGGATACATTCCATGGCTCTAAGACTGATTTGAATTAGAAGTTTCACATACAATTTGTGTGAATCAGTGCCTGATGCTGCTTAGTGGGCTGGCCATTTTTGTGCACAAGTTTTTCTGATGCCAGTTTTTTCAGAAGGCAGTAATGGTAAGGAGTATCTCAGCACCTTACGTAGGGGTTGTCACACTCCCAGCCATTTTTTATCCTGCCAATATGAGACCACATTATCTCAACTACTTTAGGTAAAGTGGAGATCTTGATAACATTGACAGGCCTTCAGGAGCTGAGGTATGTGACAGATTAGAAAATCTTCCACTGCTATTGCTTCTCATGTATCTGCTCCCTAGCCAAAGATACTAACTTCATTCTGAACTGATACCATATGATCTTCCCTAGTCACTTCTAAAGGTAAAAATACAAAAGAAACAGCAAGTTTTAATGGCATTTATACCTGTATGAAAGCCTGTAAATGCTTTTATACCATGGTTTCTGTGAAGTGTTTGAAATGGTAAGTTAAAATTACTTGTTTGCATTCTAATCAATACTAGGACTATTTTTTTTAATTTATTTTTTAATATGGTTCAGACTTCTTATATCACATATATAATTTTTACTGACCAGTTGTTGACTTTTTAAAATCAGTCCTATAGCCATCAATCTACATATTGTACATTTCTTTCCTACAGTGCTTTCTATCAAGCTTCAGATCTAGTTGATGATCCAATAAATACCTCCAGTTATATTTCCATTTAAAACAGATTAACCCTGCAATGAAACATGGTTCTAACCAGTGATCTAATACACTGTATCTTTAACTGCTGTGGATGGAAGTAAGGGAGTTTTTAGGGAAAGGCAAAAGATGAAATTAAAGCATCTATTCAATTACTGTTAGCTTTATTTTACAGAAACAGAAGTGTTCAGAAAGGAGTGATTCAGTAATTCTGATTTCTGTTTCACTTCCTGAGTGAAATTTGATTAATTGCCTGATAAAATATTGCATTAAACAATTATTCATAATTTTAAATTTTTAAACTCTGTGCTTTTATTTTCTGCATTTTACTTAGCTTTATTTTAGCATAAGAATTTCTTCTTTATATTTTGCAGTTTTAAATACAACGTCATGCTTGATAAAAGTCTACTTTAAATCATGTCCATTAAAATAACTCCTACTGTTTTGCAAGTGATGGGAACATTGCTGAAATCTCTTTTTTCTCTTTCTGTTAGAATATATCAAAGAGAAACCAGAGTAAAAAAAGAAGTGTCATTTCTACTAAATGGATTCAAATGTAACAGGATAACACTTTAAAACTATTTTTGGAAATACACCTAAGGGGCTACATTTTTACCTGATGGAGCTCTGTAGCTGATGGTGAGTGATTTTTGTCAAATAATACTTACTGAATTAATGGAATCTGAATTTTTACTTGTCAGTGGTAACCTGCTGTTTTCAGAAGGCAGATCCTGCCTCTTAAGAGAAGGTGGTAATTCAAATCTGAAGGTGTAAATCAGCTCCATATTCATAGGACTAAGCTCACATACATCTTAATTATGTTCATCATTAAAACCACTTCCATATAATCTTCAGTGATGGAGTGACTATGTTTGCACTAATGTACATGAGGGGAGAGTTTGGCTTAAGATATCTTGATTAACTGGACTTTCTGCTCCTAGTTGGCTGAAAGTGTACTTCTCTACAGATGAATACTACATAAAATTGCAATTTATATGTTATAGACCAAGAAGCAAGTTCTGACAGAAAGGAAAGAATACATCCCCTTAAGATATGGCTCAAATGTTAAGCATAAACAACTTGACAATTTATCTTGCTTGCTGTCTCAGTTTCTTTTAAGATTTTCTTTCAGTTACTTAAACAACTTCACTATAGCCACCTATTGATGGTGAGATATGTAGCATTTAGACAGGAGGTGCAAGCTAGATTCTGACATCTTTTGTTCCTTTTGGGATCCCAGTGTGCATTTTGTAAAATTAAGGCTGTCATCTTCAACAGGCTTGATCATAACCTACAGTCATATTCTCTCTGATCAAATTCTCTTTACAATTTTAATTGGACATGATATCCTTCATCATCTAGCTTAAACTATATAAAGGATGCTTATACCATTAAAAAAATTGTAATTACGTTCAATCCTTTGGGTCCTTGTTTTTAAGTTTGACATGCTTTTAAGGATATGCAAGTTTAATAAAAATATGTAGATACTGAGTGTTTATCTATATAAATGCATACACACTACATTTGCAAGATCAGGTATTTAATAGTTAGGAAGAGCCAGTCTGTTTCTGTGCTATCAGCTTGAAACTGACTGTCTTATGTTTATGAGTCAGTATTTTTCAGTTATGTTGCTCTTTTTTTTCCACAGATTTCTGGCTTACTTCCAGGCACGGTAGCGTTGCAGAGGTAACAACCCTGTGGAACTTGCTTTCATCTTTTTTGCCCTCATAGATATAGTGGGTGGAGAATGATAGAAGATGGCTGCAGGACTCAAGCAGGTAAATGTTTCCTTCAGATACTGTTCCTATTTCATCTGTTCCTTTCTGATGAGCTTTTCCATGTATTTACAGATACAGCTGTGCTTCAACAACAGTGGATGTTAGAAAATCTTTGGCTGATCAAAAATTCATCTCCAATAAACATTCCAATTCATGAGCCTAAAGCTAATAATGTGGATTTTTTTAGTCTACCTCTAATGTTGGAAATAATGTTCCACACCACAATAAGTATTGTGAAAATCAATACTGTCTGAAGACTTGGACTTTATACAGGGATAAGCACCACAGAGAACCTGTAGCCAAACTCATCACTCACTGTACAGAATAATGTTTGGATGATGGATCACATACAAGGTATGGGCTGACAGCCTAAACACTGAGTTGAAAACAAAAATAAAATTGCTGCTTTATTGCTTCCTTACATGCAACTAAATGGCAAATAGTAAATGTCCATTGTTAAAAGTATAAAATACCGAAGATCTGCAAGGAAATGCTTCTTGCAGTAACATGTGGTTTCTGGCAAATTTTCATAGCAAAAGGTAGTTTGGCTGATGTATTTTTTTTCAGTGCCAATTGATGAAATTAAATATTTTTTCTTTAATTCATTGATAATCCTTTTAATCTTCATCCCAACAAGTGATAAGAAGTTAGTTCTTCTCAGGAGATGTATTTACATTTTTGTCTTTTTTTTTTTTTTCTTATTCTTCTTTTCCTTTCATTTTGTAGTCTAGATTTCCAGAAGAAACTGAGTATCCCATGTTGCAGGACAGAATAGACAACTGAGCTGCTGAAGACTGAGAGTATTAACCCAGTACCAGCACATAAGGCAGGTAATTTAACTACCACTCCATTTAACAGAATAACAGAGTATTGTGAAAAAAAAGGAATGTAAATATTCTATTTTTTTAATTGTACTAATACTAGGTTCAGATTAGGGCTTTCTGGTATTTCACGATATTTTTTTTCTAAAATAATAGACTTCTAGTACATGTTGGAAGAAAAATTGGTGTCAGACCCAGAAAGCACAGCTGGATTCTGAAAACATCTGTATACATGTGCAACTGTCATGACTTTCATGTGGATTAGCTGCAGGACCTACAAAGCATTCCTGTATACAGGCATCTATATCATTATGGTGTTATTAGTCAGCAGACCAAATAAGATAGATCTGTGACAGTAAGTGCTAAAAATGTTATCTATTATATTAATTTTCCTTGTATAAGTAATTCCAGAAGCCCTTACAGTGGCCTAAGTTAAATAAACGATTATTCAGAATAATTCTATTTTTTATATTTATATTTGCATGTAAGAGTATTGTTTTGTTCTCAATATTCTGAAAACATTGAAATGCTTGGTTTGCAGTCTGGATAATCTGTTTTAAAAAGGAAGAAATGCATTTTTTTTAAAGAAATAAGAGTTCAGAAATAAAAAAAGTCGTGACCTCAAAAGTCCAACATTATAACAGGAAAGGCAGAATTTGGCTCTCACTGAAGCTGGTGGGAGACACATCTGAGATTTTTCTGTTCTGCTTTGTAGTTGTAGTTCAGAAACTCTGGAGGTACTGCTCTATATTTTAATACTTAATTCAAACATAATGAGTAAAGCTAAAGGCTAGCTTAATAGGGCTATTAATCTTTTTTCTGTACAAAGAAGGAGTCAACTTCTACCTGTACTTTTTATTATAAAATGCAGTTCTAAATCCTGGAGATTCTGAAATAAAGTCTACTTTGACATCTTGCTAATAGCTGTTCAAATTGAAAATTGTCTTGTGCCAGCACACCGCAGCCTAGCTGGTGCAAACGATAGATGCTTCTTATTTTCTTAAATTGGTTTCCAGCCTCTGGATTATTTGCTATGCAAAAGCTGCTGTCCTAGAAGGGTTCATGGAATCCTTTGAAGAGACTGGATATGCTTGCATTAATTTTCTCCATGCCTTTTTTTGTGAATTAAGCCTGGCACAATTGTGGCTGTTCCTTTTTGATCAAACGTTCTGGACAAGGACTGCAGTTAATTTACTACCTCTCAAGTAACCATGTCGAAGTGCATTATAGAGCATGATGTCTGAGGAGGTGTTGCTACCATCTGCAATAAGCAGGCACATTTTTAAATTCATGAGCTCTTTTTGAAATTCATGAGCCATCCTCTGCCCAGTTTTTCTTTTGGTTTCCTACAATAGAATACAATAGAATATTCAGAAGATTTAATTGTCGTTTTCTTCTTCTGAAAGCACATTGCCACATCTTTTAAAATATAAAGCCAACAATAAAAATAAAATACATACATAAATACAAGGTAAAACAAGCATATGTGAATTATGGTCTTCCTCCTCAACCACAATTCTTTCTTCATTCAGTCCATTTCCAGCTGAAATCATGGGGCATATGCAATTTCCATTCATTTTATCAGCTTTCAGTTACCTTGGGTTTTTGTTGGAGGTGGTGGTGGTTTGGATTTTTTTATAGCAAATTATTCTTCTCTGTGATATGTTCCAGTGACAAAGTATTGGCCTGTGCTCATACACTAGACACGGGAATTGTACTTCATTGTCAATATATAATGATGAGTAAAGGTGTGCCCTGATGTTCCATCCCATTCCAGTGTCTGTCCAGTATTTCTTCTGATAAATCCCACCTGGCTTTCACACTGGGGAGTTTTCCTGGACTCAGGAGAAGAATGTATGGACAGCAGTAATAATCGAGATAGTTTAGTGGACCCTTCTAACTACAGGGCTGAGTTTTACATGGACATTTTGTGGACACCACCAAAATGCTTTTTACCCTGTGCATATCCTGTGCTACTCAAATCATTAGGAGACAAAGACAGAAAAGCAATTATTCCTCACATCTATGCAGGGCAATGTGGGTAACAGACTATACTCTAGGGATTGGATGGAATTCACTGTATATTGACATACGAATTTTTCATTTTCGACTCATTGCAAAATCCTTCTTGGTAACTTGATTATCTTTGTAAAAGACAATAACAATGCTCTTACAAATGAGTATTAATGCTAAAAACCTGAACTTTTATATATTGACTACAGAGGCATTTTTATCAGGGGACATTGGGAACAAAATCCAGAATGGTTTAGAGAGCTGATGGGATAATAAGAATCATTATTAGCTTCAGTACAACAGGTCCTGATTTTTTTTTCAGTGTCACAGTTGACTGTCTTTAGTCTCGCACTAGATTTTTCAGTGTCACTTAGACTGAGATGTGAACTGAATAAATACAAGATGTGACAAAATTGTGGGAGAAACTGGAAATTGCCTGGTTTTCTGTAACACAGCATTAAATAAGTATAGCCACAAAATATCAAAGATAAAGAAAATGAGCAATGGGGAAGGGTTTTGAAATATGACTGACTGGGAAGCATGAGAAAATTACTCAAGTGCCTTAAAGATAGAAATAAATAAATTAAAAAAAAAAAAGAGCATCCAAAACCAAATCCCTACCATCTCCACCAGTTCCAAAGCAGAGGTTGTTCATCTAAGAGTGCAAATTCTGCATCAGTGAGACAATACTGTCAGAAGAAGCTGTAAAATTTGAAACATCTTATATCTAAATGTTAATTGAATATTTTTTTAATAAATCTTAGAGATATTTGGGGGGGGTTATAATAACAACTATAAAATTTAGAAAAATTAAGGCTGGAAAAGGCTGAAAAAGACATGTTTTTTCTATGTTGGAAAAATATTGGTGTAAAAAACAAATAAAGTAGTTTTATTGTCAAACAATTTTTCCAGTCTTTTCCACAGGAAAAGCTGATTGAAGTTTGTTTTGGTTTTTTTTTTACCAGCTTTTCCATTAACATACTCAATTTTCTATTTCAGTGTATATGGTAGTACTATGGTAATGGCCCAGTACTGTAGACAAGATACAGACTGAATCAAAAAGAAAAAAATGCAGAAGCTTCCAATATTAAGATAATATGGAGAATCAGAAGTGACCATGGCCTGGACTTGTATTGGCAACAGAAATTAATCTTTCACCCAGTCAATTTCTACCTATGTTAGACCCCTTTTTTTGAGGAAGAAAAAAAAAAATAGTCTCTTACAGTCTCCCATATTGAAACAACTTTGAAGAATGATGTCCAGAGCAGAGATTTCCATTGCTCTGTGGAAATGTTACTGAAAAATTCATGGATCTCACAATTTTCATGGACTGCTGGCTATTGAGGAAACACTTGTCAAGGTGGTTGCACAGGCTAAGCAGACTTTTTCCTAAACTCTGTGTTAGTGAACTGCCTGTGCCTTATGATTGAGACATTTTCTGCTTGTCAGTTCTGAATACACAGATCCAAGCAGCAATACAATGCCAATGGGCTCAAACATTATATTGCTTTGCAAAGAGACAAAGGCTGGATGGAAGTGAACTTTCCTACTAGTCCTGCCCCAGTCCTAACTGTAGTGAAGTTCACCAGGAACCACTCAGTTTGGTGAATGAAACAGGGAATGTTCTTAATCTCTTTAGCTGTTGTTTTTCCCTTGATCACAGAGCAAGGCAATCCATGAAGATGCCCTAAAAAAACAATTGTGGACATACCAATATTAACCAGTGCTATTCTGCTTTTTGTAGAAGACAGATTGTAGACACAGATTTGGAAACTGGTTCAGTTGAAAATATATGGGACATGGGATAAATTGAGTAACGTCATAAACTAAAGAAAATTGCCTCAAAGTAATAAGCAGGAAAAGATCGTTATATGAAAAATGTTGAAATTTTTGGAAAAGGAAGTAATGAGATTTTTGTGTGTATATCCATTCAATGTATATGAATTTAAATACTTTCAAGATGCTCTATGAAATCTTTGGATCAAACCCAACACAAAATCAAAGGATTACTCGGAAAACTCAGACCATAGCAGACATAGGACGTGACTGACAAAATCCAAATAAATGAAGGCTGAGTATCTCACAGTTTTCTTCCAAGAACCATGTCGATGAAGAATCAGGACTATAAAGGCAGATCCAAGATTCAGTAACTTCTTTGACTACTCAGGGAGGCAACCTGTTACAAGTTGTATGAGTGCACTGTTTGAGCTATGACTGGCTCAGAAGCTGTTTCCTTATCCAAAAGGCAC
The DNA here is from genome assembly GCA_020745705.1 of Hemiprocne comata. Classification (NCBI taxonomy): domain Eukaryota; kingdom Metazoa; phylum Chordata; class Aves; order Apodiformes; family Apodidae; genus Hemiprocne; species Hemiprocne comata. The sequence continues at coordinate 37,057,135 of CM036590.1, read as the reverse complement.
AGGTAGCAAATAGTAACTGAAAGTTTCAGTGCAACTCCATCAGGAACAGAAAGCAGTCTACAAAGCTGTGTTGACTTCATCTGACACTGAGCCAAACTTCTCACAGATGTACTACTGGGGTGAGCCTAGCAAATGTCTGGGCTCCAAGACTTCTCAGGGATCCTACTGACCCCACACTTTTCAAGATTTTGAGACCACTGCTGGCTTATGCCTTGGGGCTATCAATACAGATAACTGTGACGAGGACTGTGAGTGCAACCAAGGACCTGGCAGTAGGAGTGTGCTGATAAATTTGCATCCAGATTTGAGCACTAATGCAAGGGAAGGAAAGTTTGGGTGTGTGATTTGATTGGGTTTTCTCTCAGCTTGATAAAATACTGAATACTTGATAAAGATACTGAAAACTTAGAAGTGATTCTGTTTTCAGATTTGTCAGAAACATCTATGGTCTCACACATCAGAAATGAACCTAAGATAGAATTCAAAGCAATTTCTCTGAATACAAAGAAATTAAGAACAGAAAAAATGCAAGTCACATTACCCAGAGTATCCCAAGTGAAGACTGCCCAGAGGATTCTACACTGGCAGTATGATATGAAGAAGTTAACAGTTTATGTATTGTATGGTAGGTAATGTGTTTAGAGCAAGAATTCAAATTACCTCTTGAACAAAGTAATATCCTCAAAAAAATCAATTCACAGAATCAAGTTTGAAAATGTTTGCAAATCAACAGCATGCAATTAATTAATTAGAAGTGCATAGAAATTAGAGGATTAAGCTTATTTTAGAATGCCTCAGCATTTCTTGGCTTGTATTTCAAATGATGATTGAGTCATATTTCTAAGCATTCATAGGCTGATTCCATTCATATAGCTTAAATGGTTTTTCAGCTCAGGTTAGAAATCCCACAGCCCCCAGGAACAAAGTAGGAAATTTAAGAGAATAGCTTTTCAGCTTCATGGTATCTAAGAATGAAAGCTCATTCTCATTTTAAGCATATCTACTTGCTGGTTGGTTATTTCTTTCTGTTTTGCAAGATGGTATGATATCAAATGAACAATATTCCTTTAAGTGAATGCATCTGCCAAAATTACTTTACCAGTGTGGAGGGTTTATTCTCTGGAAAGCGTTTAGTGAAAAGGAAGATTGTAATGCCAATGATTACTCTTGCTGAATAACTTATTTTCAAATATGTTTTCAAACACATTTTCAAATTAGTATTCCACAAGATACCCTTACCAAAGTTGCTGTACTTCTTCCAGTCTGTTTTTGAAAGAGGGATTATAGGCTCAAATGGCTGAGACACAGCAGAACATGTTTGGACTTTGCTTTTCTTTCCCTCTGCTCCTTGTCCTTCTCTCTGCTGAAAGTCTGGGGCAATATTCTCTTCCTAAAGGAAATTTTCAACTGAGGAGTACAAAATAATGAATGGCTTGCACAACAGTAAAAGCATTCTTTTTCTCGGGATTCCACATGCAATGGAAGGAGAAGCCTCGGGAAGAAGGTACTTTAAAAATAGTGACTTTTCATAAGGTATTTTTTGTCCTTTTTTTTTTTTTTTTTTCTCAGCATGTCCATACTCTACACTTCTGTAACATTGGTTCCTTTAAAGGTTTTCTGATATAAAGCACTGGCTGCTTGTTCACTTTGGACACGTATTCCTTCATTTTTTTAGTGTACATTGAATACCAATATTGATGGGACCCAGACATTTTCAAAGATACTATATAGTTTTTCTCTCACTGCTGTTTTAATGCACCTGTATGTTGACCTGTAATGTGTCAGTAACTGGTCTCCGTAGAAGAGACTTCCAGACACAATGAGGAATGCTGATATACTTTGCTGGTTTATGCTGTGGCAAAAGGGTATACAAGGGGCTTTAAAATAATGAACTGTGACAGTGTTCAATTATTGCTCTCTAGACCTGCAGCACAAACACATTCATTGTGAGTCCTGGCTCTTTCATACCATAAAAATAGACATACTGCGAATGTCATTACCATACCACAGAGGTGTTCACAATATGTAAAACAGAACACTGCGTAGACTACATGGTGATAATTGTATGGTTTGGTGTCTTAGCAAGCTTAAAAATGCAGCAAGGCCTAAATTAATTTGTCATATTGAATCCCAGGCACAATGCAAATTTATTTCATGGTCAGGTAAGTTATAATATTCTCTCCGAATATTCATCACAAATCTTTCTTATGTGGTCCTGAAATTACACAGGAGGAAACGTCAATTCCAGATTCCTCAGGGTGGCGAAACACCAGCTTTTGGAAGTTTGTCTGCTGCTACTGAAAGGTGACCTTGAAGTATCAGAGCCAGCATTTGCTGCAGCATCAGTTGTTGCCATTTTCACGCTTTGGCTGTAGCTTGCAGCCGTGCTGTAATATTGTCACTCTTGGCAGAATTCCCTATATGCATTAGTATGAAATAGTATATACAAGGCCTGTATACTCAATAAAGATGTAAAGACTGGAAAAATATAGGAAAACATGTTGAATTTGCTCAGTTCCCTGAGCTCATTAAATTGGTTCAATGACTGGATTTAAAATAACTGAGCTATCAGCCCCAAATCATTTTTATGCCAGAAAGAGCAGCAGTGTACTTTACAACTCCAATGCTAGATTTTCCTGTGACATACTGCCCTCTTGTGCATCAGCAGCTTTGTTATAGGGATAATCTAAGAGGGAGAAACACATTTAGTCTCCTAAAATGCAGGTATATATATTGGTATGAATATAACATCTTGCAAAACGTTCCCCAGAGCGTGAGGGACAGAAGGAATATGTAATAAACAGAAATTCTCAGACTGCTTCTTGACCTCCTTTGATATTTTATATTTTTATTAAGAATGAATACAACTTGATTGATAGATAGATAGACAGACAGACAGACAGGTATTGTCTGGTATTGCAGATAATACCAAACCAATAGACAACTGTGATATACTGATGGGTAGGGCCATGCAGAGGGCTGTCCAGGGAATGGAGAAATGAGGTGGCAAAATCCTCATGAAGTTCAGCAGAAACAAGTACAAAATCCTTCAGGGAGACAATAAGGCCATGCAACAGTGCAGGCTGAACAGACCAGCTAGTACACAGCTTTGCAGAAAAGAAGTTTGATGTCTTGAGGAATGACAAAGTGAATACTAGTCAATGATGTACTCATGTAGAAAAAAATAAAACAACCTCTGCCTATCAGGCAGGAGTGTAGCCAGCAGTCTGAGGAAATGTTCCTACACTTCTGTTTGACACTTAAGAGATTGCACCAGAAGCACAGTGTCCGGTTCGGGGCTCCTCAGGACAAGCACAGACACTGATATGGTGGACCAAGAGCAGCAGGTAGTGCCAGGGTGGTGGGGGCTGGAGCCCATGATGGAGAGGTGAGAGGAACTGGTCTTGTCCAACCTGGAGAAGCAAAGGCCAAGAGAAGATCCTAATGCTACCAGGAGGAGCAGGGAGAAAACTAGGCAGAGTTGAGAGAGGAGTAAACTCCCTCAGAGACTAGCAAGGACTGCACAGATTTTGCTGCAACCTGGGAAGCTAGTGGGTTGTCTAGAATCAGGCCTTGATCTTTTTTAAATCTATAGCCACACAAGTCCTGCAAAATTAACATACAGATCATTACTTCTTTTCATTCTTTTGGAAAAAAGGTCATTAAATCAGCAGCACATACTGTGGTGATGTGGCACAACCACTGACAACAATGGTTTGCCAAATGTTCACAGTCTTTGCTAGACAATGCCACCACACTCCAGAGCAACTTCAACTGATGAGGAAGTTTTTTGGCTGCAAAGGTCTGCATCCATGTAATGAATCTGTGCAAAAAAAAATGTATAATAAAAGGTGAAAAACTGGTGATTAAGTCAGGGTGCTTGTGAGGTTGCTGTCCCTGAACAGGAAACAGAGGTTATGTGAACCCAGCAGGAGGATTGTCTAGCTCAGGTTAAAGTGTGTGACAGAGCCATGTCTAGAACCCATGGGGAGGGAACCTAAAAGATGAAAGTCTTGCACTCCAGCTGTGTCCCTGGTTTTGTTAGCAGAGGGATTGGACTCCCTGGCCTGTCCTACACTGCAGCTGTAGCAAAAAGGCTCTGAGTCCTCCAAAAGATAATTCAGAGCAGAAGTCTTGGTTTCTGCTGTTTTTAAAAGAATCCTAGAGGAAACAGCTTTCTAATTTAAGGACCTTTGTTAGGTGCCTAGAATTTTACAAGTTGAACTTTACCAATGTCTTAGCAAAATGAAAGTTCAATGCAACATCCTCCAGTCCCTGGTTTGTTCCAATGTAGCATTCATCAAGAGGGATTGGTGGTTAAGTCCATTAATAGCTTGCTGTCCAAAAGTTTTAAATCAGTGAATGTTATTTTCAGAAGCCACTTTAGCCATAATTTTGTAACTCAGACATCTCCAGTGTATTGCTTTTCTGCATATTTAGCAGGGGATTTGTCACAAGTAATGCTATTCAATTTTAATCCATTTCAAGCTGTGCTTGGGGGAGAGCCAATGTGAAATAAAATAAAGACTGTAAGCCCAGAAGTAATAAAATATATTTCTGAAGTTAGTGTCAAATTCTGACATGTAAGTTGATATATCTCCAGTAGAGCTGAAAATCACTGGGGATGAACTGTTGAATAAAACCAAATAATAAAAGATGCTTTAGTATCTTAATTGAAGCAAACCAAACCAAAACAAACCTTAAAAACTTGTCTATTTCCTTGAAGTAAACAGCAGATCAGTTATTCTACTATAAAATAGTGAAAGAAAAGCTGACACTACTGAAGCTGGTTTTAGTAAGTTATGTTGTTATGCAAATATAATCTTTATTTTATGTATCATATTTGGCCAAGCTCTGCAAAAAACAGTGTCAGTGTGAAACCTTAACTTAAGTGTATAATCATGCTGACTATTCTTGACAATCAGAGCCATTGCACACAGAGGAATTTGGCTCTGAAACTTTTCTAGGTACAATTTGGCAGTATCTTCTACTGTCAGTGATCTACTACTGCACTTGTTCTGCAAAGATATTATCTAGCCTGTGGAGTGAAATCTATTCAATAAGACTGAAGTAATTGCTAAAATCACATTTTCTTCCTGCAGAACACATGGCGTTTTCAATTATGGAGCTTATTTACTGCCTGCTTTCTAATCTACTTATTCTGACTACTAGTAATCTTGTGGAAAGTGCACATTTCAGTTACGGTAGGTTCCAAAAAAGTAGGGTTTTTTTTATTAAAACCTACTCTGGCTGCCAAATTACAGTGGACATTTACAGAAACTAACTTAATGACCTGTTGCCTTGGTCCAGGTGTACAAAAAGAAGCAGCAGTCAAGCTCAGAGAGCTAATATATATGAAGAATTACTGGGGATAAAAGGTCTATAACCCACTATGACGGTGTTTATAGTTAGTATTGTAGAGTAAAATATCTCAACTTATACCAGGAAACATGGTGCACATGAGAGACCTTTGTGTTTCATTTTCATTCACAGTGAGCAAATGTAATGCAAACACAGTTTAAAGAAACGGAGTATTTCTTATTTGTAATATAAAGGGATGTCTAGCAGAGAGAACTTTGCCGATGTGAATACAACCTAAATCTCACCTGGAAATTTTTTAAGTGTAATTTACCTTCTTATGACAAAGAATGATGATGATGGTAATGATGATGATATGTACTTCAAAGAAAATACGCAAAGGTTTAGAAGCCTTTTTATTAGCTTACAGATTTATCATCTGAGGTAACGTTTTAACCTTGTGAGGCTGGATACTCTCACTAAATGTTAATAGAAAAAGCAGACCTATATGTTTCTATGACTTGGATTGCAAGTTACTAAATAATCAGGTCTAAAACCTATGAATATCCTAATTTAGCATATGTTACTTAAATTATGCTGAACAAAATTGAGCAATGCCCTCATCAAATCAAAGTTACAACTGTAATAAAATTAAATCCACCAGTAATACAGAATAAAGAAAGAAGGCAAACTAACTCAGCGGGGAAGCTCAAAACAGGAAATTGCACTGTATTTTCTGATTTTAAATATCTAAGCACTAACAAAGTAAGATTCTTTATATTTTTTATTTGGACAGCAAGGCCAACTGAATTACTGTTTATTCAGTGACTTATAAGAAGCCCATATTCTGTTTAAATCCTCTGGTTTTGATATGCAATGGCTTATAATTCCCAGTCACCTTTGTATGGTGGAATACTTTCAGAGGAACACACTTCTAGAGCTAAAGAAAACATAAGCGAATTCATGGTATTGTCTGCTAGATGGAAGGATAATGTACATCTTATCACTTGAACACATTCACAAATTAATTGTTCACATCTTTTCTGGGCAAATCAAAGCATGTAGTCAGGAGACCTCATAGTACTAAAATATAGTAACAGCAAAAAAATAAATAAAAGAAAAAAAGAAAAAATTTTCAAAAAAGATATAGTAGTAAAATATTTCTTTTCTGGCCTTCATACCATCAAAATTAGAGTGCAAGTCAGTCCTTTTGCCACTGGTGTTCTGTTGCCTGGTATCAATGATCTTTGGTCACTTTCAGTACTTTTGTTTCTTGCCATTTCTGGACTCTATAATTGTCAGCTTTGATCTTCTTTCTTTTTGGTAACCAAACAGAGACCAAATGTGTAGGTTTTCATTGCCACTTTACCACTCAATCTCTCCCTTGACAGCATCTCAGCAAAATTCACAGCCTTATAATAAAACCCAGTAGAGGCTGAGGGATCAGACTTGTTTAGAGTGGTGTAAAAGTTGCCTCTTTTCTAACCAAAATGGATATGCTCTGAAAGTATTATATTAAAACAAAGACGCCTTAACTAGTTTCTATCCTTGCATTCCATATGGCATTAGCATGAATTATTACCTAACTGCCACCACTGCCCCTTAATTAATTTATGCTTCCTGTCTGATCATCAGTTTGTGTTTATATTGTCCTACTTACTCTCAAAATAGTTTTGAAACTGTGGTGGATTGAGGGGAAACAGTCCCTGGACAAAATATATGTTTGATTGACTCTAGACAGATTTAAAAATCTGAGAACTGTGTGCAGTTTTGGGTACCACAATATAAAAAAAACCCTCAAGCTATTGGAGAGTTTCCAAAGGAGAGCCACGAGGGTGGTGAAGGGTCTGGATGGGATGTCTTATGAGGACGGACTGACTAAGGTCACTTGGATTATTCAGCTTGGAGAAGAGGAGGCTGAGGGGTGACCTCACTGCAGTCTATGGCTTCCTCAAGAGGGGAAGAGATGGGGCAGGTACTGATCTCTTCACTCCTGTGACCAATGACAGGACTCAGGGAAATGGCAGGAAGCTGAACCAGGGAAGGTTTAGGTTGTATATCAGGAAAAGGTTTTTCACCCAGAGGACGGTTGAGTACTGGAACAAGCTCCCCAGGGGAGTGGTCATAGCACCAAGCCTGCACCATCCATTTGGATGATGCTCTCAGGCACATGGTGTGATTCTAGGGGTGCCCTACACAGGGATAAGAGTTGGATGCTATGATCCTTATGGTTCCGTTCCAACTCAGCATATTCTATGATTCTATGAAAAATAATATTTTTACAAGGGAATCATATGTACTTAAATATGCAAAAATTTAAGTATAGTATTATGCATACTGACATAATGACTAATTAAAAACATGAAAAATGCTGTAGACTCCACTCAGATAGGTCTGCTTCTTCCATATTTTTGTTCCCCTAAAATTCCAGTTTGCTTATCTCAGCTTCTGAGCAAGAACAAGATGCCATCTGCAGTTCATTTTCTGCTATTTTTTTCTATATTTGATGGTCCTGAGACATAAACAAGAGAAAGGTGATGTAGATGGACTGAACTTATGGAACAGCAATAGCTCTTAAAGGAACAAAAAGCTTTTTGTCAAGTACTGCTTTTGACAAGTTTCAGAAGCAGGAATGGAGGCAGAAGTGGAGTACATCTCGTTTCTCCAAGCATATTAAAGCCTGTGATCAGAAGATTACCAAGTGTCATGGTTTGACTCTCAAACCAGAACACCAAGACAAGTGTACTGTCAGTCAAGACTGGTCCCATCACTTCTTTGGAGCATATATTCAGAATCTGGTAGCCAGCATTGTCAGGATTTTTTTCTTCTTGTCTGTCATGCTTGTGCACTAATACACTCATAAGGAAATAAAACCCTTGCAATATTTGTAGGTGATTGGCATGTCCTCACTTACATTTGTTCTATATGACACTTGGCATTTAAGCACTAGAACTTTATTCAATATAGCTGTTATTTTTCTTCTGGCCAATGTAGATTTTATATTGTTTTTCCATTAAAGAACGCACAAAGAGAACTTCAGTGTAGCTGCCTTCCTGGCTTAAATTTAGTGAAAGTGAGCAAACAAATGCCTTCTAACACTAACACTTCTTTATGGACTTACCTATAGTTTATCCTGTTTGTATTACTGTTTCGTTAATGGCTGAATTAAAATGAATCATAGACTCATAGAATATCAGGTTGGAAGGGATCTCAAGGACCATCTGTTCCAACTTCTCTTGGCAAAAGCAAGGTCTAGACAAGATGCCCCCAGCACCCTGTCCAGCTGAATCTTAAAAGTGTCCCATGTTGGGGAATCCACCACTTCCCTGGGGAGATTATTTCAATAGCTGATTGTTCTAATTATGAAAAAATTCCTATTGTATCCAACTGGAATCTCTCCAGGAGTAGCTTGTACCAAATTAGCCCTCGTCTTTTCCATGTGACTCCTTGTAAAAAGGATGCCTTCCATCTTCTTTTAGATGCTCTTCAAGTACTGGAATATGTTGATGAGGTCTCCTCTAAGCCTTCTTTTCTCAAGGCCGGACAAACCCAATTCGCTCAGCCTTTCCTTGTACGACATACTTCCCAGTCCTTTGATCATCTTTGAGGCCCATGTCTGGACCCTCTCCAGCCTGTTCTCATCCTTTTTGTATGGTGGGGGTCAAAACTGAACACAGTATTCCAGGTGTAGCCTGACAAGCACTGAGTAGAGTGGGATGATGACTTCTTTGTCTCTGCTGATGATGCCCTTGTTGGTACAACCCTGTTGGCTTTCTTTGCCACTGCAGCACACTGTTCACTCATATTGAGCTGTTGTCCACCAGGATGCCCAAGTCTCTTTACAAAGAGCTGCTACCAAGCCAGGTAGATACTAGCCTGTGATGGACTCCTGGATTAAGTGCTTCATTGGCCTTATCATCTAGGTTTGAAAGTTAGTAGCAGATGCTTACTGTAAATTTCCCCTTGGAGACAACCCCTCTAATCTTGACCAGAGGCACTTGGTAGAGCTTTCACAATCACTGTAAGTTGACTTCTGTACATTCAAGAATCAAGACTCAAGTAAATAGCTGAAGTTTATTTTTGTAAGACTGTTGACATTCTCAAAAAATTTATATGACTTTCTTAAAATTACATTAAGATTTCAAAACATATCAAACTTTACTAAAATCTTTACTAAAAAACCCAGCAATCATTCACTTGTGTGTCACTTGTGGTTTCTTTGAGCAACCTGATCTAGTTGGATCAGATAATCTTTAACGATCCCTTCAAACCCAAACCATTCTGTGATTCCATGATACATCAAATTCAGTTTAAACTGGGTAAGGCATTAAAATTGTAAAGAAATGGCAGAAAGTTCCTGACTGTTTTTTGAATGGTAGGTTAAAACTGAGTCTCTTTGAAGGAAATTAAGTTCAAATTAATAAGGCAGGAGAAAATGAAGTGTTTGAATATAAAGGAATGTAAGAGAGTAACACCTGGAGGTACTAGTGGATAAAAAGCTGGACATGAGCCATCAATGTGCAATTGCAGCCCAGAGGGCCTACTGCATCCTGGGCTGCATCAATAGAAGTGTGGCCAGCAGATCGAGAGAGGTGATTCTGCCCCTCTACTCTGCCCTGGTGAGACCTTACCTAGAGTACCGCATCCAGCTCTGGAGGCCCTAACACAAGAAGGACATGGACCTGTTGAAGCATGTCCAGAGGAGGGGAATGAAAATGATCAGAGGGCTGGAGCTCCTCTCTTATGAAGACAGGCTAAGGCAGTTGGGGTTGTTCAGCCTGGAAAAGAGAAGACTCTGGGGGGACCTTATAATGACCTTCCAATATCTGAAAGGGGCCTATAAAAAGGCTGAAGACCTGTTCACAAGGGCATGTAATGATAGGACAAGGGGTGATGGTTTCAAGCTAGAAAAGGGTAGATCTAGGTTGGACATTAGGAAAAAGTTCTTCTGTGAGGGTGGTGGATCACTGGAATAGGTTGCCTAGAGAGGTGGTGGTGGCCCCATCCCTGGAGATATTCAAGATCAGTCTTGATGGAGCTCTGAGCAATCCGTTCTAGTGTGAGATGTCCCTGCTTATTGTAGGGGGGTTGAACTAGGTGACCTTTATAGGTCCCTTCCAACCCAAGACATTCTATGATTCTATTATTCTAATGGGTTAACCTTATATTGACTCAAATGTGACATGTACAATGCAGATGAACTGATGAAAAGAAAATCGGGGCAGTTTTGAATGAGCATAACAGCAACTGGATAATCCCAGAAAGCAAGAGTGAATTTGCCATACTGGTTAAAACTGAACTGAACTGTAATTTACCGGTAGCAACTTCAACTTGCTTTTCAGGATGGGCAAATGAGCAGTTGCAAAGTTTAAGTTGGCTACTCAGCCTGTGCTATAAACATGTGCAGGGATGGCAGACCTAGAAAGAACTTGCTAATGAGAATAAACTTTTTAAAAAATGTAAGTAGGGACATATATATTTCACTTCAGCAAGAAGAAGAAAAATTCTAGTGAAGTAAAACCTTGTCTTCAGAAATTACTTATTTATCATCATGAGCATAAATATAAAGATTTCTTTTGCAGTTTTGCAACAGCTTTTTTAGTGCTGCCATAGCCCTTAAAATTTCTATGACCAGTAATCGGATAATGGAGATGACTATACATTAATATATGTCTGCTGCAAAGAAACAAAGCTTTTTTCCTATTAGTTGGTGAAAGGTTCTTACATTTCTACTTCAGATGAAAATACATTTGGAAAAGATGAAATACATTTTGTAAGACTTCTTTCTCAGAAACGTTTTCTCAAGACATCAGTTAGCTTATTCATATTATATTTTGTAATTTGTTAATTAAAACATTTTGTGTGAGCTGAGAAATCCTTCTTGTTTCCTCCTATTTTTTGATAGTCCTGTTTAGATCCTTCTTACTGGCTGGATTTTTAATATACCTGCTGTCCTGGTATTTCTGTGAAGTATTGAAATAATGAAGAATTTGGTATACCACATCACAAAAGAAAGAAGTATAATGTACTTAACAGGTGACTAATAATAAATACCTGCAAAATTAGTATTTGTGAGAAAGTATGACTTTTAGAGTCCTAGTATTGTAGTGTAAAATTTTAACCATTTATGTTCCTAAGTCTTCAAGAGAGAAGCTACTTTTTTGTAAGCATAATCTAGCTGCCTATGTAGCAAATTTTCCATTTGAAAATTAAAATGATTTAACGTAGTTATGAATATTAATTAGAAGATAATTTCTAAAAACATCTTTTGTGTAACTAGGTTATAACTACTGTTCCTGGTTGATACAAACAGGAACTAACTGTTAAATACAGATTTTAATTTTTTTCTTTCCCTTTTCTAATCTAGAAACTTGTTAGAACTGCCTCTGAATAACTGATACACCTTGGCCATACTCAAAACATTTTACAACGTATCTTAGAAACATAATATCAATGACATTTCTCATTCTTTTTCTTCTGTGCTAAAAGACTGTTCAGTCTACAGTACATTATTTGGGTCTTCCTTTCAGAATCTAGCCTGTACAAATACGTGTCTGGACACAGACAGTACAGCTTACAGGTAGGAGACAACCTTGGCTCTCATTAGATAATTACAGCTTCCTGCATGAGACTGATGCTAACTACACAGGCATTAAGTTCTCACATTCCCTTCCCTTTCAAAATCAAAGAGGTCACCGAAAGGAGTCTGCTTGGCATACATCAGAACAAAGTAAAAAGAGCTTTCTCTCAGCGAGGATGGGCATCTGCCTAGGCAAGCCCCTTTCCTCTGTTTGGCTCCTCTTGTAGTAAGTAAGCTTCCACCCCTTTGTAAAGCAGAGTGAAGTACAAATGCATACATAGGCAGGGTGCAGCCCTTCCAAGGAGGATGAGCTGTTTGGTATTACCTCCTTAGTGAACATGGTGCCAGCTCTGAGAAGTCAGTTTCTTCTCTTTCCCATTTTATATGAACCATCTGAAACCTACACCTGTCTAACTTTCTGCTGCTCTTTTCTTGAGGTCACTTCTGCATCTATTGATGGTTCATAAAGCTGATACTGCTCATGCATAAGGAAGCCAAGAGTACACTCTCATATAACAAGTTCTTGCCCTCCAGATGCCCAGGCTCTTACTTATCATAGAGTAGCCGTTTTCTATTTTGAGTCCAGGGACACACAGAAGCAACCTCATTCTAAGTAGGGGAAAGTATCAGACCATAAGAATGAATGACTGGACAATGACCTAGGACTGGAATTAATGCTCCCACCAGGCTACATGTCCAAAGTTAGAATATTAGTGTTAGCCTAAGACTGGCACATGCAAGATAAAGGTAGCATCCTTCATTTTTATACTAGTTTATACCTGTGTAAAGACAGCTAGCTCTTCTGTTAACAGTAGCATTAATTCCTGTTTTCAGTAGATGGGAAAATGTAATATTTTATGAGTTAAAAAATATAAATATTTTTATTGGTAACAAGGTACTTTTTTCACAGGAAGCACAACATAAAATGTTGCTTTTTAAATGTAAGGTGATACGAGAAACAGAAATTCACCTACCACAGAAAATCTTGATGTCACATATAATTCAATTAACATTTGTACGAGAAAGCAAATAGAGGATAACAGCTATGATGAAAAGTAACTTTCCTAGTCTTACTGAAGTTTTTTGCTCAAAAAATTCTTCTTAGATCTGATCCAATTCATGCTGGTAAATTCCACTATTTCTGCTTGATGGGAGAAGTATCTTCTGTTTAGCACTAAGAGACTAAAAAAATCAAGGTTTCACTGATCAAGAATTCTATATCTAACTCATTAGATGTCCCTAAAAAACAGTATCATTACGTATCGTTAAAGATGGTCCCAAAGTTTGAGTAAATTTTTAGGAAGCCACTAGATGGTGCCACATGTCTTGTTACGCCTCAGAAAACAAAGTTCTGGTGGAAAACAAACAAAACAAGCAAGACATAATACTGCTTCATGAAATGACAAGAATGGCTTTGGATTTTATTTTCTATCTTCTCCATCCTGCCGTTTCTTTCTGCTACTTCACATTGAACTGCTCTTTCTCCTATACATTGGGTAAGAGTATATACTTCAGAGAGGGATTGTTACAGCTATCCCATTTCAATTTCACATATAAGATCAATGACTTTCTATTTTTTATCATAACTTTCTCGGAGCTAATTTCTCTAATATGGTCAGATATTTTGAGAAAGGAACAAGTTTTAAAATTTGCTTACTGTATATTATTACTGCAGTTTTTATGGATTGTCAGCAATCAAATTTTGCAGATCAAGCCACCGAGTATTGGCCCCTGCCCAGCACTAGACTGTGTAAGGTAATAGGTCTCCTGGAGAAATATCCTTTAGGGTTTTGCACTTGAGAAACATGGACTATTCTATGAGTTGTATAGGCAGTGCTTTTAAAAAAATAAGTCTGGTGGGTTTTTTTTACCGGCCTCATAGAAAATTGTGGAAAAGTACAGAAGAGCTATGGCATTTGAATGAGGCAGTATGTGCTCACTTTATGCAGCAACCATATTACAAGGTAAGGAGTTGTATTAAATTGTCATGTATGTTCCTTTTGGATCAATCACTTTGAACTCAGTTCATTATTACGTTTAAAGAAAAGGGTTGCACTTGTGCATGGCACTAGAGATGGTCCACAGCTCATTGGCATCTTCTAAGATGGAGATGGGATCTCCTAATGGTGGCAGTACTCAAGGTGTAGAGTTAATTCTTCAGTGAAGACAATTTTCTAGCCATTTAGTTCACCTTTGTAGTTGACATTTCATTGCTTATTGTTAGTGTCCGTGAGATTTCCTGACACATAGAATCATAGAATCACAGAACCACAGAACCATTTAGCTTGGAAAAGACCTTTAAGATCATCAAGTCTAACCTTTGACCCCACTCTTCCACGTTCACCCCTAAACCACATCCCCAAGCATCACATATATATGACTTTTAAACACAACTAGGGATAGTGGCTCAACCACCTCTCTGGGCAGCCTGTTCCAATGCCTACCAACCCTTTCAGAGAAAATTTTTTTCCTAATGTCCAGCCTAAACCTCCCCTGGTGTAGCTTCAGGCTGTTCCCTTTTGTCCTACCACTATTTACATGTGAGAAGAGACCAGCACCTACCTCTTGTGAGCAAGCTCAGGATATGTGGGATAAAAGAATGGACAGTTACGTGGATTAAGAACTGGCTACACAACAGAGCCCAAAAAGTGTTGATCAATGGTGCAGAGTCCATCTGGAGAGCTGTAACTAGTGGAGTCCCTCAGGGATCAGTGCTGGGTCCAGTCCTGTTCAACATCTTTATCAATGACCTTGATGATGGGACAGAGTGTCTTCTCAGCAAATTTGCTGATGACACGAAACTGAGAGGATTGGCTGATTCATCTGAAGGCTGTGCAGCCATTCAACAAGATTTGGACAGACTGGAGAGCTGGGCGAAGAGGAACCTAATGAGGTTCAACAAGAGCAAATGCAGAGTCCTGAACCTGGGAAGTAACAACAAAATGCACCAGTACAGGTTAGGAGCTGGTCTGCTAGAGAGCAGCTCCGTGGAGAAGGACCTTGGAGTCCTGGTAGACAACAAGTTATCCATGGGACAACAATGTGCTCTAGTGGGCAAGAAGGCCAATGGTATCTTGGGGTGCATTAGGAGGAGTGTGTCCAGCAGATCGAGGGATGTTCTCCTCCCCTCTACTCAGCCCTGGTGAGACCTCACGTGGAGTATTGTGTCCAGTTCTGGGCTCCCCAGTTTAAGAGGGACAGGGATCTACTTGAGAGAGTCCAACAGAGGGCTACAAGGATGATTAAGGGACTGGAACATCTGCCTCATGAGGAAAGGCTAAGAGACCTGGAGCTTTTCAGTCTAGAGAGGAGAAGACTAAGGGGGGATCTAATTAATGTCTATAAGCACATGAGGGCTGGTCATCAAGAAGGCAGGGACAAACTTTTTTCACTTGTGCCCAGTGATAGGATGAGGGGCAATGGATTCAAACTTGAGCACAGGAAGTTCCACCTCAACATGAGGAAGAACTTCTTTACTGTGAGGGTTACAGAGCACTGGAACAGGGTCCCTAGAGAGGTTGTGGAGTCTCCTACTCTGGAGACTTTCAAGAACTGTCTGGATGCCTTTCTGAGTAATCTGCCCTAGTTTTTGGTCCTGCTCTGGCAGGGGGGTTGGACTCAGTGATCTTCAGAGGTCCCTTCCAACCCCTAACATTGTGTAATTCTGTGATTCTCTCTACAATGTCCTTTCGGGTACCTGTAGAGAGCGATAAAGTCTCCCCTCAGCCTCCTTTTCTTTAGAGTAAATAGTCCCAGTTCCCTCAGCCGCTCTTCATAAGACTTCTTCTCCAGGCCTTTCACCAGCCTAGTTGCTCTTCTCTGCACCTGCTCCAGCACCTCAATGTCTTTCTTGTACTGAGGGGCCCAAAACTGAACACAGTACTCGAGGTGGGGTCTCACGAATGCCGAGTACAGGGGGAGGATCACTTCCCTGCACCTGCTTGCAACACTATTTCTAATGCAAGCCATTGGCCTTCTTGACCACCTGGGCACACTGCTGGCTTGTATTCAGCCACTTGTCTATCAGCACCCCAAGGTGCCTTTCCTCGAGGCAGCTTTCCAGTGACTTTGGCCCCAGCCTGTAGCATTGCATGGGGTTGTTGTGGCCCAAGTGCCTTACTGCTGTGGATTCATTAGCAGTGCTGCTTAGTAAGTCTTAAGAGTATGAAGAAGGCAATTGCCTGTTATATATATGCAAAACATTTGTATTTGTTTATACTTTCAACATTTGGGGAAACCCAGAAAGGAAGCACCAATTCTTTTGCTAATAACTCCCCCAAAAAAAATTTGGTTTCGGTAGCAGAATCTCCACAACCCACCTTCAGCAGACTTAGGAAGACAGCAGCTGCTCCCTTCGGCCTTTTCCTTGAAGCTCAAGAAATCAAATTCCTTCAGCTCCTTGTCAAAGAGCATGTGTCGCAGCCTCTCTTATCACCTCGGTGGCCCTCCAGAAGTCTTTCTTTGCTTTGCCCGCATCTCTTTGTACTGAAGTCTCAGACTGAACTGGGTACACCAAAAGTGACCTCCTGGATACCAAGCAAGCAGCAGGTAGCAGTCACTTACCTGAGACTGGTTTTCTGTGGTCCACCTGTGTGCCTGGTACACAGTTAGCCCCGTTACCACAAGAGTGCACTGCTGACTCGTGTTCAGCAAACAGCAAAATGATCCATTGAGATGCCTTCGGTTTGATCAGAGGCATAACTTCAGATGAGCAGAAAGGTTTCCAGGGAAATGCTTGTATTTTGGCCAGGCCTTTCCTCACGGCAGCTTCTAATGCTGCTGTGCATTGAAACAGGTATTTGTGACCTATTTGCATGCCAGTGACTATTCAGACTTCATGCATGAAACAGGACCTGTAAATCAAGCCTGATGAGTAGTGTGAAGGAGAGAGGCCCTGGAGCAGCCATATTTTAATTTTGGCTAACCAAAAATATTTTTAGGAATCAAACTTTTAAAAAGTGATTTTAGGGTGCTCTGGAGATTTCCTGGGGTTCTTTTGCATGTAGGAACAGAAAGTTGATTTTCTCACTAGCTTTAAAACACACTGTAGATTAATATATACACTGGTACCTCAGTATTAGGCCAAATTCCAAGAGCCACACCCTATAAGCAAGACTTGAGGCAGCTCTCTTGGCTAGAAGTGTAACGTTCACCATTTTCTCAGTGCTTTCTATTTGTGGTCTCACAAAGTGCAGTTTTTTGCAAATCACTGCTTTTTTAGAAAGTCAGCCCTAAGGAGAGACATAAAATTAAGCTGAACTGATTTTCACTTGACTAGAGGTTATAATGATGATAAAAACAGCTATTAAATTAAAAAGCTATGAATCCAGTAAGTGAAGGTCCACTTCAAACTCCCAGTCTACTGAAATGTTCCAAATACTTGGATTTGCTACATGCTATTCTCATTACAAACTGGCTGGTAGCTGTAGGATACTGTCTTGTGGGAGGTGACCTCTGAGTGAGGGTTAAATTTTAAATCCATCAAGATTCAGTCATGTGTGACATACTGAAAAAGCAAAAAACAAAACAAACAAACAAAACCCAAACAAACAAAACCCAAAAACTCAAACAAAAAAACCCCAACAAACGCAAACAAACAAACAAAAAAAACCCCACAACCCAAACCAAATAACAAACAAGACACAGCCTTTACCCAAAGAAAACATCAACCTCGCTTTTTACTGTCAGTTGTGCCTTGTTTTTTTTTTTTTCTTTTTTCTTTTTTCTTTTTTTTCAAGGAAACCAAGCATATTTCACAAATTTTCATCCTGCTGGCAATAATGTGCCAGCTCTTTTTAGGACAAATGCATTCTTTTGATTACCCTGATACTATTCAAGAAATGTTGCTTACTACAGAGGCTTAATGTAGTCTTGTTTATCTCAAATGTTAAAAATGCCTGAGCAGCCTTTGGCCACTTGAAATCCCTTGCTGTATGGCATCTTACTGAGCTTCATTAGAAAATCCAAAGAGTCAGGGAAGTACATCTTCAGGCTGCCGTCTTCACACTTGTTACTTCCTCTCTCTGAGCTGCCTCTTCTACATCCAGTCTTAGATGTTTTCCATCAGCTAACAACAAAAATATGCATTTTTACTATCATATAAACCTATTCAACTCTTGGATTTTTCTGGATAATTTGTGAAACATTTATCTGTATGTGCATTTTATTCCTAAACTTTATCACACCATTAGCTAGACCAGAAATCATCTCTGTTTGTTTTGTTCTAAATTATCTTAGGAACTGAAAGCACTTTACAATTACTACTTCTCAGATTACTACATGCTAACACTGTACTTAAATAGAGGGATTGGTGCAAAAGTATTTCTGCATTTTGATGGCTTAGCTAAAATTGCAATAATAGTAAGCAAATTGTCCAAGACCTCATAATATCACTAATTATATAACAGCATGCAAATGGTCTTGATAAGTAAGCTACCTCATTTTGAACCCCCCTTATTTACCCTTTCCAATGCAGAACACCAACATCCTTTCCAACATCACTCATGTATGTCTCTTATATACAGCACAGCTTTCTCTAATCTCAAATTTTCACTTCTCTTGTAGCTTTGTTATCCAAACAAAATAGTTCTCTCAGAGATTTCTCCTCAGTTATTACCAATGAGACACATAAGTAAAACATTTGTCATAGATACATGAAGAAAGCTTTAAAACATAAAAGCCTACAAACTCTGATCTAGTTGTATGGGACAGATGTAATAGTTCCATGCATTCCCCCATTTCCCAGCCTTGGCTGGGACAAGTTGCTGGAGAGGAAGAAAAATCTGACACCAGCAACGAGTAGCTCAGCAGCCAAGCAGTGTGAGTTGGTGCAAGAGCAGATATGCTGCCTCTTTTCATCTATATCTTGGGCATAAGCTTAGAATTCACCAGTTTTGTCATTGAGTGCTTCTCTAGTGCTGGTATTATAAAGGTTTGAGCAGCAGTTTAAGGATTTTGGTGAAAAACAAACAGTGGCACAAATATTCAGTACATGAATTCAGCAAAACTATTAGGAATGGGGGAAAGATATGTGAGAGTAAGCAGGATTAGGATGACTGTGGTTAAGCAGGATAAAGCTAGTGGAGTAAATTAAATCAATAGCTGAGATGATGACAGGCTGCACAAAACAGAGAGTAAGAGTAGCATGGTCACAGAGTTCAGAAAGGTTATACTTTGAATGAACCTTAACCTTGGAAGGGCATTAGTGGCTGCTGAATCACTTTAGTCATGTGCACACATTCCTAGCTATGTCTTACAACTGTCATAACGCAGAATCTACCTTCTAATTTGCAGTTATTTTGGTAGCTGCTGTCAGCATAGCAGCTTGCATGAGTGAAGATCTTCATTAAAAATCAAACTGCAATCATAGTGCACCAGATTATTGATTTTAAAGTTTTAGAAATCAAATAAACACTTCTGATTACTGTATTACTATATTGCATATGCTTCTCAGACTTTGGCTCCTCTGCCTCTCTTCTCTTCTGCACTTTTATTATGATCCTGCGCATCACGGGTACACTATAATCCTGCAGAGGGCACTAATGGTGCACACGAACAGCTGTTGAGCCGATCCGCAATTTCAGCTGCACGAAATTAGGACAGCGGATGTCCGCAAGTGTGTATTTATTCATTCACTAGTGCCAGACCTATCTGGTTTATTGATGCTAAGGGCCTGGTGATGCAATCACACCTGACCAAATAACCTTAGACATTAAGAAAACTGAACTAAAATAACATTCAAGTAATCAAGTACTTCAAAATGTGTGAACCCATCCCAAATAATTATTTTCGTACTTAAATGACAGATCGACTTTTAAAAATGTCACTTGTGCTCTACATAAAGATAGTATATATCATAGGACACACTTGATGCATTCTCTGATGAACATTCAAAGAGAAGGTTTGTTTCTATTTCCAGATCTGTTTCTGAATAGTACTTTGACTTAAGGCAAGTGACTGCTTAGTTCCTGTATGTCAGTAAATTGGCTGTGATTGCTAGTAAAATGGTTTATAATTCTTGGACGGAATGCCTTTTATTAGTATTAGTATTAATATTTTAGGAAAATATTTTGGCATCTACAGCCATTGACATTTTTGCTGTTAGGCTAATTTCTGTGGTGTTTAGGACAGAAGTTTTGGATCAAAAGTGGATCTTTGGAAAGTTTGATTATTCAAGTAATTTGTCTCGTTTCTTCCTGCAGACACAAAGTAGCAGCCAAAACCACAAGCGTGCATCCTGGAAGCTTTTTGCTGACATCAGATGTCTGTCATACCTACTTTCCTGGTGCCTAAAGATGACCTTTATCATAACTATGATAAAAAGAGTAGAAAAAAAATTATAGAAGGAAAAAGTTCTAGGAAATTTCTGTTCATACTAACTCCAAGAAAGTTAGGGGATGATTGGATCATAGTGTTCTGTACCATCCACAGCTGAATGATGCCGAATGAATTCCACAGGTTTTTTGCATATTTAAATGTGAATAACTAGCTACTGGAATATCATTACAAGATGGCTTCTGTGAGAGACGGACTCTATTATGGCCTTTAATCGCTGGTTTGCGACAGCTTCTCTATCATTTTATTAATGAATGCATTTATTCTTGTGTCTGAAACATATACTCTTCTAAGGTCAGAAATTAATTCAGGAAGTTTCTGTATTGCTTTACCAAGATCAATCCCATCTAGATTCAGATCTAGACCTAGATCACAGAATCACAGAATCACAGAATCTGCCATCTGATCCTAAAGGAGGGAGCGCATAATATTTTACAAGTCTATTCCAATGCTTCTATGTGGCTTATGTAAGGTTTATTTTATGCGATTGGCTCCTGACAGCCATTCATAAAACTTGCAGCATTTGCTATCCAAATAGCTTCCAGCCACTGTCATTATATCCTCTAGCATATCTGCTTACATTCTTCTGTTGTCCTACTTCCAGATACCATTCGTCTTTGAGCACACAGTCTCACTAGATGCATCATTGCTTGCTCTGCTGATATCTTCATTGAAAGCATTCAGATATTAAAAACAGCAGGTGCCATTTAAACAAAATATCTATGTGATGTGATATCCTAAAATTATGCAGGTCTGGTCTAAACATGCTAATCTTAAACATATGCATGTTTGTTTACTCACTGACCATATAGTTTTTACCAGATTATTGTTAGACTATTTAAAAATTAGTTAGCTTGAAGAAAATTAACCAACGTGTCCATATTAACCATTTTACAGTTCCACTGTTCAGGTGCCTGAAGTGATCTTTTCACAACCATTAGATCCTCATAAATCAGCACAGTCAAACAAGGGGGTGGACTCAGCTGGCCAATCCTGCTTCTGTGCTTCTCCATTCCATCTTATCTCCCTTCCGCAGCCTTGTCCCCTGTGCAACATTGGTAAGAGTATGACTACAAAACTGGGGTGAGGAAACTGATCTGGGTCAAAAACTAATTGAGCACAAGACATATATAAATGCTTATTGCAGTCTGTAGTTGCTCTGTACATTCACTATGAAGCTCCACAAACAATTATACTGGTATTAAGGAATAAAACAGCATAGCAATGAAAATAAGTACAAAGACCAGTCTGTCTCTTTTGGGCAACTACTCAGGCTCCAAGCATTTGTGAAGCTTCTTTTTTTACAGCACCTTAGACATTATTGCCCAGTGTGGCCTCAGCTTAAGGTTCAGGAATAATACAGCTAAAGTATTAGATATCTTCTTATTACGGTGTCACATTGATCAGCATTTTATACCTGCAGGCTGTAAGACTATTACAATAATCTTGATTCCCTGAAAACTTCAACAGGTAGTACTTCCATTTGATATAAAAAGAGGACATATGCAGCAGGATTTTTTTATGAAACATATACAAATCAATTTCAAGATACTATTTCACATTAATTTTTAACAGTGGGTGAACAAATCAAGTTAGGATTATCAATTGCTGGATTTTTTTTGTTATGGACTTCACTGGCAGTAGTGTGAACATCAATATCGTGGAAGAGAAATGCAAAGTTACATTATGTTCAATATAAAATATTACTTGTATTAAGCCCAAATAGACTGAGAAATAGAAGAGAATTATGCTTATATCTCCTTTAAGGTTTGTTTCCTTTTGCATAATATAGAAGGTATATCAGAATTTTTCTGAAGGATCCTGAATCACTGTGTTTTTTGTTAGAGGTCCTTATAACTTTCTTATAGTTAGCATTGTTATATTATACTTTCACCTGGCAACACCTGCATTACAATTTTTTTTAAAGTGGCTTAAATATGAGTCATATTGTTATAACACAATTGCATTACTTTCCAGGCTAAGATGTTGAGCTTGCAGAACACAAATGAAGTCAAGCCGGAAAGAAGTAGTGAGTCACTTGTTCTAATAAATACCTTTTTTAAAGTGCTAGGAAAAAATATCTCCAACACATTAAAAGCATCCACAGAAAGGGTAGTGTTTGGTGTATAAATTGCAGAGCTAGATAATCTGAGACCAGAGTAGTTCTAACTTTGTTGCACTTAATTGCAATGTGACCTTAAATTCCATCTGCATAGTACTTTCCATTGATTACCTGTAACTGAGTAGTTCATCTCACTGAACCTTAGCTGTCTAAAAGCCGGGCATCTCTTTTAAGTTATTCATCTGGATTGCATCTACCTTTTGTCAATCCGGACATAACTGCACCATTCAAATGGGACTAACCTCCTTGGGAGCACTCTTTATTGTCTGTAGAAAGAATGCAGCTTGAACAAGACTCATCTTTTTAAGCTAGGTAAAGTTTAGTGAGCTAAAAATCATCCTAATAGTTCCCTGATTAATATTCAGTTTCTTTATGAATGGATCCTCTAAGAATTCCAGACGTTGTTGACTTAGAAGCATGAAGTAGCAGTGCAATTTAGGTTGAGTATTTTGTCTTTAGGGACCTCTTTTTAACTCCCCTGATGCAAAGTAGGAATATCTGCCTACTTTTGTAAAACAGTTTCTTTTTCATGTTTGGGGTTTTTTTTGCAATATAAGCAATAAATGCTAAACAAATTTAAAGCAAATGTGTTTTAATTAACAGGAAGTTTCTTGACTATCAATTCTGCACTGATATGGATCTGCATATTGACAGTGACACATGGTAATTACTGACATGCATTTTGTAAGGGCACAAGGGCTACATACTGCATTCTTAAAAACAGGCTGTGTTCCTATCCAGTCTGACTGAGATTTTGGCTTAGACTGCAGTGCAGAATGGGATCCCAAGTCTACATGCTTAGGATCAATATGAATATTTATTTTAAAAAAAAAAGAAAGAAATGCACATGTTGAAAAACAAAAACCTCGCTTCTAACTGAAATACATCAGCTGCTTTAGCAGCTCATCCCTTTGGGATATCTAAAGGCAGTAGTTTGTATTATGGACTAATGGGCTGCAAAATTTCAATGTAATGACAGGATTTTTTTTCTGGCAGATTGACAGAATTTTGTTATTTTGGGGAAGGCTGCAGGGGTAACCACAGCATAAAAGTAAGGTCAGCTCCAGTCAGACAATTTTTAGTAACTGGAAGATTGTGATGGTTGCCTGGCAACTGCATCAGACATAAACTAGCATTTCCAGGTGACTTGGGACACTTACGGCTTTTTCTCTTAGTATGTTGAGAGGATTGCCTTTTAAAACAGTCTGGCAGTCAGAAAGGAAAATTAGCTATGGTTATCTGGGCCCACAGCAGAAGCAGAGACTGACTGATCTGTGTTTTCCCAGCACGTTTTTGCCATGCTTCCATTAAGTGTTGATATATCATCTAACTACTGAAATTAAGAGACACAGGCTTGATTCCTTTGCTGCATTTAGGCAACATATGTAGGCTCAAAACATGTCTCTAGCTTCCCAGCATCATCGCCTAACCGTTTCCTTCAGCCTGCAGAGAACACTTAACCGGGTCATGGTGGGACCCATCCTATACACAACTCCATCTTTTCTTATGCATCTGTGGGAAATGACTACAGAAAGCAAAGCCCTCTCTTCTCATCAAGGAAGGATGCTTGTAAGAATGAGAAAGTTATTTAACTTTTAGAACTGCTCTGCTCCACTTGATTATTCCCATTCTCTGGGACATCTCTCAAGCTTTTACTTCTCATTGTTTTGTTAAAGAAGTAATTCAGCCTTCAGACTGGCAAATTAGATATATATATTTTTACAAAGGCTGGCTTACTGTACACTCAAAGCCCAGAGGGCCAATCGCATCCTGGGCTGCATCAAAAGAAGTGTGGCCAGTAGGTCAAGGGAGGTGATTCTGCCCCTCTACTCCACTCTTGTAAGACGTCACCTGGAGTACTGTCCAACCCTGGAGTCCTCAACACAAGAGTGACATGGACCTGTTTGAACGAGTCCAGAGAAGGGCCACAAAAATCATCGAAGTGCTGGAACACCTCTCCTATGAAGACAGGCTGAGAGATCTTGGACTGTTCAGCCTGGAGAAAAGGCGGCTCGGGGGAGAGCTTACAGCAGCCTTCCAGTACCTGAAGGGGGCCTACAGGAAAGCTGAGGAGGGACTGTTCACAAGGATGTGTAGCAATAGGAAAAGGGCAATGGTCTTAAACTAGAGCAGGGTAGATTTAGATTAGACATTAAAAAGAAGTTCTTCACAATGAGGTTGGTGAAGCACTGGAACAGGTTGTCCAGAGATGTAGCGGAGGCCCCATCCCTGGAAACATTCAAGGTCAGGCTCAACCGGGCTCTGAGCAACCTGATCTAGTCAAAAAGCTCACTGCACACTGCAAGGGGGGCTGGACTAGATGACCTTTAGAGGTCCCTTGAAACCACATACATTCTATGATTCTATGATTACTGTTTTGCCCCAGCCATAGGCATAGCATGCATTTTATCAGGAATATCAATACTGAAGCCTTTCTGAATAAGCTCTAAAAGTGCAGAGAAGGTACCGATGGACCTCATTTATTGTAGCTGGCTACCACTGGTGTTGCTTGCTCTTCTGGGATCATTTTATTGTTCTGAAGACCAACTCCTTCCAACTGTGATTTGTTGTTGCTCTCTCAGATCCTCTGGTATGTTCAGATTGGCCGTAAGGCAGTCATGGATAAGAATTTAATAATTTTCATGACTGATTCCCATAAATGTTGTCATTCTCATGTGAAGAATAAGTTATCTAGGCAGAAATTAACTGCATCTACCTTCAAGAACATACAGTAGGCTGTTGTCTAACTTGCTTTTTAGTCAGTGGAAGACTGCTACTAACTTTTACCTACCTTACACAAGATTCAATGAGTGTCTCACTAATTAGTTTAGACTAACTACTTTCAGAAAGCTATGGCTAGGTGTAATGCATTCCATACTTGATGTTGTAAACCCCACTGTCCTGACAGTCTCATAGACACTATGATCCTTTGACCATGACAAATTGCTTATTTCCACAGGGCATCTGGTAACAATTTCACAGATGATGAAGAAATAGGTCTATGGTAAGTAATGTTACTGCTCAATATCTGCTTTGTTTCTTTACTCTTTGGCCTATTGTTCAGTATCTCAGCTCTGACTTTTCCACACATAGGTTCCTTTCTCTAGCCTGTCAGCCTAATCTGGACATCAGCTTTTCTGAAAAGTATTCCTTCTAGTCTTGTTTTCTGATAATAATGTGTAACATTGAAAAAGTTAATGTGTTGCTATTCCATGGTTCTAGCTGATATGTTGTACTTCTTCTGAACCCTTCCTCTTAGGTAACTGTACTATACAATTTCTGAGATATAATGCTATATATTTTTAATACGGCTCCAAACTGCCAGATGCTTAACTGCTTTTAACTGTATGGTATAAATACCAGAAACCCATTTTTATAGTCAAGTTGACCTTGTTGAATCTATTTACTTAGGAAAGTAGTCAGAAAACTTGATTTTTTTTTTCCATTTTGACAATCCCTGTCAGTTTGTTCAGTTGTTCTATTTGATCATTGCAGTGTATTCCCTCTAACATGCTCCACATTCTGGTTACGATATTACAAATTTTATAGTAGTGTCTTACATCACATTTTCAAGAAACGCTTGATCACATATTGATTTCTCATTAGAAATGATAGTTTCATTACACATCCCTTGTTGCAGGCTCAATGCAGAATAATTTAATTGAAAACCAATTACCATAAAGTAGTTTACCTTCAGTATAAGTGAGTTGATGGATTTTGTTGGGGTTGTTCTTTATACTGTTTAATCAATGTGTGTAGAACAAGTAACACTTCAAAAGTAATAAACAAGCAATTAGTCTCCGTACTAGACTAGTACTACTTGTACATTATTTTCCTTCATTAATGACATGCTTTATCTTTTATCATTTCCCAGCCTATTTACTTTAGCCATTATGTCATCAAATTTGACAATCATTTACAACTCATTGATGAGGAATGGTAGGTAAAATAGCATCTTCTCAAAGACCTGTGGTTTATTTCACTTGTCAGTTCATGTACTTTTTAGTAGCAGAAATATTGGGGATTTCCACAAAGATATCAATTCATTCTTCTCTCAATTTGTGCTAGAAATTATCCATGTACGTACATCTTCAGAGTAGTGTCCTGAATATAGCTTGTGTAAAATGTGTTGCACTAATCCATCACCAGTTTTGAAGATAAGATATTTGAACAGCTGCTAACAGTCACAGAACCTAGTATTAAGGAACGTTAATTCTTTTTAGTGCCACCAGCTGCTATTGTTGAATAACCAATGTGTAAAAATAAAATATAAGATTAGTAAATCATATGTACCACATTCAAGGCTTGGCAAGCATTTTTACCAGTCATGTTTGTGCTGAGCAAATATATAAAGTGCATTTTTGTTTACAATAGTGTTGGCAGAATTAGAGACAGTTGTATATGCTTACACAAATGTGCTTCCGTGAAAAAATCTTCACTGTAAGTCTTCACACAACTATGCTGAGAAGAAATAATGAATTTCAGGACCAGTCTGGAGATGAGACAGGTAGTAAATAGGTGGCATAAAGAGTAAGTAATGAATAGGTCTCATTCATAGAATCATAGAATTGTTTGGGCTAGAAGGGACTTCAAAGATCATCTAGTTCTAGGCAGGGAGAACTCCCACTAGACCGGGTTATTCCAAGCCCCATCCAACCTGCCCTTGAACACTTCCAGGGAGGGGGCATTCACAACTTCTCTGGGTAACCTGTTCCAGTGTCTCACCACCCTCACACTAAGTAATTTCTTCCTAATGTCTGACCTAAATCTCCCCTCTTTCAGTTTGAAACTATTCCTCCTCATTCTATCATTACATGCCCTTGTAAAATGTCTCTCTCCAGCTTTCCTGCAGCCCCTTCAGGTACTGGTAAGCCACTATAAGGTCTCCCCAGAGCCTTCTCTTCTCCAGGTTGAACAACCCCAAGTCTCTCAGCCTGTCTTCATAGGAGAGATGCTCCAGCATGATCATGCTTGCAGCCCTTCTCTGGACTTGCACCAAGAGCTCCATGTCAGAGCAGGTTTTCAAAGCAGTAGTTTACAAGCAGTCTGTAAGTACTAATGTTCACGTATGGCCTTCATCACATTTCTGAAAATGAAGAACAAACTTATATTATCCAGGAGAAAAAAAATCTCAGTTATACATATTGCTCCCCTGAATATTTCACCTAAGATACACTTAGACTGAGTTACAGTATTAGACTTTTATTCCTAATCTGTAGTTTAAAATATTTACATTTAGTTCATTACTTTACCCTCCTTTACACATTTTTCAACAATGGTAGCTGCAGTCCTTATGCTAGACTAAAACACTGAGACAAGTTAGACCATGTGGGTAAATCCACCTTGTCTTGGGCTGTTTGTCTTGTTCTCTGCCTCTAATGTTGGACATCAGGGAATAAACATGAAGGATTGCTGCCCTGTGGGGGAAAAAATTATTTCCCAGTACCATTACAGGGAAATAGAAAGTGAATTTAATGGTGTGACGAGACGATTTTAGGTCTTTGGCTACTCCACACATTGCCAGTTGACCAGTTACAATCATATACAAGAGAATAAATTGTAGCATAGAATGTTTAGCACCTTAATGGTAAGTTCATGGGAAGACACCTCAAAGACAGTTTCATCCAATGTCAGTTTTCTCTAATACTTCAGCATGAAAAATTCTCTTAGCTCTGTAAAGTCTCACAATGAATTACTCTTTTAAACCAGTCTACCTAAAGAATAAAGAAATATTTTTTGCATTAAACTGGAGGGCTGGATTTTTTTTTGTCCTCTCATTTTTTATTCATATTAACTTACAGATATATCTAGGACATGTTTTTTTAGCACCAGACACTAACACATTTACTCCTATATTATGCCATAGCATAATGTTAAGTAGACGATGCTCATGTAGAATTCTGATTATGTCAGAAATTTTCTGTGTATGATTTACACTGCACCATTTGAAAAAAACAAAACAAACAGTGATAAACAAACGAAGAAACAAACCCCAGTGAATTAGAAGAAAATGAAGCAGAGGAAACTTTAAGTGCTGGAATGTACTTCAGTACAGAAAAAGTACAGAAATATGTCAGTATAGAAAATATTATTTTAGGAAAAAGTTAAACTATGTGGGAAATTCCTCCCTCCTGCACTAATTTATTCATTTAATGAATGTGCAAATGATCAAGGGAGAAAATATTTCAAGCATAATGGCGGAAAAAAAAAAAAAGAAAATAAATAAAAAATTTTGAAAGGATGCTATGCAGGCAGATTCACTGTGTTAACTGTGTTGTAAATTTAAGAGATTACACATTATCTAGCACAAGATAGACACCCATCTTATGCATTCACTGAACTATTAAAGACACAGTGAAAGGGTTGTTCTTGAGTCTCCCAGTCACTGCATGACTGGCCACATGATTTAGGAGCCTATTGTGCTAGTCTGAGGGCTTGCACTGAGGTTTTCTCATGTTTGTGTGATGGTCTTTATTACAGAAGCATGAAGATCTGGGGGTTCTTACCATAATCAGCTGCTCCAGAAATATGTACATATGATGCTGCATGTGAAACATTCACACTGCAGTTCTGCATACAAAAATATGAATACTACATACTTTCTAGATATTCCTCAGAAGAAGCCCAAGCACAACACTAATGGAATTGGTACTTTGCTACTCCTATCTGGAACCCAGCTACACTGGCCTTGAGACAACCTCGTGTTCTTTCTTTTCCAGCCTTCCATTCAGTATCCAGCAGCTATCATTCAAAGTTCTCTTTCACAGATAATCTCCCAGTCTGTCACAGAGTTGATATTATCTGCCTCTAAGAAGACAGACCTTTACTAGTAGCTTGACAATAACAGAATATGACATTTTCTTGCAAACTCTGTTGCTAGGCCACTGAGAAGTAATATGATATTCCTGCAGTGGAGGCCATGCCTTTTTCACAATCTAATGTTCACTGATAAAATTTACTCAAAAATTATTTAAGTAACCTTAGCTCTTCTGTCTGTAAGCCTCTGTACACAGCCTATGGTTTCTCAAAAGTAATTGTTCCAATAATTTGCTAAATATTCTGTGTTTCTGTATTTTTTCTGTAGGTAGTTAAATAATATTGTTTAGTTTGCAGTATAAGTATACACATTTTGTTTCCTCCTCCATCTACAAAATAACTCTTCTAGGACAAGATAAACAGGTTAAAAAATGATCACTGAATGACCTCTCACAAACACTGATCTTTGGGTTAAGGGACAAACTAAGGGACACAACAAGGCATTAACCTAAGTTTATATATGAAAAATACTTACTTTCTAAACAGCATACTCTATAAATAGTGTGCTTGCTTAAACCAGCTGACCTAACCTTATTTAACATAGTCCTACATACAAATTCAGTCACTTTTTGTTTGCTTCAAACCTCTGGCTACTCCCTCAGATTGTCTCATGACTATCTGAGAGCCTCAAGCCAGAGCCACGGAACAGACAAATATTGCAAACATTGAGTGTCAAGGAATGATTTTTGTCTACACACAGAGGAGAGGACTAAGGATGCTGCAGATTTAGACTTGAAAATAGATCTGTTGAACAGTAATTTGTAATCCAGACAAATATTTTGTACTAAGAACATTGGTACTCTTGTGCCTAGGTGTTAAAGATTTATGAAGGCTTTTAAGGAGATATGTTGATTTTCTGATTCTTTAGAAAGTAAGTGCTATCAGGATACATCAATTTTTTTGTTTGTTTGTTTCTAGTTTAGGAAACATACTGTGATTTTCACCCCAGATCACCTTGCAATTCTCACACTCATCCCTATGTGACATAATGCAGCTGAAACCAGCCCTGGAGCTATTATGTAATGCTAATGCCTTTTTTGTTTATAGTGGAAATCAGCCATTTTCTGCGAATTCTGGATGTTACCATTCTGAAGTGTCCTACCAAATGGCACAGAAATGTTCACTGTTTATTCTAGGAGCCCTGCAAATCCAGTATTCTAGAAATGAAAAAAGAAGTTGTCCTAGGTAATGTTGCTGATTTTTATTTTTTTTACAATTTTAATTAATAATTTGTTCTGTTATGTCCAATGTTCTAGCTTCTGTACTTGAACATAACCTGATATGCAGACTATTTTATGAGTTTGTTGAATGACTGGTAAAAAAGTAATTTTCAAAACCTTTCAAAATTTATGAGAGTGCCATGAAGACACAAGACTGTGATAAGAAGAAACTACAAGTAGAATTTACCGTTCTTTGCTCCTACTGAAAACCAGGGAGAGTTTTACCCTTGACTGCAGCAGAAAGGAAGGTAAGTCACCACTAAACACTTTTGAAAATCTCCATCACGTTTCAGGAAAACCTACAAAGAAGGTAAAAACCCCAGCATTCTGCAGATGAATGAGCAGATGAATTATTTGCTTTAGAATGGAAAAAGCTATTGCTAAAAACGTTAATCACCAATGTTCCCTTTCTAAAGGTTGTTTTTTCAGTGATGTTAGTGATCATCTTTAAGTGGTATTCGTCTAGTCTATTGCAGCAGGCCAGAGAAACAAGTACTGCCATGGGCTTTTTTCTTCTATAAGGAGTAAATTTGCAGACAATATACTAGGAAGAACAAAATGACTGCTTTTGTACTGTTTTGTTCTCCTTTCATGTTAAAATACTTGTTTTTGTGGTCATTTTCCCAAACTAGTCTGAGGGGCTGGGCTCCATCTGCTGCATAAGTGGTGTATTACTTTAAGCATGATGCGTTAACTGCATCTGTCTTTATGCTAAGCTAGAACATGATCCTTCACTCAGAGTATGGGGAGAGCAAAGACAAAAATGTCTTTCCTGACAACACAAAGATTAAGGGGAAAGTTATAGAGAGATAATTTTCTTCTCTGTTGCTATCAATTATACAAGAGTTCAATTCAGCCAATAAGCAGCTGTTTGGACACTCTGAGTAAGGTTTATTTCATGCAAATTGTGTACGTCTTTTCTCTATGCTTAATCTCTAACAATATTCTTTTAGCTAGATAATTTATTTTAAAATGTTTTGACTTCAGTGACAATTCTTTCATTATTTTGAACTTTAGTGTTTGAATATAATAGTGTTTGAATATAACTTTAGTGTTTAGTTGTCCTGGGTTGAGCCACCTTTAAGCTAATTTTCCTTTTACTGATTTTTTTTTCCTTCAGTAAGCTTTCTTTTAACCAGCAACAAGTGTTCCAGCTAGTGGACTGATAACACTGAATATTTATGTTTCTGCTGAGGTTCCAAGGTCACTTCTTAGTTCTGCTGCTACAGAGGCTACCGGGGCAGGAGAATTGTATCTATGACCCCTCCGTAGAGGAGCTGGACTAGACAGACAGCAGAACTGACCAAAGGTATTCCATTCCATATATCTAAGTAAGCTCCAAGGAAGGTCAGAGATCACAGAAGACAGCTTCCTTCCTGCTTCTTCTTCCCTTCTCTTCTGTCCATGGCCAGCATCTGGGGAGGACTCCATCCATCCATCACCGTCGACCCCAGGCTCAGCCCTGACCCTCATAACTCTCCCCACAGCCCTGTCTGCTCTGCTGTTATCTCAGACAGTGGGCTGAGACTTTCGGGACTGCTCACAGCTGAGGAGAGTGCTGGGAGAGCTGCTGGGGGTGAGGGGAGTCAAGAGGCTTTTGCACATTCCTGAACATACTTGTATATAATTGTACATATAATTAAAGCTGTCTAATTTAGTTTTCAATCCAGCTAAGTCTCTCTTCTAATTCTCTCTCTCCTTCCCTACCTGGGTGGGAGGGGGATGGGATCGAGAGCTTGTTGTCTCTGGTTTAATTAGCAATCCTGAGTCAAACCTTGACAACAGTCTTTCAGTAGAAATGTCTAAGTGAAATAAATACACGTAGTTGAGAATTTTGCAAGCAAATGTATTAATTTTTCCTGTGAAGGAAAATAGTGTCCAGCACTGTGCACTGTTTTCTCATTACTTCATCATCCATTTATTTGAAAGGAATTTTTTAAAAGGACTTTTAGACAGCACTGCAAAACAAAATCTAGATGGAAAATTTCTCTACCAAAAGATCTTGTCTATTTTATTTACAAATGTAATCTAATCCTTAAAAAGATTTTTATTATTGTCATTGTTAATCATCTGGGCAATTGTCCACTCCTTTGGATAACACAACATTTTATTTTGCCTGCAAAAGCCTTGGGCACTGCAGCAATAGGATAAAAGACTTTGTTTTCCAAATTGTCATTAATTAGTCATGGTTTCTGACAGAAACATTGAATCTAGACACTTTTTGTCACTTAAACTTATTTTAATTCTCCAAGAAGCAATAGATGTTTCCAAATAATAATAATATTTTAAAAAGCCACAGGATGCTGAGCCCACAGTATGTTAAGACATATGGACATTCATTTCCATCTGCTTTTAATCATCCAGAGCTAAACTAAAGAGCAGAAGAGGTCTTTCAGGCATGGATTTTTTTTTTTATTTTTGCTGTCAGTTTATTCTTTACTGTGTTATTTATAGTAGCTCTTTAGGTCACCATTAAGCTGTTTAATAGGTTAATTCATGGAGATCGGTTATAAAAAATGCTGAAGTTCCTTTTAGGTTGGAAGTAACATAATATTAATTATTACAATGACAGTAGATATAATAGCCTCTAACATGTTTATCTCTACATTAGAGGTGTTGCTTATAGTTCCATGTTAATCAGAACCTCCAAAGAAAGAAATGAGAAAAAAGGGATATTCAACAGTCTATGGTTATAATAGTAGTGTGCAGTACTGGAGCCAGTTCTCTTTAATATCTTTAGCAATTATCTGGAGAAGGGGATCAAGTGCACCCTTATTAAGTTTGCAGATGACACCAAATTGGGAGAGAGTGTTGATCTGCTTGAGGGTAGAGAGTCTCTTCAGAGGGATCTGGACAGGCTGGATCAATGGGCCGAGGCCAATTGTATGAGGTTCAACAAGGCCAAGTGTCAGGTCCTGTACTTGAGTCACAACAACCCCATGCAACGCTACAGGCTTGGGGAAGAGTGACTGGAAACCTGCCCAGAGGAAAAGGACCTGAGGATGTCGGTCAACAGCCAGCTGAATATGAGCCAGCAGTGGACCCAGGTGTACAAGGCAGCCAATGGCATCCTGGTTTGTATCAGGAATAGTGTGGCCAGCAGGACCAAGGAGGTGATTGTCTCCCTGACTTGGCACTGGTGAGGCCGCCCCTTGAATACTGTGTTCCATTTTGGGTCTCCCACTACAAGAAGGACATTGAGTTACTGGATCATGTCCAAAGAAGGGCAACAAAGCTGGTGAAGAGTCTAGAGTACAAGTCTTACGAAGAGCATCTGAGGGCACTGGGGTTATTTCGTCTGGAGAAAAGGAGGCTGAGGCAAGACATTATTGCTCTCTACAGCTACCAGAAAGGAGGTTGTAGCAAGGTGGGGATTGGTTTCTTCTCCCAAGTAACAGGCTATAGAACATGAGGAATTGGCCTCAAGTTGTTCCAGGTGAGGTTTAGCTTGGATATTAAGAAAAATTTCTTCACCAAAAAGGTTTTCAAGCTCTGGAACAGACTGCCCAGGGAAGTAGTGGAGTCACCATCCCTGGAGGGTTTTAAAAGATGTGTAGATGTGGTGGTTAGGAACATGATTTAGTGGTGGACTTCACAGTGCTAGGTTAATGGTTGGACTTGATGATCTTAAAGGTCTTTTCCAACCAAAATTATTCTATGATTCTATTTGCCTGTCCTTATGTAGTAGAAATGTTAGTCACATTCACATGATATGTTTTCACAAATTTACCTCAGTTGCATGTAATTAATATTAATAAAAATGACATTTCTTTTACAAAATTTAGCCACTTAATGGCATAAGCATTGACTACATGTTTAAGCTCATTAGAATTTGCAGTTCTGGGTAGGAGATAATTTTTCTAGAAACCTTCTTTAAGGCTTGATTACTCATTAAAATTAATTGAAGTTTTTCTGCTAGATCAAAGTGACATTGGATCGTTAGAGATGGATAAAGATCTTACTCTTTAGTCAAATGACTTTAGTAAAATGAATTGGGTTAAAGATATCTCCACCTTTATGTGTTTCATCCCTTGCAATTCCTTCAGCCAAGAGATCTCCAAAGAGCCTTACCCACTGCAAAAGGTAAAGTAAATCCTGTTTGTGTAGAGCTAAGAGATATCAGAGAAAAAACTGGAAACATGGAGAACTTAGAAAGTACAGGTAGGGGACTATTAAGTTGGTTTCTTTACGTCAACAGTAAGGAAGATAAGTGGTGTAGCTGAGTCTAGAGATAACTGAGACAGTGTTTTACATAAAAAGGCCACATTTGTCACTTCCTGAGGAAGAAAATAAATCTTGCTTTTTTTTTTCTCAGACACTTTGTAATTGTTCTTAGAATACACTGTCCCAGAAGTCTGTATTTCTAAATTATTTATGTTTTATTATTTATAAAGTTAAGATAAATATTGGCAGTTATAATATCTTCAGATTTCTAAAATATGCTTTAGTTCCTAGCCAGAAAATAGAGGTAGCTCATGGTTGGGGGTGGGAGGAGTCATGGACAAAGGAGTTGTTGTTTTTCTATTCCATAAGTTAAATATTACAGTAACAGGGAGGAAAGAGAAGCCAGCAGTAACGTTTTTGGAGCACTGAAATTCATTTACAAGTAAACCAATTATTATTACCTACGGGAAATTAAATAGAGGGAAAAAACACACTCGGAAGTGGTATTTTGGTCATATGATAAAATGTGGAGTCAGCTCGGGTCCTCGTGATACTGCAGAAAGAACTGAGAAGTATGACAGTTGGACTCAGTGATCTTAGAGGTTATTTTCAACCATGACAATTCTGTGATTCTGTATTAAGAAAAAGGTAAGGACTGCCTTTAAAGTTGTATCACTCATGGTTCCTAGTAGAGAACTGATTTAGCATTATGAGAAATAAGTTGTGTAATTCTTTCCCCTGAACAAAAAGAAAAATGATAAAATATGTCAGCTGTTGTTTGTTTTGTTTTGTTTTCTGTTTTTTGGGATTTTTAAAATAATAATAATCTCTCTTATTTTGAAAAATATTTCATAATATGCAATCTTTCACTGAAGAACTTTTACCCAGCAACTGTTTATAAATTGGTGGGTTGATGCTTTTTTGTTACAAATCTTGCACAGAGTAACTAAAGCCTAAAGGGATTATGACCCAGAGATGCACCCCAGTCTTTTTTCTGAGGAGAGATACCAGTTTTGTCTTGTCTTTTCTGCATGGGCCATATGGAAGAGTTGCTGTGCCCTCTGTAGGAGGCATACATCCCCATCTATTCAGCTTTCTGCCCACACAGAGGAAGCCATGGCAGCTCTTCTGAGGAAGAGGCAGCTGGCCAAGCAGAATCATCCCCTGGGCCACATCCAGCTCACAGGATACTAGAGACCATCCTGGCCAGAGCTCCTCATGGCTGCATTAGTTTGAGCTCTGAGAATACAATAAGCCTTGCTGAGCCCAGGAACTTGCATTTTACAGAAGAACATCCTTGTCCTGATACTTGTTTGGACAAAAAATTAAAAATTGCCTGTTAATTCTTCTGAATATCTTGAAGAAGATGAGTGTAATTTGGATGGATTTCTCTTTATAGTTACTACTAAGCATGTGTCTATTGCTTTTGGTTAATTGAGCAAACAATGCCCTTGATAGCCATTTCCTTTCCCCATAGTCAAAGGCAAGGTAATTAGTTAATTGCCAGAAGGGGTTGTTAACTGCTGGTAATGAACCACTGTTGAGGAAATTATTGCTATGCTACCATTAGACACTGCAAGGATGCTTGAAGAAGAGAAATACTGCTTCTGGTATTTTCATACATTTTCCTGCAAGGGAGTTGTAGCAAATATGGTGGTACAAGAAGTAGGGGGGAGGGGGAAAAAAAGGAGAAAATTATTACTATTTAGAGAAAAAGAAATTATCCCACTGTAAAGAATGTGGCTAATAATGACATGAATTTTGAAGACAATAATCCAAATCCATTCTTAATCTTTCATCTTGAAATATTAATAATTTGATCCAGCAGTGTATAGAATAACAATAGTTTGCTAATATTTACACGATGAATTACAGTGCAATGTATTTTTATGCCATTTATACAGAAGAATAAGAAAAAAATCATTTTAATCTATATGTGATGTTGTAAATAGATTTGGACCAAACCTGAGAGATGGGTGTTCCCATCACAAAAATTATCACAATTCTCAGTAATGACTATGGTCCACATGCCATCCACCCTAAGGGTGTGAAAGAGCTGGCTGATGTCGCTGTAAAGCCACTCTCCATAATCTTCAAGAAGTTGTGGAGATCGGGAGATATCCCTGAAGACTGGAGGAAGGCTAATGTCACCCTCATCTATAAGAAGGGTTCAAAGGAGTTAGTAATTACCCAGGTAATTATAGACACATTAGTCTCACTTCAGTCCCTGGGAAAGTTGTGGAGCAAAAAAAACTTCTTTACTGTGGGAGTGACAGAGCACTGGAACAGGCTGCCCAGGGAGGTTGTGGAGTCTCCTTCGCTGGAGACATTCAAAACCCGCCTGGACAAGTTCCTGTGTGATGTGCTCTAGGTGACCCTGCTCTGGCAGGGGGGGTTGGACTAGATGATCTTTCGAGGTCCCTTCCAACCCCTAGGATTCTATGATTCTATGATTCCTGGGGACTGTCACAAGTCAATTGAAGCACGTGTTTGGGAAAAGCCAACATTGATTCACCAGAGGCAAATCGTGCTTGACAAACCTTATCACCTTCTATGACAAAGTAACCCGCTCGGTTGATGCAGGGTGAGTGGTGGACATTGTCTACCTGGACTTCTCCAAGGCTTTTGAATGGTCCCCCACAGCCTCCTCCCGAAGAAACCGACTTGTTATGGCCTTGACAAGTGGTCTGTGCAGTGAGTGGGGAACTGGCTGACAGACTGTGCCCAGAGGTGATAGTAAATAGTTCCTCCTCAAACTGGGAACCGGTCAGAAGTGGGGTCCCCCAGGGATCGATATTGGGCCCAATGCTGTTTAACATCTTCATAAGTGACCTAGATGTTGAGATGAAGGGCACCCTGATGAAGTTTGCTGATGACACCAAGATGAGTGGAGAGGCTGACACTCCAGAAGGCAGAGCCACCCTTCCAAGGAAAGTGTGAAATTTCCCCACATTGGACAGTTTTAAGTCTCAGCTTGACAAGATGCTGAGCCTTCCCATATAAACTATAGTAGTACCTAGAAAGGTTGGACGAAATGATCCTTGAGGTCCCTTCCAACCTGGCATTCTATGATTCAGTGATATTCTTTGTTGTCAGACTTAGTAATACTCCTGGTATGTATCTCAAAAGAAAAAGGCTTAGGTTATGCTTATATGAAGGTCAAAAATGTTTTTAAAGGCTAAATTATAGTGTAACTGCAACGAGAGGTGCTTAGACACTGGAATAGGCTGCCCAGGAAGGTACTGGAATCACCATCCTTGGAGGTATTTAAAAACCATATAGATGAGGCACTTCAGAACATGCTCAAGTGAGAGCTTTTTTTTTTTTATTGGCGGAGGGGGGAGCAGGGAGGGTGGGTTGACATGACAATTCTGTGATACTGTGAAAAATAGGCATTAAACCTTCAATCAATTTTTCAAGATTTTTTTTTTAGTTATTCATGAAGCAGCAAAAACACATTTATTTTTATTCTGAATAAAAATGCACCTGTGTACTGTATTTCAGATGTTCATACAGAATCCTGTAATAAAGAAATTCAGTATATTAAACCAAGTACACATAGGAAATATCTGGGCAGAGTAAGCCCAAGAGAACATACATTATACTTAATTAAAATTAAGTTTCCAGGTGTACTATGAGTTTGCAAAATCACAGAATCACAAAATTACAGAATGGCTCAAGCAGGGCCACCTGAAGCTGGTTGCCCAGGACCATGTCCAAATGGCTTTTGAATGTCTTCAATGTTGGAGACTCCACAATCTCTTTGGGCAACCTGTGCCAGTGCTTGGTGTTTCTTGACATTCAAATGGTACCTCCTGCGTTTCAGTTTGTTCCTATTGCCTCTTGTCCTGTCACTGGGCATCACTGGAAAGCATCTGGCTTCCTCTTCTTCACACTCTTCTTTCAGGTATTTACATACTTTGGTAAGATCCCCTTGTACCTTCTCTTCTCCAGGCTGAACAGCCCCTGCTCAGCTTCTCCTCATAGGTGAGGTGCTCCAGTCCCTTTCTCATCTTAGTAGTCTTTCATTGTACACTTTCCTGTAGCTCCATCTCTCTTTTGTACTGGGATGCCCAGCACTGACACAGCACTCCAGAGGTGGCCTTACCAGTGCTGAGCAGAAGGGAAAGATCACCTCCCTTGACTTGCTGACAACACCCCTCCTAACGCAGCCTGGGATACTGTTGGCCTTCTTTGCTAGTTTATGTTCAACTTGGTGTCCACCAGGACCCCCAGGTTCTTTTCTGTTAAACTGCTTTCCAATTACATATCATAACCCTATGTACATATGAGAGGTTGTGAAAAGGCAATCGCATTTATAGTAGATCTGGGAACAAAAAATAGAAACCAGCAAGCTATGTGGCAGCCTCCACCTCTTCTGAGTGATTCTGTATGTGTGCAAACAACCCACAGATGTCTCTCCCCTTGTCAGAGCAGGCCTTTGAGATTAGTTTTATATACCATATATATACCAACACAGTCATCTACTAGCTATCCATGTCTGCTGTGTAAAGGATTATAATTTCTTTCTACAGAAAGAAAAGTCCTCCTCTGGCAAAAAAAAAGTGTTCAAAGATTTGACAAAAACTGCACCACCACACCAGAAGAAATATTAATAGAAAATTCAGCAAAATAGTATCATTAATTATAAAGTACCTAGCAAACTGCATTATAAAGAATGAGTTTCTACAAATCAGTATGTATTGCTAAGAATAGTAGCTACTTTTTCATATTTATATCTTCATTACAAATATATTACAATTTATTAGTGATATATTGCTATCTATCTGGTCATATTAGATTTTTTTTAGATTACACTGTAGCTAAACTTCTGGGAATACTTCCATTAGAATTATTTTTTATAATTATGACATAATTGCAATTTATTGATGAATGTTCTCTCAGGATTAAAATGTAATACTCAAGTTCTCAAAAGGAAAGCACTTTAGTCACAGAAAAAACTGGTATCCTTTTGGATAGTATTATTTGTCATTTGTCATTATTTGTAATTCTTGGTTTTGTTGCAGAATAATTCTGAAGCAGATTTTAGCAAATTAGTAGGGAGTTAGTCAACTTTTGTGTCTAGACAATACATAAGAGGACGCACAAAATATTTTATTGAGGTAGCATATTAGTTTACTATATGCCTTGAAAGAAAAGGAAGGAGACACAGGGGAAGCAGAAATTGATGTATAGAAACTCAAAAACTAAACTGACCATAACCAGATCTCCCATCTGTGATCTATTTCAGGCTACATAGACAACAACTACTTAAGATATCTAAATTCAAATACTCTAGTTCTGAGCACTCTGTTAAGTAGTTTTGTGTGATTAGCTCAGCATAGTCCCAAGCCAGAAGAACGTAAGCAAGTACCGAAATCTCACTGTCTCAGTAGCTGTAGCAGCACATGCTTTCCTTAGGTCTAAGGCTTTGGAAATAACTGTTCTCCCCCCAGTAGAAGATTAGCTCTCTACCTCTCCCACATGGCTTCACGAAAGAATTTAGATAGCACTTTAGCTCTCTGAATTTAGACTGTCACTTCGGTTCTCTAAATCCAGCTGTGAGACCCTCAGAAAGCCCTGCTTAGCTGCTACTTAACCTGAAAGGCACTGAAATTATCTCAGCACCAAAATACTCCACCAATAAATTCTTCTAGGTGCCCAAATTTCTGATGCTGGGTAGCTATATCCTGTGCATATCCTGAAGATGTCAAGCAGCTGCGAATGTGACCATGGCAGATTCTAAAATTAAGCATTCGGCTGCTTATCTTGTCTTGGGACTAATCTCATAGACATCATAATATGTCAAAAATCAAATCAGATTTCAGATATCCTATTGCCAGAGGAAGGGATGTTAGGTTATCTCTGAAGAATTCACTCTTAGCTAATTTTTTTTATGAGGTGGGAGGTCTGCCTTCAAATACTTCTTCCAAATCAGCCACACAAGGTAGGTAAGAACCTGAGTCTTCACTGGGGAGCGGTAGAGAAGAGAAACATCATTTTTCCCTGTTTTCTCAGAGAAAAGCCATTAGAAGCTAGAATTAATAATCTAAATTCAAAATTCCTCCATACTGCAGGAAGTCATTACCTTAGCAATGTTGCTTTTCAGCAGCTTTTTCTTTTTCTTCATTGGTCTTTCTTACAGATTGGCTTGGGTAAATTTTACTCTTCTAGTACCTGCTATGGGTTCTGTTCTTAGGACCCTGATTCTTCCCATGTGCAAGAAATATCTAAATCTGGGCTGCCAAATTCACTAGGGGACACATACCTACCAATCAATATTATTAAAGCTAATCCCACTGGGAAATTTAAGTTCTTGCTATATCGTGTCCTGTATGTCTGAACTCTCAGTTGAGTACTGTCTACACTTAGTTTTATATTGCTGTCTCACTGCAACAAATCCAATCCCTGCAACAGCTGTGAGCTTTGTTCTTCTCCAATTTGAATTCAATACCAAATTTTTGTTGTTTTAAATGATAGAGAATCAGGTGTAGTTCAGGATGACAAGTCTTTGGGACCTGACAAAAAGAGGAACTGAGCAGAACTGTTTGGAAGCCCATAGCCTCAGCTGTAAGCTGCTTCAGATAACTCTTGCCTTTCATTTAGTTGCAACATCCCATTCACACCTGCAGCACTTAAAAAATCATAGTCAAATTTTCTATTTTTAAACAATTTTCAGAGAAAAATGTACACATTTTATTTTTTATAGCTACAAGGGTAAACCCGCAGTTGAGAAAAAGAATCATCCCTGTTGCAGAATCTCAAGTTGTGCACTAAGGTGGGTGAATATGAAGTGAAACACAAGCAATTGAAAACCAAGTAAGATATCTGTGCAACATTGGTCCATAACAGCAAATGATGAATGTATTTTCAAGTGTGGTTATTACAAACCAATTTAGTTGAATAATATTTAGAGGAATATAAGGAAAATATTATTTTAGAATTTTTTTTTATTTAGTCGTTTGCAATATGTAAAACACAGTGGAATCTTATTTTAGTTAAACCATAACATGCCCTCATAATAAAGAGAATAGCTACACTTGTTTCATTATAACCTTAATGTTTTCATCACCTTAGAATATATTAAATATATTATTTTTCAGAATTTATATGCTTAATTTCAGACTAGAATTCAGACTGGGTTTTGGTGGTTTCTTTTTTTAAAATAGATCTACTGACCTTTTGATACACATAAACCAAACTAATGCTATTGGTTTGCAGTTCCCAGTCAGATAGAATAGACAAAACATATTTTGAGGAGACATGATGAATAGAAAGATGTTATGAGGTATTTTTTATGCTCTTGCTGCAGAATTTGACAGTTTTGTTTTCATTTAGGTTTTGACAGATAATTGTCTTGTTGATTTCATCCTGAAGGAGGTAAAATGATTTCAATATTTCTGTACTTTGTCATGGGAGAAATTTGCAACTCAACTCCAGACTGGTAAGTAATGTAGCTGACTTTAGTGTCATCCAGTAACTGAGTTGGTTAAAGTAGTTTACAGATCTGACCTATTAGCCTGGATGCAGAGCTGAAGTATCACAGCTGTATTGTTTTCAACTATTAATTGATAACTCTGTGTTAGCTATAGCTGAGCATTGTGCTGAAGGACCATATCAACAAGCCTGAAGTTAGCTCAGAGGTCTTCAAGATGAAACCATGCATTACTGTGTCTTGCCTTAGTAAGAACACAACAGGGTTTGTGAGCATGTGGGAGTTAATCTTGTGAAGCTCTTTATTTTCTTGGAGAAATTACAACTATAGGAAGAATCTGTAACATACATTATTACCACTAGCCAAACTGATGTGCTTTTTTTTTGTTTTCCTTACGTTTTCCTTACATAATTTCAGCAACATGCTACAAGCCCTTTGCTTACAACATAAACTCATCTACCAAGAAGAAGATCATTTTAAGCAGAAGGGGATTTTAATTCAACTGACCAAAATTTAATGGTCACAGAAATAAGATACTGTGTGTTACGAATGTCTTTACTTCTTCATCTAGGGTTCATTCCTGTTCTAATTCAGTTTAATAGATATTATTAAATTTAATAGATATTATTAAATTCAAAAGATAAAGAGACTAGTGTAAGCAGTAATGCTCTATTAAAAACCTCGAAGGTAAGCAAATTATTTCTGTTGGGAATTTTTTTACTCCTTATTAAATAATGTCATATACATTATTATGTATTTAACATTGGGGAACAAAAAGTCTTCCAGTAAGTTATTTCCATTATACAAGTAAAACTTCAGTGACATGTGCTGCAATAAATCTGAGCAGTGAACACATTCTATGAAGCATGACATTTGAAGAAAATAATTTCGCACTATAAATACCACCATCATCCATAGCTTGTGAAATTTAGGGAAAAAGCAATTTAAAAAAAAAAAAAAATCAGAGAAATGTTCTGAAGCTGGAATTGCATGGTCCAGTTTATATAACCTAAATACTAGGTAGGTTTGAGTTTCATCGATATTAAGTAGCTATTATTCAGTTATTCAGCAGTGTCAGACTTGGTATCTAGCACTCTATGACACTGCAGAACAAGAAATGCCAGCTGCATGCTGTGGAAATGGGAGGGAACCCAGCTTTTGGCCCTGGGGTGTTATGTAAGAACTGCATCACTGTGCCTGAGTTCTGCTGGCATCAGCTGAAATGCTGCAGGAGGAGCCATCCACCACCTTGGCATCCCATGTGAATCCATAGCTAACAGCAACCACCTCAAGAGTAAACAGATCTACTCTGGAAAAAAAAAAAAAAGAAAAAAAAAAAAAGAATAATTAAAAGAATTAAAGCAGCCAAGAGTGGAAGTGGGGCAAATGCATTTGTTTCTACTTAATGAACTGCCTGTAGTTACTTTTTTCCTGAAAGTTAAGGTGGTCTTAATTCCATCACTTCTGTATTTAACTGTTCTCGGGTTTTGACCTTCTGGAAAATGTCAGTTACTTTGCAGATGACTTTTCATTGATGATGTTATTATCTTAGAATGCTTTCATTAGAATAATTGTATATGGTAAGTATGGAGAGGTCCTTCTTTCTGTTTTCTAGTGTCCCTATTATAAGGTCGTTCTGTGTTTAATACAGCTGTTAGATCAGTATATTTTTAAGAAAGCATCTGTATCATCTTATGTTAGTATAAGAAATTATCAGAGAAATAATTTGTCCAAAGTTAGGGTTTTTTTTCTGACGTGCACTTCCCGATTTATAATAAGAAAAATGAGTG
Source organism: Hemiprocne comata (assembly GCA_020745705.1). Taxonomy (NCBI): domain Eukaryota; kingdom Metazoa; phylum Chordata; class Aves; order Apodiformes; family Apodidae; genus Hemiprocne; species Hemiprocne comata. The sequence goes on along the minus strand of CM036590.1, from coordinate 37,013,376 downwards.
GGCATACAACATTATATACCAGGACTTTCATTCTATTGTGATTAAAAGAAGATATTAGAATCTTGTAACAAACACAGTACTGAGAGAAATGTATTTGCATATTAAAATAAGGGGTTATTAAAACTGTACAGAGAAGACAGGAAGACTGATTTTTTAAAATTGTGTTCTAACATATAGGAGAAAGGTTAACAATAAAACAGAAAAGATGTCCTGGTAGGAAGAAAATATCTTTAATACTGAAAGAAGAACAGCAAACTTAGTTTTATTTGATTATGACCAGGAACTCACCAGCTTTGTTTACAGATCTGAGAACCCAAAAATTGGGATAGTGCTGATCAGTACGGTAGTATTAGTATATTATGTTGACATTAAGAACAGCCTCTCTAAGCTAATGCAGATCCTATTTTGTGGGTATGACTATATTGCTGAGATTTAACTATTTGCTTTTTGTCTAATATATACAAGTTCTACTGAAGAAATGGTGTCTGAAACCACAGACTGTGGCTAAAAAGCATAATTCAAGCTTGTTGTTTGCCATATAACATTAAAGTCAGTGATAAATGACAGTAGAAAATGTTCAACCAGAAATCCAAGAGTATTACATGTTGCATCATTTGCATTACTGGAGAACAGAAATTGCAAAACCGGAATTCCAAAAGTAGGGTTAATCATCTACAGTGTTCAAATGTCATGAGTCCAAAAAGTATCCGTCTCTGTAACTAGTAGCATGCAGGTGAGAAGAAACAAATATTTTTAGATTCAGATGGAAATTAAGTAATCAGATTGTGGGGAATGTGTTAGACTGGAAGCTTGAGTCACAGAGGACAATACAGGCTCTCCTTAGTTCTAATACAGTGCTGCCAAAGAGCGGCACTGATCATTGATATTTGATGTTTGGATTGAAATAAATATTCAAACTATATGGAGGAATTAATTCATAATGTTCCAAACTTCCCCCTTGGCCTCTGATCCCTAAAATGTGCCAGCCCGCTCAATACTGATTTGTTTCAAGGAGGAAAGCACAATTTGAATTGTTGCCCAAACAAAAGGTGAAACAGTGAAGCTTTTTCTGATCTTGCCAGTACTGCTCCTGAGGAACTGCAGTATAAAATTTGTCACAAACTTGGTGGCTGCCAAGGCTAAGGAAGAGAGAAACTTTTGAGGTAATATAAAATTTTAGATAAATAAAAGGCAGCCCTTGGATATGATCTATTATACTGGCCAGAGGCCATAGCATCTATTTTATTAAAATTTTGAGTGTGGTTAACATATAGAAAGGAAGTTTACTAATGCTTTACCCATTTGTAGATTAAACAAAGGCTCATTATCTCACATGAGACATTTCAGTTTTATTTTTAGCTACAGTATGGCTGGTGCAATGCTTCTTCTTTTAGCATTTTCATTTTGCATTGCCTTCAGTCCTGACATGAAAGTTAACATTAATCTGCCAACTCATTCTGATTGGATTGCTTTGGAAGTCACTCCAAAGTCACAATGGCTAAATGGGATGAAGCTGTAAGACAGAAATGCATTGCAGTTAATACCTCTGCAGTACTGAAACTAAGCCAGGGCCAGCCCTAATTCCTGAAAGAAAACAAATCCACAATAATCCATCCCTTAATTCTTAACAGAGTGGCACAATGCCAAAAAATATAAAACATGTATTCCTTAGTAAAACACTGCATCTTTTTCCATCATAGTTTCTCTTGGCCTTTTATGCATGTATTTGAGGTCAACGAGCAGCATACATTCTGAAGGTGTCATCCACACTGACAACTACATTATTTCAATGTTTTCCTGATTAAGAGGACTTGGGGTGAGAATGGTTGCTGAAATAAATAATTTCAGTTACTGTTGCAACAATTAGAAGGCAAAAATTAAGATACCCAATGCCCCTGACATCACAGACACCCCTACCTAGAAATCTTCAGAGAAAAGTTTTGGCCATTTAATCCATCTAGCATCCAGTTGGGTAAAACTACAACTGGTATCCTTTTTTCATAATCTGGCTCAGATTTTGGTTCTGCTAAAAGCAAGGATGATCCCATTCATGTCTAATCAGTTTCAGTTTGAAGATTTTTATTAGGAGCATGCTGATTTTAGCCCAAATCTAGACTGTGTTATTTAGAATCTATTTTCCCTAAAGTGCTTTTGTGATGATAAATTAGTGTGACAAAACGAACCAGTTTAGACATTTCCATCTTAATCCAAAAATGTGTCCTCATGTAGAAATAAAATTTAAACATGTCTTACTAATAGTAAATGTCCCACAGAAACAGATAAGCACGTTGGAATGAGTTAGATGGCTAACAAGTATTTCTAGAGGTCTAGATTTAGAACCCCTTAGGATTCTTTTGCAATACCATTTTTGTCACGTAAGCCCCATACATTATTAAAACATATTTTTTAAGTCTTGTGTTAAGTCCAATTATTAAAGGAATTTTGTTCCTTATCTGGCCAGAGCTGAAAAACGAGAATAAAGTGGCAAAGTGCCCCACTTGTTTCAGAGTTGGCAAGCCTTGCTGGGAGTGAAATCTGGCTCTGAGGCCTTGAAGTTACACATCTCTACAAAGCATGGGTGTATTTCAAGAAATTCACTCTAAGATGCTTAACAGAATGTGTCACTTAGTCAACTTTGCATTATTTCTGCTATCTTTGGTAAGATTGTCATCTTTGCAGCTGTGACCTACAGAAATTACCTATGAAGACTACTTCCTGCAAAGATTTCAGAAGCCCAGATGGGAGAAGGAGGCAAAACATCTCCTTGCTTCCACCCTCTGGAAAGGCTGCTCAAACGCAGGTGCAGAAAGCTTTACAAAGATGAGCTTTCCCTTCCCACCAAGTTTGAACCCTGTGATATACCAGACTTGGATGCCTTTGTCCATATATGATTGGATGGCAGCAGACTGGTGCATAGCAGTAAGTAACCACATCCCCCACAGCCTGGAAGGTCTGTTCAGCACTGGGTGCTGGAAAAGCATAACTTTGAAAAGCTTGTACAGCCCTAAGTTTGAAACAGGCCCAATGGGCTCGTCTGTCCCCTGCTGATGCTGCTGTGTCCTTCTGTTCTGATGGCTAGCTGTAGTTCTGTGGCACAGACTCACATACACACACATGTAAGACAATATTCATGCCTATTGTTAACATCTATTTTTAAAGGTTGAAAGCCCTGCTTACCTCCAGCAAATGCCGCAAACAATTGACTCACAAGTGAACTATAAATAATGTTCACAGCACGGAGTCCCTGCAACGTACTGCTCTAGCATTACTGAATTTTCAGAACCTGCTGCCTCTGGTAGCTATATACATCCTGTTAATGACAGGTTTAGGCTTCAGTAGCCCAGAGCCTAAGATCTGGCATGTGTTTTGGAACTAGAGCATTTGCAGATTAGTGAATACCAGCCACAGGGCCAGGTATGATGTGGAAACTTTAAAATACAGTGTGTCTGTACTGACATTCTGAATATTAGCACAAAATAATACCAGAGATAATGGTTGAGAGGAGATGAGGGGAATGACTGACAAATCCTGCCAAGCATAAAGCAGTTTAGGCAGCTACAGGCCTAGCAAGACTTCTCTTGTAGACAGATTTTTGAAGATAAGACTACAGGCATGGAAAATGGAATGAAACTGAGTTTAGCAAGGATAGAACTTAGCAGACAAAGCTGATAAATGGTTGACAAGCATCAAAACAAGTGTGGTGGAAAATGGGAGTGGCTCTGGAAAGGCAGCTGCATGTCTCCACCATGCTTATTTATCTCCCTTGGAGTTAATGAACCAGCCCCAGTGCTGCTTGCCTTTATCCCAGGAAAGGGCAGAGCTCTCAGCATGCTGGCAGTACCAGGGCAGAAGGAAGACAGATGTAGTAAGTCTGCAGCATCCCCATCACAACAGGATAGCCCTGCAGTCAGTTCCCTATCTGGCAGGAACAGAATAAGAGGAAAATTAAACACATGGGTTAAGAAATTATCCCAGCTCCCACAGCCTTGTGTACACAGTGTCAGCCCAGTGTCTATATTCAACACTGCATTATAACCCCATTCCAAGAAGATTTATTGTCTAGATGGCAGGAGGACAGAAGATCACGGAGGCAAGAGGCTAGCAGAGGTATGGCCATTTCCTTACTGTGCTGTGTCTAGCACAGTATATTCACCCAGAACCCGAAGTGCTGTGGTGCACCAATGTCTAGACTGCCTCTACATAAAGTTAGTTTGTGTTCAGTCACACCTAGTAGCTCAAGATTTGTGTGATGAGAAGGGGGCTATTTCTACAGATGTTGAAACAAAAACCCTGTATTTGCACTGTTTCTTGTCAACAAGCTTGCCAGACCAAAGCAGGCTGCCCTATATTTGAGTTTGTACACCTGCAACTTGAATTGTGGACTAACTGAACAGCATAGTTAACTAAGTTAAAGCACATATCTGTGTATATCACTATGGTGTTCATATGTCAATACATAAATCCTCCTACAGATTCAATATTTGGCTTTTGAGAATTTGTTCTGAGGTATTAAATGAAAGAAACAGATATCCTACATCTGATTATTCTATTCTTTTAATACTTGCTTAGGAAAAGCTGTCTTTCAGACTTGCTTTCAACATCCAAGTTTATAGTAAATTTCACATGTCATGTTATAGATGTCTTTACTTTATGGGAAAGGATAATTGCATATAGAAACACTGTGATTTTAAGTTATGATTGGTGAAAAAAATCCAGCTATTAGAGTCCATAGCAAATTTTTTAAATGTTTTGACTTTCTCATTGTGCTGCGAAAATCCCTCCATAGGTACCTGTGGGAAAATGCTGAAGTTGATTAAACAGAAATGCCATCAATTGCATAAGGGCTGCATTGCATTATTTTGATTTAAATCCCAAACAAATGTAAGTGCATTCTTGTGCTGCCTTGACATAACTCCAGTAATTTAAATTCAAGATCTGTATTCTCAACTGTTTTCCAGCTCTGTAGTAAGGCCAAGAGGTTTGACCAAAGACAGAGTCCTGACTTGACCTTTTTCCCCCCGCCTTACCACATTGTACTCATTATTCTGTTTCAGTCTCATGGTAAAGGATTCTACCAGAGCTTTCAAATATCTGAGCAATACACATGAAACTGTGTAAGTTCAAATAAAATTAATCTCCAATATGCCACTTCATTTTTAATGTACCAGTTGTTTGCAGAGGAAAATAATATTTGAGCTATTCTTAAAGTCAGTGAAAAGCATCAAAATTCTCCCCTGAGATTTGTCAGCTGTGGGGTTAACATTTGCAGAAGATTTAAAATCTCTGCTGATTTGGCCAGCAAAGGATTATGACAGAGTTGTTTCTCAGAAATACTGTAGATTGTTCATGTTCTTTTGGCTTTTCTAGGGCATGGTTGGGGACTACTAAACCTGTTGTTTCTTACAGGATATTGAATTTTGTTAAATTATGGCTTCACCAAGGGCTTTGGAGATATTTTTAGGAGAAGTGAAATAAAAAGAGGTTATTAAAAGGGCAACTAGCAGATGATTTGGCAGCATTACACAGAAAACGTAAATGCTGTCTTCTTCCAACACCATTTTTTGCTATTCATGTTCCTCTTACTTAAATATGTCTGATATTTACCACTGATTCATTTAATATCATGAAAAGGAAAAGGAAAAGGAAAAGGAAAAGGAAAAGGAAAAGGAAAAGGAAAAGGAAAAGGAAAAGGAAAAGGAAAAGGAAAAGGAAAAGGAAAAGGAGGAAAAGGAAAGCAACATTTTTTGCAACATTCATATTTCCTTATACAAACACTTACTAAAAATTTGGTTGCAAGCAACATGTAGACCTCTTGAGGACTTTTAATATTATTTACCATAAGAAGAGAAAACTGTCTTTACACTTCTGTATTTTCAAATTTAAAAATAATGCATGCTTTCAGTGCTACAGAAATGTATGTTATAAATTCAGGTCCTCCCAACACCAAAAAAATTGGGGATAAATAGGAGAAACAGTAACACCACAATAAGAGAGAAAAAGCTGAGAAAAATTGTATTTATTAAGGCTGTTTCAGGTGTTGGTTTTATTGATGCTAAGAGCTATTCTAAAATGCCTATTCGATATTTGTTAATAACTGAAAAATTAATCATAGAATCATAGAATCATAGAATGTGTGGGGTTGGAAGGGACCTTTAAAGGTCATCTGGTCAAGCCTCCCCCTGCAGTGCACAGGGACCTTTTTAACAAGATCAGGTTGCTCAGACCCTCGTCAAGCCTGACCTTGAATGTTTCCAGGGACAGGCCTCCACCACCTCTCTGGGTAACCTGTGCCAGTGCTTCACCACCCTCATTGTAAAGAACTTCTTCCTAATATCCAATCTAAATCTACCCTGCTAATATTTGGAATTTTCCCTGTACAAAAAGATACCGTATAACTCTCTGTAAGAAAGAGGAGTGAACACATTCCTAAGGATCCTAAAACCAAAATAATTTTGAAAAAAAAATCCAAACTTCTTTGTATACTCTGATGACACACAAAAATGAAAATCTCATTACTCCTGCTTTATTGTCTTCAGAGTACTTTTTTTATGAACAGGAAACACAGTGAATATTTATACTTATCTTTTCCTCCATTGTTTCCTATTACATAGTATATGATGGTAAACCTAGATCTGTATTCATTCCTGATACCTTAAAATCCCAGATGAATCTTCTTGCTGCAGCATCAGATGATGCCAACTTGCTTTGCTGAAAATGGCCTCTTGGCATCTTCTGCAGGTGTCTAACCATGGAGAGGGCCAGGATTTGCCGAAGTGACTAATGATTCTGTTGCCCAGTTGAAACCTCTTCATGTGTAAGACAGTGGGTAGAGATGTATCTTAAAAATTAATATCTAAATGTGTCTGAAATAGCTGCGGGAAAGTGTTAGTTTATCATTTAGGGCAAGGAGTCAGCTGCTAGGCAATGATAAAGCAGATGAGTGTTGTCTTATGTTTATATTGCCTTTGCCCTACAGACCTTACCCTGTGAGGAATGTTTGCCAAGTTCCCTGATCAGATATCATTCTCCTTGCATCACACAATTATTTGGAAATGCATTGTGGAATTTTATATCTTGGAAAAGGCTCCAGACAGCCACCTTTATTAATTCAGCTCATGGAAAAAAGTATGTTTGTTTCATTTATTTTTAGTTAAAAGGTTTGGAAATGTATTTACTGTCCCCCTCAGTCAATGTAGGGGCAATACTGTAGGACAGTACTGAACAGCTGAAATAGGTGAATGGATGAAAAAATCAGCTCAGGACTGCTTAGTCATGACTCTGTGTCTCATTTCCACTTTAAAAAAAACTTTAAAAATAGATTTTATGTGATTCTGTGAAAATCTGAACAACATTTTCAGGAACAGTATTGCATTGTGCTATGCATTTCATAGAATACTTGCACTGAGTGTTTTGGAAAATGTGTAAACTTCAGCACAAACAAACATGTAATCACTTGTCACTCACTCCTGCCAAGCCAATGTAACTGACAAAACTTGCCAAATGATCCTTCTGTGTAATGTGTAAAATAATGCTTTATGGACTCCTAAACATTATAATTGAGATGTTTAGTAGGCAGGAAAAGTGTAGGCAGAAAACAATAACAACAAAACCGCAATAATTGCATGTGCTTTAATGTGAAACTTTTCTGTGCAAATTCAGTATGCCAGCTAGGGAAAAACCAAACAAAACACAAACAACACACAAACAAACCCCCAAACAAACAACAAAAAAACCCAGGGAAGCAAGAAAAACCCAACCAAAACAAACAAAACAAAACAGAAACAAACAAATAAACAAAAAACCTCAAAAAACCAACCAACAAACAAACAAAAAAAAAAAACAACCAAATTAAAAACAAACAAAAAAACCCAAACAGGGAAACACTTACAGGAAAGGTACAGGCTATTCCACAGAGAGTCTATACTTTCAATTCACAAAAGAAAATTTAATTTCATAAAAGAAAATCTGCTGTATTGAAGATTAAGGAATGGATTCAGGAATAAGATCGTACAGTAGGAGACTCCCACTTGTCCTATTGAACTAGACTTAGGAAATGTCTACCACTTAGGTGAAAGGCAGAATAAGCACATTAGGTGCTTTCCACACACAGTTGTTCAGTAGTTGTGGGGAAAATCTCCATTGCTCCACAGCCTTTATCTTTGTAAAACAACACTGACATTTGCAGATTTTTTTAAAGAAAAATAACAATCTATGATAGCAAGTCAGCAATTCACAAGTGGTTTTGGTCAGCAATAAGCCATCCATAATGTTTAGATGCTCCTAATCTTTCAAGGATGTTCTCAGATGACACTAAATTGGGTGGGAGTGTTGATTTGCTAGAGGGTAGGAGGGCTGTGCAGAGGGACCTGGACAGGCTGGATTGATGGGCCAAGGCCAATTGTAGGAGGTTCAATAAGGGCAAATGCTGAGTCCTGCATTTTGGTTACAACAACCCCAGGCAATGCTGCAGTCTTGTGGAAGGGTGGCTGGAGAGTTGCCCAGCAGGAAAGGACCTGGGGGTGCTGGTTGACAGCTGGATGAACATTAGCCAGCATTATGCCCAGGTGGTCAAGAAGTCCAACAACATCCTGGCCTGCATCAAGAATAGCATGGCCAGCAGGAGTAGGGAAGTGAGCATGCCCCTGTACTGGGCACTGGTGAGGCCACACCTTGAGTACTGTGTTCAGTTCTGGGCCCTTCACTACAAGATGGACATTGAGATGCTGGAGTGTGTCCAGAGGAGAGCTATCAAGCTGGTGAAGGGTCTAGAGAAAATGTCATATGAGGAATGGTTGAGGGAACTGAGGGTGTTTATTTTGAAGAAGAGGAGGCTGAGGGGAGGCCTCATTGCCCTCCACAACTACCTGAAAGGAGGTTGGAGGGATGGCCTCTTCTCCCTAGTGAATAATGACAGGACCAGAGGAAATGGTCTGAAGTTTCAGTAGGGAAGGTTTAGATTGGACATTAGGAAGAAATTCCATACTGAAAGAGTGTTGAGGAACAGCCTGGAACAGCCTGCCCAGGGAGGTGGTTGAGTCACCACCCTTGCAGGTATTCAAGTAATGTGTAGATGCGGAACTTCAGGGCATGCTCCAGTGGCCGAGATGGTAGGGGATTTTTTTTGTGGGTGTTTTTTGGTGGAGTGTGTGTGGTGTTTGTGTCTGTTTGGGGTTTTGTTGTGTGGGGGGTTTTTTGTTTGTTTGTTTCTTTGCTTTTTTATGATGGTTGGACTATGATCTCAGAGGTCTTTTCCAACCACAACAGTTTTGTGATTCTGTAAACATGTATAGGACATAATATACTAAGATACTGATGTCTTTTCCTAAGTAGATCTAGTAAACAACTTTCTGATCATTAATAGGCATAGATCCTAGGAGTAAATACATGAAGCTATTACACCACTAGTGACATATGTTCTTAACCAACTTATTTGGAAAAATAAGTTTGATTTTACAAAAACAGTTTTGGAAAGTTGAAAAGAATACAAGAAAACTAAATATGGAAAAGGAAGGCACATGTCGGTATTTGTAACACTGGTCTCCATTCTGCAGTGGACAATGGTGATGTTCTTTTCCACGTGATTGAAAAACTTATTATTACTAATGAGATGGAGATTATGGCCTTTAGTATGCTTAATTTTAAAATCAGAAGCATGGTTCTTGAGGGTGTAGTTGTGTCCTTGAGGATTGCTTCTGGGAAATGTAAAGTATAAGACCCCTTATGTGCAGGGCCTGCTTTTCTTTCACCACTGTTTCAGGCAACAATGTTTGTTCATTACTAAATAGATAGCCCAAGACTTCAGATTAGATAAAATTAAATAAGGTTTTAGAAAGGGATATAGCTTTATCTCCTCTTTTGCCTCAAAAAATTAGTTGTTTTTTTTCTTCTAACATAGAGTACCGATCAGACTCATCACCTTTTTGGATACTTACTGGATGTGCTGTGGAGTAAGTTGGCTTGACTTTTCCTTTCCTTGCACCAAACTGGCTGTGCATCTTCTCACTAGATGAGGAAAGAAACACTGGGAATCTGCTGCTAGAAATTACTTGGTGTCAAAGCAGGTAAGGGAGGCACGAAAAAGTAACCTGTCAGAGAGAAAAGAAAAAGGGAGGAATCTGTCACAGCATCATGAAGGAAGAGCTTAAAACTCATCATGGTCTTGTGACACTCCCAGCAACAAGCAGCAGCCCCTCATATGTGTGGGAAGCCTTGGGAAATCTTTACTGAATACTTAAGGAATTTAATGACCTTCAGACTGAAAAGAATGTCCAGGAAGGGCAAGATGAAGAAGGTGGGTCAGGGGCATTGCAGCTCTTTATTACATTATAACAGCTGTTGCTATCAGACCAAAACCATTTCCGTTCCTCTTATTCCCATTTTCAGCCTGAATCTAATCCTATGGGTTGACCAGAGTAAATAGTGCTTAGGTCAGGCAGTTTTTAGTAGAGGACAGTTGTGTGAATTACATAGCTTGGAATGTCCACCAAAAAAAAAGAATTTCTCTTTTTATTTACTATAATGATCTACTGGTTTGATGAATTAATTTTTATGAAGAAAATCTTCTCTTGTATTACAACAGGAAATCACAATAAAAATGCCCACATCTTCAAGCACTACACTGTATATCTTGCAAAAAATATTCTCCATGAGTATAAATAAAAGCTTTAAACATGTCACTCCTTATTAATATCATAGTGTTAGAAACCAGAGAAAAAAGTGAGGAGGGCAACATAGTTGTTGCTTTATTTAGAAACCAAGTACATGGGGAAAAAAGTGTCTCACCAGTTACAAGGCACATGGCGATGTCACATTCCACAAAGATTTTGGTGCAAGGAATATAACAGTCCATACCTTTTAATTTTTATAACACTTAAAACTAACTGGAGCAGAACAAAAAGACATTATGTTCCCTTACTGCCATGGCTAAATATAGGAATCCTATGGAGCCTTTAGGTAAATTGTTGCTATCTAGGGGATCATTCGTTATGCAGTCAGGCCTGCACACGAAGACAAGGACATCTTACACTGTTGAGATACCTGCTAGCTACTCAAGAGTGTTTAGACAAGTCTGACCTGTGTTCATTCTTAAGGTTTATTGCCTTCTTCAATCTGTTCTGAGGCAAACAACTGCCTGCAGTTTCAGCTAGGTGACAAAATGATTTTTGATAGAAGTTTTAAAAAAAATTAATAAAAATTTGACAGTCATGTGTGAAGCAGGTATGAGAACAGAGGAATTAACACCTTCAGATAATGACATTTAAATTATTGGTGTTTAGAAAAAGTATTTATTCTGACAGCTCATAAAAAAGTATGATAGCAGCTGCTGATACCAGTGGGATGGTATCCAATACATGCACATAAAAAATATTCAGGGAAGAAAGCTCTGTTGAGTTGTAATCTATTTCAGCTGTTTTGAGATATGAGTGCGAAGCGGTAAACAGACAGTAGAGTATAATCTACTTCACTGTTTGTAGTTCATGCCTGCTAAATGCTCCTTAATAACCATAAAAGCTAATGGACACTTGAAATATAACACAGAATTTTCACTGTACTTTCTCTGATTTGTCAATGTTCTCCGATTACCCAAATTCAGTCCTGCATATAGCCCAACTTCTGCATCCAGCATCTTCAAACCATCAGAATGCCATGTGGGTGCAGTTATTAGCTGCATTAGATAACATTACTTGCAGGTTATTCAAAGTGTTTCATTAAATGCTCTGTTCTTGCATAGTTTCTAGAAGGGTGCCATACCAAGCCTGCTGAAATTTGAGGATAAATGTTGTAGAAAGATAGATGATATGAACGTTCTGGAGACCTGAGTGTTCAAAAAGCATATCATCCTGAAAGAAAGGCATGTCAAGGAGGGAGGGATCTCTAGTTTTTAGAGCACATTTCTTGGATGGAGGACAGCAGCTGCTTGAAGACTGGCCTAGAGAGCTGGACTGTGTTGAGAGTAGCTAGGCAATAGAGCATAGTGGTGCAGCAGGGAGAATAAGACACAACGAATAGAAGAAAGTAGAACACTATAAAAGGTTGCAGTTCAGTCTGTGATCAGTGAAAGCAAAAAAGGAAACAATTATTTCTAAGCTGTCATGTTAGTCTAGAGGATTTGGGGTTTTGAGGTATTCAATAGCTACTCAAAGACAAACTGCTTCTTACCTTGAGCCAAACTGCATAAACACCTATATAAATGTTTACTATTACATGGATGTTATTGACATTTCTAGGATTTTGACAATTACATATGTTTGTTTTCCCATTTCTGCATCAGAAACTGGACATAAATATTGACTAGCAAATCTCCTGACAACAATTCGTAGACTGATTTAAATTTCCCCAGTAAAAAATTTCCTCGTCCTCAAAAGAATTGTGTAAGTTAAGAATTTCTCATTCCCTGATGCATCCAAGGACTGAAAAGTCCAGGCTTAGTTTTCCCCAGCTACATACACCCCTATGTGAGTGATGATGGGCTCAGCCATTCATGCAATGCAGAAGGAGAGTGTGGACCTCACGTTACTCTGCCACAAATGTGTTGCATCCTCATGCCTTGTTGAAAGAGGGAATGTGGTAACTGAAGCTCCTCGTAGCTAAAAGCTGACTGCCATGCAAACTGCTGGTTATGAACTTCAGTTTCTTCAGACATGCTGCAGTCCCAATGAGGATACTGATTGCTCTACAGGCATTTGAGAAATGCTTTTCATGCTCGTGCTTTTGGGGAAGCTGCTGCCCAGCTCCTCCCAGCGTTTGAAGTGCTGTGTTGGATCCTCTTGACTAGGGCCTTGCTAGGCAGCTGTAATGAGTGCTATTTGTGCAATAAAGGCATTGCTGCTTTGGGCATGATTAGTGTCAGTTAATTTACTGATTTGGAGATGGAAAAGAATGATAACATTGTAAAAGCCCAGCTATAAGAGTGAGATAAATGACTCTTGTTTTTATCTCGTAATGTTAAATTGCTCTCTTCCATTTATAGAAATGAAGCAGTAATTTTAATTTGCATACATCCCAACACTTAAGACACCAATTTTTTTTAAAAAGAGGTTTTTTTGGTCTGTATAAACAGTGCTATGAAAATAGTCTAACAAGTTACTTTCATTATTAATTTGTTTTGTTCAGCCAATCCCTATTTAGTAAAAATTTTGACTTTTTTTTCCTCTACTTTTCAAGGGAACTATGAAAAAAGCAATCTAACTTGATCTTTGCCTTAACCACTCCAGGTAGAGAGAAATCATGCAGAAAACATAGCACTTGGGATTATTGTAAAGGGGGGTTCATACTGCGCCTTGCTTCATGGGGTTTTTTGCATATAGAAGTTATGGATGGAAAATTTTGGGTTGTATAAATACATTAAGACATAAAATCATCAAATGTTTAAGCTAGAGTATTTATCTAGGCTCATTCTGCATTACATGGAGAGAAAGGAGCATCCAGTAAACCAGTGATTCCACTTTAAAAAGTCCATTGTTTGACACTTGCAGAATAAATTGTCCTCCTCTTTCTCTTCATCAGGAGTGTGAATTACTAGATTTGAAAGGACATATTTTTTAGCAAATTAAATTGGTTACTATAGAAAAAAAAGTAGAATTAGTGTTCAGTTTTTCTGCAATCTTATAAAAATTTTAAGATCTAAGTGATCAAACTTCGTGAGGCTTCTGTCTTCTTTGGTGTAAATCCTTCATTGTTATTCTGCCTATAATACTATTTCTGTCAGCTTGTCCCAGGTTTCTTCAGATTGGCTGTGAGTTCTTGGCTTCATGTGAATACAGCTAGAAATTAGGTCCCATATGGTTCTGGACACAACCCAATACTAAAATCAGAAGGGTTACTTCTAATTGGGGAATTCAAATCCATTCCATACCCAGAAATCTAAATTGAAAGTTCTTTTTTGGCTGAGTTTTACTTAACTTCAAAGGTCTAAATGTAACACAGATGACAAGAGGAAGGTGATGCAGAGAGAGGAAAGAGTGAGTAGGCAGAATTCCACCATCTAAGGTCCAGAATAGATTTGCCATTGTTAGCAGATCTGCCACTAAGCACAGGGCGCAATGCTGTAAATATCACAGCATGGCACTAGCTGCATCTTACAAAACATCACATCAGGCTAACAGTGATGTGGTCTCCTCTACTAGATACAGCTCCAGTGTTAGAACTGGGGAGGGTTGCCCATACATTTTATGCTGTGAAAACAAGGCGAGATATTTTTATAGCTGTCTGGATTCCCTCTTTTCCTTTCAGCGTGTCTCCTCAGGCAGCCTTCCAAAAGAAAAGCTATCATACAAGCAAAAGAAATACATAAAATGATTGGATTAACATTGCACATGCAAAGCCTAGGAATTTTGAAGGAATAGGTCGGAAAAATGGAGTTTGCATGGCTTACAGTTTGAAAGGTCAGAGAGCAGATAAAACTGACGGCTAAGCTCCAGTGATCACTGAGAATGTTCTAACCTGCCTGTTAATACTTTAGTTTTTAAAGGCATATAAAGTAGTCAAAACATACTATAAACTTTGGGAACCTTAAATTCTTTGCTAATCTTTTTTTCTTCGGAGGTGCTTTGTTCATGATCAAGCTATTCTACTCCATATGTTTTGCAAGCACATGGAGCGCAAAAGTTCCACAAAGTTCTCCAAAATGAAAAGGATATGAATGAAATTAGAGACATCCTTGACCGTGGTGGAAGTCCATTGGCACTGGCCAGATTACTTTTAATGGAATTAGATCCAAGGAAGAAGTTTAGAGGCCAAAACAAGCATTTCTTCCATCACAGATTACTGGGATACATGGATTGATGTTCCTTCCCTTGATAGCTTCTGCCCATGACTGCTTCTAGAGCACTGCAACTGCTGGAAATCCATTGAAAAATGTTTCCAACCTATTTCTTGATTGAGTGAGAGGACTGAGAGAGCCATAGTGCTGCACTGGTCTGACAACACCACAAGTATTGCCAGCACTAGGATTAGGATAAATGGGAATTATTAAGGCCAGTTGATTCAATGCAGGATTTTCACTTACATCACATCTCTGAACACAGGCACAAGCTTTTTTCACATGGCTCACAAGGTTCAAGTGAGGAATAGTGCCCCAAACCCACTTGTCCTTAGAATATACTGCTGTAACAAAGGCAGAATTTTCACTAATAGAAGATGGGTTAAGATGTTTGTTGTGTTTTTTGGGGTTTCATTGTTGTTTTGTTTGGTTTTGGTTGTTGTGGGTTTTTTTCTGGAGCAATAAAAAGACTCAGTTAGATAAAAGACTATCTTTGCAAATACTATGGGAATATGCAAGGAACATCCACCATGAAGAGATGCGTGAGCAGTAGACAAAAATAAGCTAGTGAATTAAGTTAGAATGGGAAGTGAAATGGTAATTGTACTAGAAAAGTGGATGATTTGGGTGTATACAACAAGAAGTGGAGAGAATGATGTGTGTCTCAGGAAGGCCAGAGTAAGAGGAATGTCTGCATTTAAGACACAAAAGGAAAGAGAAAATTCTGGAAACTATTTCTGGCAGATATGAAGAGAAAACACAGAGAAAGAATTAGAAGTGTAATTGGGAAGAAAAAGCCAGGAAAGATAAATGTTTCTTAGAAAGCCTTTATTATTGTTTGAGTTACCTGAGTTGCAGATTTATGCTACTGTTAATCCTACTTTGCATCTTTCTTTGCTTTTAATCACTCATCATGTAGAACCTCTCTAGTACTCAGTACTTCAATGTGGCACTGGGAAACAAGGAACACACAGTTTGCTGCTGACCCGAATCCCTCAATTTATACTGCTGTATAACCTTATCAGAAGCTTCATGATAAACTCATAAGCAAAATGCAAAAGTGCTGGTAGTATCTTATCTGCAAGGTATTATTTATTTGATTATAGAAACCTGTTCTTCTCTTTCCTTCCATAGAACTCTACATCATATATACTTTGAAAACTCAAGACTTGCATATTTCCACATACA
Organism: Hemiprocne comata; assembly: GCA_020745705.1. Classification (NCBI taxonomy): domain Eukaryota; kingdom Metazoa; phylum Chordata; class Aves; order Apodiformes; family Apodidae; genus Hemiprocne; species Hemiprocne comata. The sequence goes on along the minus strand of CM036590.1, from coordinate 36,997,427 downwards.
CGTCTTAACCTGCCTGATTGAAGCAAGAAAGCAAGGCAATGACAATCCAATATTTGAGTTCTGATAGACTTTGGCACTTCTAAAAGAATGACCAGCTTGTTTCTTGAAGGGCATAACATCATAAACAAACAGAAGAATGGAGAAGAAGGAAAGAAGACAGAGTCAGCAATTTAAGGCATGGACACACATCGGTGACATTACACAAGTAGTATTGCTTCACCAAGAGAAGGAGGAAGAAATATGGGTAGATCCCAGAATTTCTGCAGAAGTATTCATTAAGCTGGAATGAGATGATCTTGCAGAATGCAGAGTAAGAGAACGTGCAACTGAGGGAAACAATTGGAGGAATAATAAGTGTTGGTAGATTAGGGAGGACAGAACTGATTAATTAAATGGGACTTGTAATATTGCACTTGAAGGGTGTGATCAGCAAGTTGGGATTTTCTCAAATTTTCAATTTAAAAAGTGTGATATTATTCTTGTGTCAGGGAAAACAGCACTGAGCATGGTTGCCCCACCTTTAGGAAAACAGTGAAAGATACTGTGCCTGAGTGTGGTGGGATAACCTCAGCCAGCAGCTCAGCCCCACACAGCTGCTCCCTCACTCACCCCACTGGGATGGGGGAGAGAATCAGAAGGGTAAAAGTGAGAAAAATTTTACTTTGAGATAAAGACAGTTTAAGAGGGAAAGCAAAAGCTGCACATGCAAGCAAAACAAAGTAAGGAATTAATTCCCTACTTCCCACCAGTTCAGCCTTTTCCAAGGAAGCAGAGCTTCACCATGCATAACTGTTACTTGGGAAGGCTAACACCATAACTCTCAATGTTCCTCCCTTCCTCCTTCTTTCTCCAGCTTTTTATTACTGAGCATGTAATATTGCATGGGATACCCCTTTGGTTATTTGGGTCAACTGTCCTGGCAGTTTCCCTTCCCAGCTTCTCACACACGCCCAGCCTACTGCCTGGCAGGGCATGGGAAACTGAGAAGGCCCTGCTTGACAATGTGTAAGCACTGTTCCAATAGCTAAAACACTGGTGTGTTATTAGCACTGTTTTGGTCACAAATTCAAACCACAACACCATTGCAGCTGCAATGAAGAAAATTAACTCCATCCCAGCCAAAATCAGTACAGCAAGGAAATGCTGTACCTTCAGGAATTAATGTGCATGAAATGCAGTAATTTCACGTCTTCACTTAACATAAACATTTTTCTTTGGACTGCCTCAACTCTGTGGAATAAAAAGGCATCTCCCCATATCATATTTTTACCACAAGATATGGGAACTTATCGAGAACTTAACCAGGAAATCAAAGGATGAGGAGAGCAAATTTAAACATCTGCATGTGCAAGCAAGGACTGACAGCAGTCTACCTTTATTTTTTGAGTGTGTTTTTTTGGTGATCCTTGGGGACCTGTCACACAAACGAAGCTTCCTTTTCAATATGGGTCTGGACTTTCACTGTCAATACCACCCGCTTACTGGGCAGCAATTGTCATGCAATGGGGGGACTGGGGGGAGCAGACGTAGCCCCCCCAGCCATCTTCCCCTCTGTGCCTCCTGCCGACGCTGCCTCCAATGCTGGATCAAAGATTATGTAACCTGGCAGCAGCTCTTCAGGCTGGTTTGTGAGCCCGCAGTGTCTGCTACAGCTTCCTCTGAATAAAATGGATCTGCTTGTTTAAAGTTATTTAAATACTGTTGTCATCAAACGTAGCTTCTCTCAGAAGTCAAGTATCATCAAAAGTTCACATTTTTTTCTAATTAAAACAGTTTGCAATAATTAAGTTGTATGTGTCTGTCTTTCTGTCTTGAAAAGGCTAAATAGTTGGCAAGCCTCCTAAAGTAGGATTAGACTGCAGACCAGCTCAGACAATGCTTCCAGGCATCGGGGATGTACTGCAGAATCAGTTTAATAAAGTCTGATTAGATTACTTTCTCTGGTCAATTTGAAACACACTGACCATGGGATAAATCATCTTTCTATCTCACTGCACTGCTCTTTTTCTTTGCTGAATCATATTTTAAAAGCATTAAACATATTTTTTAAACATTTATGTATTTACAGATGCAAGGAAGCATAACCTTACGAAACCCCTGTTGTTCCAGTGCAGTTTAATATTATAACCTATTCTAAAGGATCTACTCATTGCTTGAGAAATCTAGTAAGCCATTGCCCTTCTTAATATGAGTTGTCTCCCTTTTTCACCTACCTAAATAACCTTGACAGCATTACAAAAATCAGCCTTGTATTTCTTATCCTGATCTGTCAAGAAAAAATCTTATGTACTGTAAACAGTGGTAATGTTAGATGTTTTATGACAAATTACTAGCTAAAGGAGGATGTTGAATTCTAGTCATTTGGGACAACATGTACATGGATCTGAATATCTTTAAACGTGATTTATTGTGTGCTGTGTGGAACAAATGTCTGAGTCTAGAACACCTTTGTTTTAAGTTTTCAATGCTTCTAGTAATGCAACTTGCATTGTGCTTGTTTCTTATCTAATGCCATGGCTAGTAGAAGAGGTATTTAAGTATTTAAGTCAACATCAAATATACCTTCCTCTGGGCTCTTTTTTTGATGCTGGGTTATGCCAACAAACCTTAGCAGCCAGCTGAGATCCTTGAAAATGCATTACTCCAGCGTGGTTTGCCTTTCACTTTGTCCAAGTGTCCAAAGACAATTGGACACTTGTCTTTGTCCAATCACTTCTCCAAGCTCTTATCTGGTCTGGAGCTTTTCCTGTGGTATAAAATTTTGTTGCATTGTGTACATTTTTATTTTATTTTCCACTGGAACCAAGAAACATTTCGCCTTCCTCCAAGGTTATTTCTATACAGTGTCATATTAATAAATGAATGGGTGCAGATGTTCTCAGTGGACCCTGGAATGACATTCAGTAAAACTACCTGAAGTACTTGGAGGTGATAAGAATATAGTGTTCAACCTAGAGGCCATCTTCTATGTCAAAGGCCAATCCTATCAAATGCTGCTCAAGCCTCTGTTTCATGGTCTTGAGTTTTGTGCAATGGTTTTCAGTGGTTCCCAGACCCATTCAAGTAAAAAAAGCCTAGGATAAGTTTCAAGGAAAAAAAATTATTCCTGACTACTGTCATAAGAATGAAAGTTGTGGAAAAATAAAGGGAAAAACGGAATAAATTATTTCCGAAGTTCCCATTTAAATGTATAGTAATAGCATTTTCATGCCTGTTTGAAGTTTATTTCATTAAGATGATAATTTAAAACAGATTATATTCATGTGGTGTCTGTCCATACATTTATTCTGGTTTATGTTCTCCTAATCTAATTAACATAGAGAGACATTTCCCTCAGATTAGATCTATGCACTATTTTCAAATAGCTGGACCATGTACAAATAGAGAATGGAGAGGGAGAGAAACTGGAGTAAAATCTTCCCCTCATATTTTCTGGAGAGGCTGCAAGGACTAGACATGGAGCCCTGACACATTCTGTTAGATTTCTGTTAAAATTTTAAACAAAAACACAGGCTTCAATCCTCATGTCATGGTTTTTTTTAATAAGATTTCTGCAAATTTCTCTCTTATCACTAGCTGCCACTGGTAGCTGGTGCACAAGAAACACAAGATATATCTATAACTAACTTCTACCTGGAGCAATAGCGGCCTGGGCGTATGTATAGTTTGAAAGCCTGAGATGCCTACTTTGGCAACCCAGGTTTCCTTAGTTTCCTCTGGCAAATTCAGTCTCTGGTGAAATCTTACAAAAACAGAACACTGATGCACGTTGGAGCCTGGATAGGTGGGGTTTGTGTACTTGCTAGTAAAATGTCACTAGATGCTGTTAAAACTTGGTTAAACCTTGCAAACCAACTCACTCAGCAAAATATGTTAAAATAAACTGGATAGGAGCCAGAAGAGATGAGACAGGATTATTTAAATCTAATATGTGTTAGAATACAGCTTAAGTCCTCTGACCCTAATCACTTACCACCGGAGTACAGCACATTAGGATCCTGCGACAATTTACGTAGGAGTCTGAGTAAATGCACTGGCTTTGCCCTACAGAAGAATTCATGCCCTTTAATAATAAGTGGGAAAAAAAATGGATGGCCTCATATTAGTTCCAGAGGCAGTCTATATGCATGAGAAAGCTCAGCATCAAACTGCAGCACTGGTTCTGATCCTTGAGTATAAATGCAGTAAATGATGAGATGTGCTGCACCTTCAGCAGCCTCTGATGCTGCTCTTTTTAACATTAGCTCATAAAATTAACTTTGTATAACAATAATTACTGTACAGTAAGTAAGCTTTCAATTTTTTAGGTATTCTCTTAGATTTCTGTTTGCCTTCAAATCTACCTTTCTCAGCTAACGCTCTGAAAAGGCTGAAGTGGGCTTGGATAGCAGGATCCTGTTCACAGCACTGTGCATTGTTAGAGAAATTTCAATCAAGCTTGTGAGCAGGTCATGGTAATGACATTGCCTTAATGAGGGAACTGAAATTCTCAGAAGAGTTGTAACATGACAGTACTCAGTGATGTTTTGAACCTCTTAACCTCTTCCACTGCCTCAGTTACTGTGAATAAGTGGGATGCCTTGAAGTAACTAGGGATCATCAGTTTTGACACCTGGGATTGTTTATTTAGCATGGATGTATTTGTTCCTGTTTCTGTCAGCATGAAGAGGGCTATCAGGTGTGTTGGAGCAAAATAGAATACATGTGATTTTTTTTTTCACTTTGCTTCACTTGATCTTCCAGCTTTTCATGTTTTCGTTCCTTTTTCTTGGGGTGTCCAGGATAACCCAGTTCTCAAAGCAAGACTGTATGCAGTTTGCCAGCAAATCACTTGCAAAGCACCACATTTCTGATAATTTTTGCCTTCATCTACATCCTTCTCTCTAAACTCAGTTCTTATTTTCATGAGGCTCAGAAAAGCAGCATCAAGTTTGGGGGCTATGATTTTCTTATGGAAATTTCATACAGAAGTAGCAATCACTATCATAGAGATGCAAATAAATAGTCTTCAACATTTTAACATGTTTAAGAGAGACAGTAACGGAAAACTAGACAGATAAGTAAACAATTATACATACAGGGATAGATTCTTAAGCACCTCCTAGATGCTTTTTTACCTGTTCCGTGTTATAGGAGTCAGTGCCACTAGCTTGTGCTGGCTAAGAGTAGTCTGTGAATTGTACTAAAGACAGGAGAAGAGTGGAACTAGCCATTACCTGTATCTAATATACCTATGTAAGATTTACAAGGGTACGTTAAAAAAAATAGCGTAACATATGGAAATATATCATCTATTTTGATACTGATAGAAAGAATTCAAGCTGGTTTTCAGTGCAATGAAGTCAACAAGAAATATATGCTTAGAAGACTAACATGTACACGACATTTTACGGTGGTTCTGCTTTAAACTAGTAGCAGCCAAATGTTTCTGCAGTTTTTGACTCTGTGAATTAGATCAAGTTGTTCATTCTTGACATGTTTTTAAAAAACAACTGCAGCTGTGACAGGAACAGTGTTTTGTAAGCTAAGTTTTTCTGTTATTTTTTCTGAGTGAAGTCTTGCAGGGTAACAGAACTGCAGAAGCATTTCTGCACTCAAAGCAAAAAGCCAAGAAAATCCTGGCTTTTCACCAGAACTGAAGCAATTCTAGAAAGATTTTCACCTGAGATACTGCAGTGGCAGCATTTACTTTTTTGAACGAAAGCTACTATTTATACCTAAGAAGAAATCCCCATCAGCCTGTACATTAAGGACATTTAAAAAATGCTCCTCGTTCACTGTCCTCACAAAATCGTTCCATTTCTCAATAATTAAAATACCATGTTTCTCAATGATCTAAATAATATACATGTGATGAATAAATCATTTAACTATAAGGCTGCATTCAAATTTTTATTTATAGTCTCACAAGAGAGAAAAAAATGTTTAGCTTAATCGGTATCTCCTATTGTTCAGCTGTTCTCACTAGCCTAGCTCAGGCTGTGACTTTAAACTGGCTCTAGATTCAAACTCATATTTTTTGGGGACTTAGACTGGGATCCACACTGAGATCAACCATAGTATCATGAGTGTGAATGTAACTAATTTCAGTAATCCTGTCTCATTGCAGCACAACACCTCTTTGGAAAGCAACGAATCCTTCACAAGCAATTAAATGAAACTTTTGTTAAATGCAATTCAGACCTGTGAATAACCATGGGAAGCTGCTTGAAGTTTCTACTGCAGTTGCAGCTATAGTTCATCTCCAGCCATTCAGAGTATTCATTTAGCAAATGCAAAAATAATACCACAAGGACTGTTGTAGTCCCTTTACATCACTGAGTAAAGGTCCTCTCCAAGTCTGTGGTTTTTTGTGTACACATCTCGTCTTCATCTAGGTCCACATCTACAACAAATTTTCATAGGAAATAACAGTTCCCTTGTAGACAGCTGCAAAGCCCAACAGGGACATTCTCAGATCTAGAATGGTCAAACCCCAAGAGGTATCTTTAATAATCAAGATGTTATCTAAGTCCACATAACCCCAGCAGATACCTAAACCAAGAGGCTATAGCTTTCTCTCCTACTTCCTCTCCCTTTCAGAATTCTTAGTCATTAATTCCAAAAAGAACAGGTCTGGATGAACTGGCTTAGGTTTGCTGACTCTTGTGATAATCTCTTTTATCTCCCTGTTTTCTGTTTCAAAACTTCAACCTCTTTGTTCTACCTCTTACATCCTTTTCCCATCTTTGTGGCCAGCTTTATTCACAACTTTTTTCAGGTATGTGTAGAAATTACTTTTGTTTGTTACAATTTTCACACAGTTCTTGCTGACCATTGCTGACCATCTCCTTTGAAGCTCTGCTTTAAGTAGTTTAAAGGTTTTAAGGGCAACTTGGAAATTCAAGGTCCGGGTTACACATGGATAAGCAGATCTGGGGCCCTGTCTTACCTGATAATCAAGTATGGCAGCACTGGGCAACACATCTATAGCTGTGTTGAAGATGTGCTTTCATTATTGCCCTATATTTTAAAATCCTAAATTATTTCTAAGGGTACAATTTTTGCTGGATAATTTAATTAGTTATTTAAATAAAGCAAAATACAACATTTTGATGTAAGAAATAAACATTTTTTTTTTCTCCTCTGTTAATTGCTTCTATTTATCTGATTAAGTAGGTGAGATGTTCTAAGTCTTCTGAATTTGCCATTGTTTATAAAGACATCTTGGATGTATGAAGAAAGCAAACCAGACATTTTGTCTTAAAATAGCAAATTATCACTATTGCTTCTCCTTACAGTGTCAAAAGAGGGAGAGAGAGAGAAATATCAGTCTGTGTATTCAAGCTGCTAGCAATCACAACCATGATGTTTTCAGTCTGCCTCTTCCAACTGGTGGTTGTAAAGGAATATTCTTCCCCTTAAAAAGTCAGATATGGACACCCTGGCTAATACTGCTTGCTGACACGTAGAAATTATCCAATAATATTATCTTATTTATCACAATATGTACTTAGTGCTAAAAATGTGACCACTCTCACACCAAAGAGTGTGATAGCTGTGTTCTGGAAGACCCATTACACAAGGCAGAAACTGAATCTTAATTGTGAACCTTTGGATTTTTTACTGTTTAATTGAAAGCTGCTTTTCATAATTATTCAATGTTTTCAAAAATCAAGGAAATCAGTTGCATTTGCAAATGAATATGTGATTGTTAATGTGGTATATAAACTTTGCTTAAGTGTGCCTTACAGTTATAAGCATGGATTAGAAGTAAGCAAGTGTGCAGGTGATATGAACAAAGACTGCCACAATAGCACCTGCAGGACCATGGTACTTCAGTGAGATAAAGCTGCTCAAATGTAGGCATACCAGAATAGCACTTGTTTTCCTTATTGCTCACATTTCTAATAATACGTGCCGTGGGAGGGAAGGATGAGAGGGGAAATTCCTTCTCCCATTCCTAACATTTTTGTACCTTGCAGTGCATTAGAGCCTATCACTTAGAATTTGTGCATCTGAAAATTTCATTTGCCTATTTTGCAGATGCCAGATAAATAAGTCAACTTACTGACTGAGGGCTTGCAAGAAGTGCAGAAGTAGGCAACAGGTAGAAAGTTCACACCTTTTTAGCCAATCACTTTCACTAACGCATAGCATGTTTACAAAATCCTTTTATCATAAGCTTGCTTGACACAGCCTTAAGACTTATTACTAATCCCTCTGAAGGATTTTTTCCTTTGACTGTCTAACGGAAGAACTCAAGCAAGTGTACTGGGTAAATTAAGAGATGAGGCAGGCCGAGGGAAGCAGGCCAGAAAATCACTGATGAAATACAGGGGCTCAAGAGACTTTCAAGTGGGATGATTCACAAGGGTAGTGGTTGTTTAAAGCATAAGAATAAAGATGGGTTATGCAACTCCATGTTTTATTACCCAAATGCAGCTATAAAACCATCTGCTCAAAATATTATTTCTGCGTTTTGGAAGAGGACTAGCTCTGGCTCCCAAAGAACTGGCCCAGGTCCTCCTGTTCCAAATGTAAATTTCCACTTCTTTTTTCAGTTGAACTACACTGATTTGGCTGTTTGAGAAGTTTCCACAGCCAGAGAGCTCTGAACCATATTCCTTTTTACATACAAAATTAGTGCTATTGAGTAATAAGTTCCAGCACCTCTTCCCTCAATACAAAATGTTGTTCCTTTGTAGTAATTAAGAAACATTCAGTCTGTGAAAAGCGTGTAAATTGTTGATAATTAAGGATGTGAGTTTCTCATAACTGCTAGCAAGGTAAAGGAGGTTACTAAAAAAAGGAAATTATAGTTTTGAGATTATATATTGTGATCAAACCGACAGCCTTGGGTCTATCTGAAAGATGTCCTACACAAGTTACTATAAGAATCGACAATATTCAAATGAGACACTCTAGAATGTTGATTTCAATATTTGTTGTGAAGTTTAAAACATCCACAAAAACTCCACAGTGGCTTTCTGTTTGCTTTTAGTCAATGCCAAAAATCAGATCCTGTACCTAAGTGTAGGTAATAAAACAAAGAAAACGAGTTTGCTAAAAGCTTTGAAGACTGTCTAGACTATGACACTTTAGAACTACCAAAAAACGTAACTCCAGCAGTAATTGACATTCAGAACATGGGCATAATTATCCCTAGTCTAAATCTTAAGGATTCATTTATATTTTCTCCTATCTTCTCAGGTGTTGTACCATTATTAACTCCTCTCAGGTTTCTTTTAGGCACTGAAGTCTTTGGGCGCCAGGCTTGGACCCATTTGCCATTTATGACTTGCTTTTCTCTCCAAACTGCGTCAGAAGTGAAAGTGATGTTGTAGGAGGTATGTTCAAAGACTTTCATGAGTTTCTCTGAATTGGAGAGACATTTCTAAATAAGAAAAAAAAATATTTACTTTCTCTCTTTTCCTCATTTCTATTAATATTTCATACAGAAAGAGGGAGAGTATAGATTTTTCAGGACGCAGAACTTGAGGAAAGATGTGATATCACACAGAGACAGAGAGAGACTAGAGAGACTGTAACTGACATGCTGGTTAAATCTAAATGTAGAAAAGGGCAATAGTGGGCAATGAGGTTAAGTAGAGATCTAAAGATTAGTGGAAGCAATAAACAAAAGGTTTTTAAAAATAAAAAAAAATACTGAGAGTCTGAGAAGGAGAAAGATTTAAGAATTATAAAATACAGAGAACAAAAAGCTGTATTGCAACTTAATATACAGATAATGCTTCAGTACATGCTTGTAAGTCATCGCTATACCCATTTTGAAATAAACAATGAAAAAAGGCTCAAGAACTCATGCATTTACTGAAGTAATTTTTATATTTAAAAGGATAAATACAGTTAGTAATAAAAAGCCAGAGAGATCAGCTAGAAGAGAACAGAGAAAGTTAATACAGAATAATAGAGAACTGACAATATAAAAATACTATTGAAAAATTTATATGAGGATTAAATAAAGTTCAGAAGTTCAATATTTCAAGTAAGATTTCAGTGGAGGAGAATGAGGTCTGAAGCAGCTTTAGTTTGTTTTGTGTCTTTTCTCTTTTATATTATCTTGATTTTGACCAATTTTTAATTCGGTAATTTAAGATTCTGAAAAATAGTTTATACAAAATCAAAAACAATTATAAAAGATAATGCTTTTGCTTCAGAGTGCATTTCTTTAAGATTACAGAATCTATTTCATAGTTGCATAAACTATGAGATAGGGCAAAATATAAGAAAGGGAGAACACAGAAGAAGAACAGGAGAGAACTTTCCTGTTCTCAAATTGTGCTAAGTGAATGCTGATGTTGAATTAGTGAACTGATTAATGGGTTCTTTATACTGTCTTAAGAAAGCAAAGGAACCTTTCTTCAGTAGATACAAATTGTGATGCTGTTTTTTAGATTAGTCCTGTTTTGGAAATAAGTACAAAATATTTTCACTAGTGTGAGTAGAAAAGCATGCTTCTCAATTTGACACTGAATAAAAGTTAGGAAAAGTAGTATTCCAGAGCATCACGCACTTCTGCCAAGGCTGTTCCAAATCTATGACCTTGAATGATCAGATTATGGCCTACCTTTCAAAGTGTCCCTTCCTAATACAAATCAGAGTGTCTAGACTGTAAGAGCTTGATGACCTGTCCTTTCCTGTGTGTGTGCATATGCGCACACACCCACACACAGTGGATGAAGTTTTACTGTTCTGTAGAGATGTGTATTTAACTGACCTAATTGTTCTTCAAATGTGTAATAGGGAATGTGGCCACATTTTTTCTTCCAAAAAAATAGTAATTAAAGTAATGTGCTCTTCATTTTTTCAGATAAATGCTAGTGTTTTAACTTAAATCATAGCCTATAAATTGAAGATTAACTTTAAAATAAAATTTTATATTTTCTAGCTTCTTATTATTTCATAAATCAAAGTACAGAAATCTCACTAGAATGAATATTAACATTCAGCCTTACAGTATATCAGAAAATGAAACCGTTCATAGAAGTACTTTCTCTGACTGATGAGTGACACAGAATTTTGTACCCTTTTTGCAGCTTATGAAAGGAACTTCTTTGGTTTGACTCAAGTTGAGGACCAACTTCAAGTGAAATTCCCATGCAGTTCCACATTTCCTTCATGCACGTATAATTACACATACTCAAATGGATTCATGTTGTCTGTGTCTGTCTCTGGGTAAAGATGGTGTAAAGGTCGCTTTACTCTTTACCATTTTACATTCCGTGCAGTTGTGCAAGAATGTTCACAAGAACCCGTAGCTTACAATCCTGGTGTGGCAGCTACAGGCTTCTCTCTTTTAGCCACTTGTCCTACTTACACTTTAATATCTTTTCCTGCCAGCTCTCAAAGGGCCATGTGAAATTTGCAAAATTTCCTAGTTTTGTGCTAGCCCTGAAAGCATAGTATCAATATTTAATTTCCCCAAATCAATTCATTTCTCTGCTTTGGACAGTGCAGTAGTTGATACTACTTCATTCATGTTTAAAAGGCAATCCTTGTATCATTTTTTCACTTCAAGGAAGGTTATATAAGAGGGTAAAAAAGTGACATGAAGAAAATAGATTTGGTCAAAAGTGAAAACTTGAAAACCAGGGGCTCAGATGTAGCAGAAAGGGATAGTGAAGGAGTCAGGAGTGGGAAACTGAAGGGCAGAGGGAGAAAGAACTTGGTGAAGCACTGTTCCAAGGAAAGCATGGGATATAGGAAGAATCCTAGCAGAGCTAGTATGAGGACTTCAGAGGCATAAACAATCAGTTTGGTTGAAGTCAATGACTAAACCGAGATGTTTGAGACATCTTAATGTTTATACACAAAACCATATAACAGTATTGGTAATGTCAGTCTCATTGGTGTGACAGGAGAAGGTAAAAACAGTTTCGCTTCTTGTGAGAGACGGACTCCTTGTGTGTTATTTGATATCAGACTTGCCAAACCCTCAGTGCCTTTAATAAATCTATTGATTCCTAAGCGTTGTTTGTGAGTGTGACGGGGAGCGGTCCTCAGCCCTCGATCCCCTGAGGTGGGGGTGTGGGTCGAGGCTTTACCTATCTCGGTCCACCACACTTCTGAAACTACCTAACCTATGTTTCACTAGCATCCATTTTTTGTAGGCAATATTGCTGCTGTGAACACTTGATCAGTTTTAGACACAGAAAATCCTACCTCACCTCTCAACAAAGATAGAAGAGAATGCTCTAAAACAAAGATTTCAATCTGATTGCAAACCATATGCTAGATTAAATTGCGAAATTATCAGAAATTATTAATGGTAAAAAAAAAAATTGTAAGTAAGCGAACAAAGTAAATTACATATCTCATTTTCTTGTTACCCAGTTTGTTCACCAAGGAAAAGGTTTTTCTTCCTTTGAAAGACAAATCTTTGTGCATTTCTCTCTGTTAATGTATAGCTCGTATTTGGATTAACACAATGGGACCAACCCAAATGGAGTACATACTTCTATAACAAAAAATAACTGGACATTCTTTCACCTGTCTAGTTTTTCATTATAATGAAGAGAGACAAAAGTTGCCTGGTTTTGAGTTGGAAGGGAAAGAAACAATGGTCCTTCCAAGTGATGGAGACTTTTACCAAATCTCCTTTGATAGAAGATTTCATAGAAGATCCTTTTGATTTAAGCTAAACAGTACAGATCTTCTGAGGTGAGGAATTATGCAAGTGAAGTGTTTTTCTGAAGCTTCATTTGGGAATTTAACTGAAGAGCCTGACAAATAAGGCTAATTAGAGTCCATACATCTGTGGGTGGTTGCCTGTGCATGTGCATGCTCACACACACACACGCAGAAGAAGTCATACAGGGGTTAAACTTGTCCCTGCATGTCCCTTTCTAACAGTTGCTAGGTTTTCTTTCCCAGTTTAAGTAAGCTTTTTAAATAATGTGTCTCTTCATTTGACTTCCTGAGTTCACCAACATACAAAAGCTTTGAACTGTGCATAACTGAAAACAAACTACTTGTTAGCTTGAATGTAACAATTAATTTTTAGAAATATTTAACCTTAGGCTTCCTAAAATAGTACAGATGTGTGTCATTTAAGTTGTGCTGCAAAGCCTTTCCAGAGGCTTTTCTAGACCATGAAGTGTAGTTATATGTATCTATGATGGCACTGGCCTGAAAAACAGTTTAAAAGAAGCTAAGAAACTGTAACCAATTCAGAAATAAATTTTTAGTCTGTGGTTATATTAAAACAATTTAGATTTTCATAGGGCTTGACTTTAATGTGATTTCTAACATATTTTAAAGTTTTTGTCTGGCTATTAGATAAAAGTTATCTGATAATATTGACAGTGAATTTTACTTTTATTATACATTAAAGACACTTAAAATCCCCTTATCTTAAGGAATCATTATCTTCATATAAAAACATAAAGAATAACAAATAAAAGTAAATTAATTTCAAGAACTTGACTTTTGGGTCATTATTTTTCGATCATATAAAATTTTGGAATGAAGTGTGAAAACTTTTATGGTTCAGGAGGTTATCTAGTGTATGTTGATGAGTATTCAACCAAAAGACATACCATCAGCAAATAAGAAAAATCAAATATCAGGGAGAGAAGAAGACTCTTTTCATAAATCCATGTCAGATACATGTACCATCTCTGTTACAGGTCTTTCACCTGACCTCAGAGGTAAAATACATCTCAGAGCAGAAAATTAAGACTTCTGTAATACAAGCTGTAACTGGCAGGAGTTCTTCCACTCTGCTTACTTAATTTCAACCCTTCTTTGGGAAAATATAATCCAGACTGAAGGGTTTCTTTAATAGCTCCTGAACTCTAAAGTTATTAAAGGTACATAAAGTTTTAAGACGTATCAGTGCAACAACCTTTTCCAAAAACTTGTTTGCTATTACTGCAATAAGCAATTGCATTTTATATACAAAAAATAAAACTAGGCAAAATAAAATAAAAATAAAAATACAAAAACAAACAAACCACAAAACCAAAACCAGACAAACCCATGCTTTCTCTCTTTGAATCCCCAATTTTTCTGTTCATGCTTAGGTAGGGAGATCAATTCTTACTGTAAATAACTTTTATATTTGATTTTAGGAAATATGAATGATTTAGATTACCATTTTAGAGTGACAGTCACTTGTCTTAGGCAACTGCCTCAGAATTTCACTTTTTATAAAAAAAAAATCTGAATTTGAGAATAGTAAGAAAAGATGGCTGCAGCTATACATGAATGTAAGATATATAGTTCTCTAAATTGGCTTCTGTCTAGTTGTTTCAGTTTTGTCCTGAAATTTTATGAATCACTTTAGTATTCTTTTACCAGTCCTGAAACAGCAACATTCTTGCACTGAAAAATAGTGTGCAAAAGCTATTTGGAGAGGGAGAGCAATCCTGGTGTTCTTTCTTTATGTCAGTGAAAAAATAACTCCAACTTTGGTGTTGTCAAAATAATGTCAAAATAATTAAATGGTGTTTTGAATTAGATTAACCAGTATAATTTTTACAAATTTGTGAATTTAAATCCAAAACAAGTCAATTTAAAGCAGAATATAGTAAATCGTTATCTCAGGATAAGGACTTTATTCCACAATGATCCATTTCTAAGTGTTACAATGCAAGTTATGCCACTGAAAACAAACAAACAAAAGAAATAAATCAGGAAATACCAAAATATGACAGGCTTCATTTTTTTTAAAAAGGGGTTCTTCAATGTTCCTAATGTCCCAGAGCTAAACAAATGTTAATAATACTCTCAAGGACATTGAGACAGGAAAGCTGCAGAAAGGTGACTCAAAAAAGGGAGGATTTTAATAATATTTAATCTGAAAAACTAGGATAGATTGAGCTTATCCTAATATGTAAAATCATTTTAAATCTGATGAACTGGAAGAGGATAATTTAATTTCAAGAGGTCAGGAGTGTGCTTAAATATGTACACTCTGGGTATATCTAACAGGTGACAAAGTTTACATCAAAGGAATTTTGCCCTTAAGTGTATTGCAGGATATTATGGTATATTCCTGATAAGGCCCAGGGCTAACCACACAATTTTAGATGTACTTTTGCTAGACTCACACAGACAGCATATTAATTGTATGAGGCCAATATTATCTAAAAGTCCATTATTCTGCCTCATTTGGAGTTGTTTAGATCAGTTCAAAATACTTTAATCTTTTTATGCAATTACATTGAACGAGGTACAATTCCCTGTGGATTTTTTCGTAAGAGGTATCTGAGTAAAAGGGTTGAACTTCTGAGCAGTGGGCTTTTCTTTGGGATGACTTCCTAGACTAAAGTTGAGGTCAAAGTCTCTGACAAGATGTTATATAATCTCTTTCTTGGCATGTTCAAAATGTATTAATCCTTTAAAGAAATATAACAGCTGGTGTTTTGAAGATGCCAGCAAAAGCTAAGGTGCAAAGAGTCAGCCTGCAATTGAGCTTGGCACATTTTATTTACAGCTTGTTCACGGGGGTGAATCCAAGTGAATCGAGGAGGCTGAATAACTGACAAACATGAAAATTTTCCTTGATGCAAGACTGACACGGTTTCAGATTTGTTCATTATTTGTTTTGATCAATGTCTGCTAACTTTCACAAACTTTTATGGTACAGATGAAAGGAAGAGAGGTTTTCATTTCCAGTATTGAGATAGTTCTCTGTTCTGCTTTTAAAATGCATTTTCATATTGTTTTTCTTAAATATTTATTTTCCATAAAATAGGGAGAGGGAGGAAACTAGAGCATCAGTTTTAGTGAAGCACAAGCTTTGATAGATTCCTCAAGGTAACAGAGATCTGATTTTCATCATGTATTTTCCTGTGTAAGGCATTGACTATGTTGCCAGATTCACTTTCCTTCCCTCCCCCCCCTGCCCCGATGATATGTAATCCTTTTAATTTGTGATAGAAATTCAAGGTCTGAACACAGGTATTAAGAAATGTAAATGTCTATATGTGTTTTTCTTCAATTCATTGTTCACACAGACCCTATAGTAGTTTCTGTCAGAGACAACAAATTTGCCATATTTCACTAGAATTTTTTCCTCAGATGCCCCTTCCCTGCAATGCATAGCAGGTTCTCAGCTAGCAGCAACTTCTACCACGACAAAAGTTTATCAGAAAAAGTATGTTACCTTAGCTGTTGTAAGTGACAGAAAGAATACGAGGGCCTTTCTACATTTGCTGTCAGGTATAGGCTCAGATGAGATAGATCTGAAGTTGTTTAAACTTTCTACAGGGATTTTTTCCCAACAGCAACCATCTGTTTCCAGTGAACCATTGTATCAAGGTACTATTTCACTGGAGTGTGAAGTGACAGAAGTTATCCTCACACATGCTGTTCAGTTGAAAATGTTAGGTATGCTTAGGTTTTTATTGTTGTTGTTTTATTTTATGCATTATTACAAGCTAAAATATCTCACATTTACATCACAGAATTTTTAGAATTTGTTCTACAAAGTTATCAAAATCTTAGTACTGATGGAAGAAGCTTGGCTTGATGGAATTATGCAGATTTGAAATTCTGAGATGTTCTTCCAAAAGTGCCTCCATTAAAATTACCTCCTAAAGAAGGGACTTCATTTTCAGGAAAGATTTTATTTATTGGACAATTAGTGCAGAATACAATTTTATATACATATATAAATTTTTAAGAAGAAAGCCCAGAGGTGTTTCTATTATTTACTAGACAAAAAGAAGTTCTAAGCAGAAGGCAATTTCTTCATTTCAAATGTTACTTTTGAACAGAAATACAGAGGTGAAAGGATCAGAAGAAAGCCACGCAAGTGCATAAACTCTTATTCTGCTCAGTACCAAAACCCCAGTACTCTAGTTTATTTGCATAAAGTTTCTTTTTAAATTACACTGCAGTCAAGAAAACCAGTTATAACTACATTCACACACAAAATATGTCACTTTTTTTTAGCAAGAGAAAAACCACAATCTTTCCAAAAGCAGTCTTCTGAAATTTCCTGTTGAGACTGGGGAAAAAAAAAGGTGTTATGAATTTTTAAAATTTTCTCAATTGCCTAATTTCTTACAAGAGGAAAATAATAACAATTTCTGCTTCTCTCAGCTGTCTGGAAATCTTGTGTTAAATAGTCAGCTGTTATTTTGCTTTTAAACATGAAGTGTACCAGATACAACAAAGCTTGTGTTTTTTCCTAGTGTTTGTCCTGTTAAAGTGTGTACAGTCACAGAGGAGTACAGCACACAGATGGCATTTCAGCAATTAGATATTCACTGTACCTGAGCTGATGGTGCAGACTGCTAGAAGTCTGGGTCAAGTCATATTAGAGCTTACGTGCTTTTCAATGGCACATCATAAATGCTCCTTGGAAAGAGGGAAAAAAGCTGGCATTTACCTTAATGACCAGGGAAGGAAGTTGATGTCTGTAATCTCTCTATCTATGGAAAAAAGGTACACATAGACTCTTAGAGAGAGTGATCTGGAGTATGTCCCTAACATTTTGCGATACGAGTCCAAAATAAGTAGCCTCCTGGTTTAAACATAACCAGTGTTTGTCAATATAAATGGCTATAAAATGTGGTGAACTAAGTTTGTTTCATAAATAAAAATAAAAGGAAAGATAACTAAAGTTTTCTAACCTATTTTTGCAAATTCAGCTTCTTTCATGTTAGTCAAAAGTCTGGAGACCTTACCTGTCCCCCTGAAGGAATATTACTTTAAATGAATCTTTCTTTTTCATCCTATCATTTGCTTTTGAAGTGGAACAGCTACTGAAACTTTGAAAGTGGAACGCAGTGGTACTGAGCTGAATAATAAACTAAAATTTGCTTCTAGCCAAAAGAAGTTTTAGTTATTTTTTCTTCTTCTTCCTTCTAAGCTTCCATCTCTCTAGTTCCTTGCAGTTCCCAAAGGACTGAAGATAATGGCCTTCAACACAAACACTGCAGAATGGGTAAGATGTCTGTAATGTATAATTCAGCTCAACTTCTCCAGTCCGTATTACAAGAAATGGGACTGTTACCACCTTTTACAAAGAGCTAGCATTGTTTATTGGTTGCAGCTCCTTTTTTACCCTGAGTGTGCTAATCTGCATGGGAGAGAACATGGAAGGGAGTGATTAATAGACTGGACTCCCCAGAGGATACAGATCATTTATGCAGTTATTCTGGTTCAATGAACAGTGTAATTCGTGCCAAAGTGCGTGACTTAGGCCCAGTGAATTACAAACTTCACTCCAGGAGATTATTTGAAACTTGGAGCTCAGAGGAAGGCTGTGACAAGGCAATGGGCAAAGCACATTTTCTAACTAACCTTTTCTACCACACATCCAATGAAACCACAAAACCAAAATTTTCTCTGCAGCTTTCAGATCACTGATATAATCCACTTTTTCCTGCTACTGCACCATGTCACACAATTATTAGTGCAGTGGCAGGCAAGCTGACTTTTGCTCATTAACAAAATAAATTTTTCAGTTTACAATTGTTAAACTAAATTGTTTACAATTTAAGTGTCTGTGTGAGAAATTACTGCAGAAAATGCAGTCTGCAGAGGATGTTAGCAGATCATCTGACCTGTGCCATATTTCAGGATTAAAGACAACAATAATATTTTTTGGAAAAGCTTATAAATTCTGAGCATCACCCAAGTGATTGCTGTTTGTTTTCAGACTGTAGTCAAATAAACACAATGGTGTTAGTGGAAACTCTTTTTGTTGCAACTCAAATAATTCAGTCCTACTTCTGTTTCTCCTCCAACTGCTGCCCTACAACAAAACATGTTCTGCTCCTCTAAACTTTGTATACTGCAGAGGCAGATAAACTAATAAAATCTGTATTATTTAAGCTTGTAAGTTGATGAATGCTCATTTCAATGAGCATTTCACCTTAAAAGTATTGAGGAAAAATAAATGAAACAAGCAGGTGACTCGCAACAAAGAGTACTTCATCATAAAATTAGTAGCTATGAGTAATTCTGAGTTGCCTCATGGATTTATTTACCTGGATTAAAAGGGCATACAGCCAAGATAACAGAAGAAATACGTGTCATTCTGCTTATTTCTTTCAGAAAGTTGCAGTGATGGTCTATATATGACCTCTGAGCATCTCCCAGTCAGCTAACAAACTAGGCAGGATTTTCAAGGGCAATCATTCAATATCCTACACATACAAGTGTGGTGCAAGTGTAATTAGGAGCCCATAATTCCTCAGGAAAACATTTAAGAGCACTAGCAGTTTGACATGAATTTTGACCGTGGAATTGGGCTTCTGCTACTAAACTATGTTTTCTTCAGTCTCTTGACATCGAAGCCATTGAGAACTAGACAAAACATATTTTCCTCAGATAGCTTCCTCTCTTCAGGTCTTTCTTTCTCTTTACTATTTTAATTATTTTTCATAATAATTTTCCTTTTTTGGGAGGCTGAGAGGAAGGATATTGTTTAATTTTTTCATCCCTGTTTCTTTGAATTTGCAATCTTCTCTCTTTCACCCTCACTTGGCCACATGAGCTGGGGGCACACGTTGGCCTTTGAGCAGCCATCATCAGCCAACACCAGGGCAGAGCCTGCAGGCCTCTAATGTGTATGTGAGGTCCTTCTTGGCTGCTTGCATTAGGGTGGCAGTCAGAGCACAGACAGAAGGTGGGCAGTTTTCAAGGATCTTTTCTCTACACAAACATGTCTGCAGGAGCACAGTCCTCCTGAGGACTGGCAGATCTCAATGAACACCATTAAATATATATATATATTTTGTTTGTTTCTTTGTTTTTACTATGGACCAGCAAGAAGTTGATGACAAATAAGGCAACTGAAATAAATAAATAAATTAACCCTTGACACTACATATTTAAAACAACCCTCTAACTGCTACAGTAATGATATAATGTGCTGATGTTCTCATTTTCATCTAGTGTCTTCAGACCAGTATGTCTGTTTTAAATCCACTCTGTAAGAATGCAATTCTTTTATTCTTCTTAGCTCTTCCTCAAATTACCTTCTGCTATAGGGCGCTCAGGGTTAAACCAGACCTAGAAAGGAAGATATTTATTGTTACTGCTCCTACTTGACCAGGAATTCACAAGTATAGTACTTTTGTTACTAATTGATCACCCTCATTCGTTCTCTGACCTGCATTCTTGTTGAACCCACCTGTTTAGGGTTTGTAATCCCATTGGCATTCTAATAGACTTTTCCATGGGCACGAGGTGGTTGTGCTCCAGAATTTCCTAAGAAACAACATAACATTGCTTATTAATATGTAAATCTCAGTGAGTGTATAAGCCAGATCCCACAGTGCTGGAATTCTGTCACACTGAATATCAGAGGAATTTTTAGATTACGTATTAGTCATATAATTTAAGTAAAAACCTGTATAGATGAGATTCAAATAAGAACAAAATTCTGCCATAGGAAGGATTTTATCTGGAATGCATTTCTGTATTTTCATGCAATGGATATATAAATGGCATACCAAAAATAGCAACATCACTTAATTTTTGCTGGAAATATTTGGATTAGAGGAATTCATCCCTGAATTGAAAGGAAAGGGTGATTGTTAGGAGTCTGTAATAATTAAAGAATTTCAGAAACCGTAAGCTTTGTTCACTCTTTTCTAAATAAAAAAAGAATGCTGACAGAAATATTATATTCATGTCTAGTAAGTACTGCTCTAATTTCTTTATGGTTTCTATAACTGCTACCAATGCTAAATAAATCCGAGGATTGTTCAATGCCTTTTGGGCAGACAGGCATGATAAACACTTTTTTTTGGATGTGCAACTTACTGTTATCTCTGTTTTGAATAACGAAATAAAACCTTAAAATTTAAGCCTTTTTTTCAGCTGCTTAGAGGACATGTAAAAAAACATAAAGCCATGAGGTAAAATTCATATTTCCATTAACACCAGGAATCCCAAAGCTCTCTGACTTCTTGTTTATTTAGCATTAGCACGCTGTTCTCTGGTCTAAGGCTTCTACATTAAGAATACTTCAGGTCCTTCACTGGGGCATTACACGATCTGCCTTCTATCAGAGCTGAACTTAGGGATTTTTAGTGTCAGTAAATTAAAGCAAATGTCATGCATCTGTCTTGCCTAACAGCCTTGTTCAGTGTGGAGCCTAGCAAGTTCACTTCAGCTGAAATAACCCCCTAAAATCAATGCACAGTTTCAGACATGAGAACAAGCAGAAAAGCAAGGTCAAGCACCAAAACACTGAAAGATTCATAGTCTTGAGACAAAATTTAATGCCAAAAGATGCTGACAGATATTTTTTTCTGCTACAATACAAGGAATAGCTGTAACACCTAATTCAGGCCAAATGCATTTGCATTTATGGTCATTAAATGAAGAGCTGATAAATCTAAGTAATAGGAGGGACTGGTTCTTTTTTTTTCTTTTTCCATTTAAAATGGGTTGCAGAGACATCGTGACTGATGTGACAACCAACCTCATTCCATCTTTGAGGTTTGTCTGTTCTTTACCTAAACAGACAAAAAAATGAGGTTTTGGACACCTCGGTTCTGATTACTATACTATTGCATTTTTTATTATTCTAATGTTTAATGGCTTTTAGAGTGTCATTTAGCAGGATTATTTCAGTTGTTTGCTGCAGTGGCCTAGAGTTTTTTGCTGTTCAAACTGGTGGTAAGAATTTTGCAATGACTGATTCTATAAATAAGGAGAAGTTAGAGTATGTGGTACTCAACAAAACACAATAACCTACATCCTCTGTGTAGTGACTTTTTGTATAGAGCAAGGAACATGCTATTGAGAATGAAAATACTTGATAGTTAAGATTTGTTACTGTGATGCTAAGAGTTCTGAAAAAATCACTTAGGGTGATATTTTCAAATTATTTTACCTATGGGTAAAACTTTCAGAAGACTTTATGTGTTTTTGAAAAGTCATTTATATATGACAAATTACACGGAAGTTAAAATGTCATTGTAATTCAATAATGCATAATGTCCTAAGATAATTGTATCTTTAAATGAAATATGAGGTCTTGAGCTTAGTAAGTAATTTTGGAAGTTTTTCTTTTAATATAAAATAAAATCTAAACACCACATACATTTTGGTATAGGAGGATAACAATTGATACAGAAGATCATATTTGGCCACTTTTGAGGTATAAAATACATCCATGAGATGCAACATATTGGTATCTAGAAAACAGTGTGAACCTGAATGAAAGTATCTGAACTAATGTATGTTTCTTTCATTCACGTCTTACATGTAGTAATGCCTTACAAAGCAAAGACTTGCCCTGTAATGACTGTGACATGATCTTTAAGTTATTGATAAAATATTCATAGTTCATTATTCATAAAATTGTAACATTATAACTTCTATTTGTAGCCTACTGAAACGTTCGCAAGTATTTCTTTATCCAGATATTCAAGTAGCATATTCTTAAATGCCAGGCAAGTAATTTTATCTCTACCACATTTTTGTAAAAGTAGGCATGATTCTGCTGGTGTGTTAAAGAGCTCTGAGTTTTTTCCTTATGCTCAGATGTCCAGTTATGGTGTTCGACAAATTTCAAAATGCTGTAAATGAGAAGTGACACCTCAACTGTTTTTTCAGGTAAGCTTTTTTCAAAATAATCTAAATAACACTTCAGCCCTTGAGACTTTTCTGTTCAAGTAAAAATAAGAGATTCAGGGATTGGTTCCAGTATTTTTTGCCTCTGGTAGAAAAATGCTTGTCTGACAAGCTAATATTTCTTGTCCATTTCCCTGGAATTATCAGAGTTAAAATCCCACATAAGACAGAACTCTGCTTATTCATAAAAACCCTTCCCTGTTCATCCATGCAGGCTGGATGAATATCCGTTCTGAACTTTCTTTCACTGGGGAGGAACTGTGGAAAGTCATTAATGTTTACATGCCCTTCTTGAGAGACATGCTTCAGACAAATAGGAACTGTAGAGCTCTGTGTGTGAATAACTGACTTTCTACAGCTGCTGCAACGCAGATCTCTGTACTGAGTACTCTTTACTTGCCCTAATATCTACTATCACTACAAATATTTACTTTTGAGAAAATAACCTCATAGACAACACTGGATAGAAGTAGAATTTAAGGAGAGTGTAAATGCTGACTGAATAAGATATTCTTAGCAGCAGCTGCATGCCAGATAATATGATCTTCATTCATTAGTAAAAGGATTAAATCTGTCTAAATAGAGCCTTGGCTAAATAGCTCTAATGACAAAAGGGAGTCTTTTAAACCACGTCATCTGACTTGGCTGCAAGGAGGAATCCCAAACTAGACTCAAGGTACAGTGCAGAATACTCTACCTAAGCTCATTTTCTTCTGTTGTAATTGTGGTTCCTCTAAAGCTTATTAGAGTAGAAGGAATCCTAATGATAATATAATCCTCTTAATTTTGTAGTGTTTTTCTTCTGCAAGAAGTAGGGTAGGACTGTCACTATGTTGTCTAATGAATCATTAAACTCAAAATAGTGAGAAAAAGAGGTCACAGAGGCATAATTTAGGTTTCTGCTTCAACAGTTTAACAGGATTTCTTCCCTGTTCAGAGGTGGCCAAATATTCTTTGAGGATCTTGATATTGGAAAAATCAAGTAATTTTCCTTCCCATTGTGAAGGTTTAACTGAGAATATATTCCTAAAACAATCTGGTCTTAAGAACAGACTACAGCAAATACAAAAATTTTAGGGTGGTATACCAGTAACTGCTGCCCTCATAAACATTCAGGGATTACTTACACTTAATAAAGGACTTCAGTTAGTGCCTAAACTTCACCAAAGTTATGTTAAGCATTTACTGTAAATTAATGACTGATTTTAACATTTTTTTAAGCTGCAGTCAGAACACATGATCAGCAAAATGGATATGTATACCTAGATAAACATCGTTTTTCCTCTTCGTTTCCTTCATCAATGCTTATTTCACCTCAAGAAAAACAAAATAAAAGTCATTGCTGTTCTTATTTTTTTTTTTATTTATTCTTCATGCATATAGAATGACCATTATTAAGATCTACAAATATTTTATTAGTTTTTAAAACATTCACTACTTTTTATCAAATTTTTAAAACTCTGAAGTGGGATATAAATATCCCTGTATTTGCAAGCCATTTTTTCTCAAAAACACTTTGTTTGGTTTTTAATAGTAAAGGAAGTAAAATTAAAACATTTCAGAGCAAAGCCCGTATACAATATATGTGTTTTCCTAAATCATTGAAAACAGTAAAAATATCTAAGGCTGTATGACATCATTAAATACATTTCTTATGCTAAAATTACTGGTTTATGAGCAAGACTGTGTTATTAGGTTGATGCTTTTTTTGTTGTGGGCAGTCACTCACTTCCGTACATGTTTGAGATCTGCACTTTTTAGATAGTGCATTTAGTACATATAGTGCTTGACACTTCATTAAACACTTAAAGACATATTGAATCACAATCTGTAATCATGTAATTATTTTTAAAGGAAGAAAGCAACTTGTGAGCATCCTCAGATCCCTAGTCACTGGGTAGTTTCTGTATATGTTCCCCTCTGCAGTAGGGATGGAGATTATTTGGACCAAGCTTCCAAATGGTTAATTTCATAGGAATACATGCTTCCACATTTGTTAACAGATTCAGTCTCCCACTCGAAAACTGACCCATTTGATGCATCAGCTATTTTTAACCTATATATCCAGATTCCTCAGCCACACAGATCTCCAATTTCTCCAGCATTCTCACTTGACCAGAAAGCCAGACTTCAGAGCAACTGTTTTAATAGTGGTACCAACTGCTTGCTACAAATTACATGTTTTTAGGAGACAAGCCAAAAATGGTGGCTGAACCTTAGAAGTAATATCAGTTATGATGGCCACTTTAGGATTTCTGGTCATGCAAAGGAAGGTGTTTCTCCAGTTTCTCTAAGGATATTAAATATTAAATGTTCATATGATAATTGAAGTCTTTCAGCTAATTCTAAAATGTTAACTGAAGAAAAGCCAACTTTCTTCTTTTTTTTTGCAGCCATGCATTGTAAAAATTAAGGCTCTGTAAAGATTAAAATTTTTAAAGAGGTACTAAAAGCTCCTATATCTTTCAGAGAGAAATAATTTTTATCATCTTCTTAATTGTATTAAAGAATGCTAACTTGCTTTTTGTAGCTTGAAATTATGGATGTGGATAAAGAAAGACACAAGATCTTGTATCGGTCATGCCTGGACCATTCAGTGCATTATGAACCATCCTATTTACATCCTAAGCTTTTTCTTCTTTGTTTTTATTTTGCTCAAGGTCAGCCATAAGTCAGTGAGACATATCCATTGCATAGCTGTAAGAAACAGCTTATGATAACTACTCTCAGAGAGTGTCAGAATAACATAAAAATAATTGTAAGTTTTTTATTGACACACTAGTGAAGTTTTCCCCTGACACAGACAAAGCAAAAGCTGCGTATCTCAGTTAAAATAACTCTACTCACTTCTTCAAGATTTGGTTAGCAAACAAATCTTACAGTCTTCACAATGTGAAGTTAAACCTTTAAGACCATAAATACAGCTGGGACACTCACCAGACAGCATTTTGTATTCAATTGCTTGCTCACTGAAAGTAATTGTGATTCAAAACCCAGGATTTTACTTCAGAGGCAAAATTGCAAAATATGCACAGATATCATAGGCAATATTCCAACACAGCATAAACCTAGAAAATGTACTAAATTAGCTACAGTGGTACAGTACAAGCAGAAATAAGTAGCAAAGGGTGGTCCATCTGGTGACATGAAAAGAATGTGTTTCAGTTGTAACAACTTCGTAAGTGACTCTGAGGATGGGTACCGTTTGGGTGGTAGAGATAGACCCACATTCCCAAAACTCAGAGTGCCTTTCTGTAGATCTTTTATGTACCCACCCAAATACCAGTCGCAAGTTGTGATCCCTTTTTTACATAATTTATAAAATAAAGTAAAAAACTCAATTAAAGGAATATAAGCTAAAGTGGAAAACAAACTAACTGAACCTCTGCATTTCAGGACTCTCAAGCCTCAGACTGGTGTTCTATAGAAATTTTTGGAATGTTCTAGACACTATTTATGGGATAATGCTGCTCTCTTTAAGACAGCCTACAAGCTGCATTGATATTGAGAGTGCTTGATATTTCACAGAACTCCTCGACAGACATGGTATCATTCTTGGTAGCATTTAAATCCTAATTTTGAAATGAGACTGAATTCAAAATTCGGTATAGGGGACATACATCATACAGTGCAGTGATTCCTGAAACAAGAAGTAGAGCTCGTTAGTTCAGTTAAACTCAGTGTCACACATCTGCACTGAGACCATGTCTGGGTGCTGAGCTAGACTGAGTTCTGAGTTGTTCTCCCATGCAGACATAACTGTGGGTGAATAATTAGCAACTTAAGGAAAATTTGTCTCTTAAGTTCAAAACTGCATTTTTCCAAGCCCCCAATTCAACTGCTGCCCACTTTTTGAGGTGTTCAGCCTGTAGACAGCCTATTTTTCAATGTTTAAATTCAGGCTGTGGTCTGAGTTCTGCATTAAAAATCTTCAGGCTTCACAGGGACAGGGAGCTGAACACTTATCTTAAATCCAAATCCCCTAAAGGTCCAGACTTTATACATTTCTTCATCTTCAGGAAGGAAGTGTCAGCATTCCTTCACATACCTAAGGTAAACTTGTGATAGGCTCCTTTTAAAATACATTGTCAGCCAGCATTTTCTTTTATAAAAGGCCACCTTCTCCCCCTCCAAAGCACACACTCAGGTTGTAAAAGAGATTAATTAAATTCTGACTGAGATTATTCAGAACCACAGCAGCCCTTGAATAAAGCCTTGACTAGCAAATTGTAAACTCTTCTTGGACTCACGACACTTTGTACACTTTCTCTGAAGCTAAGTATTAGAAAAGCAAAAGGTGGTCCATCATCTGCAAAGCATTTAACTGAACTCCCCATCTCATGAAGAAGGCTTTGAAATTGTTGGATATTTGAATGTACGAATCAGCAATGGTTAAGCTACTGCTATAGGAGACAGGCATTGTCCCATGCTGTGTAGCTCATATCTTAGGAAATAAATCAACTGCTACCACGTACTAGGCTTGCAAGCTATTCAGGCTTCAATTAGCATTAGTATTATTTTCTAAAGATTCCACAGTTCATTAGCAAGACTTGACACTCCTGACAGCTGGTGCTTTGGAGCACTCCTGTATAGTATTCTTCAGTGACCTTGACAAACCTCTTAAATCACTTTAGTTCTGATTTGGAGAACATATTGTCCATGCTGAATTTATAATCTGCACTGCTACTGAGGTAGCTTTCTTGGCCAGCTTCTGTCTCCCAAATTCTGAACATCTGCTCCTCAGAAAACCTAAGTCATCACCTGGATATTGGATGAAATTAAAGGTAATCAAGTTCACAATAACATATTTTGCCTCATTTACCATCTGATATATTGAGATTCATATGTATTTATATCATATTATTATGCCCATTATACACATATTTTATGTTATATTTATAATATAATTCCTATAGTAGTGTTAATCCTGCACTCTTTTCTGTGAGTCAGACCCAATTTTGTCTGTCACTATAGAGTTAGGATTTTTGGACAACTGCCCAGACCCTCAGCAGAGTCTCTTTTCTCTTTTGTTTTTCCACTATGCACTAAGTGCTTATAAGTCACATTAACTAGAATTGAGGCAAAACAACCAATTGAACAAATAACTATAATGACCAGCAGGGAGAGCAGAGACCTATTTATAATTGCTCAGTTGGCTGAGTACATGGATGTTAACATGACTCACTCTAGGGCAATTATGTTGTAGCTTCTGACAGGTGTGATATGGTATTGCTGATTTTGGCAGATATCTCTAGTACTACTACTACAGTCGACCTTGAAAAGTCTGATGTCAGCATTCACTGCTGGGGCCCTGATACTGACACTTCTCGTATTCCCTGCTCTTCCTTGAGAAACTCAACTTTAACTTTTTTGCTCAATATTACAAATGAACTTCTTTGTTTATTTTTTTGTTTGCATCTTCCCCAGAATTATTATTGATACAAAGTTGTGCAGACTACCTTGCTGTATAACGCCTTTTATGATGTCTAAAAAGGACCTGGGGTTTGCCTGAAAAGGAATCGATATGCTACAGTTAATCATCCACTTAAAGTATCTCCCACTTCCTTATCCCCAGGGATAAGAGAAAAAAATTTGACCATTAATTTAATGATTCATACCATATCCAAAGTCTTCTTCCATATGAGCCTGTTCAGTCTGAAAGTCCTGCAGGCTTTACATCCTGTCTTTCAGCAGGACGTAGTCCTGCAGTCTAATCTGCGTAAGCAGGATCACAAACCTTCACGGTCAAAGCTCACTTTTGTCTGGCTTGAACGTTTTTCAGGCATAGTGAGCTTGGATGTATATATAAAAGATGCACGTTGACAAGCCAATTCAGATTGACAAAGGGATTTGAGTTCCCATTGTGCTTATATATTTTTTACAAATTCTAGATCAGTCCATGCCATTTTGCGATAAGACCAAATATGCAACAGAATGGAAAATAAGATAATATGACAGTGACATTAGGGTCCAATTCCAACACTTGCATTCTATAGTTCTTGGTATCTACTGCAAGTAAAGGCTTTTGTCCTTTTTGTTCAAGAATGTTAACAAATTTATTTCCTCACAAATTATCTTTACCCATAGTAAGTCAGGAACTTTGGGGTGAAATTTTCATTTCAGTTAAGCAATATATACTTGTTCTAGTCTTTCAACATTTCCCCATGAATCTTCCACAATATATGGGAGCGCTGGTTACTCCTGGTTATTGCACAGTGCCATTTTCATTCTCTGATAAGTGTCATGCTTAAACATTGTACTCAACAAAATTTTGCTGACTTGCACGCAATGGTAGTGATTTGGACACCAAGCTAGAGCATTTCAAAATTAACTGGTTTGATCAAGACTGGTGTGTAGCACACCGTAAAAATCAAGCACTTCAAATGTATTCCTATTTGGCACTAAATCTAAGCAACAGAAAAGTGTATGCTTTCTAAAGTTTATAACTTGGCTTCTACACAGAGTCATTTCAGGAAAATCCAATTAATTGAATGTCAGCGAAAAACTCTTTCAAATGGGGACGGAAAAGTGTCTGAAATAAACTCATCTTTCTTACAGGGAAATATTTGAGGAATATTCTTTTTTCTTTGCCAAGTCCTGATATTTGTTGACCTTCAGGTAAGTGTAAAGTAGACTGCAGTTATCACTGCAGTCTTGTCATAAAGTTTAGACTCACAGAATTTAGAAACCCAAGTGATACAGAATGACAAAGTGCATTTTGTGCTTTAAATTATGAACACACACTGATTAGAACTCTTAGACAAAGTAAAAGACTGATATCTTTTCTAGGATTCAAATGTACCAGGAGTAAGGGCATTTTAATATATAATTTAAAAATAATTATTATAATAAACACTAGAAAATTTAGCAAAAAAAATGAAATTATTCCCCACATTGCTAGCAGACATACAAGAAACTTCTACTGTCCAGAGAATGTGGTAAGTGACTTAAGTGAAATGCTTGCCTTACACAGCAGTCTTTCATAGCATGCTATAACTACTAATCTACCCAGGATCAGAGCCAAAGAGGGATTAACCCATCACAGAAAGACATTCTATTTTAGGCAGCAGGCACAAATGCCAAGTGACTGAACACACTGAGCTTTGTGCAATATGCCACTGCAGTTTGCTGCTTGATGAAAAAGAATACTATAATTTATCCTAAGCTCATAATACTGTGTTGATGCATCACACCTGTCAAACTGCTGTTAGCATAGTAAACTGGTAAACCAGATGCATCTTTCAAAACCCTTCTTTGGTGACTTTTGCGGTTTAAAAACACAGCTACAGCTAAACAGCAACATTCTTTCAGAGTAGGAAGAGCCAGATTCTTCCTACCATCTCAGAAGCTTCCTACATTTAGAACAGAGAATCTAGGTTTGATAACTGGTCAAATTCTTTATTCCTTTGCTAAACTGATGATTGAGACATTGATACAAGGGGCTTTACTGCAGAAAAATACACTTCAGTCCTTGCACTAGAATTTAGGACTCTGATAATATTTCTGTGCAAGGGATATATGTTCACCTTTTTGAGCTACTGCCTGTAGCAATGGTTAGATGTTTCTGTGTAGTCCTCCTTACTACTGCTGAAATCACTCTGGATCTTCAAGTTGCTGGTCACAGAGCTTCTGTTTGTGAAGCAGGTTTAAAAAGGTTATATACTTCCCCATAAGTATCCCACATCCCTCCATTTTAAAGGTTTGTTTAAACAGCTGTAGTTTTCCCTTTTATTCATCAGTAGTATGCCTGATTCAAAACCATAGATTCCAGGATCACAACACGTGCCCCTGTGCTGTAAGGCTGCAGTCATTTCCTTGGAACACTTCTCACCTGCCTGTGCCAAGGGGTCTGGCATAACACTGCAGAGGTTTGAAAAAGTTACACAGCTATCTAGGGAAATGTTCATAGTGGGTGGGAAACTATGTAACTCCAAAATTCTAGGTGTGTTACCTTAAAAGCATTCTGATCAGCATTCCCCTGATGGCCAACCAAGGAATATGATTTATAGACCCAAAAATCAGCTGAGAATAAATGTTACTTTGTATAGTGCACAGCAATACCTTTCAATTTAATCTGGTTGTATTTTGGTATTATTGTTTTTACAAATTAATGAAGAGTTTTCTCTGGCATATGAGTGATCGATCAAGGTCTCTGTCTGATAGAAGTTATCTGAAAAAGGCTGATAATTTAAATAAGCTGAAAACTTGAACCTTCATCTAGCTTTGTATATAAATAAAATATGGAAAGCAATAGGTCCATTTTAATATATTTTAAAATATTATTTCATAAATTATATTTATTTTCTATAGAAGCATTTTTGTGCAGTAGAAGAATTAACAGCTATTTCCTGTTTTGCTTAATCTTCATTAATGAATGTGTGGTACTGTCTTTTACTGCACACTAATCACTCTGTTCTGAACACTTTTACCTCCATGTGTAATTCTTCTAACTGTCCAGTCTGTTCATAGCTCTTCACAAACATTATTGAACTTATCTTTTTATCAATGTGGTGAGCTTGTATTTTTATTGCCAGATACATAAATATCAGAATTGCTCACTAATTTGAATGCCCAGTTTCAAACACTTTTTGTGTGCAAAACACAGGTTTTTGCTTTTAATTGCAGCTTTAAATGTTCAACATTTCCAATAAAGTGCTCAGTAACTCAACTGGCAACTTCAGAAATGAATAATTGCATGTGGAAACCCAGTCTAAATTTCCTCTACAGAGAAATCATGTGACAGAGTCAAGGGTAGAATCTTGTTCTCTAGAATGACTGACTTTTTTTTTTAGTTTACCCATTCCACCCTATATATCTCACAAATTCTCAAACAAATGGAACAGTTATACCAGAGACAGTAACCTAATTCAGCCACAGTACAGATCTACCTGGTGTACTGAAGTAGGCATGGCTGAGGGGAAAATGGTGTGCGATTATGTCATTTTAGATCAGAACTCTATAGGTTACAAAACCAGAAGGGCCCATCTTGATCATCTACTCTGACAACCTCTATAGGAACAGGCCGTGGGAACAGCCCAGAAA
Source organism: Hemiprocne comata (assembly GCA_020745705.1). NCBI lineage: Eukaryota > Metazoa > Chordata > Aves > Apodiformes > Apodidae > Hemiprocne > Hemiprocne comata. The sequence continues at coordinate 36,965,831 of CM036590.1, read as the reverse complement.
GAATTCTCCTTTCATAATGCATAAGTACAGAGGAACAGAATTTAAAATGTGCAGGCAACTTTCATTCTGACAGTCCACTGTTCTGAATGCCTCTTTTTGCAGTGTAGATCTTTTTCAAAAGAGGAAGAAGGGCACACTGTTTCATGCTTAATTCCTAGTTGCTGTTTTTCCAAAGCAATCAGAAATTCTATCAGAATAATCTATAAATACCCTCCTGATCCAATTTCCTTCCCTCTAGGTTGTTTAAATTACTGGCTTTGTAGTGTGCCAATGAGGTGACCATGCTGTCTTACTACCATAGATGCCAAGGGAAAGAGGTGATGGAAGCACTGCCACCGTAGTAGAAGATGTGTCATATGTGGGGCAGTGAAGGAGTGTGGGGTGGTATATGGGGCCATGTTTACAGCTGAGGAAGATGGAGCTGAGACAGAAGCAGGCAGGGGGATTTATTATACCTTATTCTCTGCATGCCATAGCTACTGTGACCTCAGTCAGTGGCACGTGTTCCTTGGAACAATGCCCACCTCCATAACTATCTTGCTATTTTATTTACTTATAGACTAAGACCTGTTTCTAAGTCATTTACCCATTTTAGTGACAAACATCCACACCACTGTGTCATTTACAAGCGTCGTGTCTCAGTTAGCTTCACCTAAGGAGGTATCTGGTAGACAGATTGTTTCCCTGTTGATAGTTTGTAACTAATGAGCAGTAAAACTTGGCAGTCTCTCCATATGTATTAAATATCAAAACTCTGTGTCAGTGTCTGGTCAGAATACGGTGGATTGAGCACTCAGCAAACAGCAGAAGGAATCCCTTCTGCTCTGCGCACCAGGGTAGATCAGCTGAGGTTCCTGCAACTGATGGCAATGCTTAGGGAATGCAGGAAGGAGCAGAGCACCTGCCTCTTTTGCCTTCCTGCTCTGTCAGCTCCCTCCCTGCCCCAGGGGCCAGCTGTATGTCACACAATGTGTGCACTGAGCCCCAGGTTTAGTCAGTCACAAAACCCTCTTCCTGTACTCCTAGAGGGACTTGTTGCCACAGGCAGTGTTTTTACTTCTGGGTGTATGACTTCTATAAAGTCATGCATAGGAACTATGGTAAAAATATTAAAAATTGCAATTGTTGGCCAAATCCTGCTCTTGGGCACACTTGAATAAAGCTGGAATTGAATAGTTGGGCATTTTTCAGATCTGAGACTGTGCATAATCTCTTTTCCTCATCCAAATGTCTCATCGTTTAATCCAATCAGCCAAGAAATTTGATCTCAACTAGGTAGATTTGATTTGCAAAATCAAATGGAAATGGCCAGCATAAACCCCACAGTACTTCCAGTATCATTTTACCCACAGTCATCTTGCAGTAAATGCTGTGAAAGTAAAAGTGCTTTGTTTGGGGGATGGGCTAAAGCCCTGCTTGAATGTTTAATACATAAGAAGGGAAGAGCTCTTTCTTATTGCTGCTATTAATCTGACAGCAGAGCTGGAGGGATCAATTCAAATTTAAGAGCTAAATTTAATCTGAAATGATCAATACCCTGGAACTTGCCATGTCCCAAAAGATTAGGCCAAGTAGCAGCATCATATATTCTGAGCATGTTGCAAACCACTGTATAGTTATTAATTTTATTAGGGAGAGCAAGAGCATATTTCCTCCTCCTCACCCACTTCCAATGGATAAACCCATGGCAGTAAAGTTGACATGTTCAGAGAATCGATGGTTAGCAACATACAGGAAGATCTTCAGATTGAAGCAAAAAAGGTATTTCACATCTCTGCCATAAGAGAAAATATTTATTTTTTAATCCAAATTTGTAATGTCTTTACCACCAGTAAGAGAATTTTTAAAGCTGATATTTTTTCCTGACTTACAAATCCTTTAATAGCAGAGTGTGCATGCATCTGTGTACTACAACCTTGGTGAGCCATCCATCTACACACAGCTTACTTTAAGACTAGGATCCTAGCTATTTTCCAGTCATCATTTTAGCATGCATCTAAAAGTCTCTGTGTCACTGGTGTTAGCAGCTCATCTTAGTGCAATACTCAAAAATAATCTTTGGATTCTGAGCAATGCGATGACCAGTTTAGATGAAGATTTTCTAGGGGCTAGACTTTTTTTTTATGATACGGGGTCTTTTTGTAACCCTGAATTCTTCCTGTATGGGACCTGGTATAGCATGACTGAATTAGGTAAGGAGGGACTGATTTTTTTGTATTAGTGGCCTACTAAAGCTAGAAGCTAAGAGCAAGCTTGCTGCTACAATATTCCATTACTTTACTACACTCTTGGCCCTATAGAATCAAATAATTTGTAAAAGTGTTGGTATTTTTTCCATGCTTTATCTCATCAGGATGCTTGCCTTTCTCAGGTCTTGCTCTAGACACCCCTTTTCAACATAACTTCACTCAATTCAAGTAAAAATTGTGTTGTGTCCCATGTGTAAACGAAACCTGAATGTCTGTTAATGAAACTCAGAGGATGAAGCAGCAAATCTCAAATTTAGCTCTCAGATTCAGTATTTCAAAAATGGAATAGAAATATGGCAGCATTCTGTGCAGTACTGATTGTGTTTTAGTAAATTCACAGAAAATTTAGATTATATAGGGACAGGTGCTGTGTTGCTGATATCATATACAAAGCCATTAGCCCTTAAAAGAATCACACATCATGAGTTATTACAATCTGCTGAGCTATTATTCCTTTTCTTGCTCAGCTAGAAACAGTTGACCAGACACTGGCTCAGGTAAAGCAACACTGGCATTAGTGGTATTTAAAGACAGGTTGGATGTACTTTCTTCCTGTACTTTTCTGAATCAGAGCCACAGGCATACACCTTTGCCCTACTGAAATCAAAGATTTAATGTGGCTTTTGAGCAAGAAAAATAAGTATGCATACTCAACAGAGATAGAGGAAAATTTCCTTCACTGGGTTCAAGTGAATTTCAGCACTTTCGGAATATTGGAAACTTAAAAAGTTTCAGAGTCAGTGTTCCTGTATTTACATTCACCTATCCAAACCATGTGTAAATTAAATAGCACATGCAAAATATCTGCACTTATATCTAGCCACACAGTAGTCTGACTCTACGTTAAAAGCAAAGTAGACTAAGTATGTCTAAATACACCTGCAGTGTAAACAAATAAAATGCACATAATATTTTTTTAAAGCTAGGTTCAGAATATCATAACATCTTAATGTCAATCTGCATTGGAAGAAGAAATTTTAGCATGGAAACAATGTTGAATGTGTGGACAGAAAGTTGAACCCCAGCCCTGTTTTTTACTTTGCTCTTTACTTAACATCCAGTTGCTAGACCAACTGCAGTAGCAACTGCTTGGCTTTGAGCCCTCTTTTGCTTCTCTTTGTTTTGATATGACTGACATAGCACCCTGTTAAAAATTATTCCTCTTGGAATAGCTGGTTTGGAGACCTTGTAGAAGTCTTTAAAAACACCTTAAAAAAGAGAGGTGGAAAAGCCTGTAGACAAGAACCACCTGTTCCCTGTAGTACTGAGTTCAGCCACTCCCAAAAAAAAACATTTTCTTTGAAACAGTTGCCTCTGTACATACTGGTTTATTTATATGAAGAGTGTCCAGTTCTGAACACTGTCACCCATTACAAACAGATATTTTTAAATGTTCTATAGACCAAGAAAAGAACATTTATGTTCTGCTTTGCAGCCAGCATTACCATTATACTGACCAGTAATGTGTCCAGCAAGAGCTAAATTCTCCTTTCTGATTTACAAATGAACAAGTCCTTCTACTTCAAGACATCACTTTGCTATCCTACTTTCAGTCTGAGAATGCATAACATTCATTGATCAGAGCATCCAGTTTCCAGCCTATTCTGCTTCATTTAAAGTAAACACCAGAATTTCCTTAGTGTACAATGTCATAGTGAAATTTGTCCCGATCCTGCTCAGCTGATATCTCAAAAATACCCTTGCTTGGCTTTTTAAATTTGCAGCACAGTTGAGAGGAAAGAGACAAGTACACAGCAAGTGACCTCCTTCTGCACCATCTCACAAAAACTTAACAGCAATGTAAATCCAAGCTGTCTTCCTGCTGCAGTTCTGAGGGACACTGTGCCTTTCTGATTCATGGCCCATCACTGAGTTTTCAATAGAGTACCATTCTCTACTTGGTCTGGTGTATAGTTAATAAACACCTGGCTTCCTAATCTGACCGAATGCTTGTATTTCTGTAAATCTGTATTTCTACATCACATAATACACAATTGTTCAGGGATACCATGGTTTATCCCACAAAGCAGAGTCCATTAGCTCACACAGAGTACCCAACTAGTATTCAGTCAGCTGACAGAGCTACACTCTGCTGTATAAACATAACCTGATCAAATGATCAAATATCATTCTGTTGCCATCAATGGCAAAAAGCACCCTACCAAACCAAATAAGGCCAGGATCTCACCATAAATATATTTCAGCCATTTAGGTGGGAGGTAAGCATGCAGATTCCTTTTTAAAGTAAAAATCATTATGTCGTGGTGATACTTAATGATTTTTCAGGTTCGGCAAGAGAACTCTGGCCCTCAGGACTCTCAGATATATCATAAAGAAATGCAAACATAAGCATAAAGTTTTAAGGAAGTGTTAACTAGCAAATGAGTCCGTATTTTTCATGCAGGGGCATTCCTTATGAACATTTAAATATGGGGATTTTGTTCCCTAAATATAAATAAACTCTATTGAAAAACTCGGTTAATAACAATACTGGTCTGGAAAAGTATTTGAACTCAAAGTTTTTTTTCTTGCAGTCTGTGGTGTGTCACTCAGTGCTCTTAGCCCCACACGGAACTGGAAGTCTGTTTCCATGAAGAATGCAGAAAGCCTGCTAAAACTTTCATCTGTGTCTGCCAGAAAATTCTGACTGAGAGATTTAATGGCTGATGGTTCCGCATATGTTTCTGTCAACGTGATCCTTGACTCCAACTGTGTCCTACAGAGAAATGCTTGAACACATGAGAGGTACAGCTGAGCCACACAATGACAAAGGCAAAGCTGACACAGTGATACGGTTTTAGAACAGAGACAATACCTTAATTCATAATCTAGAATAGAAATTGTACCTGCTTGAATACAATGAATCCATAGCTGGATTGCCATCATGTATGTTTTTACATAAGGCAGCAGGTACATTGGATAGGGCTCTCTTAATTATTGCCTGTTAATTCTAAGGGTTGTATTGTATGAATTCAAAATTTGAAATCTTGTACAACATAGATTATTGTGTTGCTGGTTTATTTGCCATACCTTTCAGCCAAAAGTCCTCTATTTTTCTATATACAGAAGATTCTCTTCTCATGAACAGTTAGGCACACATTAAGCATTACTTACAATATTCCTTAAGGCTCTAAGAGATACACATCACATTCCTTGTGTTTACTCATTTCAAAGGTGTGGGCTTACAAACTGAGACAAATTGGTAGTTCAATAAACTGTTCAATAAAGCCAAGCTAGTCTGAGTCAAAACCAGAGAAACTCAACAGTTTGGACTGATATTTTGTTTGTGTTTCAAATCGAAACCTGGGTCATAAACTCCCAATAAATAAAACCAGCTGTCATGCCATTCTAATCTCCCTGCCTACTGATAATGAAGAAAGAAGTTTCTTCTTGAGCAGAGCAGGTGTTAGGAAAAAAGTAGCCAGTCTGAGCCCCAAGCCCAGTACTTGATGGCATCCCCCTGGGTTAAGTTACAATAAAATCCAAATTATTCAGAGCGTGGGTGAAAAGAGGGAGAGGCCCATGCCTTTCTTTCTCCTTAGGCTCCTCATGAGTCTAACCCTGCCCCTCCTCTTTGAATATGGTTATCAGTAAACCTGACTCTGAACAGCAACTACAGGATACTCATGACGACAGCAGCTGCAAAGTTGTTAAAAATATACAAAATTTCATTGTGTGGGTGGAAAGATTGCCCTTGCTGAACAGAGACAGAAATCCTAGCAGCCCAATATTTTTGGCCACAGCTTGCTATATTTTGACATATATTCTAGGAACCCCAATCTGTGTTGTCCTTGTTATGCTTGTTGAAGATATTTTAAATGCAACCATTTAAAATAAAAGTGTGAGGCCACTTTTCCCCCCCCTCTCCCCCCCCCCCCCCCCCCCGTATTGAACATAGCTCTCAGTTCAGAGATGAGGAAAGAGAAATTATTTTTCCACCTGCTATCAGTACACCAGGCAAAGCTGCCTGGGGTACCTAAAAAAAAAGCATTCCACTACTCAGCGTGGAATCCAGTGGGTTGCTTAGCAGAGCCAAGTTTTGCATCTTTCAGCTGCTACTGTGGGTTTGTGTGGCGAAGTGCACAGAAAATGCCATGCCAACCATTCCTTCAGAGCAGATGGGGAGAGGCATATTTACAAACCATCACAGAAACTGTTATATGTATTTAAATCCTCTTTACAAAAACAATTTGTTTTTCCAGCCATTTATTGACCAGCTATCAAGTTGAACCTCTGCTCAGCAGCACATGACTACACATTCCAGTTTATGAATGGCACTGACCATAACATCCTGTCACTGTAATTGTGACTCCTAGCAGCCTCTCTGACACCTATAATTGTCTAAGATTTTATGGTTCTTTATTTATGAAAATAAGGTTGCAAATTACAATCAATGCAGGACATAATACCTAAAAGTGGAAATTTTTTGGCTTACTCTAGCTTATCCTAGCTTACATCACTTGTCCATAGTGATGTAAGTTACCTACAGAAATGCACTGAAACCGAACAAAGAGATATACCAGGAATAAGTATGATGACTCAAAGCTATGCTTCACTATCTAGTCAGATATCCGAGTCTTTACCCTAAACTTGAAACAGGTGTGAGTTTCTTTGTCTCTCTGAAAACACCTAAAACGATTTTTTAAAAATATATCTTAAGCCTCAAATCACCCCTTCTATAGCTAAAGGCAGACAATACTTGAAAATACTTCTGCATTTGACAGTCATTTTCCCTTGTTGTAAGCCTAAGGGAACAACTGTACGTTTTCTTCTGCAAGTAGTGAAGAAACATTAAATAAGTAGCCCTGCATCCTCTCAAAATGGCTATTGCCCTCTGCAATTATCTTTACCCTCCATCACAAAATTAATACATAGATTACTTCAAATATCAGACCACACAAAGGCAGCCCAGTTCTGTAGTTTCACAGTTTCCAGGGGTGGTGGCTGCAGGAGGCATCTCTGCAGAATGAGTGAGCACTCCGGTGCTGGTCTGTATGGAGTCTCCTGAACGTTATTCAGTCAATGCTGGTTTTTGCTGAGGTGTTTCACCTAGCAAACCTTCAGCACCCCTGTTGTATCTTCACTTTCAGCTGAAATACCTGAAAGAGTTTGAGACAGCAACAGACTTCATTCCCTCTGATTCAGCATGATATAAAACCTTAGGTCCCACTCCAGGCAAGGACTCCTTGCTGCTACATTATTGTAACAATTACCAATAACAGTGTTATTAATACATTGCAGCTATTCTGTATGTTCTGCAATATTTGCTCCACTGATCATCTTATGTATTTCTCTCATCCCTGTTTGTCTTCAGTTTGAGGAAATTTACCATTGAATTAATTTAAAAAAATTTAGTTCTTCTTGCTTTTTTGTAAACCAGATTGAACTCCTTCCTTGTATCAGTTATTTGCATTTTCATTCACTTATTGTAGAATCTACAGCATGTCCACTTTACACTGTAAAACTTCTTGATGTTTCTCAAAGATTCACTTTAAAGCAATAAATAAAAATAGCTTAAGACACCATCTTGTGTCCTCAAGAAACAGTGTCATTTGTTTACAGCTAAGAATCATGACAGCAGCTGCATGCAGCCCAGGATCGCACTGATTATTATGCCATGGAATCATAGGAATGTTTTCTCTGTTTGTAGCTGTGGATATATTAGAGCTATCAGTCAGAATAAAAATGTGTCCATGAAAGCTCTGATGAGTGAAATAGACACTGACACCTAAAAACTTGACACCTAAAATTGCAAGAGAAACTGTGATAGAAGTCACAGAAATAAGCCATTTCTTATGAAATAAAAGAGAAAGGCAGAAAAGAAAATTTGCCCCAGGAGCAGCAGAACTGCAAAAGCATGGTTTCCAGTAGATTTTTAACCTTTATCCCAATCTCTCTCCCTGCTGTTTACCTCATTATAGTAATTACAGCTCCTTCTGTCTCCCTTTGAAATCTCCACTGGGAGAGAGACAGCATGAACTGTGACTTGTTAGCAGATACATTTGCACTGATTGGCCGTGGAATTATTCTTGAATGGGTAGTAAGGCAGATGAGCTCATTGTCAGTGAGAGCTCTTATTCTGTCTTCACTTCTGTTAATTTTCACAAAACTTCTAGGAACTTAATTTCCTTTGAGATTTACTTCTCTTTCAGACTTCTTTGAAATTACTCTTAGGGTTCAAAAACTGTTAGGAATGGGTAGCTCAATAGACAGACTGCTTGACCTCATAAGCCTATTGTCTTTAGGAAAACAGGCTAAGACATATTACATTTTTCTTGGCCAGATAGTTACAACACTGTTAAACTGGAATGGTTCAGGAGTTAAACATTCCAAGAACCATTTCCAGTAGTCACCTAGCATGTAGCTACTGTATTTTGAAGAGTACAGACATAAAATCTGGTCTAAGGAATTTAATTTATTCATACAAGCAGAGACAGAAAGTGCCAGAACTTCAACGGGAAACTTAAAGAAGCAGCAATCTTTTGTCTGAATACAATAGCAGAGGATAAAATAAAGTTGAATAACACAGTAAATAGAAGAAGATGGTGCCCCAGGCACTAGTAGGACTGAAGGCCTCTCTCCTTCCACCAAAGAAGTGCGGGTGACTCAGTTTCTGATTTTCCAACAAGAGCAGAGGACATGCACAAGCTGGATGGAATGATGGTAGAGCCAAACATAACCCATTCCTCTTTTTAAGGAAACGGCACATGTTGTTCCTCTGATACAGCTTGACATTCATCATTCTTTTTGCAGCCAGCATGAACTCTACTTCTGTTGTAAAAGTTGTGTCATGCTCTAGAGCAAGAGAGATTTATTTTAAGTCATAGTCATGGCCCAGAAGAAACCAAGGTTGTGCACTGACTCTTAAAAGTAGTTAACACTGTGTAAGGTTGAGATACACCTTGTGTCAACTTCGTTTCATTATCTTTCTCTCCTCAAGAGATAGCAGAAATGTACTTCAATGCCAAAATTTGGTCAATTATAGTAGGCGGTAATTTGACAGATGTAAGTAGCTAAATAATGTACTCAGGCTCCAAAGTAATTCTAGGAGCAAATCACCATATGGAGTGGAAACAGTTCTGGAAATGAGTGTTGAAAGAGATGGAATCCAAATGCTTACTGATGAAAGACAGATTGAAGCCAAGAAAGTATAGGACTTCAAAGACTGAGATGAAGACATAGAAACTGGAGGAAGGGGAAGCTGAAATAGCAGGGAAGCATGAAGAGTAGTTTAAAGGATTTCAAATCAGTGTGACATGAAGATGACTTCAGTGTCAAGGAACTGGAGATACTTAAAAAGAGAGGGGCAAGTCTTACGTATCATGCAGTTTATAGCATAGGGGACTGAGCTTTGGACAAAGACCATGACAGGAACGGAGAAAGAATAAATTGTGGAATCAGGTTTTACATGTATACAGACACATATATGTGTATAAGTCTTAATAGAATAAATATAGTTGTACTGCCCCAAATAGAACCTTGTTAACATAAATATATGACCTTTACAAGATACACAGAGCACGAACGCAAAAGCTATGCTTCCCAAATATGTCATCTCAGCTTCCAGCAGGCTGAAGTTTAAAGGTGTTCTACACCAGAGGCTAGACCAAGATGCTTTCTTTTATTTTAAGTCCCAACAACTTTGCTTCCATAAATCTGTCAAATTAATTTTTTTTCACTTAGGGTATAAAAAAATTCTTAGCAAAAGAATCCACAATTTCAATGTACAAGTGATTACTTAATGTGATTAGTTTAAATACATTTCTTTTTCATTCAGTCCCTTTGATGTGTTGTCAACAGTAATAAACAATAAATTTCAATCAAAGAAAAAAGATTTTTAAAAATTTTTCCTTTTTATCATGTTATGTTAGTGTTTATTATTACATTTACTATTCTTAAGTTCTTGCTGGCTGAACTGGAAGAACTTTTTCATTTTCAATAACTGTCATGGCTTGGGGAAACATACTTCAAGAATATTTTTTTCTTGTTTTCAGACGTACTTTATTTCAGTATAGAAAAAAGTCCATTCTGAGAATCAAATTTACTAGACATGGGAAAATGTTTACAAAAAAAGAAAACAGAACATCATCAAATGCTTATAATATTCCTTTTTACATCTGTGTACATCAACAGTTATTAACTGTGATAAGTTAGAAATGAGAACAGCACAATAATATGGAAGGTGAAGAGGTGTTGAGAGCATCTTTTCCTGCATGCTATCTGTTGGAGAGGAAGAATATGGAGAAAAAAAAGCTGTAGCTTCTTAAGGGATGCCCAAAAGACAGTCTCAGCTATAAAAACAGATGGAGGGCAGAATGTGAGATCCAATTGTTTTGAAAAGGAAATTAAAACGCTGTGAGCAAAATGGTCGATCAAGAATAGACTGGCTGTAAAAAACAAAATCTAATCAAAAGACTTCACCCCAGTTCCAGCAAATTGCAGAAAAATGTTTAGGTACAGAACAATGAAGAAGAAACAGAAATTACCTTTGTTTCATGAATGGATTAACTTAACTCAGTAACAGGACTTCCTTTTCCCTGGTGACAATGCCCTAAGCTCTAAAAGGGATGACTTTCACAAATAAAGGCAATGATGGACTTGGGATGCATTCATTATTTCTTCTGACAAGGCCAGAAGTCTACACAAGAGCAAAAAAAATGTTACTGAAGGATTTTTATTTTTAATTTTCAAAAGCATAGGCTAATATGAAAGCAAAGGTCCAAATCATGTCTTTTCTCATGGATTTATTTCTCTCTGCTTATACTGGTCATTTTTTGGCAACAACAGTTTGACTGTCGAAACCTTACAGCTTAGACTGCCAAGATGGAAATCTATACATTGTAGTTCAATGCCATAGGGAACACACTAGAAATGTGATTTAGCTAACATTTAGACATCTTGGTCTCCAGCAGACCTCATTTATGCCACTTTACATAAATGAGCATGAGCAGATATGACAATGAAACTCTTGCTTTACCTGCTGCTAAGGAAAAATTTTTAAGTGAGAGACTCTATCATAAGGCAGGATATATCCGTGTTGTTCTATTTATGTGGTACAACTGCAAAAGGAGGGTGGCAATTCATCAAGTTTCATACTATTGACTGTGGGAGCAGCTGTACTGCATCCAAACTAAAAGAAATCTGAAAAGTGTCACCATCAGCATATGAGAAATACAAACCCTTAGCATAGATGTTGTATATAACTGAAAGCAGGCCCAACAGGTGATGAAATAGTGAGCAAATGTACTTTTTATATCTCCAGCAACATTATATTCTTTTCAAGAAAGATGTTAGTAAGAAAAAATAGAGTTTTCTTCACTTCACATTTAATTAGCTCCAGCCTCACAGCCACTGAACAAGGTTAAAATTATTCTAGGCACAAAATTTCTGTGTAAATGGCCATCTATATTACATAATCATAGAATAGTGTGGGTTGGAAGGGATCTTTAAAGGTCATCTAGTCCAACCCCCCTGCAGTGAGCAGGGACATCTTCAAGTAGATCAGGTTGCTCAGAGACCCATCAAACCTGACCTTGACTGGTTCCACTCAAACAGACTCTATGTCACGTACCTACCACGTAACTTTCTCCTTCTGGAAGAGATCATAAAAGGTTTGTGCTGTGATATGTAAGTCTCTGCCTTCTCTAGAAAAAGTAAATAGACTGTCAGAATCAAAACACAGCAGAAGTAAATTATTATACTCCATATAGTTTGCTGCAAACCAAGTTAGATGTTACATTTAGAGCTCTTTTTTCTCACTGGCTGTCATAAATGCTGACTAAGAGCAGATAGTGTTTCATTAATCTGTATTTCAGAACAAGTATGTCAAAACTGTCAGAAGTGTGACAGGAGCAAGAATTTGTATCTTTCTGATGAAATGTCCCAAACTCTGATCTTTTTATGCCCCCCTCTTAAAGTCACACATATACCCAAAGTTCCCTGGTTCCTTCTACATTAAACTTCTTGTCCATCTCCAGACCAGAAATTGTGCAGTAGGGAGGGGTGAAGGGATCTCCTCCAAGTGACTTTTCCTTATGTAGGTCAAATTCTCTACTCACAATAAATGGTCTTTCTCATGCAGTATAGTTCTGGAATATCAGTCTGCCCTTCCCCAGGCAGGGTGAGGAACAAGGGGCAGAAATGCAAATAATGAAGAATATTCTGTTTTCTTAACCCACTTTTTCTAAGGGTAAGTACTGACTGTTTTCCTATTTCTTGATTTCTTTCCACTTCTGAGACACCCCAGCTCTCACTCTGAGAAGTGAGAAACACTAAAGCACTGAAATGGAGTGGAAAACTTAAAGTGTTCTCGAGGTGTTAATTGCACTGAAATATGATATATTAGGAGAACAAGAAAAAAGTAATTGTTCTCCAGTAAGCCAAAAATGAAAGTGATGCCTCTCATTACAAAATGAAGAGTTATTTGTAATGGTTTTGTTTCCATTTGTTGTAAATGTTCTTTTGAACATATACATGAACAAAAAAGTGATAGTGTTTTCAGAGTGCACTAATACAATTGGTAACTGCATTTACACAATAAGTCAGAGCATAACAGTATTTTCATTTAGTCAATGCAATACATTTGAATATTTCATACACAGCACAATATTTCAAAATTGTAAGTAATTCAAACAAGTTATTTCATGGGTATCCTGTAATACTGGATTTCTAGAGACTTTGCATGTCTCTCTATGAAGAAAATAAAAATATGTACTCATCAGATTATGAATTCCAGCATATTATATTCCATCTCTTTGCAATAGGAGTTCTCTAAGGTTGTTTCTAACTGCAGATCCAGATTTCATCTCCCTCTCATTCTTCAGTTCCACATCATTTTGACTGCAGCCACACACAATTAATGTTTCTATTCCCATACCAACAGGTCAGATAAAATAAAATAGAAATGACTGTGCTGGTCCCTTTTTGAGCTGCTCTGCAATGCACAAGAAGTTATCTTTTGAGCAGCAGGCAAGCTGTTTCATGAGTAGTTCCAGCCCATTGCACAGCCTTATGAGGTTTTCTAGGTTTCCTAGGTTTTACCCAAAAGCTACATAACTTGCACACTAAACAGAGCTTTCCAAGCCAAAGGCAAGCAGCATATCTTTTTTCTTGATGATTCCTGGTGAGTCTAATGTGTATGAACAACATTGAGGCCCCTATCCAATCTTAGCAGGTTTGTTTCCCTTGTTAACAACGTATTCAAATCCTATGATACAGTTCACTAGAGTTTTGTCATTGATAAGTTACTAAGGGCCCAGGGAAATTTCCACTGCATCTAGTCAAATGCTTTTACAAGTAAAGGTTCTTAGACTATCACCTGCTCCTGTCTCAAATATATTTCAGAGTACATGTTGAAAAGCACAGAGGAAGAGAAATTCCTATGTAATTCTTTTTATGAACACTGTGCACACACCACTTGACAAGTCCTTAGATTATTTCATATTCAGTGCTAAATGCATATTAAACCTTTGCCATGAGTTCTCACCATTTAGAGATTGCTGTTTATTTTTAATTAAATGAGATTACATTCCCTAACTGTCATTTTATTCTCAGCAAATACAATGTAACTAGAATTTTTTACATGGGATTTCTGTTCAGACATCAGATGTCTGTGGGCAGTTTATCTGAAGAAAATATCACATTAAAAGATAGGAGTGAAAAGTACTGGGAACAATTTAAGAGCAAATGTTGTCAGATACAATAGTTTTTAAACTATCAGTTTGCGCTTTTAAAAATGCAAGATACATACCCTACTGTTCCATTTTGGCTCTGACACTGCACAAGCAAGGTCATTTCAGGTGATCTATATATAGAGAAAGATCTTAGTCTCTTGAATACTACACTGAAAAAAAACCCTTCATAGATGACTGCTACAGGGAGAGAATCCAGCTCATTATTTGAATTACACATCCATCTGTTTCAGTCAGGATGGTTTATAAAGAGGTTGCAAGAGTCAGTTGAAATAGTCAAATAACACACAAGATAATTTTAAACTATAGAAGAGATTTCATATGCTCTTGATTTCGTGAATCAGCATTTTTTTAAGCAGAAAAAATAAGTTTATTGTGCAATCCAGGCCTTTTAAGAAGCTTACACCATCTTCTTTTTGGCCCTGGACTATCTGTTATGCTGAGCCTGGATTTTATTTATTCCTTGCCCCTTTGCTTTCTGATTAATTTACTGTATTCAGTTTAGCCTCTGATGTTATTTCGCAGTGTTAAATACTAAAACAGAAATATTAAATCATAACACAACAAATGCATTGAAAAATATATCTTGTTTTTTCCTTCCTCTAAAATATTATCAAAAAGGAGAATGAAAACATCTCTCTACAAATTCTTGTTGTATTTCATCAACATTCCATTTCTTCATGTTCTGGCTACTGAGAGATTAAACAGATTTTGACTATGTGATTTTACACAATCTGTTAATGCGGCTCTCATGTAGAAACACCCTTTTTCTATCTTCTTTTCCTTGCTTTTTGTATCAGTTGCTCTAAGCCGAAGACCCCATTGTGCCCACTGCTGAGGTGAAATCCACTGACCCTGGCCCCCATCTTCCATGAAGTCTCAATTAGAACTTGATTTTCTTGATCTGGAATATCTTTCTAGCTCAATGAGAATCATCAGTAGCAAGTTACTTTCTACTTTATGATGTGTGTGTCCTCTTTCAAACCTCTGGAAGCCACTGCTTTCCTTAAGCTCTGGATCCCTCTAAACAGCTTTCTTTTATGGTTTTTAGTTTAGATGTTAAATTCAGAATGCTGACAGATGTATTGCTTTGAAAACTTACATTTTCAACATGGTCTAGGAAAGTACCTCAACATCTTCTCTACAGTTCTACACATAAATAAATAAAACCAAAAGGTTTTAGATTATTTTAACCTTCAATGTTTCAGATATCTGACTGCTGCTATGCTGAGAAGGAAACACCTTTCACTGAAAATTATTTCATCAGTTTTCAGTGTACTTCCTCTTTCCCTGTGATCAGAAGAATGTTTTCAATTGAAGTACTTCATGACTCCTGCTTTGAGTTGCTGTGGGTAGAGAAATAGATTCATGGAGGTGCTATCAAGAAATTAATTCAGTCATTCAAGGCCTCCTTATTGATTCCAGGTACTAGCTTGGGGAAAGAAGGCAACATAATTACAAAAAAAAAAAAAAAAAAAAAAAAAAAAAGACAAACTTATACAAACTTATTCTATGCTAAATAAGGTTTCAGAGGAATTTATACATATTGAAGTCTATATTCTGCTATATATCAATTGCATACAGTTAAGGAAAAGATGGTCTGGAAAGGGAATTGTAAGGTAGAGGAAAATTGCCACAAGTCTACAAAGATTTGAGAGCACAAATACCTCCTTCAGCAAAGGGATGTAGTAAAGTGTGGAAAGAATGAAAATGTGTGCATTTGCTCACAGTAGAGTGCAGAAGAACCTCTTTAAGCTTCAGTGTATGGCTTTTCTTCTTCCATAGGCAGAATAACTGGAATAAAAGGGAAGTTGGGTAATTATTTTCATCTGAGCTTTCAGGATTACAAGAGAAAAGCTGATAAAACCTAAAAAATCCAGATACCCCTCCTGTATCGCCAATTCAAATTGAGCTGTTCAGTTGATAAGGTCATTCTTCATATGTGGGACCATTAACTGTAAAGTGTTCTTCCAGTTCTGCTTCCCACTATAACCTTTTTGTTAATGTTTCCACTGTTGTGTAGTTTGATTATAATACTCATGGTAGAATTTATCGTCCAAACCAATTAATTAGAAAGTGTATCTTAAAACAAGTTAAGGAGGTACCTCTCCTTTTAAGGACCTTTAAACTCATACCTCTGTACGTCTTTGCTGTTTTTATTACAAACAAGCAGAATTTCCCCAGACCTACACTACTGTACTCTTATCAAGGATAGTTTTGTGTCTTTTAGATAATGGATGAGGTGGGAATTTCCCAGTAAATATGCACTTGTGTAATCAATTATTAACAATTCACAGACACACCAGTTTATTTCTATCCAGAAGAATGGATCAAGTTAACAATTAAGAATTTTGGGGGTTTTTTTACTGCAGGAGACGCAGAAAGCCTAATCTACCAAATATGCCTGTCATACCTTCATTCTTTGGTCTACTATGAGCATATTAGCTCAATAATTAAGTACAGCATACTTGTTCTTTACACTGAGATGCAGTGCAAGAGTAGAGATTCCATTATCCTCAAAAACTAGGCCAGGAATTATTATTTTTCCCCAATGCATTTCACGTTTTCTGGTATCCTTATGCAGACAAGTTAACAAACTTTAAATGCTCTCGTAGTATTTTTTTTCCAGATAACAGTAAAACCCAGATGTTACAAATCCCAGTCTGTAGTCTCACAATTACAATGAACAAGTTAAAAGAGTTTAAGTTAACATTTAATCCCCAAATAAACATCTTCCTGCTTGAAAGGTGGATATTTTTCAGCTGAGATTGCTATTACCTCTTCAGTTGTCCTCCCTCAATCACATGTTGTCATCAGACCAAGTCTGTTACATACCTGCAAGGTCACAAGTCTCCTCCACAGTACACAGAACAACTCGCAATATCAGATGAGCTTAGTACCTCTCGTACTCTTCAAATGGGAGCAGAAACAGAAGCGCATTTGAGAGGTGCAAGGCACTAGCGCTTCACTCTGACCAGGCTGAGAGTATCACTTCTGAGGGTCCAATTTAGATCATATCAAAAAAGCAGCTCACTCAGCTAGGCAAGCAGCAATGTGTCCTTGAGACAGGAGATAGAAAGGAGGCTCTGAAGAGGAACAGAGTAAGAGACTGCCTCTCTGTGTCCCACTGGGATTTTACTGCCTGTCAAGTAAGCAAAACAACTCAGTTTGCTGACCTGCTCATGCCCTCATCCACCATCCCTTTTTTGTTAATTATTTACATAACTTGCTTGAATAAGCAATGTTTTAAAACAGAGCCTTTAAAATGTTTCACAGAGCGCTAACGTACATGATTCAGCGAGCCAGCATTCTAGCCCACAAGTCCATTTGCCCCAGAGAAACAGCAGGGTCAGACCAACCATAAACCTTTTCTCAGCAGAATGGCAGGTTTCCAGATTGACAGTGTGCTGCAGCTGACAATGCCTATTCTCCCAGCTGTGGCGAAGGACAGAAAATGCTCATGTCACTTTCTCTGCTTTTACATTAAACTGAATAGAGACTGGAATTGAAATAACTGCACTCATCATATCCAAGGTTCAGATTGAACAGCCTTGATTTTAACCATAAACATGTCATGACTGCTACGGAGTATTCTGCAGACTGGATTTGGGACAGTGTAAAAAGTCTGGAGGTGTTCCCATAGTAAATTTCTGCTATCCAGTTTTACCCACCCTGATATAATAGAAAAGGAAAAGCTGGTGTTTCATTTAGAGTCTGAATCAGGACAATGTTTCTGAATACAACCTTTATTCCTGTTTCATTAGGTTCTGTACTGAACTTAACTATTGGGATTAATTTGAGACTGGCACAACATTTATATATTGCAAATGTTGGATGGTCATTTTTATTGTTAAAATTCCTGGAACAGATGCTGTCAACAAAACTGCTCAAGAAGTATCATTCCCTAAAAGTGTAAAGAGTAGTGAAAAAACTTCTGCAATACAGGGGGTTTTTTTCATCAAGTATAATTTCAGACACTGGTGATAGGGAAAATCAACTAGTCTGAGTAGAACTCAGGGTTCTGAGCCTAAAGCTGAGATTGTTTTCAGGCTTTTGATTTTCAAATTGAACATAGGAAAAATGTTGTTGCAAAGCAATATTTCCTGCAAATATCATATTATTTCTCAAAAAAATTCCATTGAACAAAACTGACAAATGAAACACAGTGCAGCCTTTAGTTCCTACTAAGCTTAATAAAACTGGTAAAATATTAAGAAAGTATTTGTATTCAGGTTGTCATTTCAGTATTTGATATTTCAGCCTGTCAGGTTCTTCTCTGGGCATTCAAACTACAACCCACCACCAGTTAACAAGCTACCCGACTGGCGGTTGGAATACATGTTAAATACCAGTTGCATGAAGAGATTCCACCAGTTCCTCCACGCTGTTCAGAGTGGCATCAGAACTGCTACTGCTTTCTGCCCTTGAAGCCTTAGCCTCAGGCTCCTTGACTGCTCTTTTGAAAGTCAGTCCAGCCTGGATATCAGCCTGGTTACTCCTCTCACACTTCTGGCTGCATAATATTTAACCAGGCAGTCCAATAAACCAGCTCAGGAATAACAGAAGAAAAGTGTATTTTTTCTACTTTCCTTCTTAGGAGAATAGCTTTACCCAATTTAAAGAAAAAAAAGAAAATACAGATTTCAGGCAGCTGTTAGATATGAAAAATGTCAACTCATTTGATCACATGACTACAACCACATTCTTATACATGCAATAGAATTTGGATATTCTAGGAACTTTAAGTTCCTGTGGAATTGACCAGTTTGGAAATAAAGATTCATGGCATTTTAAAGTCCCCAACAGTTCAAACACAAATTTATGTGTACATGTGGTTCCGTAAGATAACTCTATTGAGTTACTCATGATAGAGACTTATGCAGATCCTCAGTTGGACTGGAACAGCAATGTTGTATGTGTCAACCTTACTGAAAAAGAAAAGATACCATAGGTTGTTGCTTGGTTTCTTCTCTGACAGTTCCCTTAGGAGACAGTACAAAAGTATTTATTATTTATATATAAGATAGCATGTCAACACATTTTTAGATAATGTTCAGTGTACTTTTTCTGTCTAGCAATGGAAACTACAGAATAAATTATATATGACATTTGTAGCTATTCTAGGAAAGTTGGTATTGCACAGCCAGCAGTCTACCAATTATATATAAATTGCTTACATAGAAGTAATATTTTTTTGTATGTTGTTGATGTTCACAACTCTTCCATGCCGCTATCTGTATAAAATTCAGATAAAATCTTCTCAACATAGCCTTCTGTAATCTAATAATGTCTGTCCACTTTGTGCGCTTTCAGATGTCTTGAGGTGGTATGCCAGATGTTAGGAAGGTTGTATTTTACTTCAAAACCCACAGGTATAGAGCAAACACATTTTGCTATGCATACCATCTGGTACCTGTTTTTTAGCAGAGAAAAGAGCATGTTTAATCATTAAATCCCATCCTTCAGTACTTAAATCAAATTGATTCATACAGATATATGCATTTTTCTCCCTGTGGATTTTCCTGTCAAAATAATCTGGTTACATTATGTGACAGCAGATGAACTCACTGGACTAAATTCTACTCCAAGATCTACACACATAAGTAACAGGAAGTCAGTAGGTTTGTACTCCTCCCCCAGCGACTCTCACAGCAACTCTTCTCCCTGGTGACTCCCAGCTGAAGGGGGGAGTGTCCGGGTGCACGGACGGGGTCCTCGGGTGTCGGCTGGGAAGAAAAATGGAAAAAAAAATAGCCAAGGAGAGGGCGATAGAAGCGACAGTAAGCAGAAAAGTGAGACAAAAAGGAAATGAAAGGCTTGACTTCTGTGATGTCTTAAACTATACTGAAAGCAAAATAGAGAAAATATTATGAGAGGGAATATTCCGATTTGCTGATCCTGCCTTCGGTCTAATCTGCTCCCCCGTAGGGGGGGAGGCTGCAGACACTCAGAAGTGACCTTGGTTATCATCAGTCCACTGGCGCTGCTAAAAAAAGTTCACTGAAAGAAAAAATCAGCAAAGAGAAAGTTCGCTTCACCCTCGCTCACACCAGGACACATAGGTTGAAAAGGGGTTTTTAACAGTGGAAGAAATCTTAAAATTCTTTCAAACAAATGTGAAAAATGTACCTGGAATTTGCATCCTAAAGAAAAAAGAATAAACTAATAAGGAAAGAATCAATTCAATGGAATGAGCAATCCTTGTGAAAAATGAAAACTGATTTTCTCACTTATTTAAAAAAAAAAACAACAAACAAAACCAAACAAACAAACAAGAACAGTTGATTGCAGTTTTAATAAGAAATCAGTACAAGTTCACATGCACATCCATTTTTTATAGAAATAAAAATCACAAGCTTAAGATTACAATTCATTCCTCGCTAAGATCAAAATTGTATTTGGTGTTTAGAAAAAGCGGGCCCACAAAGCTGGTAAATGGTTCTCCTTTTAAATCATTTGCAGAAGCTAGAAAGCTGTAATTAGATGCGTATCACACTTCTCCCCCTGATATCAAGTGCTCATCAGGTGCCACAGCACTACATATGGAGAATATTTTTTGAATCCCCAGTTCTTTCACCTTGAAGATTTTTGCATAATTAGATTCACTTCATTCTTGTATTTTGCTCAGGAGAGCTGATAAAACACGTTACTATCTTACAGAGTCATAGAATGGTTTGGGTTGGAAGAGATCTTAAAGATCATCTAGTTCCAACCCTCCCTGACATGGGCAGGGACACCTCACACTAGACCAGGTTATTCAAAGTCCTGTCCATATAAACATCCTTGGGTCGGATTTAAATTATCAGAGCCAATTAATGAACTGAAGTTCTAAGTTTCTTTTTGTCCTGGGTTTTAAACAATAGTCAGACCCTGCAGACACAAACTGGCATACTTCTGACTGACTTTTGGGTCCTAAATCATAACACCTTCCACAGCACAACGTGGCATCTCCATGCAGGAAGGCCATAATAATTTTCACTAGTTTCATCATGCAGGAAGAACATAAACAATATTATATGTTTTTCAGGGAAATTAACATCTCCCTTCCCAATACAAAGTTTCTGCTAACCTTCTATGCCTAGATAGCAGGAATTCCAGCTGGCTGCCAGGCTTTGAACTGTGTGCAGTCCCTGACCTGAGATGAGCTGACAATCCTCTACTGTGGCTAATCCCTGTCTCTCCCCCTCACCTTTTCACAGATGTACACACTCAATTCACTCTTAGATCTTGCTTTATTTTTTCCACGGTATCTGTAGAGTCATAATCACCTCTGTAAGCAAAAAGGATGGAGCTCAAAGTTGAAAGAACTGCCACTATTTTGTTTTCAGTTTACTCCCTTTTCTGCAGCACATTAAGACAGAGGGTGGGGAAAGTATCCGTTTAATGTACAAGCTCTTAGCTTGAATAAACTAATGCAGAACAACAGCTTTTAATATAAGACTTTAACTTGGTAAATAACATTAGGGAGCCTTTTGGACCAATTAGCTAAAAATCTCTGTCAAACAGCTTTTGGCTGCTCAGAAACACTACGGGTAGTATTTTGGTCACTGTGTTTTCTCACAGATATGTCAGGCAGGAGAAGACTATATTTATGTGATGCAGTAATTATATGATTTAGTAGCGTAACTCATGTATGAGCAAGAAAGGTGAACAATAATGAACCTGACAAAGCTGTGTTACTTAATAGCCTAGATCTATGTGACTAAATATGTGCATGTGACCTATATGACATATCACCTAAAAAATAGATGCTTGAATAGCTGCTTAACTACTAAGAAGGGCTCTCCCACTGTTAAGAACAGAAATCTAGAAATCATAGAGTGAGATACTGACCTTTTAATTTACTTGGCCTCGGATTTTCCTGCAAGCTTTATACTGGACACTGTCCGTGTCCAATTCTGGAGCCCCCAACATAAGAAGGACATGGAGCTCCTGAGGAAAGTCCAGAGGAGGGCCACGAAGATGATCCAAAGGTTGGAGCACCTCTCTTGTGAAGACAAGCTGAGAGAGTTGGGGTTGTTCAGCCTGGAGAAGAGAAGGCTCCAGGGAGACCTCATAGTGACCTTCCAGTATCTGAAGGGGGCCTTTAGGAAAGCTGAGGAGGGACTTTTTACAAAGGGATCTACGATAGAACAAGGGGTAATTGCTTTAAAATAGAAGAGGGTAAATTTCAGTTAGACATTGGGAAGAAATTCTTCAATATGAGGGTGGTGAGACACTGGAGACACTGGAAGAGGTGGCCCAGGGAGGCTGGGGAAGCCTCATCCATGGAAGTGTTCAAGTCCAGGTTGGATGGGGTTCTGAGCAGCCTGGTGTAGTGGGAGGTGTCCCTATCTGTGGCAGGGGAGTTGGAACTAAATGATCTTTAAGGTCCCTTCCAACTCAAACCATTCTATGATTCTATGATTTTACTCATCTCGTATAAGTTATATTTGGTGTTTTTTTCCCCCACTCTGTTATCCACAGACTGTTACTTGTACACAAACTATCACAAGATAGTCCATTAAAAAAGCTGTGTTTAAAAAAACAAGCAACTGCAGTCTCATATTCAAGGAAGTAAGTGAAGAGAATAAACCTTACAGAAGCAACTAAAAGTTGCTACAATAAAGAAACACTTGTATTTGAGCTTATTGTTATTTTAACTTCCATTATAATGTAGCATGCAATACATTTTTCATAAAATTTCAGTTGAGACCTCTTGGCCTATCACTGGTTTTTAATAACAGGACCAAAAAAAAAAAGGACTTTGTTTCACCACTTCCCTTTTTATGACAGTGTAGTTCCACCAAAATCCAAAGATTCATGGAAAACCCACAGATCACAGAGGATACAGTCCCTAAATTGCCTGCAGTGGAGCATAATGAAACCAAGTTAATTTCGACCAAGGCTGTTGACCTTCAGGAGGATGGCACTTAACAGACACTTAGCAGTGTGGTGTGAGCCCCTAACATCTCGGCCATGCTCAAAATAGCATCTGGGTACACCCGTGCAATTGCAGCATGGAAATGCTCCTCATGGTAAGTGAGTGACAGCAAGGGGTAGAAGGAGAAGATGGGATGTATACAGGGATGTATAAATTTCCTCAGACTATAGTCAGATCAGCAGCTAATTGTAAATAAGAATGGCTGCTAGATTCTAATGCCATGGTTGCACAATATAACCCTTGAATAAAGATGACTGCATTTTCTTTCACTGTGATAACAAGATGTTCTGCTGTGTCATGGGGCTGAGCCACTCACTTTTCTTAACAAGTGTTTCTGTCATTAGCTTTTAAGTCACCTGAGTGAAGTCAAAATAAGCCCATGGCTAAGCAGCTATCAAAGAACAGTCTACATGGAAGGGAAGGGCTAAGATATCTGTGCAGAGAAAAAGATCTTTCGTAATGTTTCCCTTTGTAAGGATTGAGAGGTCAGCTTAAACACAGAGGAGTCAATGCAACCTCAGATCTTCATGATTTATATAAACATTTTTACATATATGTGAGTTTACCAGGGAACTGAAAAGCTGACCAAAAATGTGACAGCTGTCATATTCACTTTGAAATGTCATACAGTTCATATTGACACAAAGTTGTAACAATTGCACAACAGAATAAATTTAATCTGAATTATATTTTTATGACATTGCTAGCTGTATAAACAGTGCCAGACTTGATTCTCACCTGACATGGTGAAAATATGAGCCTGCACTGAGTCTACAAATGTCTATGGAGTTATTTCCACTGTGCACTGCTGAAAGGTGTCCAGACCACAACAGCCAACCTATACTGCAAATATTTTTGCACATTGTTTTTAGTATTTTTTTCCACACACTTTGCAAGTGGGCAGGCAGGGAGCTGCTGTCTGTTTCACAATAAACACAGATCTGCCATGTGTAATAAAAGAGTGAAAAATTAATCAAGCAGAAGATTGCTGGGATTTTACCAGAACATAGAGGAGAGGCATTTTAAATGCTCTGAAATACTTTCTTCTGTGCCTGTCAGCAGCCATCAAGCTGAAGAATAAGGATTAGTTCTCAGTTCCTCTTCTCTTCAGGAGACGGGTCAGAACTAAATCCTTTAATAAATGTGAAGCCAACATTCACTCAAGTAGCGGTTAAATATGTTCACTTAGTTGGAGAAAAAATGACAAAAACTGATTGACCACCCTTACGAAAACACCCTTCCATATTCCATTTCCCCTTTACAAAGTTTCCCATGTTAGTTAAAACTCCTCTTCAGCAGTTTGAAATAACTTACAGGATCTCTCACAGATACAGCTGAGGCAATGTTTAGAAGTTTTTCTGTCATACGTTTCTGCTACAAGCTCTGCCAGAAGAATAGTAAAGTTTCTAAAAGCTGCATCTGTATCTGATAAAAGGTTTTTATGTGGTCAAAGGTCTTCTGCACACCCACAAAAGAGAGCAGGCAGACCACAGGAGCCATCAGCCCAAAGAGTCCCATCTCCACAAGCCAAGAGAAGTACAGGAGCACAAAAGCAAGAAGAAGCCTAAGTTGAAGACTTAAAGAAAGGACCACCCGCTCTAGGCCTGTCCCAGGGCTGACCCGGGAAAGCCTCAGCACCACAGTCTGGGTATGAAGTGAATCAAGATGAGCTAAGCCTGTAGCACCCTTTCTTGGTTTTGCTCCAACAGGATGTGGGGGAGGGGGCACTGCCTAGGGATATGGGATGCAAGGGAAGTTAATTTCAAGATTTATTCTGGAATGTTTATGGGACAAACCACAGGCAGGGAAAGGGAGGGGTCTAGATGATTTGGGGAGGAACAGATGTGGGGAAACAAAGGGACCAGTTGGGTGTAGTTTGCTCGTTGGTATGCTGGCCTGGCCATGCCCTGCACCTGATCAGCTCAGTCTGTTCTATCTTTTTAAATTCCTTTCTAACTCTTTCCTTGGTGAGGCGCTCTCTGCTGAGTGAGGGCATCTGGATGCCAGCAACTAGACTCAGCCAAGTGGCTGGCGAGCTGGTGTGCCTGGGTGGTGGTGACTGGAGAGACCTCAGTCAGTGGAACCCAGTGCCAGCCACAAGATTGGGACCGGGACTCTGAGGCCTGGCTGAGATTATGTGGAACAGGTTTGAGGGTATGAGCACTAGTGAGGATCAAGTTGGACTTGCTGGGGAGTGGGCGAAGTGGCTGAGGAGCTGGGGGAGCAGGTGAGTTTGTGTATCCAAGGTTGAGATCACATCAGAAGCTGGCTATTGGAGGGGCTGGGGAGTTCCAGTCTGCTGCTGAAGAGACCATGGCATCTGGGGGTTTCTAGGGATGACAGCTGCCAGTGTGTGTGTGTCTCAAAGGACATGACCATAGGGGGGTTGGATACTGGGAACCAGAGAGTTGCAGCCAGCTTTGAGTGTCTGTACGTGTGTGTGTGTATCTGTGTAAGTGCAGGATCTGTGCCAGCAACTGGAGTGGGGCTGCAGCCTCAGGGTTTTGTACGTCTAGGTGACAGCAACTGGGGAGACTGGGATCCAGGGGCAGCTGCTGGGCAGACAGTGTCTGACCTTTCCTGCCAGAGGGATGTATGTTGTACATATATAAATATATATGAATATATATATACACGCTTCCACTAGTGAGTGCTCTGCTATCCTTCAGAGCCAGAGAAGGGAGCGGGATGAGGCCCATGTGAGTGATTGGCGTGTTGGTCTGATCTGTATGGCCAGCCGTGTACAAATGTGATGCACGTGTGTGTGCACTCTGTGCTTCTGCCAACTGAGAATACATGCTCAGTATTACCACTCAGGACCTGTGGCATGGAGCTGCAGCAATCTCACCTCACTCAAGGCTGTTGGGTCCAGTATAGTATGTATTCATCTATGTTAAATAGTTCTTAGTTAATATTCTAAGTCAGACCCCTAATTCTTTAGAAAATTTTAGACTCTCTTTGGCACTGTTTTAAAATTTTTCTTCATAAATTCTATTTTAAAAAAACAGCTCACATTCTTTCTAGAGAGTAGGGTCAATTATATGTTTCTTCTTTGGAAGTCTCTCTGCACTTTATCTTTTTTTTACTTAAGTATATTTATGTATCTAAGTATGTTCATCTTCAGTGTTGAACTATCCTGGACCTCTGAGTTTGCTCAGTGCCAGAAGGTGTTAAAAAAATATTTAAAAAAAAAAAATCACAAGGGAACAATTGCTTATTATGCTCATCAGAAGCAAAGAAGGAAGATCCTTTTTATATGTCATTATTTTAAAAGAAAAGAGAATTTTTAGAAAATATTGCCCTTTTATTCTTCATACTAATTTGCATGTAACATTATGTTTTTTTTCAGAGAAGTCAAAGGATTTCTAATTGGCATTGACAGAAGTATTCTCACACATTTTAGGTAGAATTTAACTTCAAATATGCATTAGTTCTGTAATGAGTCAGCATTTCTGGATGAATGAGCCAACATAAAGAATTTTGTTCTGTATATCTCCTAGCAACAGAGAAATTACAGCCTTAATTTCATAAAATAACTCTCATGTTTATTAAACCCTTTTTTTGGTGCTATGGATTGAATGCATGAATTATTAGGAGTTGCCTTGGGTATGATATTACAGGCAGCTATCTTACACAATAAAAATTCTTGATGTCTTGCTGAAGAGCAATGAAGCCATCCCTGGACAAGCAAGAACTACCAACTGCCAGGGTCTTTCAGTTGTTGGGCCCCTTACAAAGGCACCAGCAGTTGGGACAGAACAATAGGCACAACCACAGAGCTCACCACAGCTGCAGGGTCCAGGGAACATCTGCATATGTGAGGTGACAGCCTCCTCAGAGAAGTGAGGACACGGGTGAAGGCAAGGACAAGCAATAGTCACAGCTTTCCTTCCCTACTTCTCCTTAGCAGCAGAAAACTGGCAAAGCCAATTCTTGCTGTTCTCTCTCTGTCTCTCTTGTGGTTTTGCTTATGCTGCTGAACTGACTGGAGCCAGTTTTGTGGGTTTTATTTCCTGTGAGAATATGATCCACTGTCCTAGGATAAACTTTCAGAAAACACAGTTGCTTGAGTGAGAGTTTTATCTTATGATGGGTAGTTCCATGGAGGGATGCTAGCCAAACAAAAATCAGAAGGTTTAGCACTTTTTAATTGTTATGCAAGCCACACAGTATCTTCAAGACAGACACTTGACCAATGGCAACTCTGGTGCTAATTACTTTTAAACATTTGCACACAGGAGTGCAGCAGCCTTACAGTAGCTGTCACAGCTCTATAGTATCATTCATAGTCTTATGGTAGAAAAACAGGGGAATTTTCTAAGCAGAAGTCCTGTTTGACTGGGATTGACAGTTTAAACACTGTTCCCTTTTTATATATTTGTTTTAGAAGCTCACACATTTGTTAAGGCAACAGCATGGTCAGGGACCTTAGCATAGCCAGACCTCCTGACCACGCTATTGGCATGATTCCTTTATTTCTCTTTTATTCAAAGCAGAAGGTCATTGAAACAAATGGGGAGGGAATTCACAGGCTTTTCATTACAGAAAGGAATCAGATATCCAATGCTGCATAGCTCTTTGGCACAGTGTATCACTATAAACCCTGTAAAACTGCAAAGTGTAAGCTGCTATTCCAATGGTGTGACAGTTTCGATGTATCAAATTTGACACCTTTTCAATAAAATAGGCTAAATTTAGATAACCATATGCTCCTGCTGACAAGCTAACTTCTCCCTGATATGTGTTTTCACTAAAGAGTACAGGAGGGCCTCAAAATTTAATTAAAGTGAATGCAAAATATTGTATTAATTTACAGGAGAAAGGTCAAGTTGTTGAGCAAACAGCAGGGATTAATATTTTCTACTTCATACACTAAGATTCAGCTGTACAACCTCCCTTAATGTTAGTAGGAGTCATGCTATTCAAAAATCATACTATAAATATTTTATCTGTCTATGTTCTTACTGCAGTGTAGTAGACACTGTAGAATTAATTTGCCAGCTAGGCAATGTTGAAGAGTACATGAATACAAACAAAGCAGTCTTTTATCAACCCAGATGTATTTATCATTTTTGCTTCAGTAGCTTAAGAAGATGGGCCAATTTCATAATTTTATTCCAGTCTTTGCATCACGTTAAGGGATTTTTAAAAGATCATTTCAGAAATTTAAAAATTAACTATTTTAAAACAAAAACATCTCAGTAGTAACTAACACTGCCTTTTTGTTAGTAAGACTGCAGGTAACACAATATCTATTCATTTCTGTGTGATTAAACCATAATGACTGATTTAATTTAGTATATGTTATTTATACGACCAACATCACTCTAAAATTAACTTCTTTTTTTTTTCATGTGTCCCACTAAGCATTGTGATTCCCTTGATTGCTCTTATGCTGTGGTCTTACTGATCTCAAAGTAAACCAAAATCTGGGAATTACACCACATAGCTGAAGGCAGCGAAAATCTTCAGTTTCCACTTACATACAAATTACATTAATAAATGCAGTACACATAATTTCTTAAAATGGAGTAACAATTAGAGTGATAAATAAAAACCTTCTGTGTTTTGTTTTGTTTTAACTATAATGCACAATTCGAATGACAAATAACTCTCTGACTCAGGCAAATGTAACAAAAAAAAAAATTACTCTTGTTGCTGACGTTCTATAAGAATTTCAGTACCTTAAAATAAGTGCAGAATCACAGTTAATTATGGTAATCAAAAAAGAAAAATAACAAAAAATATACTCACCTCTGGAGATACAATCCGGTTATTAACCAGAACATTAAGTTGAAGAATACACCAAGAAAATTTGCCCCACACAGAAAAAAAAAAAAAAAAAAAAAAAAAACAAAACACTGTAAAATCAATGTAAAAATGTTAACACTTTTTTAGAACTGTGTTTCCACCACTTTTATAATTAGAAAAAATTCAATAGTTTCATGAAAAATGAATATTAAGTGTTTCATTTTGGGGAAATAACTACAAATATATAGCAGATACAACAAATTATTTCCTTGCTTTTTCAAACTATATTCCCACTTGGATATGAGAAAATTGTGGTAAAGAGTTGTATGCATTATCTCTCTATGTATGTAAACTATTGCTTAAGTATACTTGCTTGTGGGCATTTAACAATGTCAGATGTGAACTCTTCTCTCTGGAAATCTCTACATGCATGAATTTATACCCATTCTTACTCAGAGGACATTGCTAGTGCAGGTTTTATTTGCTTCTTTCATAGGAGAAAGTAAAGAAATTCCTAGGGACATAATCTTTCTTCAAAACACCTGACTATATCACGTGCAGTGCAAATGTGAAACCTTCTTTTTATTTAAATTCTTCTGACAATGCAGTAACTCCATTCATAACTCAGGTTCACCACAAGTCACCCTCTAATATGAAGCTTTAAGTCAGATTGCTCCACCTA
Organism: Hemiprocne comata; assembly: GCA_020745705.1. Classification (NCBI taxonomy): domain Eukaryota; kingdom Metazoa; phylum Chordata; class Aves; order Apodiformes; family Apodidae; genus Hemiprocne; species Hemiprocne comata. The sequence continues at coordinate 36,936,536 of CM036590.1, read as the reverse complement.
AGTCTGTTAGATATCCATGTCAAGTACCATCTTCTTTCTGATGAGTAAATTTTCTGATGGCAAAATGGTTTTCATTGTAGACCAGTAGTGAAGAATGTGCTGCATTTCAAAAAACCCTCAGATATGTTAATGTCACTACAGCCAGGGGTGAAGCTAGAGACATGGGTATTCATGATTTCTTTGAACAGTGTAACATACCATTTCATTCTTCAAAGAAAGGCTGGAAAATATTTGTAAATGCTTTCTAGAATTGTTTTGCTTACATAAGAGATAATGAAAGGAATCTTGTATATTTGCTCATGAACGTGTCCTGAACATGCTTTTATCCCTACACTGCATAATAAATGAAGTTAGTCCATAGCCCATCTGTTTCCTCAATACCTACAAATCCTTACTTTTTTCCAATTTTGCTGTTATATATGCTTTCTTAATCTTATCTCTTCATAACCTGTAATTCTAATATGTACATAAAATCCCTGTTCAATGTTAACTTAAAAAAAATAAATCTTAGAGATCTGACAAATAAAAGTTGTCACTTATAAGGAAACCATATCTTCCAGAGGCAGTGTTGTTTTACTGGTGCAAATAATTACTTACTTCAGTGCTCCTCCAAAAAAAGATCTTCTTAACAGCTTTAAAAGATCAAATTAACTGTTAAGAGGACTTTTGAAAAAATAGAGACTGAGTCAATTTCAACCAGCAATGTTTTGAACTTTATCTGGAAAAATAATACAAAATCATTACTCATAGAATCGTAGAATTGTATTGATTGGAAAAGACCTTTAAGATCATCAGTCCAACCATTAACCCTGCACACTGCCAAGTCCACCACTAAACTATGTCATGAATGCATCAGAAACTTAATAAAATATTTCTAAACTGGAATCTACATTTAAATATATTTTTAGAAAATAATATGCAGCAAATGGTGTTTTCAGTGAAAGAAACTAAAAATCCAGAATTGCTTAATCACTTTATGATGTATTAATTATTCTCTGGGTATTTATAACCTTTCTTTGTCATTTCTAGACACACCAAATTAAAAAAAAAAAAAAAAAAAAAAAAAAAAGGTAGATTAGCAAAAAATTACCTTAATTTCACATTCTGTTGAACGCAGGATATATTCTCATTTTGAGGGGACATCAGAGAGCCATTGTATATGTGCATTTTCACAAGCTAGAGATCTGATTGATCCTGCATTTCAATCACAACTAGGAAAAAACGGATAGATTTTAACACAATAAAGGCAGGCATCTTTTTAGCTAAAACTTACATACACAGCTGCCCATTTAAACTTTCTAAAGCAATTAGGATAACCCATAGCCCCAGAATTTCGCAGGAAAAGGATGATTGTTGGTTTTTTTTGCATGTTTGCATGTCAGGTCATTGCACATAGTTGTAAGAATACCAGTTTTTAAAAACTTGCACATTTTTTAACCATCTCTGGATATGCAACTTCTGTACCCATCTCTGATGTTCAGTCTGTAATACAGTCATATAAATTAGGTAAAATTATTTTAACAATCTTGCCTATATTTAGCTATTTACATATATATACATGTATATGTATGGTTTGTTATAAATGCAGTGATATGGAATTCTCTATATCTGCAATTATTTCACTGGCTGCTGACTCTTGATTGACTTCTTCAGTACATTTTAGATATAACATAAAGCACTTCCTAGTGCAGTTTTTCTTCACAGAGTATTATTTGTTTCATTGAGAGGATGGTGGGTTTCAGAGTCTGGTGTTAGTAGCTGATACTGACCTAGTGTTTTCTGAAAGCTTACAATTAAAAAGAATTTCTGGGAAAAGTATCCCAAACTGTCCAGAGATAGGTGTGCAATGTAGAAATAATGTCATCTTTCCTGCTAATCTGATGGAACTGAGTTTTTCTCCACCTAGGAATTGGCTCGATCACACATAAAACAAAATCTCATCATTGAATTCATAAAGAACAAGACGAAGTCCTAAATGAGGAAAACCTATGCCTGTTTCCTCCTCACATGTCTCAGTTTTTTTTATTCCCATTTCTATGCTTGTGCACCAAAAAAGTCTCTAACCTGTTTCACAAGAGAAGTAAGGTGGAACTTTTATATTCATAAAAATGAAGTCAGAAGATATGCAGGGACAATGGCCACCTGGTCCATCCTCTTGCCCTATAAGAAATGTCTTATTTTAGATTTGAATGAAAAGAATTCTTCTCACTTTCAACCGTAAAATTTCATGTACACCTTTTCCTATGGTTCTACAGAGCAGCAGCCATATCCTACCCTACTAGATAGAATGCAGGACAAGCACTGAGCCAGCTTTGGAGTTTCTGAGTGTTTCTGACATCTCTAGCATAAAACAAACTAAAATCCATCTCACCATTTCCATGATTCATTCATCTCTGTTGATGTCTTTGTTCTTCAGATTATCTTTAAAAAAGATGAAAACCCAGATATTTCTTCAAAGTAGATGGTCTGTAATACTGAACTATTTATGACAACAGTCAATTCAGCTTCCCCATGCAAAAAATGTAGCTAGTTTTCACTATTAAAAAAAAAAATCTTAATTTTCCTTAAAATCCTTTTATAGCATCTCATTGCAACTTATATATGCCTAGTGAAATTGTTCAAAACCCCTATTGAAAGAGGTTTTTTAATTCACAGTGGTTCAAGAAGCACAAGATCAAGCCTATGTAAAAATGAAATAATATCATTATTTTATGTAAATTTTAAAAATCCACACAACCAATAGTGTATTAAATTCTATTGCAGTTTTCCATAAGAGCTTTGTGAAGGTAACCTTTATGTTTGCATGTATGATGACATACAATATTGTCCACTGGTACAAAACAGGATATACAATGAATAAAGCAAATATGAGCTCAGTTTTCATGTTTAATGTCTGATTCTTCCACAGATGTCAATGGCAAGACTAATTCATTTCATCAAGGCAGGAGGAAGACCTAAGTGGCTGGTAATGTGCCCTTCAGCTTCACATTCACTTAACACACTTTTCCATTGCAGTGACAATTTTAAAGCATTTATTCTGTAAATGAATAGTCAGCTTTCATGTAAACAGTCCATTAGCATTAATCATATGACTCTTACATGATACATTAAAAAAAAGTGTTTACGATATTTATCTTGTCCATGACAAATAAGTAGTTGTTAGGAAATTAAAAATAACAGTTAAAAAGAAAGGCTAGAACAACTGATACCTTGACACCATTTCATTTCGCTTTTGAAATATGAAAATTCATATTCTATTTAGTGTAAATATGAAGGATGGCATTTCTGTTGATCAAAATATGAGTCTTTGACTACTTTAACACTGATCCTGCTGAATAAATTAACATTTGCATTTCCTTATATATTTCTCTTAGAAAAATTCTGAAGAATTCCAACTTACTGGAGAACAAAATGTGTAACAAAGAAAATAATTGAATGAAATTAGTCACTCACATTGACTATTATAAACAAATACTTTCCTGGTCTTAGTTAAAGAATTCTAAGGTATTAAAACCTTACAACTATCAAGACATGCACCTTCACAAGAGTTTGACTAAACACTGCTATGCAGTCACTGGAAATAACTTGCATTAGGGGTTTCTGCCTAACAGGAAATTATGCTGAACCTGAAACAAAGCCCAGTGAATTCAGGATGAGGTTTTTTTCCTTCAACTTTAATTGGCACTGGATCAAATCCTTTGCATACAATCTCCCATTTCTTCAACATGCTTTTGACTGTCAAACATTTTTCCCTTCAATATCTATACAAAAGGAGATTTTGTAAACCATGCCAGGACTCTGCAAAATGAAAATCAGACTTGGATTTGTGTTTCATTTAAAAATCTTCAGAATCTTGTTATATTGCAGATGGAGATTTTAGCTGCCATGTTTTCCTTCCAAAAATAACATGCTGTTTTCCAGTGAGCATGCAGTCAATTAGCAATATCAGTGTGCATTTATATCACAAAGAATCATTTGAGAAATCCATCTTAATAAGTTCCCATAATCAAATTGGAAAAACTGTTCATTCCATACATAAGGAAAATATTTTTAAAATCTTTAAAAACATAACACATCTCAAAGTCTTTTTGTATTTCGCAGTGGAGGAAAGAAGACCGCAGTTGAAAGTGATATTGAATACACTATCAAAGAATTAAACAACATTTTTTAAGTGACAATGCTGGCAAACCACAAGAATGAAACATTATTTACTGTAAGCCAAGAGGAAGATTTATGTGATTTGTCTCCAAGCCAAAGTACAATAAAATCCATTTTTAGGCTTGAAATAAAATGCAATTAAAAGGCCATTTGTGACTCTGAGCCCCTGTCTTCTTCTTACGTTATAAACTGTCTCCTAATTTTGCAGCACCATTTTGACCCTTTTCTTTAAAGGGCAGATAATACTTAGTTAGGAATGCACTTGTATGGTGTTTTAGTCCTGATCCAACTCCTACTGTTGCCAGTGGGATATACGCTTTAGTTCAGTGGGAATTAAATAAAATCCTTACGAAAAACTCTAGTATCCTATATTAAAATGATTGCTGTTAACAGAGATTTATTTGTGACTGGCCCAGTGGCTTATCAGTAAGTTGATGGGAAATAACAGTGTATTTCTTGAACAAGCTCTAAGGCAGAAAAGCTGAGGTTATTGTTTGGATTTGCAGATTAAAAGCTGCAATTGTTTCATTTATAGGTAAATATACTCTGGCGATTCCCACAGTGACCTTGGCAGCAAACTGTGTTGCCTTTACTGTCAGCAGAAAGAAGGCTGTTAGTGTCAGTGGGCTTTGGATCAGGCTTTAAAGACAGAAAGCTTCCTTAAGGAAGAAAAGAGACATAACAAACAGTCCTGATTTCCCAGGTTTTGTCACTTAGAGTTTAGAATATCAACAAGACACTTTAAACCCTGAAGAATAATTGTTGTAAGTCAATTATTTTGACCCTGTATGTTTCTACAATTGCATACAATAATAAAGAAGAACAAATGTCTCTGGCTTAAAAAAAAAAAAAAAAAAAAAAAAAAAAGAAAAAAAGGCAAATATTTTATTTATCCATAGATATTTTAGCTGCTTTTTACACCATTGCAATGACTAAACAAATAGCATAAAATGAACAAAAGAGAGTATAAAATCACTTTATTCCAGCTGGTATCCCAAGACAACCTTTTGACTAAGTACAGAGTTAGATGTTTTGAGTATGGCACTTATATAAATAAGAGCAGAGAGAAGGTGATATATTCACAGTTAAAAGCAATAAACTCTGTTCCTTTGGTATGTGTGTCATCCTAGGTAATTGTAGGTAAATACATAGGTTGGCATGAACCAACTCCATCTTATTCATGCACATATTAGGGAATGAACTTAAATGTACTAATATATTTTGCAGATCACAACTAATGTAAGATGATTAAGGTTTCTGGTGTGTTTGTGTGTGGACAGGCAAACAAAAAAAATGGCAAAATTATATTCAGCATTTATTGCTCAGCGTAACTAATTGATGCACAAACTATGGTAGGAAATAGCTAGTAATACACACCAGGAATAAACTCTGTGTTTTAGACAAGCAAAATAATATAAGACATCTGTGAGATAGGTGAATGCAGATATCCTGATTGAGCTGTGGTCAGGTTCCTTACAGTGCAATTACCCTCATTTTAAAACATGCTTAAATCTATCTGCATACTGCAAGAGTTTCCCCTACCCCATCCCACCCCATATAGAGTATCCTTGCAGATTTTTAATATGAACATTCTACACATTTACAACAATTAGTCAGACAGTCCAAACTGTAAACTTATCCTAAAGGCGACCAACAAGCCGCTCCAAAGACAGGTAACACCCAATCATTAGAAAGAAAAGTAGGAATAACAGTAGCTGTGCTGTAAGGCTAGATCAAGCATGGTTTTATAGCTGTTTTTCAGTCCTTTACATAGCACTGCATTTTGCAGCTAGTTCAGCAAGTGCAGATCCAATACCTTAATGGCTTTCTTGGTGGTTGGATAAAATGCTTGCCTAAGCAATGTACCTTTCCCTAATGGTGTCTGGGTCTGTTCCACCTGGCACAGTACTTCAATTCTGTCACAGCCTCACACATAAGCTGAGTCACTTGACTGAGTCCTGCCAAAGTTAGGCATGCTCATTCTTGGCAGGTCCTTATTTCTGATTTCGTATATGGATTTCCTTTTTGCCTGTACTCCTCTCACTGCCATTTTGATCTTTCTCCAGCCCAAGTGGTTCAGTTCTGCCAAATTGAGCACCACACAAATCCCACTGACAGCAAACATGAATACCAAGAATACAGTCTTCTCAGTGGGTCTAGAGACATAGCACTCTACTTCTTTAATGCAAGGGTATCTGTCACATTCGTACATGGAAGGGACATTGAATCCATACAGAAAATACTGTCCCACTAAGAATCCAATCTCTAGGGCATTTCGAAAGACCACTTGGATGATATAAAATCGAGAAATGCCTTCTTGCCTCCTCATCTTTGACTTTGTAGTTCTGATAGCAGGATTGGGGATTTCCTTCACTTCTAAGCAGTCTGGTTCTGCCTCTTTGGTGGAGTTCTCAGTATTCTGCAGCACCCCATTGACAATCGTGTTCTTGATTTTCTTACTGTCCTCACGCTTCATTGAATCCTGGTCCCTCTCCAAGGCGAGGAAGACAGTGGAGTACCTCCGTTCCCTCTGCTTAGCAGACTGGTGAACAGAGTACGTTATGAAGCAAAGGCTGGGCGTGCACACCATGATGATCTGGAACACCCAGTACCTTATATGAGAAATAGGGAAAGCCTGGTCGTAACAAGCCTGGTTGCAGCCTGGCTGCAGCGTGTTACAGACAAACATAGTTTGCTCGTCATCGTACACCGTCTCCCCTACAATGGCCACAATGAGGATCCTGAAGATCACCACCACGGTCAGCAGGATCCTGGAACAGAGAAGCCCGTCAGTGCGCGCCGCCGCCGCGCGGCCGAGAGCTGTCCAGTGCTGACCGGGGCTCCGCGCCGCCTCCCCGCGGCCGGGAGCTGTCCAGTGCTGAACGGGCCCCCGCGCTGCCGCGCCAGCGGCCCGACACCAGCCACGGCCGGCGCCGGCCCCGCTCCCGCGCAGCAGCCCCGCAGCCTGCGCGGCATCGCCTCGGCGCAGACATGTGCGGCCGTGAGAACCCGCCGCTGTGAAAAATCTCCGGCGGCAGCCACCGCTCACTCCCGCCCCGGCCGCCCTTTGGAGAAAATGCAACCACACGGGCCGTTGGGACCCCCGAGAGCACGGGAGGGCGCGGCGCGAGGTTGCTCCGGCCGCGGGACGCCGATGGCGGCGGGGACTCCCTGATGGCCGCCCACTGCCCCATGGCTCCTCGGAGACAAGGACGGCCGCGTTTGCGGTGTCCCCGCGCCTCGGTGACCTGTGCCGCGCACACACAGAGAGGCGCTCAAGGCACCCACTGCAAGAGCCCCGCGCGAAGGGTGCCCACACGGCCGGGATCCGGTGTGTGCCGCTGACCGGCCGGCTCGAACAAAAGAGAATTCCCCCCGTGCCCCCGCAGCTCCCCCGTAGCCCTTACCTCCCTATCATAGTAGAATGCTGCTGCACGGCAGCTTCCAGTAGCCTCTCTAGAATAGTCCATTCCCCCATCGCTGTTCATCCGGAGAAAAAGACTTTGGCAAGCGGAGGGAATCTCTTCACTTCTTCCTTGCTTGACCCCCGCCTCCTTCCTTTTTTTTTTTTTTTTTTTTTTTTTTTTTTTCTTGCAGGGGGAGGAAAACAAGCAAAAGAGCAACGCCCCTCTACCGCCCGCAGTCCGGTGGCGGGAAGGCGGCTGGAGGCTGCAGCTCCGCCGAGGACTCCCGGCTCGGCGGGACTGTGCTGGGCTTTCCCGGGTTGCACTGTGCCGGGCTATGCTGTGCCGGGCTGTGCCGGGCTATGCTGTGCCGGGCTGTGCCAGGCTGGGCTGCGCCGGGCTGGGCTGGGCTCGGGTCCCTGCGGACTGCCGCCACCGGCCCGGCCCGCTCGACTGGTGGCGCGGCGCGGCGGACCCACGGCGTGGAGGGAGGAAGGCTGGCTTTTAATGTCTTGCTGCCTCTAATCTGCCTTTAAGTAGTCTCCGCTTGCGTCACTGACAGGTTGGTGGAGAGCAGCCAAAAGCAGCGCTCGGATTTTCTCATTTTTATTATTCCGGTGAATATAAATAAAGAAATGCAATAAAATAAATGAAATTAATAAACGAGGAGAAGGAGGAGGAGGGAGGGAGGAGAAGGAGCTGCCCCAGCTAGCGCGAGGCTCGCCGTGCAACTGTGTGCCCAATTTCCTGAGGACCCAGGCAGGGCACCAGCCGCCCCCTCCCGCCGCGCACACCCGGCGCTCGGCGCCCGGCGGGCCCGGGGAGGGGGGGCAGCCCCACCAAGCTGCTGGTTTGAAAAGCTGCTGCTCTAGGGCGTGACCGGGACACCGGGGCCCCTCCAGCCACGAATGCCCAGCTGCCGGGGCGGGGAGTCCCAGGATTTCCTAGGTTTTGCCACTGTTTTCTGTCGCTCACAAAACAGCGGTGTCATACAGCAATAACCTTACCTGTTAGAACTGCTTACCCTTGGAAGATACTGTACTTAAAACTGCGTCTTTACTTTCCCCTATTACAAATGTAAGAATCACTAAGGATAAATTAAATGCATTTATAGCCATTTCAGAGAATTCTGAGACTGGTATCGGATTTGTGCCACGAAAGACACAAAACCTTCACACAAAGCATCTGTAAACAGCACAAGAAGGAAAAAAAAAAAAAACTATCTTGAATAAATCCCTGCATTGTAATCAGTCCACATATTTTCTTTCCATAAACTACTATACTATGTTTAAAATATGTTTTTATTTTACAGATACCCCTAGACTGTACCTTAAACAACACCAAACAATTGCACACAGAACAGTGGCACCAATAAGAATCTGTTCTCTGGTGGAGAAGCATAAAATGTATTCTGTGTATTTCCATAAAGATGAAGTATGGCTTCATACCTGCTGTTCTTTTGGCTCAAGTAATCCTATTAAAAAGCAACATAGGAAAAATTCTAGTCATTCTGATCATAAGGCTCCTACTGTCAAATTCAGTAAAATCAGTCTCTTTCAAAAGCGGAACTGGTCAGGCTGTTGTAACAGTGCAGTCCTTTGGTTTATTTGCAGTGCTTTCATGAGCCAATTCTGTCTTGTATTAATGCTGCTGAGTGTTTTGTGAATAGATGGGACCAAGCTTCATTTGTGTAGAGGACATCTGTGTAGTTTAGACACCCCAAGGTTTGTTGTCTTTTCATTTGCAGTGTGCAGATGGTCTCTTGATTCACACAATATTGGGTCAGTTGCTTGATTGGATCCCCACATCTTTGAATTAGTAAAGTATCAAATAAGAAGATCAGTGAATGTCTCTGTTTACAAAGAAATTGGTAGATTTTTCTCCTCTCCCAGTCAAAAGTCTGTGGAAAAACGTTCAATTATCTAGATTGTTTCCTTCCCCCACTGTTGGGAATTACTGGGAAAACTGAATAATCAGTGTTTTTTCCTTAAAATCTGTCTTCATTCTTCTTGAAAGATGGTTCTCACAATGTCTGCATTTCTTTGTAGGGTTTTTTATATGTTATTTGTAAAACCTGCTGCTGCAGCAACACTATAACTAAAATGAATGAGTTGTTTCTTTTGTTTTAAGAGGACTGTAGCATTGATACAACTACTCTGATAATTGAGCATCTCATAAGGACCCCAAAGTATCTGTTTGCAGGTAGATATGAAAATGAGAGAAATCAAAGCCATAGAGGAAGCAGTGATGTATGTGTAGAAGGAGAGAGGGCAGGGAATATGCTAAGAAGCTAATGATGATAATCCTATTTAGTAATCCAAACAGAGAGGGAAAGCCCATGATTGAAATTACTGAAGAGAAGAGATTTTGGTTCACAGATATAAAAATTTCTACAAAGGATAGCATTGGGATAGAAAACCCACTTATCTGAGCTTTTAGGACCAGTAAATATCAAGGAATCAAATTCCTATCATATGAAACACAGGTCTATCAACGAACACTGAAGCAGTGTTTATGGTGTGTGATGGGTTCCACTTAATACTGGCAGCGCAGCTGTGGAAACTTGCAGGGGAAATATAATAAATGAATGTTACAAACATGTAAGCACTGTTACAAAATTTGTTTTCATTTAAATATAGTTTAAAGTTAAATCATTTCAGGCCTGTTCTTACAGGAGTTGCATCTTATTCCAAAGTAGCTGACCTCTCCTTTTTTTAAACAGTGACCTCATACGCTCTCCCCCAACCATATTCACATGCAGGATATGTGGCCCTAAGCCTGAGAAACTTTAATGAGCTTCAGACCTTAATGAGTTTGGGAAAAAATACTGTTTCAGCATGAGAGTTTCTATCAGGATGCAACATGCACTTTAAGTGATTGGAAAAAGGAGTTTGATATACCTCAAACTTACATGTAAAATTTCTGGAATTGTGAATTTATGTCCTTAATTTGAGCCCTGATTTATTGTCAAAATAGAAGTAATAAGAACCAATGACCATGTTCTCTGAGTGCTTAGTGCAACAATGAAAGGTGTATGAAGACACTAATTATTTGCATTTCCATTATCCATTACATGTGTAGCAGCAACCTGTGGACTTCCCTGAAAAGCTGTCTAAATCACAAAGTGCTCAGACTATGTATAGTCATGACTGTAAGAGAGAGTTGTAGACATAAGAAGATTTTCAGCTTCTAAAGGTTCATCTTAGGTTTTGCACCATTCCTCTGGATCCTTCGGTAAAGCCAGGATTTGCAGAGCAGCAAGCTGCCAAGAATGCTGTGGATGTATATTGCACAGTGTATGTATGGTATTTGCATTAGAAAACCATGCCCACATTTCATTCACAAGCATTCAGGATTAGCAAAGCTTTAAGTCTCACAGTTTACAAAGAATCATTTCCTAATGAAACAGCAATACCAGTTTGCATCAGGGCCAGGCCTGTCCTATTCAATATCCTTTTTATCAATTCCGTACAAAGGAAACAAAATTAACTTCCCACTCCATGCATTGGCTTTGGGGAAAAGGGCGTATTTTTTGTTTGTTTTGCTTTACATTGAAACAGAATGAGCATTCCTCTACAGGCAAAATTCTTTATAAACTCTGTTGTTACTAATAGGAGCTCAAACAAGCTTTGCCAGAAGAAAACTTCAGTCTGCCACTGGTGCCTTATTAATTCATGATAAAATAATATAGACTGGGTTGATCTTGGACTAGGTCTGAAGAAAGAGACTCTGTGTGTCCTCAGTTTGATGCCAAACTGAGGTTAATCTGTCTCTAAGAAGCTGTAGGCCAGTCTCTAAAAAATGTAACCCTTTCGCCCCTTTTGTAAAGGGTCCAGAGAAGAGTTAAATCTCACAGGCTGCACATTCCTCAAGTATGGAGCTGATCATGCTGGGAGCAGACCTGACACATTTGGCTCTCCTGTCAGACCCCCTGCAGCCTGGGCATGGATGGCATGACTTGAGCAGGATGAAGAAGCCACATGGCCACATGCCATACCTGCTGTCAGACAGTGTGCTAAACAACAGTATTCCCCTGCTTTGTTATTTTCTATGCTGAGGGTTACTGATGTAAAAAAAGAATCCAGATCTTACAGAAGTCTTTCCCACACACTGCCTCCTTTAAATTATGCATCCATCCTAAACTTATTCCAAATATTTTATCTTAAAATAAAGCTGCATATGTTTAGTACTATCTTGATGACTTTCCTCAAGGATCTTTTTTTGGCAGTTGTTCACGGTGGGTCCATCATTGCAGCAAATAAATAAATGTCATATGTAGAATCCAAAACTATATGACAAATTCTTGCTTTTCCTTATTTAATTGAAAACCACAGTTTTTCATCAATTGTAGTAAACTGGGAGCAAAGAAGAGCTTTTAATAAAAAATATTAAGCTATTACTAAAGAAAAGAATGAGTTATTTGTTTAGAACTTTTTGTGAAATGTGTTGCCCCAGATTTGCTTTGTGACTGCGTTTCCTAGCTTGTGTCACAAAAGAGAGATTTTTCAGTGTTACTTCCATAAAGCAGTATCACTTCCTTTGGAAGACCGGCATGATAAGCACTTCCCTTCTCACAGTATTTGGTGTGGTCCATGAAATCTAAGTCATTAGCTACTAAATTGAAAATGCCTTTTTAAAACCTCTCAAAGCCATCTGCTATGCTCTGTTTTCATTTGGTGCCATGTGTGTATTAATGAAATGATTGCATCAGATTATATCTTTTATTCATAAAATCATCTAGGTCATCTGCTTCCACCTACACTTTCTCTCTTATTAAAATGAGCATTTGTGCTTACGTTCTCCCCCCACCGTATAAGTACAATCCTAGCTGAAGTCAGCTGCTATGTGCATCTTAATAAGAAATCCCTCTCTGTGTTTTATTCTTAAATAAAATTCCTTCAAAAGACAACTCTAGTGTTTCACACCACAGAAAGTGCATTTTCCCTACTGTTTGAAAAGTAAAGACTTCGCAAAAGGTACAAGATCTGGATGCGCTAATGGCCTCAGTCCTACAAAAGAGAAAGCAACATTTCAAGAACATTGTCGTTTTGCTGCCAAGAAATAGGTAGTGCAGCCTTCACATCTGGTCAACAGTGCTTGTGTGAAAACTGTCAATAGCAGGGCCAGCATTTGTGATCCTTTTAGCGAGGATGGAATACTGCCTGCATTTGTATGTTTCACACTTGAAAATAGCAAGGTGTCAAGTGCACAGAATTCAGGGCTTTCTCATATGCATAAGAAGACAAAATGCTCACTTATCCTAAGGATCATATTAAGACTCTATTATGCATCAGGGATTCATATCTACCACTGAAGATTGCTATAAATTGAAAGCTCTTTGGAAAATCAGTTAGTATTATCAGTAAAGGAGAAATAAATATATGAATATTCATAAGCTTTTAAAGCAAGAGCACATAGGTCATGCTGAATTTCAATAACTATTGTTGCTGGGGGGATATAATATAAGAAGTATTGGGGGGGGCAGGTATTAAGTAAATGTCCCTCAATGTTTTGAACAAAGAGAATTTAAAATAGCTTAATATAACTCTTTTAACTAGAAGGCAAGTTTTATGTATCATACATGTCTCCTTACAGAATATTTTATTCCCTGACAGATCAAATCACTGAAGTTTCAAGAAGGCCATCTGTGGTCATCTGTCCACTAGGACCTTTTCATTGGCAAACTAACAGCTCAAATCAATTTCCCTGGAAATAATTTGGACATATATACTGAGTCACAGTTGCATGTATTTCTGGCATTTATACAGGTCCCAGTGCAGCAGGATCTGTACTTTGTGAAAACTCCTGAGAGTAAACTCTGGTTTTAGCTGCAGCTAAAAGAAAAACTTCATTGAATCAAATCCTTATGAACTGACAGGCTCTGGAAAGAAGTACAAGAAGAGGTACAGTATTCCAGGAGCCAGATCATCTGCTGCCAGTAGGCTGATTTTCCCATCTCTCTTCCACCAGCCTCAAAAGAGCACTCACATCCTGCTAAACCATCTGTTGATGTAGCTTCATGAACTATGATGGCTTGTGTAAATTTGTGAGCAGATCTCATGTGGATTGCTATTATAGTCTGCTTTAAGGTTCCATACTTACTAAAGAAAGAGCCTGTCAAAAATACCTGGGACACAAGAGTATGAAGGATTCCATATAATCGGATTCAGTATGCATTGTAAAGATGCAAAGAAATACACACACACTAACATAACAATAAAGTCAATATGTGAATGAAAATTTTTTTCCACTGACAAAAATTTGGTTTTCCTAAACTCTGTTATTTCAAAGATACCTATTCCAAAATATATGGTAAAATATCAGCCAATTATGCAGCCACTAGGCTAGAACCAATACAGAATGTTGTTGCGACTCAGATCGGTAAAATTTATTTTCTTCTTTTCCTTACAAATCAAAAGAGAGTTATGAATTGTAATCAGAAGAAACTTAGGTCAATTTATTTAAAATTAAAAATAAATAAATAAATAAATGAGTTAATAAATAAATAAATTTAATTTTAATTTATATTCTAGTATCTCCATCCCATGGTAGTCAATTTTCATGGTACTAATGGCAATTCCTACTGATTTTAGTGGAGCCAGAATTTAAAAACGCTTAAGATCTTATTTATACCTGAACATTTTAAAATCTCTAGTGGCAGAATGCAGTTGGTGAGAAAGTTAGTGAGTGCATCATAATACACATAGCAGCAAAAATTAAGATAAAATTATAAGAAAATAATCCTCTCTATTGGAACTCTAAGCAGCAGTCTGATGCTTCTTATGTTCAATAGGGAAAAAAAAATATGTTTATGATAAACCATGCTTCAGGATTTCAGTATGAATGCATTACATCAAACATTTTTTCAGGCCTACTGCTTTGCTTTGCCTTGTCTACATTTGTCTTCATCCAAATGCTGAATCCCTGTACTCCCAGCTGCTTTCAGCTCAGTGACGTAATTTACAGAAGAGTTGCTTTCCTTTGTTTGATTGTTACACCACCATATGTCTCCAGTATTCCTGGTGCCCCTCGGTCTCATCCATTTCCTCCCTATCTCACCAGTCTCAGAAAGGAATTCACATCCCATTAAAGCATCCCCTCAGAGACAGGCTGAAACAATCCCTAGAAATAACTAGGGCAGTCAAATGATTGATTTGAGAGTAAATTATGTCAGTGAAAGGGAGTGAAGAGTAGGAGCTCAGTAAGAAATCCAGAGGTTTTTTTATCCTTCCGTCATTCAAAGATTCTAGTTACAACAAAAATGTGTGAAATATATTTGATACTAAATCAATTACAGATATATAAGGTATAAACGTCTACACACACACATGCATGTGTGTGCAAATGCATGTATTTATGCATATGTTTTACAATTACTGTTTATTTACCTGACAGAGTGCAAAAGAAGTATGAAATAATAATTAAGGGAGTTTTCCACAGAAACCCATGTTCTCTAGAAATGTTCTTCAGTAAGATTATTAAGGTGATTTAAATGGCCTGCATGGAGAAAATATATTTAAATTCCACGTGATTTTAGTCTTTGTCCTAGCTAGGGCTCTAGGTAAAAGCTATTGAGTTATCTTTTCAGTGACATTCCACACGTGGATCAAGAATACAGTCATGGGCTTGAGAGAATAATCTGACATATTATGTAGAGGTCCTGGAATATTAGAAAAAAAAATCTTCAAGTGAATTTAAGTTTTATAAACATTAAAAAATGTCAATTTTTTAGTCTAGAACCTTTAGCCTAGTTTATAGATCTACACACTTTCACTAGAAAATACCAATTAATAAACCAAGAATGGCTTCCCAGACCCATCCCAATCATGCACCCCCAGAGTTTCACAGGTGGTGATTTAAACTGGCATTTTTGAGTTCCACAACTGTTACTAACAAACAGCATCTGTTCAGTGCTGCTGAGCATGCTTTGTTTTCAGAACACCATTCGTTAATCTTTTCTATACAAATTTTTCTAGGATGAGCATTTCAAGGAAGTTTTGTAATGTTTCTATTCCAAAATGCAGTGAAATCAAATTTGGAATATTAAAACTTTCTATGAATAAAAAGCTTAGAGTTTTATAAAGTTGTAGCTACAGTATTCAATTTCTTTTATCCTGCAGAACATTGAAGTATTTAACTATAGATTTTGTAAAAAAAATCATGTTCTGAAATATTCAATTCATAACTATATTTTCCAGAATCTATTAGAAATTATGTCCTTTTGACTATGTTGCAGGAAAGAATGTGTGACACAGCAGAAGAAAAAGATAAATTAAATCATTCATAAAACACTGTAGAACATCTGCAAGTGTCCATGATTTATTTCTGTGCTTTTAAGAAAAAGACAAATCAGCATTATGTGTAATGTTTCTATGGTACTGAAATTTGCAGTTTATTTTTCTAGATAACAGTGAAACCCACATAATTTATCACATAGGTCAGAGGTGCCCAAGGGCTGCATCGATTTACACACATCCTATGCAAATCTGTCCTCATTTTTTACCAGGGATTTACTTTGCATTTTCGATTTAGAGGTTGCAGTTTGCAACCTCTTTCACACTTCCCTGTTAGAAAGTGAGGACTATTTTCCTGTGAGAAACAGAACTAAACTGTCAGTGATTTATACTGAAAAAGAAGAAAGATTTCATGGTACCTTGTTCCATTATTTCCTTAATTTATAGCTATGTCTGTCCTACTGAATGGGAAAGATTACCTTCCCTTACCCTATCCACATCTTCTTTCCCAGAAGGCTCAGGGGCCTGGTGTGGGCAGACTGGTTCACACTGACCACAGCACTGAGCAGCTGTTGGAGTCATCCCCAGGTCCCTTTCCCACTCATGCTTGTCCAGCCCTAACCTAGATGAGGATCAAAGAGAGACCAAAAGGCTCCATTTGCCACTATTACCCACCTCTTGCCAGACTGAACACCTCATGCAGGCCCTGAACCATGGAAGTTGCCATTTCAAATGTTCATCAATTGAACTTCAAAGGCTACAACAGAGTGAGAACAGTATCATATATATATATATACACACTTATATGCTAGGGGGTAAATATTTTACCTGTACAATTTTATCAACTATTACTTTGTATCAATTCATAAGATTTACTGCAAATACTACATCGGGTTTTATCTCCATTTTCTGTTTTTCAGATTTTGAAGGCTCCCTTATATTTGTATGTGTCTGTACTTGCTGGGCACATGATAAACAAAATACAGAATTTTCTTTTCTTCAGTCACACCTCCAGAATGTCTCCATTTTGCATACAACTTCCTCAGAGCAGACTTGCTCAGGCTGTGTTCAGATCAAAAAGGAGGTCACACTTCCTGACATGGGATAGTAAGCCATCCTTTCCCCATCTGGATTTACTGCCATTTTCCTTCTTCAGCCCAGAGCCATGGTGAAACACAGGCTTTTTTGTGGAAACTTCTACAAATTATTCTACTGAGAATTCATCTAATCCCAGAGGCTTCATTCACTCTGCCTAAGAAGAAAAGATGGGCTACAGTGAATCAACAAAACGGGAGAGCCGGGGCTCCCAAGCTGTGGATTTAAGAAAGACTTTCACGTGGTTAAGATAGATGAATATTACACAGAGAGCATTTTCAGATGGGAATTTCAGCATCTCACATTGAGATGTAGCTACCCAGTGTTTTCTCAAAACCAGACTTCTTCTGATACTGAGGAACAGAAACCAGTAGATTTCCAGCCCTTATTTCACCTTGTAAGCATATCTGTCCTATAGTCACAGTGGAAAAAGAATAGGAAATTCAAATATTTGCTGATAAACAGTAAATGCTTGCCCTGATTATAAATATGTCAGTAAGCGATACATCAAAAGGACATGGATAAATTATTGATCTGATTTGTTTATTTAATGTTGCCTGACACACTCCATTATTTTATAAATTTTCTCAAAGTGAAAGATCTAACTTGGGGCAGAAATTGTATCAAAAAGAGAAGAGGCTTACAAGAAAGCTAGGGCAGATGAAGATAAAAAAAATGACAGCCAAGTCCCCACAGGGTTTTAATAAATATTTGTGAAGCATATTTAGTTTAATTATACCAACTCGTTATCAAAGTCCAGTGTCATGTTACCTGAAATGTCAGTGCAAACTGTTCCTTGGGCTGGAAGGCATTATGTACGGCAAAAAAGTAATGTGTGAAATTCAAATATGACTGCCACGAAGACAAATAAGGCATGAGAGAAAACATGAACTCAAAGATAGATCAATTAATCCAAAGAACACCAACTAGACAGGTGGGTGAGTCATACACACCATGCAGGCAGAGTTCCTGTTGAATGGAAAATACACTTAATGCAGCATATTTCACTCTGAAAGACAATGTGTCCAGCGAGCTACACTAAATTGGGTGGCAAGCCTCTTACCTGTGCTGTGATGATCGAAACATCCTGAGGCAGAGAACAGGGACTACATTTTCCTTTTTATAAGGTCTTTCCTCTTGTGATCAGCTCTTCCCGGCCATGTGGTTTTCTTCAGTTTTTAAGATGACTTTGGAAAATGAAGGTGTAGCATAAAGTAAAACATGGTTTTTTACATTACAAATAAGAGCTATCCTTTCTTTTCAGTGGGAGGCTTGGTCAGACTAATAGATCAAATTACCGTATCACAAGAATTAAATAAAAGATATTTAATTGTTCTTTTCTCTGGCAGCAGGGACAATCTTTCCAGAATTAGGAAGTGCCAATATACTTGCATCAGAGGGTGGTGATGATTGTACTGCAGAGAGGTTATGACCTATCACAGCTGGCTCTGGAAAAAATCAGGTGCACTGCTACAATAGCTATGTATAGTTTCTTAAAATATTTTTATTTTTAATTCACTGAATGCATAAATAGGAAAACCAAATCACAATACACATACAAAAGGCAAAGTTGAAAGACTTTCAGTCTTTCAACACAAAAAGTGTTGAGAACACAAAAGTGTTTCTTATATTTGATATTAATTATTAAAATAATCATAGAGGTTAACAAGTACACTCAGAGTTATACAGCTGCTTTTAACACATAAAATCTCCAGCATTTTGGTGGGTGCAATAAACAATTCAGAAGTTGCACTCACCAGCATTTAAGTTAACTCTCAGCAACTGCAGCAAGGTGCATTAGAATTTAGCCCAAGATACAGTTTAAAAAATCCACACTAAGTGTCCTTTCACAAAAAGAAAATTACAGCGTCTCCACTTGACTCTTTTCAGCCACTATATTCAATGGTTAATTACAAGCATGCACTGGTGATTTACAGCAAAGGAAGAAAAAGAAAAAACTTCAAGAAAATAGCCGTACCTTCATCTACTTCAAACAGTCCTACCAGTATCAGCTTCAAAACAAGAGCAGTGTTCTGATTTATCTGAGCTGAGAATTTGGACTTAATTTTCTTTTTTTTTTTTTTACAATGGACCTAAGAATATAATGCAGAATTTTTGTTCTACATTTAAGTTATATCTAAGTTCTAGTCTTCGAAAATAATGCTCATTGAAGCAAAACATTCCACTTTTTAAGTGATTTTTAAACAGCTCAAGTTACCTATGATCTTGTTTAATTAAAAATGCTTATAAAAATTACTGAAGTTGGATACAGTACCTTCATTCCCTAGCATACTTCCCTCCATTGCTTTCACCTGGCAAACTGTGTTTGTGGAAAGAGCAGGGAATTTGGGGAAGAATGCATGCCAAATGAATGTGAAGGGTTCATGTCAAGAAGTGACTGCAGGATTGACTTTTAACACACAGGTTTTGTCCATAGCACAGGAATTTCATTATATACTCTTCGGTGCCATTTGCTGTAGCCAGGTGCATTCAAAAACTTAAGATTTAATCAAATAGCCAGTCTCAGCTGCTCTGTGGCAGGGAAATTATCTAACTCTAGGCTTAGGTCTCTCCTACAAGGGTTGACTCCTGTTAAGCAATCAAGTGCACATCATCGCTAAAAGATGAAGAACTTGGTCACACTCTTCCCACATTTTGCAATACTTTTTTTAGGTGTAGCAAAGTATCTTTTACACAACTCAATACCTATGAGAACCAGTGCTAAAGCACTGCAGCATCTCCTCCAGTCAAGCAGGGACAGAACTGCACCTGTGGAGAAAACCTGAAGGCAGCTGTCCATTTCATTTTCATCCTGTGAGCCTCCAGCTCACAGAAGCAACATCATTTCAAGGTATAAATGGGATTTTGGTCCCAAAAAACCCCAACAATGTAAGACAACAGCAAAGCCTTTATCTCCTCTACCACCATAAAAGTTGTTTTATTAGGTGAAGAAAAACCATTTCCATTGTGCACTTTGTTATCTTAATGACTTTTCTGCAGTTATTGCAAAGAAAAGAATGATGATTTTTCTGTGTCTCAGAGTAGGTGTAAATTGTGATTTGTTATATCCATTCTGTCCTTCAGGATTTAAACAGAGCTCAAGAGCTCTTAAGTTATGTCCTAGAGGACAACTTTCTTCTTGAAAAGCCTTTTTTTTCCAACTAGACTTGCACAGTTTGATATTAGTCACAAGATACATGGCATATTTTCCAGTGGAACATTTCATGATATTCATGTACTGGATAGGCCCCATTTTGTCTGTGTGAACAATACACTACGATCTTATTTTTATTAGCTTTAGGATACTCAAAGTCTGATAGGGTCTCCATTGCTCTGGAGGCTACAAAGAGGCACGTAGATATATTTCCTTTACAAAAGACCTTTTGGTATGAAGTTGGCAAGATAAGGGGGAGAGGAAAAAAAAAAAGCATAACAAACTTTTTTCCTTTTTCATACAGAGAAAATCCCAGCTAGTGGGACCTGAAATGCATTTCTGGAAGACAAAGCAATATTTTTGCTCCGGGTTTAGCAAAGCAACTGCTAGCATTTTGCTGGATTTTACACATCAGTATTTATCTGTTCTGTGGTATTTGTGGCATTCTCTAAACTTAGATTGGCAAATGCCACGAATACTATGATAAATTTAACCACTGTGAGTGATAAATGTCAAGCTTTTAATAGCACCCACTGTCTCTGTGTCACTGCACGACCCTATTTGGAGATCACACAATCACCATCTCTGTATTATTACTTACCAAATAAATAGTCTTTTTAGCATTTTAAATGGCAATACATTTTTTTTATTATTATTATTTGCTTTGTATAATATATATGGACAGGATGAACAAAGGAACACTTTGTACGTCTTTTGGCAGAAGGAAGACCCTTCAGGGTACTATTCCTGATAAATTCCTATTCTGTTTATTTACAAAAATGAGGTTAGAAGGTAGTTTCCTGTCTCTGCTAGGTGCCAGTACAATGGGCAGTATTCATAGTCTCAGTGGGAATGAAAGGGCAGAAACAAATTTGTCCATCCAGTTGATGACAAGAGCTCACATTATGTTTTATCAGAAAAGTCCACAAAACTGCTGCTGCAGCCACTGAAACAGAATTTGACACTAGACATTGCAAATTCATTATCTACATGACTTTGTGCATTTTTTTACACTTTCAGTGGTATGTGATGCATTCAGGCTCTGTTTGAAGAACATACTTCTGTGGCACTTTAACTGTAGGTTGTAAGAAGGAAAGAGTATTTCACACTTTCATTAAAAATATTTCAATTCCTATCTTTTCTCAAAATTCTGAGGTTTTGCCTTAAGCAGCAAATGTAATTAGGAACTAACTTATCTTAGTAACAAGGCTACAGAATATCCACAGGGTTTTTTTAGACAAATATCTCTGTGATAACACCAGTGAGATATCTCAAAGGAATTAAGGGGTGTTATCCTAAGTGACACAACTGATAGCCCAGCTGAAACGCCTCTACATCAATACATGCAGCAAGGACAACAAACAGGAAGAGTTGGAAGACATTGTGCTGCCAGAAAGCTATGATCTGGTTGCCATTACTGAAATTTGGTGGCATGAATCTCCTGACTGGAGTGCAGATATCAATGGCTACAGGCTGTTCAGAAGGCACAGGGCAGGAAGGGGGGTAGAGGGTTGCCCTCTACATTAAGAAGTGGATAGAGTGTGAAGAGCTGTGTCTGAAGAATAGCCACAAGCAGGTTGAAAGCTTATGGGTAAGAATTAGAGACCAAGGCAACAAAGGGGAACCTTGTGGTTGGTGTCTACTACAGGCCACCTGATCAAGGGGAGCCTATTGAAGCCTTTTTACTCCAGCTTAAGGAGGCATTTTGCTTGCAGGGTCTTGTCCTGCTGGAGGACTTGATACCTGCTGGAAAAGTAGCATGGCAAGTTTTAGATAATCCAGGAGACTCCTGGAATTCATTAAGGATAACTTCTTAAGCCTGGTAACAGACAGACCTACCAGAAGGGACACAATACTGGACCTAATGGTTACCAATGCAAGTGAGCTAATTGGTGACATCAAGATTGGAGGCAGCCTGCACTGCAGTTATCCTGCAGTGGTGGAGCTTGCAGGCCTGAGGGGTAGCAGGCCTCCTGATAGGGGAGACAACAAGTAAAGGGAGGACCCTGAACATTAGGAAAGCAAAATTCCAGCTGTTGAAGGAATTAGGAAATAGTTAATATGACCCTCTGGAAAGCTGCCCTCAGGAACAAGGGAGCAGAACAGAGCTGGCAGATCTTTAAGGACACAAGAGCTCTTGATCCCCAGGTGTAAGAAATCAGGCAAGAAAGGCAAGAGACCAGCATGTCTGAGTGGAGATCTTCTGGCCAAACCAGCAAGAAGAAAATGCACAGACAGTGGAAACTGGGAAGAGTATAAGGACAGTTTCTAGTGATGTAGGGTTGGGGTCAGGAAGGCCAAGGCACAGATGGAGCTGAACTTGGCAAGGGATGCAAAGAGTAATAACAAGGGTTGCTACAGATACCTCAGCCAGAAAAGGAAGGTCAAAGAAAACATTCTCATCCTGATGAGAGAAACTGGCAAACTGGTGACAATGGATGAGGAGAAGGCTGAGATACTCAAGAAATTTTTGCCTCAGTCTTCACTTGCAGCTTCTCTTTTAACACCTCTTGAGTGGGGGGATCACAAGATGGGGACTAGGGAACCAAAATCCTTCCCACTGTAAGAGAAGATCAGGTTTGTGACTGCCTGAGGAACCTGAACGTGAACCTGAACTATGGGGCCTGATGAGATGCATCCCAGAGTTTTTAGGGAATTGGCTGATGTAGTTGCCAAGCCACTCTCTATGATATTTGAAAAGTTATGGCAGTCAGGTGAAGTCCCTGGTGACTGGAAAAAGGGGAACATTGCACCCATTTTTTAAAACAGTAGAAAGGAAGACCCTAGGAATTACCAACCTGTCAGCCTCACCTCTGTGCCAGGGAATATCATGGAACAGATCATCCTAGAAGCTATGCTAAGGCACATGGAGGACAGAGAGGTGATTAGATACAGTCAGCACAGCTTCACTATGGGTGAGTTCCTCCTGACCAAGCTAGCAGGCTTCTATGATGGAATGGAAGTGGACAAGGGAAGAGCTATGGATGTAATCTATTTGGATTTCTGTAAGGTCTTTGACATGGTCTGCCATATTATCCTTCTCTCTAAACTGGAGAGCTATGGATTTGATGGACAGAATATTCTATGGATGAGGAATCCATGGTTTCCAAATTCCAAACTGTTTGGATAGTCACATCCAGAGGGTAGTACTTACTGTCTCGATGTCCAGATGGAGATCAGTGACAAGTGGCATCTCTCAGGGATCCACACTGTGACCAGTACCATTTAATATCTTCATAAATGACACAGACAGTGGGATTGAGTGCACCCTTCAGCAAGTTTGCAGATGACACCAAGCTGAGAGGTGCAGCTGACATGCCTGCAGGACAGGATGCCATACCCAGAGGCACCTGGACAAGCTTGAGAACTGGGCCCACGTGAACCTCATGAGGTTCAACAAGGCCAAGTGCAAGGTCCTGCACCTGGGTCAAGGCAACCCCCAGCATCAATAGAGACTGGGGAGTGAAGGGATTGAGAGTAGCCCTCTGGAGAAGGACTTGGGGGTACTAGCAGATGAAAAGCTAGAAATAAGCCAGCAATGTACGCTTGCAGCCTGGAAGGCCAACCGTATCCTGGGCTGCCTCCAAAGAAGGGTGGTCAGCTGGTGGAGGGGCGCAATAATGGTTTTGTATATATTTGTACACATTTCATTATTTTCTTTTCCATCATTACTGTTTAATTAAAGCTGTACACTTTAGTTTCCAACCTGATAAGTCTCTCTCCCTTATTCTCTTTCCTTTCCCTTTCCGGGAAGGGAGAGGAATTTATAGAGGGCATCTGTCATTCATTTAATTGCTGACCCAGAGTTAAACCTTGACAGGAAAATATTTGTATGCATATATACACATATATATGTGTAAATATGTAAACATGTAAGTATGTCTATACACATACATATGTATATTTATATGTGTAAATACATACGTGTGTGTGTGAGTGGATGTATATATATTAATATAGCAAACACATTGGAAAACCCAGAACCAAATAAATACAAGTGCAGTTACTACCAGCAATAACATAATCACTCATTTTATTATGTACGGTGAAGATTTCCATTCCATATAAGTCTCTTTTAACGTCCATTCAATTTAGCTGCCAAAATATATGGAAAAGTGATTAAAAGCTACTGTATTACCCCGGATTGTCAGGTTGCCATACAAAGCTGCGCTGCACAAGACAGCTACAATTCAATTAAAAATGAATCTAAAATAATTTCCACACCCATAAGTCTAGTAAGGCCTAAGACAATTTGTGTAAACTTGTTCATCACATATTAAAAGTTTTGTCACATATTAAAGATTTTGGTTTTTACAATACAATGCATTACAGTTTAAAAGTACATCAAAGCATTTTGCAGTATCTGGTAAAAGGATTGTGACATTTAGTAAGCCATAATACACACAAAATACCTACTATATATTAATTCCTGTAAATATACATACAAATTTTTAAATACAGATCAAAGAAATTATTGAACATTTGTAATATTAAACCCACAGATTTTATTTTTCCCAACTCACAGTCATATATATAAAAACAGGCTGTCTGCTGTGAGTTCAATGTATTAATTATTGGTGAAACAGTAAGGTAACAAAGTTGAATTTGCAACCAGTGCTGAAGTAGTAATTCCATTGGTTAATTATATTAATTTACATAATAAGTTACTCAAGTTGTTAGTCTAATACATCAGATAACGAAGTCACAAGTTTAGCACAAGAAAGGTGTTTTCTGTTTAGCCTGTGATAGAAGATTGGGGATGCCCTTTAGTGTTTTACCCAAAGTAAAGTTACATCCAGATAAATGGGCTAGATTCAACCAATGGAAAGAAAAGTATGTTTGTAGGTGGTGTTCCTTGACAAGGAAGGATCTCCCAGTTTAAGTGCTAAATTCAAGACATAATTCAAGCTAAAGAAGTAAGATTCATTCTTTTCTTAGTACTTGTTCAGTGGTTTGTCTGTAAAATCTGCTGAGTTTTCTATTTCTGCAAGAATTCTTTTCCTTTCTGGCTCACTAGATAATCAAAACATTGAAAACCATCTTGCATGGAGCTTTTCACTCACACACACAAATCTAATAGTTAATTTTAAATCATTTTTAGTAACCAAAAATGCTTAGTTAAAAAAAAAAAAAAAAAGACCCAAGGTGAACAATGTTCTTGCTTAAGATTAATGGTTCTTATTCTGTTGTGTTTTGGATTTTTTTAATAGAGTCAGATTTTGAAGACTCTTCAGAAGCATGTGTCCTGAAAACAGTTTATGTAATCAAAATAAAGAATTAGCATGAAATTCAGTTTGAAAACTCATCTATTACATAAACACAAGGATATGGCTTGAATTCCCTATACATCTCTTTTTTTTCCTTGATGAAGCTACTGTAAAATCCCCATGCTTCTGGATGCTGTTGTATATCTGCCAACCCCAACTGACCCAGCAACAAATGCCTCCCATACCCCTTCCTCCCCAGAACCAAATGAACTATGTTTTTCACCTGCTTGCTGTCTCATCTCAGCTGAGGCAGAGGCGGCCAGCTATGGAGAGCCGGGGGAGAGGGAGGAACACGTGGCAGCAGTTGCAGTGCTGCTACAGCTGCATGTCTCCACTCTCTCTAGAAAAGCTGGAGTTGCAGGCCCTTTCTAACACCTAGGAGTGCCTCGGTTTCCCTTTGAGCATCACCTTTTTGCAAAAGTGTGTGTCTAGAAGCTAAAGTGTAGCTCATAAGGCACCTGAGACCCTTTGGAACAAAAGCTTATGTAGTCCTCATCATCATTGTTAACATCCTTTCTCGTGATCTAAACCTGAGGGACTTAGAGACTCAGAACTAATCTTTAAGCTCTTTCTTATTGCCTCCCTACCTGGATTTCATTGAGTACCTTCCCAGACTTAATATATCATTTATGTGTTACATAAATCTGTCAATAAAACTTTATGCTATTCCACAGACAGTTTTTTTTCCCTTCAGATATATATATATCACCTGAGATAAAATGGTCTAAAAATGTTTCTAAAATACAGTTCATACCCTCTAAGTGAGCATACTGCCCTATATTTTGTAGACCTCTGACATACTGTATTTTGTGAATTATTTCTTTATGATTAAAAATAAGATTGCCACAAGTTATATTAACTTTTGCTAATGTCTGCTAAACTCTATTCATGCAACATTATTCACTGAGGACAGCTTAATCACCAGTTAAATCCACCCTTTAATTATATATCAACATCATAATTTGTTTTCAAATATTTATGATTTATATATACTGAGTTTTCAAGCTTCAACAATAGTGGTCATCCTCAGGAAAAAAAGCAAAGATAATTGGTAGTATGTTAACTGCCTGAATCACTTCTTTATTGAGTATAATGAGTGATATTTACTAATCACTCCATTTTCTAGGGATTTTTTTCCTTTTTCTTCTGTCTTGATAATGACAGAGGCTTCTGCCATGGAATGCTTCAGGGTGGGACTGGGTTCAGCTGTTACTGAAGCGAAGTATCAATCTGCCTCAGCCTTGTATTCAGTTTACACAACCAGCAGAGATTTTTCTCCATTCTTTTTTCTTTTGTTGTGGTATTGTAGATTAATCTGACTGTCACATATAGTTAGAGTAACCTAATGGTTTAAAGTAGAAAAAACTCTTATTAAACATGAAAAAAATTATCACTCTACAGAATTAAATTATTCATGCTAAAAATTTTCCCACTAATGCTTTGCCTCAGGCTGACTTTTTTAAAGTTTTAGCTAAAACAGCCTTTTTAAAGAAGATTAGTGCAAAGTAGACAACTCTATCAAATTTATAATGACTGTCCTACCAATTTTTTTGAAGAAGACTTGAAGCACTGACAAGTGTCTTCTGAAACATCTCCTTTTCTGTCAAAAAATCCATCTTTTAAAGCAAAATCACAGGATTTTCACGTATTTAACAAGTGATTTCATGTAGCTATTACAAGCTTTCTGTTCTGTTCATAATCATATCCTTCAATACTTCTTAAGTGCCAACATGTCCCTCAATCTACAAGGAAAGTTTTTGGTAAGATCTGTGGGTCAGACAACAGTGATAACAGCCTTCAGTCAAACACAGAAGTACTGGGGTGTGTTGTTCCTTCCAGCTGCCAGAAGAGGTTGTAAGATTTTGTCCCATCTCTTACTGAGGTGTGTTAGTATTTCTTAACACTTTTTAGCCCTTATTACTGAATAAAGCTTCTTTATGTGGTTTAAATATCATGTCAGACTGACTTCCACAAAATTACTTCCACATCATCTTATATAGAGAGCAAGGAGGAGCAGCAAAGTCAGGTAACAGGACACACTTCAGTGTGGCAGACAGATGTTTTGCCATGTACCCATGCTGCTTTTCCAAATGCACGTGTTGAAACTATAAACTATCTAAACATTAAGTTTCCTTCTTTCCTCCAAAAAAAATCTCATCAAGAGCAATGAAGGTCAGCTGCAATCCTTTAGTCTCAAAATTAGAGTCCATCTCTTAATTAGCTAAGGTATTACAGAGGGGAAGACAGATGATCACAGCAGTGTTCGGGTACAGCTGTTTTTTTTAATTTGCCATTTTCAAGGAAATACTTGCAGTAATTCTACTAGTTATCACATAGGTGCTCTCCAGTTAATTTCTGCATCCCATTCCACCATCTTCATTTGCCATGCAAAATGTATACCACTGTAATTAAGGCTTGTAAAATGTAAACAGAAGGTATACTTTAACAGTGGCATGTCTTACCAGTTTTTGACTTGTAGATCATGTGAATTAACACTCAAATTCCTCTCAATGAAATTGATCTGTTGCATTATCCATATTTAAAAGATCTGATTTTGCTTCCATAAATAGTTATAATTCCCATCCCACTGAATTGTTAAAGTTTTCGCTGCACTGAGTGTGAATACATATTTCTCAATGTGAAAATATGGGATTATTGCATTTAAACTAGATCCATCTGTCACTGTTTGACTCGGGATCAGCAATTAAACCAGCGACAACATCTGGAAACACACTACCAGAAGGGAAACGCGCTACAAGACAAGAAAATGCCTTACCGGCCTTGATACTTTCTAGGCCTACCTTGCAAGCATATCACTATTTTGCACAATCCTTGCTGCTCATATCCATTTCTACAAACTGTCTATGGGAGGAATTTTTCCATCAGTCATGCAATCAGCAGCTTCCTTCAGTTCCCTCCTCATGCCCATGTGCCCACATGCTCTCAGCTGTGGATATGGTGCCAGCTGTATGGCTGCCATTCCTGACTCGTCACTCAGAGCCACCAGGCATCCACTGGCTCTGACTTAGCATGCCCTTTGCATACTTGTTTAACATTTTAAGCTCCAATTAGTTGCAATTTATGTCCAGTATCAACCTATTAATTCACACTAATACCTGAGATGACCTTTCTGACCAGCCTAATCTTTCAAATTAGCAAGCAAGAAAAGTACAATGGTTCTGACCAACAGTACACAAATGACATTGTCAAATGTCAGTTAAGTCTGAATAATTAAATTTGCGTTTGTCAGAAATCTGGAAAAGTTCCCATGTTTTCACAACATATAAAATTTCTCCACAGTGTGAACTACAGAATGATGCCCTACTCTGGAACCTTCTTAAGAAGAGTGGAAGCTGATTACCAGATTCACAGATTAATTTGTATTGTATTGTGAGAAGGCTTATTTGTAACAGCATTTCAATAATACTGTGTGCAGTTTCAGTTTTCATATTTATATTAAAATTTAATTTTATGCTTAAAATGTTTGAATTTTTGTTTAAATTGTAAAAAATTATTAGAATTTCATACTTATGTTTAGATTTTATTTATATTAAATAACTCCTTTTGTCTTCTCTGTCCAAATGCAAAAATATCTAGAAATACTTGAATATTTCAATTGCAAGCCAGTAGTATGCAATTACAATGGCACCTCAGTAAAATGTCTTCTAATGGTAAGTAAACTGAAGACAGATACTATCACTTCTGCTTAACTACAGGTCACATCTAATGGCCACTTTTAGTGCCTTTTCAGAAAATAAGATGTAAGAGAAACAGAAAAACTCTACCTACAACTGTATAAACTGTTTATTATCTGTTTGGGTTGTTTTGATTAACATTTGAGTATAAAGTTAGCATGAAGTCTCATACTTTCAAACAGCAGTAATGGCTCTCAACCAAGTACATGCCTAACTAACCACATGCACATCTTGGTAAATACTTCAGTTGATTTCCTAAATCAAGTTCAGGTGAACCCCCAACTGTACATAATTCAAACTATGACACTGATTGGTTCAATTTTTCTAATTATAATGTCCCAGGTAATTCTATACTTCACCTTTTAGATATTACTTCTTAAAAAAATCAAAGAGCAGAATTTAAAAAGTCATGGTGAGGAATATGAAAGCCCATGGAAAATAGGCAATTTTTGACTGTCATATCTGGGTCAAATATCAACAAATAGTGAAGATTAAGAATTAAAAATTGCCTAAAACATATGTATGATGATGTGAAAATAATCCTGATTATAACAATTGTATGTTTATACAGCAAAAGTTTTATGTTTGTACATTAGTTCAATAAAGGCTTCAGTTCTTTATCTCTGGCTTTGAAGAGATGGGGGAGATGAGTAAACTGTCATTTTTAATTAATATTTTGTCATAAATATTTATAGCCCACAGAAAACTATTGTCTGACTCTTTAGGACTGAGTTAATTAGTTATAAATCGCATTCTAAATGCATTAACAGAATTCTTTCACGGAAGCTTTGGCTTTCAATAAATTAATATTAAAATACTTGGGTTATGAGAAATGCAACAGAAGAAGCATTTCTAAGCCCAGTGAATGAATATGAGAGGTTTCCTTCCACTTGTTCCACTTACTGCATCTACCCTCAAGGCAATTTCTTTGTAAGTCTTGATACATGATGCTTCTTTTGTTTTAAGTTTCAAAATTCAAACTACAAAGTATAAATTCTTACTCATACAAAACCATGACCTAACACATCTACATCACTTAGGACATGAATGCAGTAAAGGCATTGATAGATTTTATGGGAGTTTCCAAATCCCAGGATGCTTAGTCTCATTGTTTTTAACCAAAGAATACAAAAGACAGTCATTTGTAGGTTGCAAGTCCCAGATCTTGTTTATTTATAAAGCAATAAATATTAGAAGCACAAATAAATTGCACGGGTGTGTAAACAAACTGTACAATGACTGAAGAGTTCAGGAAGGGTTGCCAGAAGACTCCAAGAAGCATACTGTCGTCATCCTGAGTGGGAAGTATATTGAGGGGAAAAGTGCTTAGAAGCACTTGCGGTGGACAATGGATGGACCAGCTTCATCATACTCCTGTTTACTAATCCACATTTGCTGGAAGGTGGACAGAGATGCTAGAATGGAGCCACCAATCCAGACAGAGTACTTGCGCTCAGGCGGGGCAATGATCTAGGACAAAGAAAAGCAACAAAATCCTCATTTAACAGTTATGTTTCTGAACAACTGACCCACATCACCAATTTAACAAACCAATAGACATTTATTTAAGTAAATAAATAACTTTTCCATAATAACAGTATTGATCTTCAGCAACTGGAACAATACATGCAATATTCCTTAAGAAAATCTGACTGTCTTTTCCTCTTTTCTAACACTTACTTCTAAAAATATAATTTACATTGTTTAAATGTCTTCCCATTTGTCCATCAGCTGTTGATCTCACTTTTGAGTTGTTCCTCTTTTGCAGTTCAATGATGTAGACATTTTTTCTCCACCCTTTCCCACATTTTATAGTACAGAGTCAAATTCCTCACCTTGATCTTCATAGTGCTGGGAGCAAGTGCAGTAATTTCCTTCTGCATGCGATCAGCAATGCCAGGGTACATTGTCGTTCCACCCGAGAGGACATTGTTAGCATACAGGTCCTTACGAATATCAATATCACATTTCATGATACTGTTGTAGGTAGTTTCATGAATACCAGCAGATTCCATACCTTCAGAAGAAAGACAGTAGATCAGTAAATGATAGAAGAAGTCTTAGTGAAGACAATGCTCAGCATTTCTTCACATCATTAACATGAACTGTTATGACATTTTAGTTGTATAACTACTTACAGATTGTTAAATTTTATAGAAAATCATACTAAAATAAAATTACAGAACTAAGAAAATAAAAAGTATTTGTTAGAAAGTGTAAGAATCATAATGCATGAGCAAAGCAAAGATACTCAAAATATACAGTGAGAAGAGGCACACACAAGATAAACTCAGTTAGTACATGGCAATGAGAGAAAGTTATATAGCATAGAAAACATGAGTATCAGGTTATGTCAGAGTCTCACAAAAAGTAGTTGAATAGTGAAAAGACAACATTAAAGACAATGAAAGCAGCTGAAGTAGAACTAAAAACAACAACAGTAACTTAATTTATTTTTCAGCCTACTCAAACTATAGTCTATACTATTTATAAACATCAAGGCAAGACATAATGAAGATATGGACCAAGATATCAGTACATGGTGGTAAGGAAAAAGAAACCAGAAGCACGTGTTTTTAGGTTGCATTCCAACTTCTTAATTTTAACAGGTGCTTCCTGAAAGGGCTGATACTAGATACACAGTAAGATGTCAGCTGATGAACAACTGCATTTATTTCTCAGGACTTAGAGTACAAGCATTTGCTGTATCATCAGCAGCACTGACAAACAGCAAAGCTTCCCATCTTGACCATGGCAATGTTCAGTTACAGTGCATATAAATATACACACATGTTCATTCCATTTTTTTCCCCTCTCAGACACTTAACTTCTTCTTGCAGTCAGATACAGTTTCAAGCATAAGCTTTACAAATACAGCACTGGAAGCTACTCCTTCCATCATGACATGATGATATTCTAACTAAGTATTATCACAAAAAACTGTGACCTTAAAACCTGGTCTAAAACTTTGAAGAAGACTCCAGAGCTCAGCTAGGGGTTAAGGCTTAATGCTTACATAAAGCACAGCTTACAGGGACCAGGAGATATAACTCATTATTTATGTCTGACTTTGTGCCAAATTTAGATAAGCAGGAAGAGAAGTGGGACACCTCCTAGATCTTCTGATTCCTTCATACCTCCTACAGAACAGAGAATTTCCTGGGAACACTTACCAATAAAGGATGGCTGGAATAAGGTTTCAGGGCAGCGGAAGCGTTCATTACCGATTGTGATCACTTGACCATCAGGCAATTCATAGCTCTTTTCCAGGGAGGAGGAAGAGGCAGCAGTGGCCATTTCATTCTCAAAGTCCAGTGCAACATAGCACAATTTCTCTTTGATATCACGAACAATCTCGCGTTCAGCTGCAGATACACAGGAATCAAATCAAGGTCTGGATAAGGAAAATACCACAGGAAGAAGATGGGCCTAGAGAAACATGAGGTTTCTCACTGGAGGGCAAAGCTGGACTGACCTGTTGTCACAAAGGAATAGCCACGCTCCGTGAGGATCTTCATGAGGTAGTCAGTCAGATCCCTGCCAGCCAGATCCAGGCGCATGATAGCATGAGGCAAAGCATAACCTTCGTAAATAGGTACGTTGTGGGTGACACCATCACCAGAGTCAAGAACAATACCTGGGAAAGAAATGTCAGAGGGCAGTTGGAATCACCTAGCAAATGCTTAGAAATCTCAAACACAAGAAAACATTGGATTTTTCAGACAGTATAAAGCAGCACCATTCTGTTTAAAGACCTTGGGTGTTCCTTCTGTCCTTGCTTGCCTGGATGCTCCTGTTTGGTGTGAACTTTCCCATAAAACTGTTGTCCCATACATATTTTAAGCTAATGCATACACACAGCGTTCTACTGTTACTACACTGAGCAGTAAGTAAATTTGCAACAGCAATTGTCCCAATCCAACAATGGGCACCTTCTGGGCCCAGTTTAAACCCTTAAACTGGTGTAATACTTGAGTAACTGTGGTATCTTTGCAGTAACAATTCCTTGTTTGCATCATGACAAGCAGCAGAAGAGTCAGTTCCACAGAGCCTCTCTGAAAGCAATGCAGACAGGTCCACATTGTTCTTTCCACAGACTATTTTGTACTGGATTTTCTGCTCCTGTAATAATCAATCACTATAAACTAAAAATACCTAGTTTTCTGTAAATTTGAATGACTTACAGAGTTTTTTTCCTATTTGGAGTAAGAAGAATAAACTCCCTGATAAATAGCAGGTTGTTTTTTTTTATTTTACCTGTTGTACGACCAGAGGCATACAGGGACAGGACAGCCTGGATTGCCACATACATAGCAGGTACGTTGAAGGTCTCAAACATTATCTGGGTCATCTTTTCACGATTAGCTTTGGGGTTCAAGGGGGCTTCAGTGAGCAAGGTAGGGTGTTCCTCTGGGGCCACACGGAGTTCATTGTAGAAAGTGTGGTGCCAGATCTTTTCCATATCATCCCAGTTGGTGATGATGCCATGTTCAATGGGATATTTCAAAGTAAGGATACCTCTTTTGCTCTGAGCTTCATCACCCACATAGGAATCTTTTTGACCCATACCAACCATAACACCCTAAGAGAAGAAAATACAGAAAAGTATTATTTGTGGAAGACACCATCATAGAGCCCAAACAATTACACCTCAACTAAGCTATTTTCAAGTAAGGTCACACCACTAAAGGGTTGTTTAGGAAAATAAATTAGCTTAACTGAAATATGAAGTCAACAGAACTTCAAGTTTTTCTCAAAAAATCCGTTCTCCTTTAATCAGGTGAAACCATTCCCCCCCCCCCCCCATTTTTTAATACACCTTTTGTTTTCAACTATTTTTTCCTGGTCCAAAATTTGACTAAAAGTAAACTGCACAATATTGTGAGCAGAAAAAGATACAGATATACAAAGAGAGTGTATAAACATATGGAAAGAAGCCATCTACTAAAGAAAAATCTTGCCAAAATTACTATTGCTATGAAGCCTCAGTAGTAATAAATTCACAGTAACAATATAAAAATTGCAAACTTAGTTTTAAAAAAAAAAAAAAGCCTCACAAACTTTTTACAAAGTAAATTGTAGGCAAACAAATGCTGTATTTTTTGTGTGCTGATTTAACTGTGACAAAAGAGAAGGAGAATGACATGGGAACAGAGGAAAGGAAGCTTAAGAAGTGGTAAGAAAGAAAGATCCAAAACGGACAAAAGAAGTAGAGGAAACTGAAAGAAGGTGTTTGTTATGTAAACATTGGGCATGCTGGGTGGAAAGGGCCTTAAACAAACTGCATCGTGGGCAAATTCAGCCAATGGAGCTGCCTTTGAACTATCACCAGCAGCAGGTCTGGCCCAGGGGATGGAGTGGGCAGCAGCTTTGTATGAAGCTGTGTTTGGGCTCATTAGGAGAGAGAACAGAAACAGCGTAAAGATGAAAGTTGCTGAATTAGAAATAGCTGGGGGAAAGGGAGAAAGTGATCGAAAGTAGATAAGGGACAGCCAAACAGGGGAGTTGAGGCAAGCACTGGAGAGACCGGGAAAGGTGCTGCTAGTACCAGCACAAGAAATGAGCAGAGGGAAAAGCAGGGGTTTTGGGACAGGACAGAAAAACTAAAGAGGGAACGGGCGAGCGGAGGCGACTTCTGGATGGAGGAGGAAAGCTCGGTCCTGCTCTGGTCCTGTCTGCTGTATTTACCTGGTGCCTCGGGCGGCCGACGATGGAGGGGAAAACAGCCCTGGGTGCATCGTCTCCGGCAAAGCCCGCTTTGACCAGCCCCGAGCCGTTGTCGCACACCAGTGCGGTGGTCTCCTCATCGTCACACATCTTCGGAGGGAGGCGCGGACCTGAAAAACAGCGCGGCGGCGCGTCCAGACCCCCGCAGGCAGCGCGGGGCTGCCGCCGGGCCCCTCCGAGCCCCCTCTTCCGTCCGCCATGCCGGCGGGCACGGGCAGCGGCCGCACACCCACAGCTGTCGGTGGGAGCGGGAAATTTGACTCGACCCCGGAGGGTGCTCCGTGGCTCAGCCGCACTTGTGGGCAGGGCTTTGAATAGGGTTGTCCGCCAGCCCCTTTCTTGGCCCGTCGGTTTCCAGGACCCTCTTTAGGGCATTATTAGCGGTACCCTCTGGCCGCAGATTGAAACGGGAGGGATAGCGTTTGAAATCGAAGAGGTCTGCCCTGCCCAGACCGGGGTCCACCTTGGGGCCGCGGCTGCTGGCACTGCGCGGGGGGAGGCCGAGTACGGGAGCGGTGTCCCCAGCAGCAGTAACGCCGACCCGGGAGGTGTGCAGGCAGCGCAGCGGCTGCATCTGTGCGCCAGTGCCTGCCTCTTTTCCATCCATCCATCCATCCATCCATCCATCCATCCATCCATCCATCCATCCATCCATCCGTTCCGTCCCTCCGTCCATCAGTTCCGTCCGTCCCGTCCCGTCCCGTCTCTGGCCGGCCCCGCGAGCTGCAGGCGCCGCCGCGCTACTCACCAGACCAGCACCGGCGGCGAGGGGGCTGCGGAGGAGAGGCTGGGTGCCGGCTCGGCGGAGGCGCCCCAATTTATACCCCCCTCGAGGGGCAGCGTCGGCCAGGGCCGCCGCGGGACAGGGCAGCCACCTTCTCCTTATTTGGTCGCCTCCGCGCCATTGAGCGGCCGCGCAGCCATGAATGGAGCCCGGCCAGCCCCAGCGCACCCCGGCCGCCCGGCCCATGTAAGGCAGGCGCGGCGAAGCGCGCCCCCGGCCCGCCGCATGGCCAAATAGGGAGCCCCGCGCAGCCCCTCGGGGGTCAGCACCTTCTCGGAGAGGTGGCTGCCCGGAGCATGCTCGGCTCCGGCCGCCACCGGCACCCCGAGGTGTCAACAACCCTCCGGGTGCCGACCCAGGTGAACCCAGAAATTCGAGATGCTCCCATCCGCAGACAGCTTGGCAGAGGGTGCGGGGGGAGCTGCACAGGTGTTTTCTCCCCCGGCTTTTCATTTTTCCACTGAGAATAAGCCGGTGGAACTCCTATTTAATCGACAGCCCATGGGGTTCCTGTGGTGCCAACAACTGAGGCTCTTCTACTGCATGGAGGCAGTATCTGCTGCCTGTTATTGCCTTAGGAAGGAGCAGTGCACACTCAGTTTCTTTTAAACTTTGTTGAGTGCATACAGCAAAAATCGTGTTTCTCTCTGCTTTTGGCTGACATCTATAGCACTAAATGGGATCTGCTCATTTACATTAATATGCATATACTTAAACTCCCCGATTTTGCTCTTTTAATGCACACCAGATCAATCATATGTATAGGGCAGAGGATGAGAGATGGAAATAGCTTGGACAAAAAGCAGCTATGGTATTAATGTAATGTGGCAGTTGTTTTCCTGCTCAGTTGTTGAAACATCCACATTGATAATTTGTTCCAACAGTGGAACCTAGAAAATCCATGTATCTTCTGTTTTGTTTTGTTTTGTTTTAGTTAAAAATAGAAAGACTGGAGAGGCATCCCTTGAGTGGGTTTGGCCCGGTATGTGAAGGCAGAGATTGTCAACGTGTGTCCCAGAGGAACAGTTTTATGACACAGACCACGGTGTCCTTTGAGAGCTCAGCTTATGAACTGCCCAGTGGCTGCCTGTATAAGACACAATGGGGGGGAAAAAAGGATGGAGACTTGGAACAGAAGGGAAGGATGGGATGTAAAGGTCAAGAGGGGAGCACTCAGTAAACTAGATCAACTGCTTAAACACAGGTCCAGTTTATTCGATGCCACACAAGGACTACCAGCCATTGCAGTGTTATCTACAACTTATGTGAGGTGGAAGAAAACAGCTTGTAAATGCAACCCAACCTGCAACTGGGGACTTTGGGGGGTGTTGATGTAAGACCTGTCTTTGCACTGTGGTTTGGTTCTTAAAAAGGGTACAAGAACTGGAAATCGCTGATTACTCATTTCTAAACTGTATCCAAAGGGGGCGTCAGAGACTCTTAGACTTGAATTTATTCTGAAATCAGAGGTAGTAGAATCAGTTTCCTCGTTTCTAGCACAATTAATGAGGTGGTTAGCTCCACCCCAACCCCAGTTTATCTTGGGGTTGTGCCCAATTCTGAGCACGACTCTGAAGCAGATGTAGCAACAAACTTCTTGGTTATTGATCGCTCCTGCATGTCTTTAAATATCTTGAGGAGAGACAATGTGTTACAGGTGAGACACTATTTGTGTATAAAGGTGTGTGTATGCATATTTCATATAAATAAATATGCGTGTGTGTATATTATATATGCATTATGTATATGTGTATATACACATACCTTTTATGTTTGGGGTTTTTTTTCTTAGCTACATAAGAAAGGAAGGTGAAATACAATGACCTCAAAAAGTCAAAGCAGGGAAAGACTGCTTCAGTGCCTTTGTTCTGGATAAACTTTGGCTCTTGGTTTTCCTGGTATTGATGAAAAGTCACCCAGAATCAATACTGGTGGGATAAGGACCCCATGTGAGTATATATTTCTGTAAATTGATTAGGCACAGGTAACAGAGGAAGTTGAAAATATTTGGGGGCTAGCAATACCTATTTATATAAGAATTTATATATATGTCAGGATGTATAGACATATACACCCTGGCAGAGAGTACTGTTTCAAAGAAAAAATAATTTACCATGTGCTGCTTTAAATTTTATAAAAATCAGCATATTGTATTCCACAGTAAGTTGCCATATATAATTTAAATCTGCTTCTTTTTTCCCCTAGCACATCTTTTCTACAGAAACCATATAATGTGGGGGGTTGGCCAGCTTCTCTGGCAATAGAGATTAGCTTACAGTGTTATCTCAGCTGTTCCTCCGTTCAGAGGTGTTACAGTATTTACATAGAAGCCCGCTGCTGATAGCTGCATTGAATTCCTCCCCAATCAGACCCTCCCTGTCACATCTTACATTCCCCTTGGCTAGAGAGAGAGATAGACTGCACTGAAGCTACAGAGCCAGCTCTTGCTGCAAAATCTACACAAAACTGTCTGTATTTTCTTGTTTCCTTTGTAACTAAATATTGGCTTTCTCTACCCTTTCCTCAAGTTTTAAATTTCTAATCCAGCAGGACTCATATCTGGGATCCTGATGCACTCAAGAGCTCATCAATCTCCCCACCTCCCCCCCCCTCCATTCCAATAGCAAGGTCAAAAGAAAAGGGCACAACACAATGGACGTAAATCCAAAGTTGCATCTGCTTCCTCATAACCATTTGAAAAGTACCCAGCTAAAGTTATTCCTTTGGCCAAGACCATTCTGCTTTCTTCAGTACAGTGCTATTACAACTTCAAAATAAGCAAACAAGCAGACAAAGAAGTAAAAACCTGCTGAACAGTGTTATGTATGCAATGTCATCTAGAGGAAATACACTCTAGCATCTGGCTGAACAGGCTTGCCACATGCTGTGTACAGTTCTCCTGACTTAGCTGTTGGGAGTGGCCCCAGAGACAAAGGAAGTATTGGAAGAGCAGACAGTTCTGCAGTGCATATGATCTGCAGGTACTCTAAAACAGCCTGAACACATAGGAGCGTGAAGTCTCAATGTGTACACAATATTAATGGGGCAGCAAAATAATGTGTATGTATGTGACAC
This sequence comes from Hemiprocne comata, assembly GCA_020745705.1. Classification (NCBI taxonomy): domain Eukaryota; kingdom Metazoa; phylum Chordata; class Aves; order Apodiformes; family Apodidae; genus Hemiprocne; species Hemiprocne comata. Next base: position 36,897,943 of record CM036590.1, on the reverse strand, counting down.
ATACACATGGGCAAAAATGGATGCATTATTCAACCAAGCAAACACTATTGTGACTGCAGTCAAAATCAGACCATGATAAAAATATGAATAAATCTGAATAAAAAATCACACTGTGATCTTATGATGCCCAGGAATCTCCACAAACTCTATTCAGTTTTTGAATGAAAAAACCCCCACACATTTAGCTTAAAAATAAAGCCTTAATTCTTCAGAAACTTTAAATCACAGGACACTTATCATCACAGATTATTTACAGTAGTTAACATTGTATTCAGAAATTGAAAATGTGTAGGATCAGCCTCTCTCTATTTTCTTTCAGCCTTTCAGGTTATTCTGTACATGTTCCAATAAAAACCATAAACTTTTCACAATACACCTAACCATTGCATGCACAGCAGGTCTTACAGCAGGTGACTTCTCACTTAAAATCTACAAATTCTAAATCCAATAGATACTAACATATAAAATCTGCTCTAGCACAGAGCCAAGTGTTACCTCTTTTAAGCCTCAGGCCTGTGTAATCTTTGGAAGAAATTTTACTTTTTCAATAAGAAGAACCAAAAGCCACTCTGACATGGTTTCCTTTGTCCAATGACAGCAGTTTGTAGCTACATGTGCTTGAGAAAAATAAGAAGCATTTCAGAAGAGTCTTATTGATGGGCAGGAATCTTGATGACATGAGAATGCCAAGCATACAATATGTGATGAATATCACTGTCATAAACAAGTCACTGTCATGAAGGAGTCATGCATGGTTATCTACATCTTCATAGGTATGAACTTGTCTCTGTGTGTATGCACATACCAAGAGAAGCCATAAAAGACAATTATGCAATTATCACCAACTTGAAGTTATTCCCTATGAAAATCTTTATTACACTTTTTCAATTAGATTTTGAACCTCCCAAGTGAGAAATCTTTCTCCTGCTCTGCTAGAGAAGAGTCTCCCAATTTAATAATCACACTGGCAGGCAGACTTCTTCAGAGAAGAGACTTCTCTTACTGGGCATTTCCCTTTCTTAGTTATGTCTCATTTACCCTAGTAATAGCCTGTGTAACATACTTAATATATTCACTGTCTTCTCAACATTTAAACCCTTGGCATAGTTGCAGACTGTTATCATCTCTCTGCCTCTCTTCCTCTCACTCACTCATGTACTGCTGCACATCTATAATTAACCTAAAACATCTTAAGTGTGTGCTGAAATAGTAGAATAATGATTTGGGCACTGGGACTTAGAGATGCAGCTAAAACATTGTGCTATGAAGCTGAGAGAATTAGGCATGGGCAACATAAGTGGAGGTGAGCAGCAGTGAAAGGAATTTGTGCTTCTGCGTCTCTGACACTGCAGAATCATTATTTGCCACATGTCACTTACAAGGAAAGGCTGGGACTTCCACTCACATTACACCTCCTTTGCAGTGGAAAGAGGGCTCAGAGAATGCCAGGAGATCCTAAAAACACCGTGCCTGCACAGGAGGAATGTATTGCTTCAAGAAATGCTGTGCATTTCTCACAAGCTGGGGCATGGCAGGCATGATAGGGTAGGACTCCAGCATTTCATACTGCGAAGGCTGCAGGCTGCTCTGAAATAAAATGCAGCCCAGGGAAGCTGCTGCAATTTATGCTCCTCAGGCTGTCTTATGCACTGAGGGACGTGGAGCAGTTCAAGAGGATAGAAATATGTTCCAAACACTTCAGCTGTTGCCAGAGTGTATCTCGGTTGCCAGTGCTGTGCACTGTCTCTGAGAGACACCTGCCCTACACTAGAAAGCTGATGGGCAGTATTTCTAATGGTAGTTCTAAGTCTCATTTCAACTGTTGGTTTGGGTTTTTTTCCAGTTAGACCTTTTTTTCCATCTGACCTAAACACTAGAAAAGAAGGAACATGAAAAATATCTTTGTGTATGTTTGCTCAGTATCACAGAATCATCATTTGATACTTGATGAGTCTCTGGCTGCTAGTACAGTATCAATAAATAATAATTACAAGGGCAATGGGTAATTGCCAGATGTCCCAAAGATGGTTTGACAATGTTTTATATGAGGAATATTTCCAAATCCACCAATGCTTAAGGCTAAATTCTGCCCAGTTAACTGAAATTTGTGATTATTTTCATTTAAATCGTATTTCCTTCTTATGTGTAACTGTAAAAAGCTCAGAATTGCAGAACAGTCACCCAGAAAGAGTAATGAAATTATATGGGACCTTAGCAGATGTTTCATTAGTCTATAAATTGTGTAGATTAATACCTAGATACTTAAAGATGGCAAAGGAGAGCCATGAGAGAGAGAAAGAAAGACAGACTTAGAAATTTGCAGACAAAGGCACTTTTTCACCCTAATTTATGTCTCACTCCACCTTCAGACTCCTCCAAGCTCACAGCGCTCTTGTTTTTCTTTGTCAGAGGTTCTGCACCTGTCCTATTCTAGAAAATGATCAGGACTTCATAGCCTATCAATGTATTGCTTTTCAAATTTACTTCAGAGTTGCTACCAGACCGGTGCCATGAGCAGAAGCAAATCTACTACCAATGGTGGTATTTCTAGCACACTGCTGTAACCTTTCAGTTTAGTCCTGTAAGTCCTCCTGCAAGGTCTCTGAGCCACAACCAACTATGGTAATTCATATCGAAGACAGTTTATCAGAACTGTTCAGAATGTGTCATACTAGCAACTTTTCCCTCTTCACTGCTTCTAACGTCCCCCTCTTCAACCACTTCCTTTACTTTTAGTTATGTTTTTATAATTTTCCCACTATCCTCTATTTCACAGAATCACAGAATCACAGAATCACCAAGGCTGGAAAAGACCTTTAAGATCATCAAGTCCAGCCTATGACCAACACCACCACACCATCTAGACCATGGCACTAAGTGCCACATCCAGCCTTCCTTCTCTTGTAATTCCTGTCTTTGTCTTCTTCACTAAGAATCTGTAAGTTCTCCTCTTTCTGTTCTTCAGATTGTTGTATGCAGCCACTGCAACACCGAATGAGCAGGCATCAACTCTGTGAAGATAAAAGAAGATTCAAATAGCCAAGGAATTTTTTTCCAGAGAAACAAGAAACATACCCATTTTCTTCCCCAACTAGCATACAGTTGTAGGAAGTTGAAATCTAATAGGTATATCTTGTCTTTTCTGCAGTAGAACATAGGCTTGTCTTCTTATTTACAAACCTCTGATTTGCATGAGCAGATTTAAAGTTCACTGCAATGAGTAGTGTTCAGTAATCTGAAACAAAAGGAACCTGAATCTACCAGCTGCTGCAAAGTACTGTGTGAGTTTCCAAGTTCCTTCTCAGCTGCCTTTTATTTTTCAGAATCAGAGACAGATGTCTTGTAATTACAAGAAAAACAAGAATTAAGCTGTCTATTCTAATTGCATTCTAGTTAAGGAACTAACTTTTAATAAGGGAAAACATCAAATGTTGGCTTTTCTGTTAACCCCTCTGTATGCATTCTGTTGTACTGTGTATTTAAACAGGATACAATTTTTAATCTGTATAGACTAAGGAAAGAAGGAAATATTGCTTTACAGATGAGAAGCTAAGGTTTAGCACGAAGAAGTGACTTGGCTGAAGTCACACTGCAAATTAGTAGTTCATGGAAGAATCAAATCCTACTTCTGAAAACCAATTTAAGCTGTCAAAAAGAAGTGCACAATTGTTTTCAAATATGAGTATGTAAGGCTCTCAGAATCTGTGGTGTACACAGAAACTGTTGGCTTTTCCACAATTGATAGACATATCCTTCCCAAGAAATATCTTCTTAAAAGACCAGTGGATCTATCTACTGGTGCTATGAGGAACACAAAGATACTTGATGAGTGTGACAAAAATGTGATGATTCCAACCTACAATTTTGCAAAGCTGTGATGTGACTTAGATGAGAACATCTAAATTATTGATGAAGGATGTAGTTGGACTATGATATATGGAGAAAACATTGCAGTAAGTGAATTCAAGAGCAGAACTGGACGATACCGGGACTGATTCAGAACTTTCTGGCAAAATTATCTCTCTTGCTACAAAACCAGAGATTCTTCAAAATACAGTTTACTCCAGAAGTTTTCTACTCCTTTTCAAAGAATGCTTTCAAGTTAGCTCATTTCATTTTCTTGTAGGTTAAAAAAGCCCCACAAACCTACATATTTATTTTGTAGAAAAGGACTATCTGCTTATGAACAAAATATTTTAATTGACAGAAACTATTTTTTTCCTTTTTTTTTTTTTTTAGTATTTTCAAGATTTTTATTTCTTACCCAAATTCAGTAGAAAAATATTTTTATCTCAGGTTTGTCAAAAGATGGAAAAATTACCTCAAACATAACAGTTTATTAATCAAAGCTAAAACTTTGATGATCAAAATTAAAATTTTCTGGAATCTTGCTGACCATTAGAACACTATGCAAATAGCAATTAAGCAATTAGCTAGCAGATTGCAGAAGCTTCCACAAAGCTACCTTAAAAAGAGACTTTACATAACATAAAAAAATCTACTACAAGTGTAAGTTGATATATTCTGGCTACATACCATGTTGCAAATGCAAATTTTATTCACTCTTTGCCATTAATTTCTTGTCACGTCCAGCTGAAATAGAGCGAAGAGAGAGACAAACCGTAATTCAAAAATCTAGACTCTCTGATGAAGTCAATAGGTATGCAATATTGGTTCAATTTTCTGGATTTTCAGTCCGACACTGGGCCATAAATTTTACTTTCATGGTGGATTACTAATGTGAGTACATTGATTTGTGCAGGTATGGCGTAGGTGCATTTTTCACTTAACTTTTATGAACAGTTAATTGCATAGTATGTTTTGTAAAGAATATCTAAATATTTCCAAAACCATAATCCTACAGTGAGTTTTTTCAGTAATCCAGTCTTCATTTCAGTCCAGCATTTCCATAATATGTTCAGTGCAGTTCAGAAGAATCCATTCCAGACTGACATTTTTCATTTTAACAATAAAATATACGTGTAACATGATAAAAGTATTGACAGATTTTTTAGGTCTCAGAGAAAGTCTGCTAAGATACTCCTATTAAGTACATACTGGGTAAAAAAAATGCCACAGCAAAGAAACCAAGTTCACTTGAAATGAAAGTAGCAAAAACGTAATTTGAGCCTTTCGAGAATGCTTGGTGGTGGAAAAAATTTCAGGGGATTAAAAGGGGGTTACTTCTAGGGGTTCACAATTTTCTGAATAGCATTCTAGAATCACAGTGGGGAATGTTTTCTACCAGTACTTATTTTTTCACTTAATTATCCAAAGCCCTAACTACAGAAAAAAATAAATCAGGGTAAAAAGGCTCTGGTTTAGACAAGACTAAGCATTTACTGAGGCTTTACTAAAGTTTCTATGGTGTTTTCTGCATATATACTGTAAATAATCACTGCATTTCAGACTTCACTTAGCATGCTTCATTAATATCACAGAATTACCTGTAGAACAGAATAACTGATTTCCAGTGTTTTGGAATACTTTATTCTAGTTAATGTCATCCTTAACATAGGAAGACCTGTTATTGGTTATTGGTTCAGCCAACTTGATACAAAGATGTTTAAAAGTCAAATTTAAAATAGCATTTTGTATAAAGCTGTTTAACACGTCCTCCAGGCAAATAAAGATGATGTGGACAACAGCACTGTACCCTTCCATTTAAAATATCTCTAAGGCATAGCTACAATTTCTCTTTATTTTCATTCCTCCTGTGAAGAATGGCCACACAGGAAGTGTCCTGAATTTAGGAATGATGATCCACCACAGGTAGGGGTCTGAACCACTACAAAAACCTGGAAAACTTCTGTAAAAAAAGGTTAAAACTGAAAGGTGAAATACATATTTAAGGAGCAGGTAATCTACCAAAAATCTCAGTGATTCAAGATCAGAGAAATGTACCAGATGGCATCAGTAAAATATAATCAGCAAAAGTTCATCATTTAAGTCAGCTGGGGAAAATGTTGCTGGTTATACAGTTTTAATCCGTTGCCTTAAGCATGGTAGATGTTTGGGGAAAAAAAAAAAAAAGGTCAAATTGGTGGTTCATAAAGCAATTCTGTTCCCATAAAATATCTTCTAAGATAATACACAAAACACAACCAAAGGCAGTGACCACAGAGAAAATCTAGATGTTTTCCTGCTTTGCAAAATAGTATCAAAACTAGCAGGCCACGTGGTTGTCCTCAGAGGAATGACTATCATGATAAGCAATTGTTTCTCGGTATGAAATGTCTTGGATTGACCAAGGTATTGGATGGACATTTGACAAAGCTTGTCATGCAGAAAAATTCAAATACAGCATCCTGCAGTTCAAAATGAGAAAAAAAATGGCCCTAAGTCAAGGAACTAAATAAAAATCAGTAAAAAAGAAAAGCTACTTGCTGAGTGAGGTTGCCAGTCCTCAAATCAGCCATACGACAGAGTAAAGGAAAAAAAAAAAAGCATGTTTATTTAACTTTGTTTAACCACATGACATCTGGAGAGTATATCTGCCAGAAGTCTGAGAGCCTGACTATTGCTGCTCACCCACCCTGGGTGTCCCCCCAACCCTGCCGACAGCTCAGAACCCCAAGTCAGGCCCTGGACCCATAAGTCCCAGGTCCAGTGATGCCCCAGCAGGGCCAGTGTCCAGCTTTCCACGAGCTGAGGTTGGCCCATCCTCACGGCCTTGCCCAGTCATCTTAAGGCCATGTCTGAGCCTGTTTCCCCTCACCAGCGCGGTTCCTGATCCCCATCTGAAACTTGACGTCTAAGCCCAGCCTTGTCACTATGAATCTGATGGCCACAAGTGGATCTGAACCCTGTCCTGTAGATTGACTTCCTGGATTGACCTCAGTCCTGCCTCTTCACCATGATACTGCCTTATGATCTGGACTCTTGTTTGAAACTAGCAGCCATGGCCAAAACTGCTCTGCAAGCTTCAGTCAGGCACTGTGAGACTGGGACCTGTCCTGCCCAACATGTTTTTCCCCATGGGACCCCTCCTCTGGTGGCTGCACCACCCCTTCATTTTTGCTCTTTGCTAACCATGTCACCACTGTGCTTTTCTAGCCAATATGTTACTTGCCTCTGCTCCACTCACCACCATTCACAGGCTTTACATAGATATTGGGTTAAAAAAAGAAAAGGAGATAACCCAGGACACCTTCATCCAAGTGTAGGTAGTAGATTGCAAAGTCATGTTTCATCTCTTGTTTCGTCTCCCTTTGCTTTTTCGTACCCAGAGGCCCACATGAAGCAGAATGAGGCAGAATTTTATCCGTTAAGCTTCCAAGGCATTATGGTGCTGACTTAAGAGCTGAAAAGATCATTAAACTTGAATCTCACATCCCAGCAGAGTTCTCTGACCTCTAATCTGTAATCTAAGGGAAAAAGAATAGGCTCCTCTCCACCTCCAGCTGCTTTTCCATGCCCAGGTAACACTTAAAAAGGAACTCGACAGAAGAAACAATAAAGAGTAAGTCCTGTTTAGATTCCCAAGAAGAAAAGATACTGTAAATTTCTACAAGGGTTTTAAATTCTGGCTCCCAAGTGAACAGTGTATTTATCTGCTAGTTTCTCAAGCACACTAACTCCAGAAAAGACAGGTGTTTCAGCTACATGCCAGGATTTAGTGCTTCAAATATATTAGCCCGAAATGTCTCATCATTACTTTAGGGTTTTTTGACATGTTTCAGTGCCTAAATAACATATATTTTAGCTGGAACCTACACACATATGTCAGTTCTCTAGATTCCCGCCTGAGTGGCAGACAACTAAGAATTAGGTACTGCAGCACCTCCAGCCTTCCCTATATTTAGCACACTACATAATTTTTTTGAAATCAGCAATTAAAATCCATGGTGCTTTCAAAACGTATACTATTTTAAAGGTAAAGACCTTTAACACAGAATCTTTTGAAAAGTAAATTGTGTCAAAGCTTTTGGAAACTGAAAGAGAAATACTTTTTCTTCCATAGGATTCATCTGCATTGTTCCTTTTTCTGTCATTGATGGTCAAGCTGATTCCCAGTGAAGACCCTATGGCTCCTTTAAGTAAAGATTAAATGGCTGCTGTAAGAATTAAACCGTTACATCTAGAATATTGCAGTGAGTCTTAAGTATCCAAGTGCAAGAAAAATGGGAATTAACTACAAAAGTTCAGAAAGATTATTATCTGTTTGAGAGAAAGTCCTGGGAAGAAAGCTTAAGGAGTCACTACAAATTCTTAATAAAATCTCATTGACTTTATAGGCTTTGGAGTAAGCCCAGGGTGTGTTGTCTATGTATATTGTTCTCCTATCAAACTAAGGACAACATAACAATTATTTCTAGTTGGCCTAAATACCCAGGGATAAAGAAATATTTATTTGGTAGAACCATAACTAGTAAATTTACTTTAGCTGTTAATTCTGAAACACTGTATACCTACAAACCTGTTCATTTATATTGTGATCTTTAAAGGATACTGTGGGAGTTCAGATCTCAGAAGGAACACGATAGTGATCCTCCAGGTCTATTCATATTGAATTAAGTGATTGAAATATGATTTTGTTGATAGATTTCTATAGCACCAGGAAGCAGATGAAATTCTATACAAGCATAAAATAAATTCAAGTTTGAATAAATAATAGGATGAATGCTGAAAATGTAATGTCTAAGCATATTCTGAAAATTAGATCAGTTGGGTTGAGAGCATATAAACTAAGCCAGCCTTTAAGGATTGAGACATTAAAAGAAAAAGCTGGAATATGCACTGTGATTAGAGTCTTGTGCAAGCTAACAACCTGCTTCTATCTTGAAGTCAGTAGATTTCTAGCTGTAAACACAGGCCTTCCAGTTTGGTATAACTAAGTTGTTTCATATTTATCAGTGAATTTTAAACTCCAAAAATTCCTGCAAGATTTTTATACATAAAACAATGAGGTAGAGAGTAAGTGACTTAATCAATTTAAAAAAGAAAAATGAATCTTAGAAGTACCACTACAGTGTTTTAAACATTAGTCCAGTAGTCCTTAAATTTTCCACTTTTCACCCCATTCCTACTGGTCTTTTGGGGCATGCAGTTTTACAGATGACTATAGCAAGATCAAATAATTTTCAAGATGAAGAAATTGCTTTGCTCAGCCAGATTGTCCTAGCTGATCTGCTTAAAAGCCATAGAAAGTTCTGCTGGTTTCAGCAAAGTTACACTCAGCTGAAGCCACAGAGGAGTGACATTCTGAGTTCAATTATTAACAACAAGGAAACAAAATACTGAAGGGCTTACCTTTAGGAAAAAATATCTCTGCAGTATTAAAAAAAAAAAGAAAAAAGAAAAAAGACAATCTTAGAATTCAAATAAGCACAGAAATGTAAGTGGGTTGAAAATCACATCAACTTTACATAGCAAATTCTTGGTTTGCCTCCTGCATCTGGAACAGCTATGAAAATGGAGTTGTATATCAAAATGTCACCCCTACTAAAGCAACTAATATGATGTCATGAGCAGATTAATCACTTAACCTGGGAAAAAAGTCATGTGGAATAGGTGAACTCTAAAAGGAAAGTTAAGGGTAAAAATATCCTGGTCCTACATAGTACCATAGAAATTTGAGTCAGGGGAAAGAACTCTACAAAAGATAAATGTTGGGTAAATATATCTGCAAGTGAGATTTCAATAAAGCTAAAAATGAGGTTATTACTTTTGAATATTCATGAGTTTGAGTTGCCTTTTATTTGTAATGCATATTCATTTAGATGATCATATATTGCATATTTATACATCAGGGTCCATCAGTTCTCATCTATTTGTTATACATTATTGCTCTTACAGGAAATGAAAAAAATACAGTAAAGTAATAAGAAACCACAGTTTGTTTAGTAATGATCTCTAGACTCATTGCGAGAGATTCTAGTTATTTTTTCTGTCCCTGTCATTAAAGGACAGAACAAAATTAGCAGCACAGTAAGAGCAGCAGTGCTATTCATCCTAAAGTACCTGGCATAATTCAGAATCAAGCTCTCCTATAACCAAGGAGAGATAATTTCTCACTGCAGAATTACACACTAATAATGCAAACCTACCTAGTATCTAATACTGGCACAGAACTGTAACGAGTTCTGTTTGAATGAAGTTAAAAGAAGTTTTATTACACCATTAATAATTAAGGAAGTTTAGAAAATAATAGGAATTCTTTCTAGCTGAGTAGCAGAACCACATATGGCCTTGTGTAAAAGGGTGAATGGTTCGTAAAAGTATTTCATTGTTTACTTTAAAAGGATGTGCCAAAAATACACAAGATGAAAGAAAATTGAGAAGAGGAGGATGAATGTGAGGAGTTACTGCTTTAACTAACTCTACTGCTGTGCTAGCTGTTCTGGAGCTGTTACAAAATCTGCTTCCTTTATCAGATACAGAAAAAATAATAAAAACTAAGAATACTTAGACAACTCAGGCGCTTTTTGGAAGAAGTGTGTTTGAGGGTACCAATGCTTGTTTTGGGAACATATAGAATAATAGTTTCCAAGGGGGTGCACAGAACCTAGGGGATGTGCAAGACAATCCATTGAGGTGAGGGAAGAAAAAATTTTGTGTACCATTAATAAATAAAATTTAAAAATATTTTTAAGTAATGCTGATTTCCTTTTTATCTTGTTCTCTTTTTAGTTTCTATTTTTGTGTATGTTTTATAATATACAGAATGTCTTAGTACAGTAATAACCACACATAATTTATACATTAATACATATACATGTATTGGGGGTGCATGCTCAAAAATTTTTACTAATAGGTGTGTGTGATCAAAAAAAGTTTGGAGACCACCAGTCTAAGACACTTACTGATGAATCTCCTTTCTGACAAGGAAATACTAAACAATAGGATGCAGTCCAAAATCTGATCAAGGGAGGCTGAAGAAGTAAACCTAATAACGTAAGGTTTAACAGACTGAAATCCAAACACAAAACACAACAACCCCTGAAGACATACTCAGCACCAGCAATTCTACAACAGTTAGGCTTAAAAGCAACTTTATAAATAAAAAAAGGAAATTCAACAAAGTAGATAGAAAATATAATGAAGGAAAAAAAAATAAATGAAAACCTTAATAAAACAAATATCTAAAAATCTCACAGGAAAAAATAAGAGATGCAAATTGTGATTAATTAAATACAAAGTTACAAAAATGGAACAAAGAGTTATGGAGACTAAAGATGACCACCTAGAGTAGGATTGAAAGAAAAGAGAAGAATGGAGGCTATACTAGCAAACATTCACATCTCTCTTGCTTGCTGTACTCGATAACTCATTGAACTCAAAAAGGATTTGAGCAATCACTTGCTAATTTCTCCTTTGAGAGAGATGGGGAAGGAAGAGCAACATAGAGAAATGCTCATAGAGAGCACAGAATCACACAATTACATTAGTTGGAAAAAGACTTTTAAGGTCCAACCATTAACCTAACACTGACAAGTCCTTAACTAAACCACATCCCTAGGTACTATGCCTATACAACTCTTAAATACCTCCAGGGATGGTGACTCCACCACTGCCCTGGGCAGCCTGTACCAATGCCTGATAACCTTTTGAGTGAAGAAATTCTTCCTAACATCCAATCTACACCTCACCTGGCACAACTTGAGACCACTATCATTTGTCCTATCACTTCTAACTTCATTGAACAGACCGATCCCCACCTCTTTATAACCTCCTTTCAGGTAGTTGGAGCGAGCAGTAAGGTCTCCCATCAGCCTCCTTTTCTCCAGGTTAAACAACCCCAGTTCCCTCAGCTGTTCCTCATAAGACATAGGCTCTAAACCCTTCACTAGCTTCGTTGCCCTTCTTTGGACATGCTCTAGTAGCTCAATGTCCTTTTTGTAGTGAGGGGCCCAAAACTGAACACAGTACTCGCCAGTGCTGAGTACAGGGGTAAGGTCACCACTGGTCCTGCTCGTCACACTATTCTTATACAGACCAGAATGCTGTTGGTCTTCTTGGCCACCTGGGCACACTGCTGGCTCATGTTCAGGCGGCTGTCAATCAGCACCCCCAGGTCCCTCTCTGCTGGGCAGCTCTCCAGCCACTCCTCCCCAAGCCTGTAGCACTGCTGGGGGTTGTTGTGGCCAAAGTGCAGGACCCGACATTTGGCCTCATTGAGACTCATGCAATTGGCCTTGGCCCATCCATCAAGCCTGTCTATATCCCCCTGCAGAGCCCCCCTACCCTGAGGCAGATCAACACTTCCATCCAACTTTGTGCCATCTGCAAATTTACTAAGGGTGCACTCTATTCCCTCATCTAGATAATTGATAAAGATGTTAAACAGGAGCGGCCCCAGCACTGAGCCCTGGGGAACACCGCTTGTGACCGGCCATCAAATGGATTTAACTCCATTCAACACAACTCTTTAGACCTGGCCATCCAAACAGTTTTTATCCAGCAAAGTGTATTCACATCCAAGCCATGAGCAGCCAATTTCTCTAGGAAAATGCTGTGGGAAACAGTCAAATACCCTACTAAAGTCAAGATAGAGAACATCCACAGCTTTTCGCTCACTCAATAAGCAGGTCACCCTGTCATAAAAGGAGATGGGGTTTGTCAAACAGGGCCTGCCCTTCATAAACCCATGCTGACTGGGCCTGATCACCTGATTAGCCTGCTTGTGCTGTACAATAGTACTCAGGATTATCTGCTCCATCAGCTTCCCCAGCACCACAACCAAACTGTCAGGCCTGTAATTTTCCAGTCAGCCAGGACTGCTGATCCATGATGGAAAGTGGTTTGGTGAGGATGTAGTTTTATTGTAAATAAACAACATGTTTTACATCATACGTATAAGCTCCTAATCCACTTTTTCTGCCAGGAAAGTTTTTCTACAGTCAGACCATGAAAGACAAAGGGAGAACTTCACCCCCAGTACACTGGGGCCTGTTCAAATGATATATCTCAGTAATGCCAAGGCAAATAAGAGCCTCATCAGTCTGAATGGTGGCTTTCCTTTATACTTCAACATGTATTTACAGAGGTTTGTTTGTTTGCTGGGGAAACTTAAATTTGCATCTGAAAATAGCACAAAACCTCACCCACTAAACTATTAGAAAGCAAAGTTCCTTCTTCAGTAGTAAGTGAACCTAAATCAGCAGCTGGCTTCCCACTCAGCACTCTTGCATGCTTTCAAGTTACAGTTGAAGAGTTTCTTGGAAGGCTACTGGGAACCCTAGAGAGGGAGTTAAAATTACTTGTTTAATTAAAATTCTGAAGCGTGGGGTGTTTTTTATTTTCTTTCTCTCTTTTTTCTTTTTTCCTCCTTTTCTGAGGTGGAAGCCATCCACAACCTATTCAAGCAGTTCCTCAGTCTCCCTCCTTCTTCTCTCATGGTTTATGAGCAGCTGTACTTCTTCAGTTGTTCTTCCTCTGCTTTTACTTTTGGCTTTCTCGATTTCATTTTCAGATGAAAACTACAGCTGCACCAACTTGGCTCGTTCTTTCCGTCTCATACTGACCTACCCAATGCGTCTCCACCAATTTAGACAGCAGCCCATGAATTTCCAGTTTGTATTTGCTCTCCAAATTTGTTATTGTATTTTTTTCATCCAACACATTCAATAAAAGGATGCACATTTATTTTGTTTTACATGTAGTTTTTGAGTGGTTAGAACTGCTGTGTTTTCCTTTTAGATCACCTCTGAAATAAGAAATTGTTGCTTTGCGTGGAAATGGTATACCACGCACATATTTTCTAGATGAACATGATTATTTAAGCTATCTCTGATGTATACAAGTGATGTGATGACTTACTCAATGAAAAATTTTTTCAGTTTTTAACCTGATGAATAGTGTACAGTATCTTGGGAGAGAATTGTGCTTTTTTATAAGCTTCATCTTTAAATGAAACTGACACTTGGGCAGTGGCTAGAGAAAACACTGTGTACAGTCAGCATTGCCATTGTTTCTCAGTTTTACAGTCTGAGTCCTGTCATTAAAATCCTGCCAATGTCTGCAGGGCTTATCAGTGTGTCCAGTGGGGGGCCAAAGAGCTGCAAGTTCCAGCAATGCTGACCTATCCACACATGTATAAATCCACTTGCTTGCATGCTAACACAACAGCACCAGGAGCAGCATAACCACGCTCTTGTTTGGCAGCAGCAGCAGCACCTGTGGTTGGTGGCACAGGTCCCGTCCTTCACAAGTGACAGTATTTTCCTGGAGGAGGAACACAAAATTGAACCAACTTGTGCTTATTGCTAATTGGAAGCTCTAACCTATTTCCCCATCCTGGAACTGCTTTTCTAAACCAGGAGTTGCGGCAGTGCTGGAGAGGGGGAAAGGTACATTGAGGAGAGTTTAGTGCAAAAGTAGAGGTTTTGGTTAAACACTAGGAATTGTTATGTTTGGTTGCAGTGAAAATCACCCAGCAGTTGGCCAATTTCTGTAATGCTTACCTATAGAAAATGGGATTTGTGATTGGCCTGTGAGAATTCGCCCACCTTCTCCACACTTGTCACCGCTGGTAGCTGCATACTCCCCATCTGGTAAAGTTATGAAGCAAGTTGCTTTGCATTCTTCAGTTCAGAGAAACACAGTTCCTGTAGCAAACCAAAATCTTCTTCCCAACCATGGTGGCAAAAAAAGCCTGGCTTATTTCCAGGACGTTAAACTAAATGCATACATGAACTGTGATACAGTTAAGCTTGCAAAGTTCACAACACGGTTTAGGAAAGTTCAAGCTTACCGTTTGGCACTTTCCAGTAATGGTACCGTGTGGTGGTTTACAACCACACAGATGTGCACCTTCTCCTCATCCAAACAGGAACACAGCTACGATAATCCAGAGTCAACAGCCTGTCCTGAATGGGGCGAAATTGCAGACAAGGTCTATATGCACAAAACAAGAGTTATTGCAAACAGCATTGGGGTCTTAGCAAACAAACCAAAAAAGAAAGCACAACTGGATTGTATGTGTGTTGGGATATTAGGGTAGCAGAACAGGTATCTTATGGGTATGCAAAAAGGTATCTTAACTATAAACTCCACAACTAATAGTCAGTTAACTGACAGAGGTTAACCATTTAAATGATAGCAACTTACTTATTAATAGGCCTTACACTAGATCTAAAACAGTGAATTAAATAACACCTAGGCAAGGTGATGATACAATAATTGCAATTATCTAAAAAGGATCCTAAGGTCTTAAAGTTCTAGGACTTAACAGAGAAAGATTTCTTAATATTTAAAGCTGGCTAATAAAGACACATAAGGAGTTGATATCTCTTACCCTTCTATGGCCACAGATGGGTGTCCCTTGTCTCATTCCTCAACTTTGGAGGAATAATCACTCAAGCAGGTGTCCCCCCTGGAGAGAAGGTCCAGCACACCTCCTAGGGAAAGTGTATGGGAGTATCTCCAATCAAGGATGGGACCAGGCTGAAAGCCACTGCCAGAAGGGGTGTGGTGACGCAGAG
Organism: Hemiprocne comata; assembly: GCA_020745705.1. Classification (NCBI taxonomy): domain Eukaryota; kingdom Metazoa; phylum Chordata; class Aves; order Apodiformes; family Apodidae; genus Hemiprocne; species Hemiprocne comata. The sequence goes on along the minus strand of CM036590.1, from coordinate 36,882,518 downwards.
AGACCTCACACACAGACATAAAGATGTCCAGGTCTCTGGGAGTGCCTGAGTCTGTCACTTGTACCAGAGGACAGCAGAGACAACACCTGTGTGCAGTGTGACCAGGTGAATGATCTGCTCAGCCTGGTGGCAGAGCTGAAGGAGGACGTGCAGTGACATTGCATAATTAAATAAACTTTTCTGCTGTGTTTGTTCTCCATTCAAGCCACTACAGCACCTTTGTATCCTATACATCCCTGTCACAAGGAATGTTTTAAATGTCACATCTCAAAATGTATACCTTGAAAAAAGTTAAGGTTTTTTGTATTGAGAATAATTTTTTCTATATATTTTTAAACTGTAAGCAACACATTTTATACTTTAATGCAATAAATAAACTACTTTATCAGTGCAGTGTTCTTAAGCTTTCCAGCCACTCTTCCCCAAGCCTGTAGCATTGCCTGGGGTTGTTGTGACCCAAGTGCAGGACCTAGCACTTGGCCTTATTCAGCCTCATACCACTGAACTTGGCCCATCAATCCAGCCTGTCCAGTATCACCTGGTCATAGGAGATCAAACTGGTCAGGCAGGGCCTGCCTTTCCTAAGCCCATGCCATGTGAATACACTCAAGATGAACAGCTCCATAATTTCCCTGGTACCGAGGTCAGGCTGACAGGCCTGTAGTTCCCTGGATCTTCCTTCAGGCCCTTATTGTAAATGGGCATCAAGTTGGTAAGCCTCCAGTTGTCTGGGACCTCCTCTGTTAACCAGGACTGCTGATAAATTATGGAGAGTGGCTTGGCAAGCTCCTCCACCAGTTTCCTCAGGTGCACCCCATCCAGCCCCATAATCTTGTCAGTGTTCAGATGGTGTAGCAGGTTGTTAACTGCTTCCTCCTGGATTATGGGGTGTGTGTTCTGCTCTCCATCCCTGTCTTTCAGCTCAGGGGGCTGAATACTCTGAGTATAACTGGTCTGACTATCGAAGACTGAGGCAAAGAATGCACTAAGTACCTCAGCCTTTTCCTCATCCTTGGTAGCAATGTTCCCCCTGCAGCCAATAAAGGATCTTTTAATCTTAATAAAGATTAAGTCATTCACTGAAGCAAACAGCTCCGGTGAAGGCATGTCTGCATCAGAGAAGGAAATTGGTGAAAAAAAAAGGGTCTTTTTCTGAGCTTCCCTGAGCTGGGGACAAGCCCGGAGAGTGCCCGGGGGTTGGGGGGGGGCAGATCGTCAGAGGGCTGCTTGGGAGGAGTGGGTGAAGCCCACCCCCCACTCACACCAAAGATGGCCCCAGGGAGTGTCAGTGACCAGGGCATGGACCAGAGGCTGCAGCTCCAGCTGGGGCATCTGCACCATCCACCCCAGTGATGACTGATGCCTCCACCCAGATGGAGCTGTTGAAAGGAGAGGTCAGTGTACAGACCTCAGGCTGTGGGAAGTGCCTAGAGCTCTTGCATGGGGCAGGGACAGGTGGAAAGCCTGCATGCAAAAAGTGTGCCCAGGTGGAGGATCTCCTGCAGCAGGTGGCTGAGCTGCAGGAAATGGTGAAAAGGCTGTGTGACATCAGGGAGGTAGACAAGGAGATAGATAACTGGATCCAGGTCCAGGCTGCAGTGAACCTGCAGCCTGTGGCCACACAGCCAGTAACTCCCGCACTGGCACACAGAGAAACAAGGAGGTTAATAATGAAGAGAAATGGAAGATCTCAAAGGTAAAAACCAGCAGGAAGAAGTGTCTTCCCTCAAAGCCTGAGGTGCCCCTGCATAGACACTTCACTGCTATGCAGACTGAAGAAGAAAAAACATGATGCATCAGGTAAGTTGCTGGAGCTGAGCAAGGCAGCCCAGTTGGCTCACTGTATAACAACCAGTGCAAACACAAAGAAGCGATGGGTGACAGTAGTGGGAAACTCTTCTGGGAGGTACAGAGGCAACCATGTGCTGACCTGACCCACTCTCCAGAGAGGTCTGCTGTTTACCAGTACCAAGGATGCTACTGAAAGACTACAAAACTTGTACGTCCCACTGACTATTACCCACTCCTGCCGTTTCACAGCAGGAGTAATCTGAAGACCATCAGGAGGGAGTATAGAGCCCTGGGAGCCGTGGGGAAGGACTTGGGAACGCAGGTAGTCTTTTCATCAAGCCATCAAAAATAAATTTCCAATTCAGTGTCCACTCTTCTCAAGTGTCTTAATCAGACCCAGTAGGCAGTATTTTCAATATTTAATTAGATTTTGATACAGCTCAAAACCTGGGAGATGCATACATAGCTACTTTCTCCAAGTACATGCTATCATTACTCATTTTCAAAATGATAGCTGCAACTTTTATTGTATATTTTAGAAGACAAACCTGTGGACATTTAAATTTTCTTAGACATCCTCTAGAGAAGTGTACACAGTTTCAAGAGAAGTTTTTTATAGAGCTGAAAAACTAAGAATAGCAGAGTAAATTATCAAATCCAGCATACAGTTGAATGCTTGTCCAACACAGGTCTGTCTTCATTGCTTAACACAGGGGCTTGCCATAGCACATGCTGAGCATGCTGCCTCCCCGAACATGCACCCTGAGGCAACATTTCGCTTAATTAATCAAGTCCTGTTGAAGTGTCAAGAAGGGAAAGGAATCCATGGAGGGCACACAAGGCGATGCCTATGGGCTGGCTAAGAAACACCAGCACAATGAGCCAAAATAATCCCTTCACTAAGCAGTTGCATTCTGCCATCTGAAACCCAGTGACACGGAAAAGAAGGGTTAACTTTGACTGCAAGTGTATACAGACATACATAGATAGAACTCTGCTTTGTTTGAAAATCTTATTTTGAGGAAAAAAAAATCTTTTCAGACGAGAAAAATCTGTTTTCTATAGTTAACAAAAGTCTAATGTAACAAATACCAAGTCACACATGCCTCCTGGGAAAATTCTTAAAAGCAGGAAAGGAAAATACCAGATTCACTTTCATGAGTAGTTTTCTAGATTAGTGACTTATGTGCAAATTTCTAACATAGCTGTACAGAGATAAATTGTAACGTTCCTTCAACACATGAGAAAATATGGCTATAGATGAAGAACACAATGTTTGGAGTATAATATGTTGAGAAAATCCTGAGGTGCAGATTATGGCTAAATTGTAAAGCTTGTAGAACCTCTCAGGTTGTCAATAGGCAACCTAAGTAACACACTCTCCATTTCCATTCCCTGGCTTAATGAGAAACAGGTTGCACACAACTTGTACCCGGTGAGTTTACATATCTCCTGGTCCTTTTCATTATCACCTACTCCCTGTGCTGAGCTTTGAGACTATGAGCTTTATTTAACAGATCCATCAAGCCTATTATCCATCAAGACTATTAACAGTTACCTCCCCAATGACTGAGATGTGTTGTGAGCTGTCAGAGCATTTTATTTCTGCCTCGTTCATTCTTTCACCAGTCTGGAAAATTGCAGATGTATTTATATTTATGAAAATTCTACACAATCCAAAACACAACCTGGCATTTTCTGCTAGTTTAGTGAGATGTCCAGCAGCTAAATAAATCAAGAAAAATAAAACAATAGAAAAATTATTTCATCGTAACTGAAACACTGGAAACATTTCTCAGAGTTCCATTTTTAATAAGTCATAATTAATATTTCATGGTAAAAATACAAACTGCTCAGGAAATCCTTTTAAAATTAAAAACTGAGCACTTACTACTTTGGTTTACACTTACTACTTTGGTTACACTTTGGTTATCAAAGGACTGCTGTTAACCAGTCATATACCTAAGGTCATAGAGTGGTTACATGTCAAGGAGAGAGAAAGAGAAGTAAAAAGGTAGTGAAAAGCAGCATTACTCAGTCTAATGAGCAATCACTGCAGATGGCACAGTATTACTGAGTTAAACAGGTTGCTCTCATTCAGACACTAATAAAATATTTGAATAACAGGGCAACAGGCACTGCTCTGAAATGACAGAGTGAACAGTGTCTCAAAAAGTAATAGAAACTCTGGATCTATGGGCAGTCTAAACAGTTCAATTTCTTTAGCAAAGGTCTGTTTACAAAACACGGTGCCGATCTATGCTGCTTTATGAAATTGTACTGAAAAGTACACAGATTTCTCAATTATAATTCAAAGCTGAAAAATATATAGAAAACAGCCTTACCTTTACAGTACAACTCTAAAGCCTTTTAAATTATCAGTTTTTCTCTGCCAGACATCCACCAAAGCAGAAGAGCAGGTGAATACATTGTCTGACAAAAGCCCTTGTCTCCTCTTTTCTCACCTGAATATGACCAACTGCACTGTATCAAAACATGGACATGCCCACAGAAACAGATGTAGCCTCAGCAAGTGGCTCAGGTCTTGGGTGGGCTACAGGGAACAGCGGGATTGTTGCAAAGAGCAAACATCTCCTAGGGACTGAGGCACCCCTAAGCCTCGCATTTCCAGACATTCACACCAGTAAACCTGCAACTGTGGGAGAAAACTATCTTTGCACTGGCTCATGTGATCCCAACAGGGCAACTGGGCTGGCAGGAGCTACAGGGCGAGGATAGAGACATGCTGCAGTCATCAACATCAAGCTGGAGACTGCATATCCCAGGGGAACTGCTGGCTGTCCTGTAGAGTTTGTGGTGTGTCACCTGTGCCACAGGGCTGAAGGTGCAGCTTCCAGCCTTGGCCGTGGTTTTGGCAGCTGGATTTTAGTCGATAAGGTAAGTATCTTCTGATCTCAACCAGCAAAGCATGATGCAGGGAAACTAAAGACAGACACCAACACATGTGCGTGACAAGTTTTGATTAGGGAAAACTTTTGGAGGAGAGATCTTGCGTATCCTAGAGATATTAATAACGCGTCTACCCCTTCTTTCCCATGACAGGGACAGAGAAATAATGATGGCTGAAAAACTTTTGCAGCAATCTTACAAATTTCCCCTGTGCCCAGTGGAAAAGAGTCCATTTCAAAACAGACATAAAATAGAAACAGCAAAGAACCAAACTAGGAGGAAAACGTGTGTCCCAAAATCACTATGGATGGTTTCTGTTTGTCAGTTACATAAATGCTTCAGATATTTCCCACATCCTTCAATTTCCTTCACTTTGTCTTTTACATCTTCTTATTAGATATCAAGAATATTCTATAATTTCCAAGGAATTTTCAGTGTGTATTTCTTTAACCATGTTTGCTAATTTTTCAAAAGACAATTTATAAATGCTGTTGCATAGGCAGCTTTTTATATTTCAACTACGTTTATGCTTCAGAAAATTCTGGTAAAATCCTCTTAGGCTGTATTAAATCACATCAGAGTGAAACACTGTAGGATATTCTAAATAATTTTCTTGTTACCTAGGTATCTTAAAGAAAGTCTTAGCCACAAAGTTATTTGAACATTTAGTTTAGCAAAACATCTTATAGTCAAGGTAAATGGATGAGGTCTTTATTATGTCAAAATTATGCCCTAGAGATGTCAACATTTTTTTCACACTGTGTATGAAGAGGTGGGTTTTTTCATAAATTTTTTCCACCACTGAAGTTACTAAACAAATCTTATGGTTTAAAATATAAGTATAGGGATGTCATGATACTCACAGTTAAAACATTGCTGGCAAGACTGACGGCTTACCAGCTGAAATTTTAAACATCCAGTCAACTTAAGCAGAAGAATGAATTCAAGTAAAAAACCTGCATAGAACATATCAAAACAGCCGTACAGTATCTTCAGTCTTGTCTTTGCTGCAGAGGCCCATAAAATTCAGTTGCACCTATTTTTTCGTCTATTAGAAAATGGCTAACCTTCCTTCTGAACATGTACTCACTAACATAATATTGCAAATTAGTGCTCAATTTCTGATGGCCTTTCATAAACAAACTAGTTAAATAGCTAATTAAAACTGTCTTCAAACATATCAGTTGCAAATATATTCAAGATGTCCAGAATATGGCTTCAAGCCAGAGTAAGAAAAGAAAGTAGTCTTTGTTGTTCCATTGAATGACTTCTCTATTTTAAGCAGATTTTTTCTAGGTTATCTGAAATGTTGATAGTCCACAAAATTTGATGAAAACACTGAACATGTTCAAGTCTTTTGTCAGAATTACCAAAAGGATTGTTATAAATAATTGTTCTTTGCCTCCAAGACTGTTGATTTGAAAAGGGTGCTGCAAGACTCACTGTTTTTTCCTCCATCTATTAATATCTTTTTTCCTCCAACTATTAGTATCCATACAGACTAGAATTAGAGATGGGAAAGGAAAAGAAAAACACAAAAGACCAAAAAAACCCCACAGTTTAGTGACTATTCTGCATCTCAAATAATGTGTTCAGTTCCTCCTTCAAGAAGGATGTTAAGGTGCTGAAGTACGTTCAAAGAAGGGCAACCAAACTGGTGAAGGGTCTAAAGCACAAGGCTTACAAAGAGTGGCTGAGGGAAACGGAGTTGTTTAGCCTGGAGAAAAGGAGGCTGGGGGAGACCTTATCACTCTCTATAACTACTTGAAAGGAGGCTGTAACAAGGTGGGGGTTAGTCTCTTCTCCCAAGTAACAAGTGAGAGGATAAGAGGAAATGGCCTCAAGTTGTGCCAGGGGAAGTTTAGATTGCATATTAGGAAAAATTGCTTCTCTGAAAGGGTTGTCAGCCACTGGAACAAGCTGCCCAGGGAAGTGGTGGATTCATTATCCCTGGAGGTATTTAAAGGACATGTAGATGTGGTGCTTAAGAAAACGATTTAGTAGTGGACTTGGCAGTGCTAGATTAATGGTTGGACTCAATGATCTTAAAGGTCTTTTCCAACCAAAACAATATTGTGATACTACAATGGCATGTAAACATCAAAATCTACAGCTGTAACCTGAAAATCTGCATATAGCTCCTGCCTATTGCCAAAAGGCTGTATGACTCATGGGAGACCTAGATGTACATGGCTTATATTCAGACTCAGGCAGTGGCCAATCAGGTTACTAGCAGATTGGCAATTTAAGCTGATTTCTTTAATGCCCATTTCTACTTAGAAACACAGTGATTCTTTTTCACATTACATCTTTCTCAGGCATACCATAACCATTCCAAAATGCAAGCAAGGGTTATGTCTTTTCCCTCAGCTGTGTCTTTATTGTGGTCATATCCAGATTGCAAAAAGCTGCAGCAAAAAGCAGCAAAACTCATCCAGCAAACAGTTATGAAGTAGGGAAAAAAGGGCCTATCACCAGCAAACTGAGATAGTGAACCCATGTCAGAAGGTGGAGAGTAGGGGAAGATTCCCACTAAGGCTTTTCTAGTTGACTTGAGGCAGAGTTTTTCTTTGCAGGCATGAATGTGAGAAGAGTCATTGACACAGTCACAAACACAGTCATGTCCCTCTCTTCTCAAAGGAGAAAGCCTAAGTTGGAGATAGGTACCAACTGGGAGAACATTTGATCAAAGAAGATGTATTTATAGTTCATCTGAAACATCTTGCTAGAATAAACATGGAACTGTTGTTACCTTCATAAATTGAAGGTAAAACACTGAAGTATATATTATCTTACTGCTACACATTACTGGGCATCTCCTCATTCTATGCTTATGGCATATTATACTTAAAACACCTCTGATCTAATGCCTCCACCACTTTATACCCATTGCCTTCCATGTCCCAGTTACCCACAGTCACACAGTCCCTTATACTAAAGTTTGGGTAGCAGTTTTCAGGACAGCTTTATATTTGTATGCATGTAAACTTATTAGGAGGATTAAGATAAAAATTCTTGGCCCAAACCCTCATTAGCTTGGGTGGTACATGTTTCCTCTAGTTGTCTCCTTTGCTGGCAGAATTCAGAAACCTAGGAGAGGGGTTGCCTTCACCACAGCTCCTCCTCCATGGTATAGGAGCATCAGTAATGACTTACATTGGCTCTTTATTCCACTTCATTAATCTTGGAAAACTGTAAATCATAATTTCTAAGTATGCTAAAATAAATGCAAATAGAGTAACACTGAATTTCCAAACCCTTTTTGGAAAAATGAGATGCCACAGCACCTCTTAAAAGGGCACTGAACTGTTTAAATGTAAAGGCTTTTCATATATTCCCATAGAGTATGTGTATATCTTATTTCATATTTCCATATATTGTAATAATACCAACAATATTTTAAGTCCTGGTTTAAACTAGTGGTTTGCAAAATAGGCTTTGTATATAATGAAGTAAAATATCAGGTTTCATACTAACATAGTTAAGCATATCACATCTATGATTACAGTAAGAATGTATATTTACCACTACACAAGGAGTGCATGTGTATTTCCATTGATACTTGCGTTTCAATAAATAAAATTTAAAACACTGAACTTGCCGTATTTGCTAAGTTTTTTTTTTTCAGTTTTCCTTTCCCATTTATAATGATAATTGTTTCAGCTTAGAGTTACAGGAAGGTCCCATGCAGAGTGCTGAGCAGTAGGATGAGTCAGGAGCAGCAGCTGTCCTCAGTGCCTCCTCTCATTAGGCAGCTGGGACTGACAGAGCGCCAGTGGGTGAACACTGCGGGAGCAGGGAGCAATCCAGGACAACTGCCCCATCACTGAAGTATCTGGGTATCCAGGAGCAAGGTTAGTTCATAATACATTAGAGATCAAATGAGTTAAGGAACAGAGCCTCTGAAATTTATGAGCTGCTCAGGAGCATTTCTCAGCTCTGAGTAAAGCTAGCAGGTGCCTGAAACACGGTCAGTCTGGACAAGGAAAGGAATAATGTGTTACTACATCCTGCACCAGGATAGGAAAGCAGGGCATCAAGGATGCTTTTAATTGCTTGAACTTCATAAAGACTACAGTGAATCATTCACTTTCGTGTCTACATCAGATAGTTTTCAAAACCGGAAGTCAAGTGGTACCACAGGAAGAGTTCAACATCCAAACATATTTGATCACAACTGGCCAGAGTTTCCAGTTTTCCTTTTGTGTGAAATTCAAAATTAAAAAATTTCCTTTGAGTGTTAATTAGAACCACCCAAAAAAATGAGATTTTTTTAAACCCTGTGAAATATTTTGGGTTTTCTTATGGGGGTATTTTTGTCATTCTTTTTTTTTCAAATGGGAATACTGTATCTTTTATTTTCTATTTTATCACTTGACTTTCTAATAAAGAATGATTCATGTAAGGGAAAAGTGTATTATAGATGTGTCCTGGTTTCACAGGAACAGGATCACAGGCCATTGTGAGGCAGGAGGGCAGGCCATTAGTAGCCCTGAGCCAGTCAGGAGCTAAAGCCAGGGCACTGACCCAAGTTGACTCACAGTCCCACACCACTGACCTCGGGCTCACTATAAAGGGGAAGCTGTGCTGAGGGTGGGCAGTTCTGTTTTCTGGGGCTCCTCCCTCTTGACCTCTGCTCCCTCTGCTACTCCTGGAGGACTAGGCTGAGGATAAGCTTGTATACTTTATGTTGGTGTTTGTATTAGTTTTGTTACTTCATTAAATCCACTATAATTTCAACCCATGGGTCTTCTCTTTTTCCCATTTCCCATTTCCCCTTCATGACTGGGGAGGGGCATGACCTGATAGAGCAACTGCTACAGTTCAGCCTAACATGTTTTCTTCTGTTTTGCAAATCCCTAGTTTATCACTTAAGGTTTATGTAAATCACATTCATTACAGTTTAGATAAAATGTTACAATAAATACAGACTTGACCAGGATGCCATGCTTTCTGGCCTTCTACTCCACATTTTTCACTACTATGCACTGACAGAGATGAGAAAACCCAGACCCATACATGGCAGGGTGTTGGTGAAAACCACTCCAGAAAATAAGAACTCAGTATTTTCTAGAAGGCGAATATGTAATGTTCTCTTCTAGGATCAAAACTGCCAATAGAGACCTTAATTTCAGTAAACATTTCATCAATCAGAGAACAGTAATTTTCATTATATCTTTCTGATATGCAAACCCATTATTTCCTATCTTAATCTTATTTTAACTTTGGTCATTATTAGGTTTTAATTTAGAGCCATTCAGAGGCAATATTTGGGTATGCATGATTTCTGTTCTAACATAGGTCATAGCTACATACAGCAGTTATTTAACTCTGCTCATGTTCCCAGAGGTGGTCAGTGACAGACACCAAGACAACTCCTGCAATTGGGCTTTTTTTTTTTTTTCCCCCAATCAGTCCTGTTTCAGCATTTGTTGCATGTGTCCTCAGCACAAGAGGATTTATTAGTACAGTATTTTCTCCCCTCTGACTCAGCATGCAAAACATGTGGTAGGTCTCATTTTGGAAAACATGGTATTGCCCAATAGGACATGACTGCTGCTGCCAAAAATCACTCTGAAAAAACAGGGCAAGTCTATACTGCTGTGGATTAAGGTCAGAAACAGAATTTTAGTGCCTCTGTACTGAGCTTCTCTCTATCCATATCTGCTGCCCCTGAACTACTTCCTTTACAGTAGGTACGACACGTTATGTCCCTAATGACTGTCCCATCTAAAAATAAGTGCTCTTGACACACAAGAGATGTCAGGCCAGCACAGCAGGATGCTGAAGCGTCTCTAGATGTGTAGCAGGGCTTCTCTTACTCTGGCCTGCAGCAATTTAGGAATTCACACTTGATAAATGCAGTAAGGGCGGCTTCTTTTTATCTCTTGTAAATGGTGCCAGGACCGATATATTCCTGAGCCTTATTTGGGCCTCCAGCTTATTTTTTTTATGCTGTTCTCTGGAATCATAAAATTCTCATGTTCGATTAGGCACACATGCAAGGTAGCTGTATACACTTTCTCACTGACATCTATAGATGAACTACGACTGACAGCAGCTGGCTCACCTTTTTGCTTGGGTCCACATTTTCTTAAAAGATACTCACACAGAAACATACTCTGTTTGCTCTGACAGTGTTTCTCAAGCAGAGAGATAATGCCTGAACTCTGGAAAGTTTCTTACCTATAGCTGAAATAACTCTTCAGCTTTTATTTTTATCTTGTTTTCCAGATAAAAACAGTACAGTAATAGTCTTCTCTGCGTTACACTTTAGTAATGTTATTCCTTGATCCAAAGATCCTTGTCCTTGCTTTTTTTCAAGGTGAAGGAAAAGCCCAATGGAAACTAAATTGAATGTAACAATTTTTCTTAATAACTTGATCACATTATCCCTGATATAGGCTAGATTAAGCTGATTAAAGCCCTTCTAGAGCAAGGCCCAGAGCAATAATCTGGCCTTGTTACCTCCCATAGGAGGGTGAAAAGATCACTTTCTCATTACAATAGTAGTGTTTAGTCTCATTAAATATTACTGTTCGCAAACTGTTAGGAAGTAGTATAGCAGGTACTGTCTCTCCCACTTTTCTTGCATTCTCTCTTCACTGTAGCAATTTAGTAGATACCTCTCTTGGCAAGGAGGAATTTTACTTTGGAAGTTTGAGTACTGTACTTTTACAGAAACCTCCTAGAAGTTAAAAAAATACAAGGACTTACAGAGGATGCTTACCTGAAAGTCTTTTAAGAAACTTCTTTTTTAATTTGCAATTATAACAGCATTAAAATTTATCAGTACTAAAGCACAAACATTACAGTTACTGTTTGGTTGTTTTTTTTCAACATGTATGTAAGCCACCAACCCTTTGAGAAAAGAACTGTAAGAGAACTACGTTTGAGAAACCACATAACAAAGGAAGCACTAAGGGCCATAAAACCAGCCTCCAAAACTCCCCCAAAACTATTCGTTTTCTATTGCTCAATTCTACTGGGAGGATTACCATGTTTGGTGAAGAAAAGTACACTGCCATATGTCTTAATGGCATTCCCAGCTTCTTGACTGCTGTGGGTTGTGATTCATTTGTTGGCTAGGACATTCACTTTTGTCTGCTTGCTCTACAAGATTTCAAGTGTTACCTAATTCTTGTTTCAGTAGAATTGTATGTCATCGCATTTATCCAGTATGTGATTGACATTGCCTCTAGGTCTTCTTTTTAAAAGAATTCTGTGATTTCAGTGAATAAAACTCGTCTCTTTTGTCCTGTCAGCAAAGCCATTCTGCCAGGAAAACTTAAATTCTGCTCCTCATGAGAATACTTTTCTTGAGGATTCATATCCTTTTATGTCCCAGGAAACTGCAGAGATGCATTCCAAGAGTGATGAGAAGGGGCCTGATGTTTGCTTCCCTTTTGAAGGAAGTTAGAACCTAACTTAACCAGCACACAGGGCAGTATTTGGTATTTACCATTAAAGCAAGTGTGATGCAGGCTATGAAGAAGTAATGGCCTTATCTTAGGAGACTATGGGCATATTCATTATTGTAAACCACTTACTGAGACCTCCAGCTTGTGTTTCTTTTCCCCTTGGCAAACTTTGTCCTGAACTTTTTAGAACTAACTCACCCACCGCCTTGGCCACATTGCGAAGCCATTTCAAAGTCCCCTACAGACTAAAGCAAAACCAAGCCATGCTCTGAGAGTGCTACTAAGGCATTTTCTTTGATCATACCTAAACCTGCCCTCACTGCTTTACTTTAGAGTCGCAGATGGCAAGGGGCCTTATATAGTACTATCCCAGCCATGTATGGATGATAAATTGCTCTTTGCCTTTGTTTTTCAGGCTATTACAGAAAAGTACATTGAATTATAGTATTTTTCATATCAGTAAAATAGAGAGTCTAAAGGGGGAGAGGTTTCTAAACTAGTCTCTGTTTCTGGAAAGTAGTGTCTAAGTTGTTTTACAGGCTTGACATAACAGAGGAAAATTACGTAATTCATGGAAGCATCAGATAAATAAATATGATGAAAAACCACTAAGAGATTTTTAGTTTCACTCAAAAAGTTCTGCATGGTTTTTTTCATGACATGGCTTTGCAACAATAAAAGGAAGTAATTTTATATCTTTTTCAATGGTTTATAACCTTAAAGGAACTTGTCTTCACAGATTTTGTTCTCTAGGTTTTCATGCAGTGCTGTAAGAATTCTTTGCAATAAGGCCTGAATACAATCTTTTAAAAGCTATTTTAACAATTGTTTCATTAACTTACTTAGAAATTCTGTCTTTTAAAAATAGTTATATTTGTGTATGTCTTTTTTTTTTAATTTCAACAGAAATTTCAACTGGATCATCTTATTCAGGAGAATAAATATAGGGACATCAGAAGGAGACGCTAAATCCCAAGTAAATACTGCCATTGGAAAACAAACATTGTAGATCAAAATTATAGTTTTAGACTGCTTCACTTTTCCCACCAACTATTTCTTGCAAGAATATGTATAGAACACAAAAATTGTTTTGGTGGAAAAGACAAAGTCCATCCTTTACCAAAAATGAGAAAACTGAAAAGCTTTGGGGGAAAAAAGAGTCCCAATCCAAATAAAAGCCTGAATACCTTTCCAACCATTGCTAGAAGAAAAACATAATTTTCCAGACTTTTGACAATGCATTATCCTAATGCTAACATGCCTCTGAAAAAAGTGAAGTTCAACATATGGAAGATGGCAGCAAGGATAATGAACCACTTGCTCAGCTCAAGTCAACTCAACAAAACATTCAATCTCTTCTACAGGTGGTGCATTGTCCCTCAGAAGACTGGATATTAAGACTGTTCAAGATTTTGCAATTGTTTGCAGTTCAATTGCCTCTTCCTGCACCTTAGCCAGCAACAGCCTTCATTACACCTCCACTCACCATTTTAGGACAATGCTCAAGTCTAGGAAAACTCTTTACTTGGCTGTTGTTCTACAAGGACGGAGCCAGAATTGAGCATGTACACCTGGGGCCTGCACATGGAAGCCAGCACAGAGTATTTTAGTTGGAAAAGACTTATAAGATCATCAAGTCCAACCATTAACCTAGCACCCCACCAGCAGGCATGGTCACAGACCAACAGCAAGACTTCATCACAAACTGTGCACAACTCAAAAAGGTCTTTGCAGCTCCTTTCAGCTTTGGGTGCCTGTTGATAGTAGTTTTATGTAATTATTGATAGAATCCCCATCAGTTAAATCATCCATTTTAGCAAAAAAAAATCCAGAATCCTTTTCCAATTCCTAAAATGCTGAAGCATAAAAAAGATTGCCAGACTCTAGTATGTATAGAAAATAAGCTGGAAAACAAAGATGACAACCCTCATCTGAGCTAGTGACTTATGGCCTCAAGGCCCTGTATGAACATGTGAATGTTACTGCATTAAACTTATCACTGAAATGTTCAACACTAATATTTGTGCTCCCAAGGCAGACAACTTGGTAATAAACGGTACACTCCCAATCAAAACAAGCAGCAAAAGAACAGACATTCTGCTCAAATTATTAGTTTTCTTATTTGAGAAAACCTCATTTCAGTGAATGGAAAACATAACAGAACACTGTGTACCAATCACGAGTATTACAATTTGTTACTCCTGAGCTCCCCTCTAACTGATGGGGATGAGAATGACTTCAGGTGGAGGGGCAGACGAGATCTCAGGATGCATGCACAAGTATGCAACAGAAGTGATTCACGGAGGTCAGCTTAATTTATACTATTTTTTTTTCCTTATTATACTACAAAAGTATGAAGAAAAATAAAGAAATTCAATGCTATTAATAAAAGCCTGTAAGTTAATTATTCTCTACTCAATTTAGTAAGGAAGTCATTCTGGCAGCTTTGCAACTACAACAGTTTGAAAAACCTACTTGGAAATCCGTAAGTCACATTGAACCACTGAATAATTTGCCAAATTGGCAGGTATTCTTAATGAGCCAGGGAAAACCTCTCTCTGATCACTTTATGAAAGATGTACACTTGGAATTCACCCTAGAAAACTCACTTAACCATTATGTCATTAATATCACTAATGTATGTTTTACAAATCCTGCATTCAGGGAACTACTTTCATTTTTCTTCCTCAGGTGGCTTTATCCTGGGCAACTACTGTGTCCTTTTAAAGCAAAAGAAATTTCTTTAGAAACACTAATTTAAAAACCAGTGCTGTTGAAAAACCGCATCCTTACTACTTCTGTAAGTAACGATCAATTAAAAACAGCAGCAGAAATCAACAATGAGAAATTGCTGCAAGTACCTGGGCCCTATGAAATTCTGAGAACCCGCTAAGATCCCAGTTCAATAAAGCTTTAAACATTTCAAAGTCTCAAGGTAATTCCCATTTCTCAGACATAACTAAATATCTTACTGAACCGTGTCTACATCTAAAATACCACCTCAGCATATACAAGCACAGCTCTGCATAAGGAATTCTCCATTGCAAAATATGAAGGAAACTATAGTGTGTCTGACTAATACTGAAGATAGTTACTCAGTGAAGTTTAATGGATAACTCAGTGACTGAATTAAAGGTCAAATATTCAAAACTGGTATAAAAAGCATCTTTACTGAAAAACTTCTGAAAAAGAAATTGTGTATCAGTTGAAGCCATTAAACACATTACATTATTGTTACTGACAAAAACTCAGGAAAACGTCTGGAAAATATTTTGTTTGTCCACAAAGTATTCACTGAAAAATATATGGAACAGGTGACATTACACAGGCAACCATTAAGAAAAGGTAATGTAAAAATAGCAATTCTATTTCTAACAGGCTTTTTTCCCTGTCTGTTTTCCAAAACACGTAGAGGACAAACATCACTTTTCAGTCTCATTCTCAGGTTCACTGTCTCCACTGTCACTGTCTCTTCCGGGGTGTTCCGGCATTGTTCGATGTTCATCCGCTTCGGCCACTTTGAATTCTCCTTCCTTTGTAATTTCTTCTCCTACCTTATTTTCTTCTTCTGCATCTTCCTGTACGCCGTGCACTTCACCTTCTACTTCAGCCTCTTGAGTTTGAGTCATTTCAGTTTCTTCAATCATAGCAGGTGGGGGCAGTAAACGCTAGATGATTAAAAAGAAAGTATTTTCAGTTTTTACAACAAATACATCTATTTGGGCATCTATTCCTATTTCAGCTTGAACCGTTCACTGTATGTTTAGGATTTTGCATTATATAACAAGTTAACAACAGACTTAAAATTTTGAAGCACTAAAATTTAGAAACCCTAATCATTTGTAGGCAGGTAACTCCTAGATAAGAAAAAATAATAAAATTAATAATAATCTTGGCTCACACAATGGTCTCATGAGACACATTTTTTGCCTAAAAAGATAGTTTAAAAACTCGTAACTTCCCATTCAAGGATAGTGAACACATTTCATTATCCCAAACAGCCAGACAAGTAATAGGGATATGGTAAATCCCTACTTGGAGCAACAAGCACACTACCACTAAATCTCATCTATTACCATTTCAAACTCCTAAGTAAGTTTACTTGCTTTTTGAGGCCTTTCACAGGCCTGTCTTTAACAACTCATTCCAGTAATTTCCCCTTGAAACATCTTATAAAATGCTATGTGACCTCTATCTCTACTTACACAGGTTTCACCCACAGCTGTAAGTGTAGAACAAGTTGCAGTAACAGTAAAAGCAATGCTTAGAAATTTTTCAGAGTACTTCTGGAAAAGTGATTTAGTATATTCAAAGTGTTTTGCTCACAACCAAAAACGTAGTTTGCAAAACACTGTAAGCAGCAATAGTAGCCATATTACAGACTTAGGAAAAAAAGTACCAAGAATACAGAGAGCTGAAGAGTATGGCTGCATGCTGTACAACTTCAGGCTGTAAAGAAACATTCTTACTTCTTGTAGCCTGACATTCTTTAACGACATGATGGATATTTCCTTGGAATATTGTGAACAATTTTAATGAAAAGAAAGCTCGCTAAACCTCCCATGGATGATTGTTTAGTTCTGTTTTGCCTAAAGGCAAAGTGGCTTCACATGACAAATTAAGCGTTTAATTACAGTGAAGTCTTCTCTTCAATTAGATTACACTAATACTACAAATTTTTGACAAGCATAGGCAAACCTATGAAGCCACTATGACTACCAGCAGAGATACAAAACAGATTTTTTTATAGACTTTGAAGTTATCATACTGGTCCCTATAATCCATCTGTTCACTAGAAAAAGGGTATTACAAAACCAGATATCCTTTAATTAAAAAAAAAAAATTATTGATTCATGAGACAAACTCAGACTTCTGTGATTTAGTTAGAAGTATGTTGTGCTTCTTTGCTACTACTGTTAAGACTAGTGCAAAAGAAAAGGAAAATGTACTAAATTGGGTAAAAAAATTTTAATGTATGCATTTTTTGGTTTTTGCAGTTCACTTTCAGGCTTCTCTTACAAGGGGAATATGATTCATTGCGACAGCAGGAAAACAGCAGTTTTGTAATCAGTTTTAGCTAGCAATGGTTAAGATGGGAATGCTAGAAAGAATAACTGGTATTAGCAGAAGGATCAGGTCCGTATTTGATTAAGGTGTCAAGCAATCTACCTTTTGGTAATATTTAGATGCTACCATCTGCTTTTCAGGACACATACACACTTCTCAGTTTTGACAGGGCAATTAATTTGCATCTGAATATGACCAACGTCATGGTCCACTGAGTCTTCATCACATACAATTGGCACGGTTGAGAGATCTCCAACTATACTTGACACACTGGCTCCAAAACAAGTCTTGTCATGTGCTTATAGGACTGGGTTTCTAACAAAGCAGTGTGAGTTTTCTCTACTTTAAAAAAAAATACAGTTACAAGAAGATGAGATTATAGTAGTGTCATTCTTCTTTCTCTATGCCCTTTTACAGCAGACAGATAATCTGAGCAATTCTCCAAAACAGTGAGAAAATACCCTGTCTACCTGGCTTTTTCTGGGTAGCCAAAATGCTTCAAATTAGGCTGAAGCTGTGCTTCCCAGAATTAAAAAAAAAATTAAAAATACAAGATTCACTGGATAAGAACTGCAGAGGAAAAGGTATTTTCTATCTGAAAGTCTGACATTCAGTTAAAGGAGTTTTGGTTCTGATCCTTACTGATCACACCGTTCCACATTAGATGAAACAGTCACTGGAAGAAGGAAGGAAGAGGAGGTGACTGAAATGTCCTTGTATTAAAGAACAGAACCTAGATCCCACAGACAAGCACTCTGGACTAATCTGCTCAAGAACATAGAGCCGTGCTTACACTCTCTTCCCACAGCCAGCTAACACAGAGTGAGTAGCATCCTTTTACATCAACTTTTTCCACTTTTGGGAAAACTTCAGAAGAGCACAAACCAAAAAGGGAACTTCAGAGTACCATGAACGACTAAATTATAAGTAATGTAATCACAATACACCTCAGACATTAAGTGAAAGCTGACACAATTGAGGGGTAGCATTAAGACCTCCCTCTTTAAGTTTACTATCAACACCTATGGGCACCTACAGATCCAAGTATGCTGAGTAAAGGCAGCTATCCCCTCATTATACATCTAAACTACCTTAAAGTTCTGCTCACATTAAGAAGACAAGGTGTTTCTGTTGGGTTCTGAATTCTGCTTCAGGAGGTAAGCACTGACAAAACTAGGTACAGAAGTGAGAAAGATTCTACAACTGCTTCCAACCTCATGTTATTTTGCTTGATGATGAACTAGTGCTGAAATAAAATGTACCAGAATAAAAACACTACAGCTGCTAACCAGCCTGGATAATGCAGTGAGCTAACATGGTTAAAATGGTTCCAAGATGCAATCTGGTCTTTCTGTACGCTGCAGGTTTACCATGAAAACCTCGACCACAAAACATTATTGCACCATGCAGCCAGTGGTGCTATAATACCACTAGCTTCACTTACCTGAAACATAACATACAAGTTTACTTGAAGTAAAGACTGTATAGGGTAGTTTTTATGTATTAATGAGGAATTTTTGGGCCTAGACAGAGCCATGCCTAGCACTCAGCATCAATTACTGCTGGTTTTGGGGCCTTAAATTACTAAGACGCAGTTCTTACTACCAAAAGATTTGAGACACCTCAGTAGTCTCACTCCCAGTCATAAAACCTTCCTAAATTTTAAATGTAACAGGAACATCTCATGTCATTTACTAAAAATAAATTCTATTTTTAAAAGGTCCTTACCTGTTGATAGTGTCGTGTACTCTGTATCATGTGCATATACATATTGTACACAAAATTAGCCATTTGAGGCATGTTCTTAATAACATGTATTTGGTGAGATGGTCTTTCTCCATTCTAAGGAAGATGGGAAAAGCAGAGACTCAGCAAGTAAAACAACCAATATACAAAGGTTATTTAACCATACTAGAAAACAAATGCCAAGAAATTAAGTAATGCTTTTTAAATAAAAAAATAGCCAAATTATTTGGAAAGACAGGAAGTGTAGGTCTTACACTTTGGGAAACTGGATTAATCATGATACTGGAGGCCAATGAAGACATTTCAAAAGGAAAAGCTGGGTTCTGATGCATACAGTACATTTCGGACTTGAGTAATTTAACATACTAAAGGCACAAATCATGTACTTGTCCACTGCTGTCCAGCTCCTTCTTGCTCACATTCGCTGACCATACACATTGCATTTTTTGTTGCACAGTGGACCTCAAAGTTTCAACTGAAGGGCTCCCTCCCAAACTTGTCAACAGCACTTAAACCTGGGAGAGATCTGTAACTGAATTTTGAAGGCACCCCTTCTCAAAGCTCCAGGAAGAGAAGCAGATATGCTCCTCCATGTCTTCATTTAGCATCCTGCTCTGTGTTCTGTGCTTCAATGCTTAACTTAAGCCTTTCCCTAAACATCTAGCAAAGTATTACAAATTATATTTTGGTACTAATGTGCCTAGCTCAGAAACAAAACTCTCTTGCAATTCTGGACCAAATTTAAAAAAAAAAAAGTTAATTGGTTATCTGAATTACTTGGTCAAATATAATTTTACTATTTTTAGTAAGAAGTGATCAGCCTTGGGTGGCTTTTTTTTGTTTTGTTTGCAAAATAACACTTTTGTTTCAAGACCACAAATATGTAACACACTAAAAACTTACCTACTTATAAAAGAATAATATAGAATCACTTACATAGGCAGAACTTTGGAAAAAGCAGGCACAATAGAGCTACATTGATAACTAAGTTTTTTTGAAAAATCAGTTAAAAACAGGTAGTCTGTATCATGATAAAAGTTAACTCTAGGGACACAGTCATCCAAAAGGCACTGGTTTAGCAGACAAGACAGTCCCACCTCTTACAGTCTGCTTGAAAAAAGTGGGCAAACACACCCACTCATTACAGATAGCAAAATTCAGAGCAGCTGTTCCTACCTGTCTTGCTGTTGGAAAACATTCTGTAGGAACAATATGGAGGTGAAGTGGCCGAGCTGTGAGTTGGCTGAAAGCTGGAGTTAGCTCAAAACAGTTCTGAAACAATGATACCCTTGCAAAGATATAAAGCCCAAGCCTGGCTCTTGACATAGCAACGACTAATCGTCGGACGTCCCTTCAGAAGACAAACAAAATAATTCATATTCTTTTCATCGATGACATAGTTGCAATAAAAACAACTAGAAGTATACAGAAGTCTTAAGTAAAGGAAATACAAAAACATCTGCTAAAATACCATTTTGTCTTTAGTTTTTTTTCCTTACATACTGTTTCAATAACTACCAAATCCTAGAACCTTTATATAAGAGCGTTGCCTGCACTGATAATGATATGAAAAGATCATCTTTTGCTGTTTTCCTAGACTTCAGAGGTGAAGACTACATTAAGAAGTACAATAGCATTTCTGTATCCCTGAATTAGTAAACCTGAGTTGCAGAACTCTAATTACTGCTAAATAGACAAGTGTTCCTTCATCCCATGCCAAAACTTAAGTACAAACATTTAAAACTACACATCATAAAGCAACTTATGCGGTGATCTGGTTGATCTCCAATACAATACAAGTAAAAAGCTCATTTACAGGAAAGAATCTGTGAGAAAATTTAAACCTTCAGTTGTTCACCAACCATTTGTTCCTATTGTTCTATTAGTGTGAAACCAAATTCAGCCTATTGCCAATAATATAAATTAATTACTGTATAAGAGCCATTGCTAAAGGATAAAGTGGTTGTGAAGAGGATACCAGACAGTTATAAAGGAAGAATGTCTAAACTTCATTCAATAAATAGCATTAAACTTCATTTCTACTACATGGTCAAACAATTGAACACTTCTGTATCATGCACTATAAACCTCTTTCTGATTCAGAAAACATGTAGTTTAATGCACTACAAGAATATCTTCTTACATACCTGAGGTGGCCTACAGCTTTGGTACGCACTAGTGAAAGGAGAATATAATCATTTTGTTGACCTTGAAATCTGTCTACAGTTGTTACCTAGAGAATCAAATACAAAAAAAAAAGCCTCTGTAGGTTAATCTTTGCCATTTCAATTAAAAAGGGACACCAAGATTTTAGTATCAGTTCTGTTGTCTGACTGTGTACTGTTTCTTTTACCTTTTTATTCAATTCAGGCAGCTAACAGCAGAGTGTTAGTACCAAAAGCTTGTGGAAAGCCATCAGTTTTATAATATGGTGTTTTCATCTTCAGAATTAGCACCAGACATTTATAACTATAACTTGTATTTGTTTCGCCAGATTCATCATCATAACTGCTATCAAATAATTTCCACTCTGTGGAGATCTTCCTAAAGGTGTGGGTGTTGGTTTCTTTTTTGTTTTTTGAGGACAAAACAAATGACAAAGAAAATAAATATTCTGTCGCAGGTAGTCTGTAGTCTTTCCAACTTCACTACTCCAGTTTGTTAGTTTGTCAAATTACAAACAGCCAGAAATGAGGGCACTACTCTATGAAATTCCATAGAGTGTAGGTTAATAAATGTCTAGTCAACCAGGGACTACTTGCACAGAAAGCTGTGAATCTATTAAAATAGTCTGTTCTCTAATATGACAATTTAAAAACAAACCAGAAGCACTACAATAATTAATATATTTTCAAAGTTACCTTGTTTGGCCGCCCAATCAGTGGATTATTTCCACACCGCTGATTGATGACATCACGGATCAGGTGTTTCTGTCCATTGTATGTTGTTAGGATACTTATCTTGTCTGCAGGATAACCAAGCAGGCACATATACATGAAGAGTGCCACAACATACTCTGCTTCACCAAGATTCTTACGTTTGAGAGAAGAAAGAAAAAAAAAAAAAAGAAAGGGTTAGTCAACTTGTAAGGTTGGAAAGAATAACACCTGTGTCATTATCATGTGTTTAGACAAAAATTTCAGTGCTGAGATGAGATGCACCTCAGTGCATGTCTCAGATGAGATGCTTCTTTGCTCACTTAATAAAAGCCATTTTGAAAGAATAAAAGAAGCGCAAGTAGGTTTAATAATTACATTCTGATTCCTCTTCTGAGAACTGCTGAAAATACCTCCATCAATATTATTGTTAATCATTGATTGACACTCCCCAATATTTACTCAGAAGTTCCCAGTTTTATTTCAACAAGATTAAATTCTAAATATCTAATAGGTCTTAAATATAGAAATAATTACATATTAAAGCATTTATATTATATTTATGGACTAATAAATATTTAGACTTTTTTTTCTGAAATGCATTTATATGCTGTAGGAAGTATCAGAAGAGTTTGCTCATTAAAGCACTCTGGTAATGATGAAGGTGTTCTGTGTCATTTCGCTATCATGACAATGGACTCTAATTTGCCATGAGCCAAAACGTTTCATAATTAATTATACACCAAATCTCACTCCCCCCAAAACACTGCAAAAACATGATACCAAGTCGCTCACTTTGAGCAAGTACAAAATACGACGTTATAATTTTCAACATTCAATACTTATTAAAAGAAGAAAAAAATCAAGCATAGGCATGACTTTATTTGTGAGCAAGTATTAAACATCAGTTTGCTGCATTTTAATAGTCTGTCTTCACTGCAAATTTACTAAACCATATTCAGATTAATAAAGTATACATTTAATATTTCTCTTACCTGATAGAAATAAGGATTTGGTTCAGATTCTCCCACACCATTGAAGTCTTCTACATTTATAAGCTGGAAGTCATACAAAAACCCAGCATTGGCTGTTCTGAACTCTGGCAGAAGCTGCACATGAGGCAGGTTACCCAGATTCTTGTAACGCCAGTTGTAGAGGTTACATAAACTGTCCAAAAACATAGAGACAAACCCCAAACAGTTAAAGTGCGTTCCTGAACTCATTCGGAATAGCTCACATGCACACAACCTGTTGAAAGTAAATGTTTCTATAAAAAAATATTGTTGGAGAGCCTGTACATATATGAATTCATACATTTGTACAAGCTATCCAGCAATTACATTTTGATTCTGTCTGGTTCTCCCTCACAGAAAACTTCAGATTTCACTTCTTATTAGAAAGCTCAATGCAGCTCATTCACTCTTAAGCCTGTTACGTTGATCAGCTCTACACTGAAGGGTACAAATTTTGCAAAGAAATCTAGTAGGAATTTTCACAGGGAACAAAAGGAATAATAATGCTTCTTCACAAAAAGGAAGGAGTAAGTAAAAAAAGATATTCTGCATTATCTGCTGTAAAGCCTCTTACTGAAAAAAAATAATATTTTTTTATTTCCATATTGCCATGTATTAAGCTGAAATACAAAGGGAAGCAACCAAAATCTACGCAATTCTGAATCATATCTGATATTTATAGGGATGGTAACATAACCAAAATGTCTCAATCAGAAATGCACAACAATATCTAGACCAGATCAAGTAGCAGATATTTCATGGGGAAGCTGCCTATGATGAGAAGAAAAGGTAAAGTGTAGGAAAGCATGTAAAAATCCTTGATCAAGAAATTGCTTGCCAAGTGAGGGAATTCTTCAGCTCCCTTATCTCTGAGAAGTTCCTGGAGATGTTGCAAAATAGCAGATGGCAAAATAAATTCAATTTATCATCATGATCAGATATAATTTGCATTTTTTGAACCATAATGAAAGTAACTGTTATTCATACGAGTAAATAATATTATTCTACCACTCCAAACATTTCTTACATAAAAACCTGAAGTTCTCTTTCATACTGTTCATTTCACCTTATGCCTAAAAAAACCTAGGATTTAAAAATAAACTTAGAGTAGCAAGATTGTATATAGAGTCATCTTCTCATCTTTGGTTTTATTTTTACTTGTTAATGTGACAACACCAACATGCACTTTACACAATATATACATCTGATTATCTAAATTACTACAATGAAATAACAAATACGTAGATAAAAAGAAAAATAATCTTAATACAGAGAAAGCAGTATCTCTTTTAAGATTAGGAAAGGCATTATGCTCTTGTGTGGACAGCCGGGTCGTCTCCAACCAGGCAAAGCTGAAGCTTTGCTGAAATACTACAAGAAAAATACCTTTCTGCAGATCACAAGGGAAATACAATATATTCAAGGCCAAATAAAGCAAATATTTCTTTAGTTTTGAATATGTTGAATATATTAGTTTACAAAAGGAAGCTTCTGAAAATCAACCTCAGCTGTAAAAACCCCAAACACTTAAGACTATTAAAAGTCCTTCAAGTATAATTTTCATTATAGTATTCAAACAATAGCAGAGTACTACTATATAAAAAAGAAAGTAAAACTGATTGGAATTCAGCAAAGTAAAATCTGACTTCCTAGACTATGCAGAAACAAATGGAACAAAACAACTAAATTACAGTTTTGCAAACTCCTGTCTTAGCAATAGGAAAAACGTTTCCGGTGCTATGCTTGCTTTTCCAGTTTTTAACCTGGTAGCCTCATATAAGCTAGACATGCCGCTTCCTCTGCCTCACCTTGCTCTTGCTCTTCCTTGTGCATCCAAATCAACAGTTGGCACCCCAACACGAACAAACCGCGTAAAAAGGGACTGCTCCATGTTGGAGTATTTTTGAAAAGCCATGTTCTTAATGACTGGTGGCAACTGATGATGGTCACCAATCATAATCCACCGCTTCAAGCGACTGAATCCATCCTGGGGGTTCTAGAATGAAACAATTACGCAATTGTAACTACTGCAGTATAATTGAGGCACTCAATTACAACAAATTAATAGTTTAATTGGCTGTCTTAGTCTGAGCCCTAAATTTCAGCATTTATTCTTAAGCTACACTGAACTGCGGTCATTTTGAAGACAACTACTAGGTCCTTTCTGATCTAGGGAGTAGAATTTTAAATAGTCTTCTTTCTTATAAAGCTACAGGTAAAAGTTTATGAAAATCAGTAGAGAAACATCAGAATAATTATCATTTTGGATTTCTTTAAAGGTCAAAAGTAACATATTATCAGAGGAAGAACCAATTATAGAAGTTACAGTAGTAAAAAGCTGATTTCTACACAGTACTGTTACACCAAAACAGGCTTTTGAACATTATTTTCTGGATTCTGAGATAGCGAAAATGAAGCATCTGAAACAATTTTAGTGCCCACAGGTCTGGGGCAGAAAATGAGCCGGTCTTTCTGTGGCCCCATGGTTCATGTGCTTCACCTGGTTACCTCTGCAACCCCCACATGCCTTCTTCCATGACCAGAATGTGCCTCTAAGTAATCCTCACCCTGGCTCTTGGACTGAATGGTCTTCAATATGTCTGGTATATCTCTACCCAATTCCTCATCACCCTTTGTGTACCTATGTCACATACTGACAGAACTCATGAAGGAACATTGTAACACAGGGACAAAAAAGGAACAGACGTGTGGGTAACATTATCCAGGAATTAGAATCCTGAAGATTTCCACCTGCCAGTTTTACAATTTAGACCTTAACTTCTTACACACTCCTGTGGTCTTTCCCTCTCCCCATAGGAGCACTATCCAAGACAGAGCCTAAAGTTCCTTTTCTTGCCACTCATAGTGGAATAGCACTGAAGCCCTCTCTGATCAGAGAGCAAGGAAGGAAAACTGGACTCTGGACTGTCCAACTCCTCAAGCCTGAAGACACCTTAGTAAGAAAGTAAGAGGATAGAAATTATTTTCAATGGCATGGAAAAATTTTTCGTTTTTTTTCTCCAGGAATGTTACTGATTTGGAGAAGACAAAGCATTCTATATAATCATTCTGCTCTTATAAGCAATTTCAATCTCAGAACAAAGAACCCTCCAAAGAACTCTGTTTTTTAAAATTTCTTACTTCAAATTGTAAGTGCAAGAAATCAAGTACTACTACTCTGCAAGCGTAGTTCTTTTGGTTTTTTACAGAACTTAAAATCCCTCAATTTTCAAATGACTATTTGGATGGGTCTTGTAAGGAAGGTCATGGAACATCTCCCGAAATGTGGCTCTATGGTGAAAAGATCTTCTTAAATTACAAAAAACTTCAGCTTCTGCATTGCTCACATACACTTATTTCCCCTCACCAGCCCGATTCATCTTGTTACTCAATGCTCATTCAAACATTGGAAAAATACTGAGTGAAATAAAAATCTTAATAGTAAGATTCTTATTTCACTTTACTGATAAACAATAAAAACCATGGTCAAAGCCAGGCAGAATTTAGGAATTACACAGCACTGCAGTACAATGTTGTAGCATTAAACTCAAGACTGCCAGGCCAAAGTAACAGCCCAAGTCTTACATGTGCCTTTATGCATAGAGATTTAATCACCTAATTGCAGGAGAAGCCACCTAAGTGACAACTTATGCCTCCATTCCCTTCTTACAGTTAGAGGCATCTAACTAAGCAGCGAGAATAAATCTTGCATTTCAGGTTTAACTAATTTTGAAGTTATTCTCGAGACTACAGTGAGGATTCATTTAGCCTGCAGGAGAGAAAGGAACCAAGTCTATTTCATTGTATTTTTATAATTGCTGAACTAGTAAGTGAAACAGAAAGAGAGCTAGACTGTCACATTTTATGATTTTTAAGAAGCCTCACTCAGAGGTTTGGTCTCTATACACCTCAAACAAGGTGGAGAAATACGTGCTCCTGTTCAGAGTTCAGGCAGTATTTGGGTTTTAGAGGGTGAATTAGTTGCTCACTGGCCCAGAATTATCCAATCTCAGCAGTCTTTAACACATCGAGAAGGTGTTAAACAACTACACTAAAATTTAATCTACAGAGTTAAACAGCAACTGAGAACAGGGCTTGGGCTTTAATAGCAATATGGTTAACTTGGACATGCACATTCTTTTGTGCACTAAGCCCATACTGAGTTCCTTTCCTACAATTGTATTTTACTCTCCATTGTTAAAGAGCAAAGTGAAAAATTATGAGCTGCAATAACAAATACATAAAACCTTTCATGGAGTTTCCATTACGCCTTTTTCAATTGAGATTAATTTTCTGTTAGAATGAAAATCCAAATGCTTGGATATGGCTTTCTAAAAGACCTAAAATTATTGCTTTTCAATGAAAATATCTGCTCCAGGCAAAACTCCTGAAAGGAAGCTTGATTTTAGAATATGAGCAAAAGCAGACCGTGTAAGTTTCAGAAAGCCACTGGAATAAGCATCAAATCAACCGTCCAGACTGTCTGCAGTTTTACTGACTTGCATTATACTGGCTTCTGATTTGCAGCTAGAGTTCCTGAGGAAGCCCATACTTCGCTTCCTGAGGGTGCAATTTATCTTGTGATAATCTGAGATTACAGAGATAACAGAGCCACAGATGTGTAAGAAGCACATTTTGCTTAATTATGAAATCCCCATGATCTTAAAAGAGGAAAGTGATGTTCCCAAGCTAAGGTTGCTAAAAGAAACCACAGATAATCTTCACTGGAGGAAGAAAAAAATTCAAGACAGTCTGAGTGAATGTGTTGTGTTTAGAATAATCAGAATAGAAGTTTTTAGGGAAAAATACTGAATTTTAGAAGTAGCAGTGTTGGCCATCTATCGCAACAATCCCTTATGTTACAGAGCTACTGCTACCCGGCTTCCTAAAGACTGTGCTATAAATAACTCCTCTGCCACATTAGCTTCAGTTTCCCACTTTCCTTCCCTGATTAGAAGTACCTTTCCAGCCTCAAGACTTCTATTCAACTATATCACATCTGCATTCCTTTATCTACCAATTGTTAGCTTGCCAAATACTGTAAAGCTGCAGTTTATTCCAGGCTCGACACTTACCAATTAGCTAGACAAAAGGTGCATAATTATTGGGCAAAAGTAGAAGTAGAACCAGTAACCTTTTTTTTTTTCTGTACAGTTTTAACATGAATTAGAATGTCTCCTCTCTACTTGGCTCTAGTTTTCCTGAAAGCCATAGGTGCAGACAGGATGACATGGAGCAATTCTTTGTAAGTACTAATTCTAATAATTATTAAAATGAGCAATAATCACGCTTAAATGAGAAAGAATAAAAGTAACACAGCCAGCACCTAGTTTACAGAAATATAGCTGCTTTTTTATTTTCAAAATTAAAGCCTTCTAATAGTACTATTTAGTCAATAAAAGCAACATATTTAGAACCTATTAGCTTACTCCATAATATTAAAAACCAAGGATAAACAACTAATGTAGAGCAACGTGAAAGTTCTTATTGTCAACTCAAATGGCAGTACCACTTCTAGGTTACTTTCTGCACAAGATATTTTCCTTCTAATACTCTGTATTGGTCAAGAACACAGACTTTCATTCATCATTTTTTGTGGTATGTTTTATAATTCAGGTCTGACCTGCAACAGGAGAGGTATAAACGTTTCTATCTCCAGAATCTGAGCAGACTCTTCCATTAAGATGTTGTCGTACTGAGAAAGAAAAAGCAGAGATGTCCACCAATCAATCCAAATTAATGCTGTTATTCAGCCTTCCAAAGGGAAGGAATCAATCACTCATTCAGGTTTTGATGGGTGGGACAGTTATAGCAGGATTTTACTGTAAATATAGGCAAAGTATCAGTATCACTAAAAATCAATGTCAGAGGGTGAACTCCTACATCAATGGCAGGTCCATCTGTACCAATCAGGGCTTATATCTAGAAGGGAGTCCATGACTGAACTACATGACATGCTTCCCATATGTCATAACCCATCCTTACGAGAAAAGTTTTCTGCAGTGGAACCAACTAATTTACCATCTTTTCACAGAACCAGAAAAGAAGCACTATTGTGATCCATTACAGTGTGTTACTGGGAAAAAATAACACTGAAAGAATTACTGGTGAAGAGGTTTTGGTTTTGTCAGATAGAAGTCTGTACCAAATTAATACCTATGGTTAAAACTGCAGAGTGAGAACAGCAATGCATCATAGTTCTTTTTCCTCAAATTGTTAAATTTTCAAGTTATAAAGGCCATGGATTTTTTCCCAATTCTGCCTTGATTTTATTACTCAATCATGTCACTGCAGTTCATAAACTAATATGGCAAAACTAACTTTTCTATAGACATGCACTAGTATGGCATTTTTGTACATACAGTAACTTAAAAGTCATCTAATCTTTTACTTACAGAAGTTAACATTTTCTTCAGTAAATATAAAATTTGAAACATACTGGTAAAAATGCAACTCAAAATAATCTAGTTGCCTGGATTTACAACAGAAAAAAGGATTATACAAGGGAAGGGAAAAAAAAAAAAAACAACCCAAAAAACAATTAGTGTAGTAACATTAGTAAAATCATTACTTTGAAACCTAATTCAACCAGGTCATGTCGTTTCAGAGCAGCATGAGTACAAGTCATTGCAATGATTTTTGCTTCCTTCACCAAGAGGTATTTGGACCTATCCAGGCCACTGCGGAGAAGTTCAAATGCTCTGAATTCCTATGGAGAATAAAAGTCTTAGAAGTTAGAATGCAAAAAATTATTGCTTATAAAATGTATTCAGTCAAACTATCTGGCCACCTTAGTATAATTAGGCAAGAAATTAATGAAGGTATCTACCATTAACAATCCTATCTGAATCATTTTTTAATGCTAAACCTGGAAACAACCTCTAAAAAACACATCCAAGAATTCTGCAACCTGTGTGCATACTAAGTTTGGAGACAATTATTCCATTGATTGAGGAACCCTCTCAAAAATCCCCCCAAATTCTGTTCTATTATGCCTTCTTGTTTCCCACTTTACTGCATCATAACACTACATCAAATTCAGTATTAGAAAGAACAATGCAGTTAATATCACCAAAGGATACTCAGATCTCAACCCTAACTTTTAAAGTGATTCTGGGAAAAACAAGATAATATATTTAAGTTACTTTTAGGTTATCTGATTAAAGGCAATTCACTGTAAATACAAAGACCCTGTGAGGATCAGAGGATCAATGATAGGCGCATCAACCCTAGTAACATAATCAGTGAAAATGGAACATGCAGAATGGCTGCTTCCTAATATCAAAATAAAACAGATTAGACCCATGTCCCTGTTGTGAAATATGCCTATATTCCTCCACGGTGGAAATTCTCATCTGACCGCCTGGCAAGCTGAGGAAGCTGCCTCAAGGTATATACTCCTTTTATGTTATAGAGCAATGGATTTTAGAACTGCGTAAAGTTTTTTATAGGATTAGCCGGATCCACTTATCTTTAACAGTTACATATCTTACCTCGAGCTGAGTGAATATTTTCTTAATATGTCTAAAACAACCTTCAGCAATTTCCATATCTTCTTCATAGGATTTGCCTTTGAAAATTGGTTGAGGAGCATTGGCGAAATACTGGTGAAAAGGAAAGAAACTGGAGACATCCGTAACATTTGGCACTTTTCCACCTTTAACTTTCACTTTGCTGATATACTCCTCCCAACGAGACATTACCTATGGCAAACAGAAGTGTCACATAGCCACGTTTTATATCGTAAAGTCACTAGCAAGGCGTAGTCTTGCACTCATAGTATTAAAAAAAACCCAACTATCACAAAAGCAAGGTATGTCTAAATTAGTGTTTGACCTTGTATCACAATGACATTTTTGAAGCTGTGTTGGGCTGACCCTGGTTGGCTGCCAGATTCCCACCCAGCATCCCTTATTCCCCCTTTTTAACAGGACAAGGGGAGAAAATAAGATGGAAAAGCTTACAGGCTGAGATAAAAACAGGGAGATCACTTAGCAATTACAATCACAGGCAAAACAGACCCGACTAGGAGAAAATTAATTTATTGCTGATTAAAAATAGAGTAGGATGGTGAGAAACAAAGACAAAACCAAAACCACCTTTCTTCTCTATCCTGTCCTGGCTCAAACCAGGACACCTTCTTTCCAGGCTCAATTTCACTCCTTTTTTTCCAACTCTCTCACCTCCTCCCCACCCTGAGCAGTGCAGGAGAAATGGTGCTTGTAATTCAAGTTTGTAACACTGTATCCCTGCCACCCCTTCCTCCTCACACTTCTCCCCTGCTCCAGTATGGGCTTTCCACAGGCTGCAACTTCCTTCAGGGCATATCCACCTCTCCATCATGGGGTCTTCCATGGGCTGCAGCATGGATGTATGCTTTGACACAGTCCTTGGTGGGCTGCAGAGGGACAATCTGATCCACCATGGTCTTCTCCTTGAGCTATACTGGAATTTCTGCCCCAGTGCCTCAAGCACCTCCTGCCCCCTCCTTTTCCTCCTGCCCCCTCCTTTTTCTCCTGCCCTAGGTACATAAGATTGTTCCTCACACTCTCTCCTCTGCCCCCAGCTCTTGCACAGTGCTTTTAGACCTTTTCTCAAAGATGTTTTCACAGAGGCACCACCAGTGTCACTGATGGGCTCAGCTTTGGTCAGTAGTGGGTCTGTTGGAGCTGGCTGCATCCAGCACTGGGCAGCCCCTGGCCTCTTCTCACAGAGGTCACACCTGCAGTCCCTGCTACAAAAAACTTACCACATAAACCCAATATGGAAGAAAATCTCTTGATACCTCTACTTACACTACTTTGGTTTAAATACCTAGTTGGATTCCCTTAGGAGGAAAATGAATGAGAAGATGAGCTCTAACAGTGCTCCTAGTATTCTCCAACATCTAATGACCATTTAATGTTTAGGCCCACATTACAGCTAGTTCAGAGTAAATTCTGTAAAAAAATATACAGAGTATGCATTTGATCCTAAGTACCACTCTACAAGTCTGCTTAAGCCATACTAATTGCTACTGTAGACTATGTCACTGAAAAAAATACATGGAAGGGAAATGAGGGATATACAACACACCAAAAAAATCACTGTTTCGCATGCAATTTCACACTGGCATTTAACACCATAAAAGCTTTCTAGTAGGATCATCACGTAGCTACTTTAATGCTTGTCCAAAATGTAAAGCAGCCCACGGATTCTCCTATCTGAAGGAGAAACTTCAGGTTAGACTCTTTGTCAGCAGTCATGTAAAGCAGCAATGCCAGCCTTCCAAAGGGTGAGTCATCAAGCAGGGTTTCAAACAACAGCAATACAAGTAAGCAACGTTGCAATTATAGCTGTTGCTGTTACTGTATTTTGAGCCACCAAAGAAAATGTGGGAATTTTTAAAGACTCAATTCTGAAAAATTCACTCCAATTTTTACAAGTGTTTCATAACATACTGAGGTCATACAGTCTCTGTAGAAGTATTTCAGCCCTTACTTGGTATAAGAAAAAGTGGCCAGCTGTTTCACAAGTGTAAGAAACGTCTCCATGGACTCCAAGACTCTCTTGCAATCGCCCAACTTCTCGTAGAAGCTCAAGTCTTCGGGCCAGCACATAATTAACTCTTCCATATCTACAAAATGGATTAAATATAACATGATTTGTTTATAACTATATTTAATTTAAAACTGTGTTCTCTAAGTAACATAATGAGTTTACCAAAAAACAACACACCTCCCAAAAAAACTCCACAACTACTACCAGATTCCAAAAACCAAGAATTTGCCAAATGCCCGCTTTTTCTATCAGTTGAGTCCTAGTAACTAACAAAGCCATACAAGAGCCATTACTGTAGAAAAAGCTCCTTTTATTCCATCACTTCAACAAAAGCTTCCTAAGTGTTAGTAAAACATTCTCATCATGTACTTGTAAAGCAGAAGAGCACTACTTCCAGTGTACTGTTTAGGAACTACAGTACACTACGTGTTACACAAACACAAGCAAGGTACACGAGTCTGTGGAGCATCATGAACGGAACCTATACCTGAAGTTTCAGTACAGTAAGGCTGACTTCCATTGCAAATACACAAAATGTCTTGCAATAATGCTTAGCCCACAAGTTTGCATCCACACATAGGAGGTCCTGTACCCACAGCTGTCTGTTGAGTAACTTTATGACATTAGTTTGTAATCTACTCCTTCCATTCTTCCTCCTCTTACCCAATTCAGACCAAATTTTTCTTCATAAATCAATTTCCTTAATCCATGCACTCCCCCTTTCCCAGAAGCAGTACAAGAACAACAAAAATCAATGCATCACATTTTCTAAAAAAGAAAGCACATTAAAAAAGTAGTATAAATGGGTGGTATTAAGTAAGTGAGAGAACAGGACTCTTTCTTTTAAAAATGCACACATAGTTAAAACCTCAAATGTGAATAAAGGCTAAATTTCAAGCTCTTATTAAACTTGCTATTCTTAAAATCTGCTTTCTGCACAGAAAAAAAGACACAATCCCTGGTAATCACAATGAGCTGTATTGTCTTATTTAGAAGAGTGAGAGTAGTTAAAGCTGGAGATTTGAATTTTCTAAGACACAACTGAATATGACATTGTTCAGAACTGGAAAGAACAAGTTTCTCAGGAACTATGACAGTTAAGATTCTTGGAAAACTAAATAATCTTTTCCCCTTCAACAAAACTAATCCATTATAATCACAAGTGACTGCAACCACTTGTGGCTTTTTCCCCTTCACACTTCCAATGTCCTCTCACTTCTTACAACCCAAGTCTCAGAATCACAGAATGGTAGGGGTTGGAAGGGACCGCTGGAGATCATCAAGTCCAATTCCCCTGCCAGAGCAGGACCATCACAGAATACAGGGCAGATCACACAGAAACACATCCAGACAGGTCTTGAAAGTCTCCAGAGAAGGAGACTTCACAACCTCTCTGGGGAGCCTCTTCCAGTGCTCCATAACCCTTACAGTAAAGAAGTTTTTCCTCATGTTGAGGTGGAACTTCATGTGTTCTGGTTTGCCATCCATTGACCATTTTCCTATCACAGGTCATGACTGAAAAGAGACTGAACCCTCCTTCTTGATATCCACCCTTCAGATATTTATATACATTAGTAAGATTCCATCTCAATGTTCTCTTCTCTAGACTAAAAACCCCAGGTCTCTCAGCCTTTCCTTGTAAGACAGGTGTTCCACCCCCTTATTCACCCACGTAGCCCTCTGTTGGACTCTCTCAAGTAAATCCCTGTCCTTCTTGAACTGGGGAGCACAGAACTGGACACAATACTCCAAGTGTGATCTCACTGGGGCAGAGTAGAGGGGGAAGAGTGAAAACAATGACCTCTTTAACCTGCTGGACACACTCTTCTTAATTGCACCCCAGGATACTACCATTGGCCTTCTTGGCCACAAGAGCACATTGCTGACCCACAGATTTGTTGTCCACCAGGATTCCAAGGTCTTTCTCCACAGAGCTACTCTCTAGAAGATCACCTCCTAACCTGTATTGCTGCATTTTGTTGTCCCTTCCCAGGTGCAGGACTCTGCATTTGCTCTTGTTGAACCTCATTAGGTTCCTCTTCGCCCAGCTCTCCAGCCTGTCCAAATCTTGCTGAATGGCTGCACAGCCTTCAGGTGAATCAGCCAATCCTCCCAGCTTCATGTCATCAGCAAATTTGCTGAGAAGACACTCTGTCCCATCATCAAAGTCATTGATGAAGATGTTGAACAGGACTGGACCTGGCACTGACCCCTGGGGGACTCCACTAGCTACAGGTCTCCAGCTGGACTCTGCACCATTGATCACTAGCCTCTGGGCTCTATTATGTAGCCAGTTCTTAATCCATCTCACTGTCTACTCTTCTACCCCACACTTCCTGAGCTTGCTCACAAGGATGTTATGGGAGACAGTGTCAAAAGCCTTGCTAAGGTCAAGGTAGACTACATCCACTCATCTCCCTGCATCTATCCATTGAGTCACAACATCGTAGAAGGCTATCAGGTTAGTCTAGCATGATTTGCCCTTGGTAAATCCATGATGGCTACCCCTGATAACCTTCTTTTCTTCCACATGCTTAGAGCTGACCTCCAGAATGAGCTGCTCCATCATTTTTCCAGGGATGGAGGTGAGGTCGACTGGTCTGTAGTTTGCTGGATCATCCTTCTTGCCCCTTTTGAAGACTGGAGTGACACTGGCTTTCCTCCAGTCCTAAGGCACCTCTCCTGTTTGCCATGACCTTTCGAAAATGATGGAGAGTGGTAGAGCAACATCATCAGCCAGCTCTCTCAACACTTTGTGGGTGCACCCCATCGGGACCCATGGATTTGTGTATATATATTCAGTTTACCTAACTGATCTCTAACCCAATCCTCATTGACCAGTGGAGACTCTTCCCTCCTCCAGGCTTTCTCTCTTACATCCAGGGTCTGGGATTTACGAGGGCTGGTCTTAGGAGTAAAGACTAAAGCTAAGAAGGTATTCAGTAACTTGACCTTCTCTGCATTCTCTGTTACCAGGACTCCCACCTCATTCAGCAGGGGGCCCACATTCTCCTTATTGTTTTAGCACTGATGTATCTGAATAAGCCCTTCTTATTTTTTTCACTTCCTTAGCCAGGTAAAGTCATAGGCATTCTTTTATGTATTTGCTCATTGCTACAAAAATTTGCTTTAGCTGTGATTCCCTTTGTGTTTAAGTGACAGGACCAGTTTAATCAGCTCCCCTCCACCTTGTTCTTAGATGCCCTGTCCAGCTTTCCTGTGCCTGCAGAGGGAGCAAAAAAGGAACGTTAAGCTTGCTAAGCAGTAGAAATTCCTTAAGCAGTGTTGTGCCCTCTAAAGAAGCCTGACACAGGAAAACCATGAACTCAGAAGCAACCTAAACCAAACAAAAAAAGGCATATGGGAAGTACACTTATTTTCTCACAATAGTGCAGCCCATCCTCAAATATATTCTTCAACCCTTATCCCTCCCTCCCAAACTGCCAGAACCCATAGGACTCTGCAGAAATGGCCTGAAGGTCTGAAGTCACCCTGAGAAAGAATGAAAATAGACAACGAGTGTCTCAAATAAAACTGTTCAAGGAATATACTAAACTGTGGATATTATTAAGTAAACATGTGCCATTGCACCATTTCACTAAGATTTTGGTTATCAAATTTCTGCAATAATTTGACTATGTCAAAGCATTAAAATTCTAAAAAAATCACAAGGTATTTATTTTGCTAAAAGAAACTCAACTATACATGTATGGGTAACTTCTAGTAACTATATATAATTTTTACTACACCTTTTGAGTCAAAGGTGCCGCTGCACGCGGCAGCGCAGAGCAGAGAGCGGCAGCGGTGTGAGCTGTTCCTTTAAATTGCTGAGGA
Source organism: Hemiprocne comata (assembly GCA_020745705.1). Classification (NCBI taxonomy): domain Eukaryota; kingdom Metazoa; phylum Chordata; class Aves; order Apodiformes; family Apodidae; genus Hemiprocne; species Hemiprocne comata. The sequence goes on along the minus strand of CM036590.1, from coordinate 36,846,320 downwards.
TTTGAGAGAGAGCCGGGCTTCCCGGAGACGGTGAAGCCGGGGCAGAGCCAGGAGACCCGAGTCTGAGCGGGAAGCCTGCGAGGGAGAGGAAGGCTGACGTGGCGGGGGGAGTGGCTGTGAACGGCGGCAAGGTTTAAAAAGCGGCCTGGGTCTGTTAGGGACAAGAACAAGAGGAACGTACCAGGGCCTGAAAGCAGGTGGTCTAAGGAGGATTTAGTCCCACCAGTGGGCTCTGTTTGTTTCCTGAAATGCCTGTATGCTAATGCACGCAGCATGGGGAATAAGCAGGAAGAGTTAGAGGTCAGTGTGCTGGCTAAGGGTTATGATCTGGTAGCAATAACAGAGACGTGGTGGGACAGGTCACATGACTGGAATGTGGCCATGGATGGTTATGTGCTTTTTAGGAAAGATAGGGCGGGGAAGCGAGGTGGTGGAGTTGCTCTTTATGTGAGAGAGCAACTAGAATGTATTGAGTTTTGTGCAGGGGCTGATGAGGGGCAAGTTGAAAGTCTGTGGGTAAGAATTAAGGGGCAGGCTGGTGTGGGTGATACAGTCGTGGGGGTCTACTACAGACCTCCTGATCAAGGCGAGGAAGTTGATGAGGCTTTCTACAGGCAGCTGAAAGTAGCCTCACAACTGCAGTCCCTAGTCCTCATGGGAGATTTTAACTACCCCGATATCTGCTGGAAGACTCACACAGCCAGCCTTTCACAGTCTAGGAGGTTCCTCCAGTGCATTGATGATAACTTCTTAATGCAAATGCTGGACAAGCCGACTAGAAGAGGAGCGCTGCTGGATCTTGTACTAACCAACAAGGAGGGCCTTGTTGAAGCAGTGGTGGTCAGTGGCAGCCTTGGCTCCAGTGATCACGAGATGGTGGAGTTCAGGATCCTGTGTGGAAGGAACAGAATACCCAGTAGGACCAGAACCCTGGACTTCCACAGGGCAAACTTTGGCCTCCTCAATCAACTGTTAAGGGAAATCCCATGGGACAGGGTGCTAGAAGGTAAAGGGGCTCAAGATAGCTGGTCAACATTCAAGGACCACTTCTTGCAAGCACAGGATCAGAGCATCCCAATGGTTAGGAAATCTAGTAAGGGAGCTAGGAGACCAGCATGGTTAAAAAAGGAACTGCTGGGCAAACTTAAGTGGAAAAGGAAAATCTACAGATCATGGAAGGAGGGGCTGGTCACTTGGGAGGAATATAGGGCTGTTGTCAGAGGATGTAGGGAGGCAATTAGGAAAGCTAAGGCCTCCTTGGAACTTAACCTTGCAAGTCAGGTTAAGGATAATAGAAAGGGCTTTTTCAAATACATAGCTAACAAAGCTAACACTAGAGGCAATATTGGCCCACTGTTGAATGAGGTGGGAGCCCTGGTGACAGAGGATATAAAGAAGGCAGAGGTGCTGAATGCCTTCTTTGCCTCTGTCTTTACTCCTGCAGGATTTCCCCATGAGCTCCAGACTCATATAGCCCCAGAAGTAGTCAAGATAGATGAGGAGTTTGACATAGTAGATGAGGATTGGGTTAGGGATCAGTTGAGTAATCTGGACATCCATAAATCGATGGGTCCAGATGGAATGCATCCAAGGGTGCTGAGGGAGCTGGCAGAGGTCATTGCTAGGCCACTCTCCATCATCTTCGGTAAGTCATGGGTAACAGGAGAGGTGCCTGAGGACTGGAGGACAGCAAATGTCACACCAGTCTACAAGAAGGGCAAGAAGGAGGACCCAGGTAACTATAGACCGGTCAGCCTCACCTCCATCCCTGGAAAGGTGATGGAACAACTTGTTCTTGTCTCTATCTCTAGGCATATCAAGGACATGGGGGTCATCAAGAGCAGTCAGCATGGTTTTATCAAGGGTAAATCATGTTTGACTAACCTCATAGCCTTCTATGAGGAAATTACTAGGTGGATAGATGATGGTAGAGCGGTAGATGTGGTTTATCTGGATTTCAGTAAGGCATTTGACACCGTCTCCCACAGCATCCTTGTAGATAAGTTGATCAGGTATGGGTTTGGTGATCAGGTAGTGAGGTGGATCAGGAACTGGTTGATGGGAAGGAGTCAGAGAGTTGTAGTCAATGGGGCAGAATCTGGTTGGAGGTCTGTGACTAGTGGAGTCCCTCAGGGGTCGGTACTGGGACCGATGTTGTTCAACATCTTCATCAACGACCTGGATGAGGGTATAGAATGTACCCTCAGCAAGTTTGCTGATGACACTAAGCTGGGAGGAGTGGCTGACACACCAGAAGGCTGTGCTGCCATTCAGAGAGACTTAGACAGGCTGGAGAGTTGGGCGGGGAGAAACATGATGAAATTCAACAAGGGGAAGTGTAGAGTTTTGCATTTGGGGAAGAACAACACGATGTCCCAGTATAGGTTGGGGGCTGACCTGCTGGAGAGTAGTGTAGGTGAAAGAGACCTGGGGGTCCTGGTAGACAGGAGGATGACCATGAGCCAGCAATGTGCCCTTGTGGCCAAGAAGGCCAATGGCATCCTGGGGTGCGTTAGAAAGGGTGTGGTTAGTAGGTCAAGAGAGGTTCTCCTCCCCCTCTATTCTGCATTGGTGAGGCCGCATCTGGAGTATTGTGTCCAGTTCTGGGCCCCTCAGTTCAAGAAGGACAGGGATCTGCTTGAAAGAGTCCAGCGCAGAGCCACAAAGATGATTAAGGGAGTGGAACATCTCCCTTATGAGGAAAAGCTGAGGGAGCTGGGTCTCTTTAGCTTGGAAAAAAGGAGGCTGAGGGGTGACCTCATCAATGTTTACAAATATGTAAGGGGTGAGTGTCAGGGAGATGGAGTTAGGCTCTTCTCAGTGATGACCAGTGATAGGACAAGGGGTAATGGGTGTAAATTGGAGCATAGGAGGTTCAAGGTGAATATCAGAAAAAACTTCTTTACTGTGAGAGTGACAGAGCACTGGAACAGGCTGCCCAGGGAGGTTGTGGAGTCTCCTTCACTGGAGGCATTCAAAACCCACCTGGATGCGTTCCTATGTGATGTGCTCTAGGTGACCCTGCTCTGGCAGGGGGGGTTGGACTAGATGATCTTTCGAGGTCCCTTCCAACCCCTAGGATTCTATGATTCTGTGATTCTATGAAAGTATTGCTATAATAATCCAGTACTGCACAGTTCAGTCATTTCTAGTGCACAACCCTTATACCTCTACCTACATTTGTGAACATGTGTAATCCTACTGATGTCAACTGGACTAACACATAACAAACAGGTTCTTAAGTCTTTGTACTGATATAGACTTGATAGCTTTCCTTATGAATGTATTCTTCGAAATGCGTTATTTACCAACAGAAGAGGCAACTTTGTAATTAAGCAACATTCTGATGAAATAATTCAGAAATTTAATTTCATGTTTCTATTTCTGTATGCAATATTCAACATGTCAGCAGAAGTGATATCATGTTTGCACAGAAAAATTCCTAACTGCAAAAACTTACCTTTATTATTCAACTTTCTCTCACAAAACAGATCAATTCTATAAAATGTGTATAATGGCCAAGAATATAATGAACTATTTTATTCAAGCAGTTGAGTTTGTGAACAAACAGCTGCCCAAAATTCTGCCTTTGGATTCTCAAGAGCACAGAGTTACTTTACTGAGTAAGAACCAAAATTACTTAACTCTATTGAAAACAAGTGCACTCTGCATTACTGACATTCAAGAACATGAGAAATATGAAACTTGTCAAGTACAACTTGCTCATTCCCTTGCTCAGGGAGGTAGAATGGATTCAACACATACATCTTGCTACAACGTTTATGCAAGCAAGTTTAACATTAGCTCCTCCTTTCTCACCTGCTGAAATCTTTCTCTGTTTCTAATTCCTCTTCTCCATGACCCAGACGCAGGAGGTGGCGCTCATCAATGTCTAGAGCCATGATTTTTTCAAACAGCTGGTTCAAGGCCTAAAGATTGAGAAGAACAGGAAAAAAAGGTAGTTGAAGGGTTCAAAGGAAAACTGAAGGGGAAAACTGAAGACTTACTGGTAGGTCAGCTAGGAAATTATGCCTATTTTGGTATAAATGGAAGGCAAAGCAAACATGAAGTGAATACTGGAGCTACAGCTCTTAACCTTGACAAGTGAGAAATGAACCTACTATGTAGGAAGTACTTCCTAATTTCTACCCCCAACCAGTTAAATATACTGAAAACTTCCAATAAATAGCTCAGAACTACAAACCTGAAATTCAAAAATTTAATTTCACGTTAGGAAACTGGCAAAACTGCACACAAGCCAACTCAAGTTATCACTGTTAAGAGACAACCGCAATCGCAAACCTACCGATCTCAATACTTGCTGTTCTTCTCTATTTTAATTACAGGAAAATTTCATACATCACGTGACACTTTACCTGATTAGAGTGGGTAACTATAAGAGTTCGTTGTTCTGGGAAATTATGATAAAGATTGGATATTATCTGGACTGCTACATCAGTTTTTCCAGTACCAGGTGGACCCACTACCTAAAACCAAAATAAAACAAGAAATTAAAACTAAACAAAACTCAACACAATTTCTCAGAATATTGCACAATAAAGTAATACAGCTAGTTGGGAAAAAAAGCAGAAGAAATCACACAAGACATCCTACATTAACAGCAAAAAAAATATTCTGTTCCGTGTACAATTGCTTGCTGGCTTCTGTGAACTTGAAGAACAAGTACATACACCATGAAAAACTTAGCACAATGCTACGGCAGATCCCTGTGTAAGCAGAATATGGTAAATTACTTCCTGTTTTTTTGTGAACTTCAAGAACAAATAAAATATATCATGACAGACTAATTCAGAGCAGTTAAGACTCCTGCCTAAGAGGAATATAGTAATCCAGCATATGAAACATTATTCTGATGTGCAACCCATGAAAACAGACCTCCAAGAATACAGGCTGTTTAGCCTCGGGACAGACGAAACACAGGGAAAATTGAAAAAAAGCATCAAAGCACATAATTGAAAAAGAATACGGTGAGGCAGATACAAAGAACAGAAAAATATGCTTTATTTAAAGAACTTCATTGATCACTGAATTCAAAAGCAAGTATGATAGTGCTTCTCAAAAGTATTTGACAGAGATACAAGACATAATGACAGAAAATAAAACATAGGCATATATGACATAACTGTTTTCTCAGTCTGCCTTCTCTCTCTGCAAAAAATCAGGCGATGTAGTAAAAGATAAATTAAAAAAGTCAGAACTAAATCCTGAAAAACAAAAAGCTAACTTTGTCTTTTTTTTTTTTTCCTTTTGATCTAACAAACTGTCTCTTAAAAATCAAGAAATGTGGTCTAGCAGAAAAGCTCAAATTATGTAACAACTCTCTTATCAAATATTTACGAAAGTTAACAGAGTACCAGGCACGGAAAGTTACTTCTCTTTTTTAAAGCTCTCCAAAAGTGAGACAGATGGTAGTTTATAATGTCTTGTACACTTGCATTTGAAGGTCATTAGTAGTTCAACAAATATTAAATTATACCAACAAACAGGATGCAATGCTATTTTTAGAAATAAGACAAAAATAAAACTAGGTGACTTACAGATCCCCTGTCTAGTATTTTATGTTTTAATTATACACGTAACAAAGATTTTACTTTCACAATTTTTTTTCCTATTGACAATACTACTCATAACAAAGAAAACTCCTATACACTGGTGTGGGTATTAGACAAACACTCGAATTATGTAAAACCCAGCAGTTCAAGTAATTCCAAAAATCCTCTTCCAACACTGGTTAATAACCGAATTTAAAGCATTATCACTGTGGCATTTTCAGGGCATTCAAAGAAGAGCTTTAATTCCTCAATAGAACTTAAAGTTGACATTCCATCAACAACCAGAAAGTTCTGCTGTACTCTACCAGAATATATACGATACTCAAAAATACTACTAAGAACTCAGGTAACTTTTAAAATCATAGAATCACTAAGGTTGGAAAAGACCTTCAAGACCATCAAGTCCAACCATTCACCCTACATCCCCTAGCCACTGAACCATCTCCCGAAACACTACATCCACCCATTTTTTTAACATCTCTAAGGACGGTGCCTCCACCACCTCCCTGGGCAGCCTGTTCCAATGCCTCACCACTCTTTCTGTGAAGAAATTTTTCCTAATATCCAATCTGAACCTCCCCTGGCACAACTTGGCCCCATTTCCTCTCATGCTATCACTGGTCGCCAGGGAGAAGAGGCCAACACATGCCTCACTACAACCTCTTTTCAGGTTTACACGTTTACAACACTATTAATTTCAGCCCACCTAGTCAGGCAGGGACAAAAGGCATACAGCTCCAGTAAAGTTCACTTTTTCCTTTGACATGCATCTTTTGTGTGCTAGCTATAGAGTGTATAGGGAATGGTTAAACATCAGGAGGAAGGGGAAGAGGCAGAGTACTGTACAAATTAGTACCAATACAAAAACTTAAATATTAATACTATTGCCTATATAGACCAAGAAGAAATAAAGAGTATCAGAGAAAAGTCAGTCAAATATTCCACAGAGTCACTATCAGGACGGACTGTACGTCACTGGGAGACAGGTATTTGTAGTAAAAGTCTAATTGAAAGTGGTAAACCTTAAAGACCTTTGCAGAAATTCACTGAGCAAAAATTATTTTCATAACAAATCTTCTGCTTTGGTTTGGTTTGTAGCTTCTTAGTTCTAGAAGGCAGCAGGATACAAAGGATTGCACAATACATTTCACAAGACAGCAGAAAAAAGCTCCCTGAAGACAATTCAATAACTTTCATTTCCTTTAATGGAGTTAGATCAAACTAAAAATGATGCAAGTAATTTAAAACAGCCAAAAATGACAGACACGGCATAAGTCAAAAGCTGGAACAATAAACTCAGCTTTTGTGGAAAGTCTTCAGCCACTGCTACACAGGATACAGTTATACAGAGAACAAATGTATTTCTGTATGATTTTGTGAAGATGGGAGAGCACTGAAACTTTGTTGATTTTTCATGTTATAATCTATGAATAGAAGTGATGTCAGCAAGGCTACAGAAATAGCCATTACTGCTATTTCACTGAATGTATGTAAAACCAGAATAAAAAAAGAGTATAAAATTCTTAATAATATTCTTACCATAGTTAGCCCAGGCTGCATTCCTGCACGTATAGCTTCAATCTGAGTATGGGTAAATTGAATAGTATTGCTGTAAGAAAGAAAAACAAGATCAGAGAATTGGTAGATTTTGCCAACAGTTTTGATAAAAGCAATTGTTTTAACAAGTTTCACTTAAATTAACTGGCCACATGTTTCTCCAGAACTATGTGCTTACAAACTTCCACATAAAATTAAACCACTGTTGCAACTATCTTCTTTATAGACAACACAATCTTGCAATTTCTAAGCAAGACAGCGAATCATGCTGTTCACCTGACAACAGTCATCCCATCTATAAGACTGTCTCTCTCTAGTTACTACTTGCTGAGAATGCTGTGAAAATATTTAGGTATAATTCTCCTAATATTCAAAAGTCCTGACACAATACTAAAAGACAGTATTTCACATTGTTATTCAAGGGAATTTTTTAACGGAGAGGGTATAATACAATAGTTTGATTTAAATATAAAACAAAACAGTCTCATATTCAAATCTTCTTCTGGTAATGAAATAAAATGACATCTGCTTTATAATCTTCAGTATTATTTTTAAGTGTTTCTGAAAATGAACTGCTATACATGTGTTACTATTTGTAAGTAAGTTCTCATCCATTTATTACCGTTTTGGTTGATTATATGGATATGGACCCCTGTTTGGAATGACATGAGGCTCTACAATCAGTGTTTTAGCTTCTTCAGGTTTTTCTTCGTTCCCATCCTCTACTTTCCTTTTCTTTCCTTTCCCTCCCGTTATTGGGAAAGTTATCCTGTAAGACATAATTTAAGCCCACACTTCAACATGTTTATTATGATACTAGACTGTCTCAGAAGTTTAGACAAAGATTATTTTGTCACCATTAAGACAAACTTGCATGGAAGAGAGAAACAAGAGTTGCAGATGAAAAAGTACCGATGAGGTTAAGGAAAATAAATTACAACTAAATTGATGAAGTGGATTTTAAGAAAGCATATTTGCCAAAAAGTACATGAAAAAAAAGCTCTTTATATAGGTTGAATAGCTAGTAGTGCTGAGAGACAGCTGGAAAAACATTGAAGGCAAAGAGTTCATAAATGAAAATGGAAGGGACAAGAGTGAAGTTGTAACAGAAAGACACCGGCACTCTCTCTTCAGCAGTAATAACTTATTTTGTTCTAGAACTGATTAACTTTTTTCTTTTTTGTTTTTTACACAAGGTATGTCAATATTCTAAACTGCTCCAACACATGAAGCCTTTTATCCTCCAGTTTCAACTTTTCTTACAGCCCTCTGTATCACATGGTAGCAAGCTTCTCTACTTTAATTCAAAACCAAATCACAATGAAGGAATTCCAATGGTTACCCAATTATCTTTGGACAACAATACAGACATCTTTAATAGTAATAAGATCTTAGTGTCTTTACAGGACAAATGCAGCAGTAGGAAGAGCAATAGCTCCTAATAAAAAGGAATATCTGCTTTAATCTAAGAACTGAAAATGAACACTAGTTCACTGAGGTAAGTTGTGCATGGTCTCTTGTATTGAAACCTTCAGAAAGAATATTTTCATATAATTATATAGTGTTAGTGCCTGCTCTACAAACATTCTACACGCAGTGCTTCAAAAAAAAAAGCCTCCCTGCTTTTCAAGAATCAATTTAGCCATGATAAGAGCTGACTGGTGCAGGGGCTAAGCCATCTTCTCCCTTCCCAGTCAAATCTATTGCTTCAAAGGGAAACATATTTTAATTCTCGTAAATTTGTAAGGGAAAAAAGATAGTTTCTTCAGTCCATCTGAAGAAACTATTCTCCAACACTATGCACTATGAGACTCAGTTGCCAAATTCCAAGGAGGTGTATGAGGAGAGACAGAACTGTCAAGTGCAAAATGCTGAACAGCACCAGTGAAACAAAACATGTACATCTCGTTTAGTAGTCAAAGGTAGGTATCCTATTTCAGAAACCATTTCTAAAATAAAATAATACGGGATTTCAGACTTAATTCTGTATTTTGATTGAATGGTGTTTCCAAAAGTTCAAATTTTAACTGATGTTAAAACTGCTGTTTCTTAGCTTGCTTTAATGAGACATGTAAGCAAATACTGTAATTAAAATTAGGCTGAACTTGAGAAGCTAGATAACATAATGCAGAAGTGAATAGTACATGTCTTGATTCTGTCTATGTCATACCGTTGCTTTTCCCACATATTCAATCGGCTGACCTACAAGCAATGCTCTGATGCATTTTTGTACAGAACAGAGCAGAAGCTGGTCCTGAGCCTGACTGTAGTATAGTTACCTCAGTTATATAACTATCTCTCTCTTAATATTAACATATTTTCTTAAAAGAAAGAGCACCTCTCTTCAACCACTGAACTCGGCTCCACCTCATGATGCAATTCAGCAAGAATGCCAGACCAGGAGTACTTGAAAATTTGAGATCACCTGAAGGGGGGTACTTGCAGAACTGGATTGTCAACAGTCACTTTAATATTGTATCCAGGAAAGCTAGCTTTTAAGTGATCAATGGACAGGAAAGTGTCATTAAAATCCAGAGTTGCAATCTGATTTGGCATTTTTGAATAGTGGGCACTACTTGGGTCTCCATATCCGAGAATGATGTCATGCAGCCAGTCAGGAACCACACAATCTGTGTTCATCAAATTCCTAATAGTCTCCAGGACTGCCTGCAAAGTAAGAAATCGAAAAAATATGACTGTAGAGATTTACTTTTTATCAAGAAAATACGGCATACTGAAGACCAATCAAATCTATTCTACGACGCAAGCATGGAACAGTTTTTAATTGACAGGCGTTTGGTTAGACTGAGTCAATACATATACGGTGTACATATGCAACAGAACATCAGTGTCAAACCATGTAATTCTTAAACCACCCTGTTAGTAAAGAGCTAGTAAAGAAGACCATAATTATTGGTAAAGTTTTCACTCCAGAACACACGTAGGATTTATAAAAAGGCATAGTTCAAAATAACCTATGAACAGAAAAATGTGTCTGCTATGGCCCTAGGTTATGAACCTTTTACAGTGAGCGAACAATGCACATTTCATCAATAGCTACACATACTTCTGCTTGAGGTTCTTCTCCAGGACTTTTGTAAGGTCATACTGTTTATACCAAAAATGTATTAATACTTCTGCATGGTTACAATCCTGATGCACATCAGGTTTCTATGTACAATCTTGGAGTTCACCTTCCTTGCTTCTCAATCCTCTCTTTCCCCACTTAAACTTACTAATCCAACAAGACAACTTATGACTCCACAGAGTCCCTAATATGTTTCCATACATTCTAAAAAATTTCAGCCTCGTGGATACTGACTGAGCTAGCAATTTCTAGAAGCAGCAAATGGGAAGCCTTATTCAAGCTTTCTGAGGACTACAAACATTTTAAAACAATTACCCTTTACTTTCACCAGCACAAAAATAATCTTCAGTGTACTGTAAAACTGTATGGCAAATGAGTGCCTCTGTCACCCTAAAACCTAGATCCAGTTCTTACTGGAAATCTAATACATTCAAGGACACACCTCAAGCAGCTTAAGGTTTCTCTTACAGAGTCTCCTGCTCAACTCTATAAATTTTATACCTGCAGCCAGCTAAAGTTTCCCTAGAAAACTTGCTCTTCGCCCAAAAATTAATTTCTGTATTCATCTGTGGTTGTGTCAGTATTTTCTCTCCTTTCTCCCTCTCATGAAAACACCTTCAGCAATGACCTTATTTGAAACTTGGTATCAGGATACCGTGCATCTGCTCTTCAGCAAAAGAAATGCAGGATATGAAACCTGCACTGATTTCCATATCCTGCAACCTACTACGCTATCAAACATGGACACATGGATAGCAAACACAGTGCATCAGCAGCCCACACCAGGATATAATACAGACCTTTCAAGTGCCAATCTTATAAAGAAAAGTCAGTTAAAATTTACATATCTGGCTCCAAAGGGTAGGATTCTCTGCCCTTTTCCTGCTTGTGTTTTATCATTCCAGGAACCAAAGTAATGTGGTCATCATTCCTGCTTCAACAGAAAACCTCTACAAAGATTTTGATTCTACCCCTCTATTCAGCATGGGTGAAAGCATACCTGGAGTGCTGTGTCCAGTGCTGGGCTCCTCAGGACAAGGGACACAGACATACTGGTGTGAGTCTAGCAAAGGGCCACTAATATGACTAAGGGATTTGATAATCTGTTATATGAGAGGCTGAAAGAGCTGGGATTATTTAGCCCCAAGAAGACTGAAGGGGTGGCGGGAAATTTCATCAATTTGTATAAAAATAATAATGGGAGGAAGTAAGGATAAGGGAAGCAGGCTCCTCTCAGTAGTGCCATGTAAGGATAAGAAGCAATGGACATAAATTGAGATATGGGAAATTCTACCTAAATACACAAAAGTTTTTACTGCAAGGGCAACTGGACACTGAAACAGGTTGTCTAAACAGGTTATGCAGCCTCCACTGCAGGACATACACAATTCCAACTGTGCAAAGTCACAAGATCTAGAGCAACTTGCTCTGGTTGACTATTTAAAGCACAACTTGGACTAGATAATTTCCAGAGGTCCCACCAACCTCAGCCATTCTGTAAACCTGTGATTCTCCAATGTCAATCATGCTGTGGATTCTGTGATAGCTCTGTAAAATTATAATTTGAAGGCACTTAGCACTATAAAATTTAGGACTGACGTTAAGTTATAGGTTCTGTTCTTTCCTTGTCTAAAAAGGTCACTTGATTGTCTACCATGCAGAACAGCTCCTAGTATTTCAAATTCAATTCTTATACCAAAGAAACATGTCACAGCAGCTCTGTCCTTGTACAGGAACCTCTGGATAGTCAAATTCCTAGCTGTGGGAAGAAGTGAACCTGCATAAGCTAATACAGTTGGCATTATTAAATATCACTGTGACACAAGGTATACTTTCAGCTCAGCCTCATTTTATAATAAAAGGGGATGGCTCAAAGAATCTTACCTAATGCATACGAGCCACTCCAAAAGTCTCCTCTCCTTTTGGTTCTTCAATGCACATAGTGTACTACTTCTTGCTCTTGTTCTTATAAACATTTTAGTTTGTGACTTGCAGGACCACAGAGGACCTGCACTTAACTTCTGCAGCCTGAAGGTCCTGCAACTACTTCAGAGGCCCAAGACACTGACAGACAAGTCCCATATTAACTAAGAATATTTGTATTTTTGTTGCAAGTATAAAACAAGTGTTTTAGTTTAGATGCATATTAAACATAGCATAATACATTTGTACTAAGAAATGCACAAATAAGTCAGAAAACGTGGCTTCTTCAGGCAATATTTCTAAATCTAGATGAAAAATTTCTCAGAGGAAAGTTTAAGAAATACGTCCCTAACAGCTAATGTGCTGGTTTTATATCACAAAAAATTTGTTTCAGCTTTTCAAAAGTAACTTCTATACACGTAAAAATAATAAGATTAAGTTTTTGCAAGAACTAACACTGCTGACCAATTGTAATGACATAATGGTGCCACCTCCAGCAAACACATTGTATTTGCACTTCCACTGCTGTTTCATCTGCTTAATCTACCAAGACTGCACAAGTGTTCCTTTGTCCTCTCTCCTACAAGTTCAGCTTAAAACTTCAAGCTGCCTTTTATCTGCTCAATACATTAATCAACACTAACAACAGTGACACCTTGTTTTCTTCTATACAGCTTAAGTTAGGAAGGCTTAAAGTTGACATGGAATGCTTGCACCCAAATTGGTAGTGTTCTGGTAACTCTGAAAATATCTGTTTGTCTTGACAAACGAATGTCTGAGACTTAAGTAAAAATCAGCATAGAATGGTTTGCACTGTGATTTGCCTGTAAATTAGCTGCAAGCACACAATACAAATTTGAAAGCTACACTCATATCTAACAGCAATTGTGTGCACACTTAAGTACTCACTGCAGCACTTTCCCTCTGAATACACACAAATGCACATGTAAGTGAATAAAATACATGTCTATAGTGCTGGCAGACCAACAAGAATTGGCAGAAAGCACTTATGCTTATAACGTAAAACAAACCTGCCGCAGGCACTCACTAATAATCAGTCCTGGTTGTTTGGGTTTTTTTAATATAAAGTTATATAGGACTCTCTATGAAGTACTTCCAGTACATCAATTCACAGCTGGATGGCACCAGAATGCTCTCTGCAGACCACTAGCTACTGTTTCCCACTGGAGACATCTTTCTAGATACAGAAAAGAAAAAGTCAGTCTTCCAGCCTCCCTCTTTATCCATCTGCACAAAACCTGCTGCAGAATTCTTTAAAATGAAAATCACTTCAATTATGCAACATGATTTTAAGGCACTGAAAGAAAGGCAGTTTTTCATTCATGTTGCATTTTCATAATAGAAAACTCAAGGAACATTAAAGATTCAGAAGTCTAAATGACCTAACACCAAAGAAATTGAGCAACAAATATTTTTCAGATATACAAAATTAAGCATGCTCACAGCAAAAAAGAAAAGGCCAACAATAGGCCTTCCAGGCTGTGAGCATACATTGCTGGCTCATGTCCAGCTTTTCATCCACCAGTACCCCTAAGTCCTTCTCCAGAGGACTGCTCTCAATCCCTTCATCTCCCAGCCTGTATTGATACCAGGCATTGCCCTGACCCAGGTGCAGGACCTTGCACTTGGCCTTGTTGAACCTCATGAGGTTCACATGGGCCCACTTAATGAGCTTCTCCAGGTTCCTCACAATGGCATCCCATCCCTGAATCTGGAGCATTGTGTCCAGTTCTGGGCTTCTCAGTAAAAAAGAGATATGGAGTTATTGGGGTGAATCCAGTGGAGGGTCATAAAGATGATTAAGGGACTGGAGCATCTTTCACATGAAGAGAGGCTGAGAGAGCTGGAACTGTTCAGCCTGGAAAACAGATGGTTCAAGGGGGTATTGTATCAATGTGGTATTTACCAGATAGAAGGAAATTAAGATGAGGAAGCCAGACTTCTTTCAGTAGTGTCCAGTGACAGGACAGGAGACAGTAACACAAATTGAAACACATTAAATTCCACCTGTATACAAGGAAACACTTTTCTTACTGTGAAGACAATTCACCACTAGAAGAGGTTGCCAAAGTAAGTTTTGGATTCTTAATTCTTGGAGGTATTCAAAATCCAACTGCCTGCTGCAGGTGCCCCTCCTTGAGCAGAAAGCTTGGACTAGTCCAGAGTTGCTTTGCAATCTAAATGATTCTCTGATTCTGCAATCATGCCACTTGATAAAAAAAAGTTTACTATGGGCAACATGGACCACTTCATCAAAGTTAAATGTAAGTTACTTCTCCTTTTTCTACAGCCCGCTATTACAACAGGTAACAAAAAACATTCCACATACTCACTTGACTCGAAAGTTCATATAGAACTAATCTGCAGGCTACCCATTAAAAGACTGAAACGTAATTAACTATATACTCAAGTCAAGTAGGAGTGTTTTGATTTTCAGTTACTTCCACACTTAGCTGAAGGGGAAAGTTATCACTAGCTGGTAGGTTCTAACTTGCTGAAGTGATCCAATGACACCTAAAAAGGCTAATTACATGAGCTAAAATGAACATATCTCAGTACAGCTGGCATATTCGGACACTCTTATCCTAAGAGCCAGTAAGCAGTATCTTACCTTAAAGTTGTTTTCTTTTGGTTTTCTTCTCATTATTATATTAAATGTCTCATAAACATCTTCTGCCCCATTTTGGATTGTATTGGTCATGTCTTGCTGATACTGGTTTGGGTCGAGAAAGACTCTGTATGTTCTGCAATCCCCTTTAAGCCTTGGTTTGGGTTCAGGTCCTGCCCATAATGAAAGAGTAAGGTAAGAATTTGAAGTAGTGCTAAAAGCAGATTCTCATTCAAATAAGCAATCCATAATAGTTTCTGAAATGAAATTTAGATAACTCGCACGATGAAACCGATTTCTGCATGGCATTACAAACATGCTTATTTCATGTTTTCATCCCATTCCTAATAGAATTTTTTAATACAAGCTATTTTATTCCTAAAACAAAAACATACTGGATTTATTTAAATATTCGCATTACATCAGATTTTACCAGAAACTAGTTAACCTTCCTCAGGACTTCTTGTGGAGTTGGTTTCTTTTTTCAACTAGGTAATGAATTAATAAAGCAAGACTTAAAAGAGAAGCAAGTAAATTATTAGATTTTTAACACCAAAGGGAAAAAAAAAAAAAAGGAAAAAAATTTCAAACAAGTTTTGGTATTTTGTACCTTCTTCAATAACACGACCTTTCTCATCCAACATGCCCTGGATTTCACAGCCTCTGACATACACCAGGCCAGTTTGCTCAACAAAAGGTCGGCGTCGGTCAAACTTGGTGCCATAAGGTTGTGTGGGACGTACCGTAATCAAAAAGCAGACGTCATGTTTACGCAGACCTGACTCCAAAAAGGAACATACAGTGATGTGACTGAATGCCATTTTCCTTTTCCGTTTCTTAATACATATACAATAGAATACACAACAATTTCTTTATAGAATGTTTAGAGAATAATCTGCTCTGTTTCAAAATATGTATTTGTCTTAGCGGTTACAGAACGATAGGATATTGGTAACTTTTCCACTGTTTTTTGAACAATAAAATCTGTTAGGACATCAGATACGAAAAGGAGAAATTAATTGCTTTTTTCATGACAACCCAACAAACTTATTTAAGATTATTCTTCTCCCAATAATCTTACTTAGGTTACACAACCTAGGTATTTTCAGTCTTATCTCAACAGTAGTGTCATTAATCTCTTATTCTCATTGCTTTCTCCTGGACTAACCTTGAATTACGTTTTTTTTACAACAGTTTAAGTGCAGTGCCTAGAACTGGGTGGAAAACCTTAAACAGAGTTACTTTAATTATCTACTTAACAGGGTAAATGGTCACTTAATGAAGTTACTTGTTTTCCATGCTACATTCCAGGTAATAAATCCTGGGATGTCTTGGTTGAGCATTTTTATTTTTCCCTCAGTAGTAATACATTGTTGTGGAGTCACATTTGCTTTTGAGTGATGACCTCAGACTCTCTTCATTCTGCAGTTACTGCCTGACAAGTTTTCCCCCAAGACGCATTTATGCAGTGACTTCTTCCCGCTCAAGTTTAGTATCTTAATTTCATTTCTGTTGAATTTCACCCTACTTTTAAAACGCAGTTTCTCCAATTCATTAGTGTTATTTTGAGCACCAAACTTTTTCTCCAGTATACCTACGGATTCTCACAGATCTAAGACGGCTGCAAAATTTAGTAAACACATGCTGTATTTTTCATACAAGACAAGTAATGTCTCATTATTCAATGGATATTATGCAACCTAAAGCAGTTTCATTAAGAGCCTGTTATTGTCAGGCAATCATTCATGAATTCTTCACCTCAGTTTTGATTAAATAAAAGCATTTTGAAAACACAGTGGCTGTTTTAGTATTTAGAAAGCTAAGTGCACCACTACAGAGCTACTACCTTCAGTTCAGTGAAGTCTGCTGCCATCCTCCTAGCTTATCTACTATAGTAGAAATCTATATTCCCAAACTTGTAGCTGCTTATTTATCACATGATCCAGCTTTAGCATTTGTGTTACATGACCTGTTATCACACTATGCAATTCCAGCACTTATAACAGGTTTCTCTAACAAAAGAGGAGGCAGTGACGTTTACTGATAATCCAAGCACAAGTACATGCTTCTATGCCACCTACCAACACGGTCAACTAAAGTTCAATTGCCCAAGCAAAAGAAGTGTTGCTTGTAGATCCTTGTAAGAAACAGTATTTGGTACAGTCAACACTTCCTAACAACATTCAAATATACTGAAATGTACTGGTTTGAATTAAATAAAAATCTGTCCTCTCCAGGTGCATATGAGACAGATGTCACATTCCCCACTGCATTTCCCAAATGACATTATTAGCATGCATATTAATTTAAAATGCTACATTACTTTTCCACATTCCCTATAAAGGGCAGAATTTTACAAGTTACAAACCGAATGCCATCAGTCTCAAATAGTAAACATTCTGCCCTCAGTGGATGCATAAATGCTTTAATAATTTCAGTTTTCATTTTAGGAAAGTATAAACAACTTAAATTTGGATTTTGAGTAACTGACTTTTAACAGTGTATTAAGATGGGCAAATCTGCATCTTGGATTAAAAAACCCTTTCTTACAAATAAGAGTACATCCAAGCGTGTTTTGATGAGCATCTAATTTGAACACCTTATTTCAAAGAACGTAAGTACCTTCCCATTCATCTTTGATGCTATCTCGGACATTCAAATTAATTGTAACATCTGCTCGTACTCGCATGGGCCAGTTTTCACCAATATTGGGCTTTGCCACCTCCACCACTGTGAAAGAGACAATGGGTTGTGCCATCCTAGCCCATCCACCAAAGACCACACCTCCATATTCCGATAACCTAAAAAATAAAAAGCAACCAAAAAAACCCCCCAAACACCAAAGTTCCATTAGTCATTATCAGATAAACAGATTCAGTCCTTTTTTTTTAAACTGTGAAACTATTCTAACTCACAGCCAGCTCTAAGACAAAAGTCTTAATTTTACATGCTACTGACGTAGACTCACATAATCCTGTATTTAGAACCGAAGCATAACATGAACTTACTTATATGTCAAGAAACAAAGGCAACTTATGGTGGCATTATAAAAAAGAAAAAAAACAACTCAGATGAAAATGGGAAGATAACAAAAAGCAACTACTGAGTGTAAGAGATATCACACTAAATGACTGCTTTAAACCTAAAAAGAATAAAAATGTGGCAGTCAGCATATTCAAGAATACTCAGTAACACATCTCATAAACTAGTTGGTAGTAAAGTTTCCAGATTTTGTCATGTCAGCCAAGGCTTAGTACTTTTGGAAAACTAACTCATCCCTCTTAACACAATAAAAGTTGTTAGCAACCTATATACTGTCTTAACACATCTACATATCAACACACCCTTACGAAATCATTACACAGGATGACAACACCGTATGGAAGAAGATAGTATAAAGCAAAGTACCCATATAATAACTTAAAATACATTTGTAACTAGGTATTTAGTACATATACACAGTATCAGTTATTCATTCTCAAATGCACTTGGATTACAACTGAAGTTAAACCAACTGGTTTGCATCAGTTAATGAATATTACCATGGTTTCATCCTACTGACACTATCTTCAATGTCCTGTCTGATCTCATAGGTAGACTCTAAGCGGAAGAGATTGAAGTTCCTCAGTAGGTAGTCATGAAGAGTCAGAAACTGTAGATTCAATTTGGGAAGCGCAAGGCAGCCTAAGGGAGTAATGGTGAAAGGGAAAAGAAGATCAATAAATATGGTTCTGTGAATTCATAAATGCATACACACACATTATTCTGTAATTACCAGAGTTGTTATCCTGGGATATTCTAAGAACTACTCCTTTTATAAATATATGTCACTAAAAAGTACACGTACACAGTTTTCTCACTCCTTCCCCCAGTTTTTCAGGATTTCTCCTGATCAACCTGCACAGGACTAAAGGAATTTTCATCCTTTTGGCAGTAATACGATTAACTATTTAAAGACTGAATTCCTCTCTGTATTCAGACTACCACATATATTGTGATTAATATATGTGTCTAATAAAACACAAAATACACCAACAGTGCCTCCACAAATTAAATTCTGCAAAGTTAGCCTTCCAATAAAGGCTGAATGACAGTAAAGCTACCTTGAATTGCATATAAGAACCTGAATGCACCTCATGCACCAGTACTGGTTAGGGGTTGACGTCCCAGAAGGAAGCTCTGCAGAGAAGGACCTGGAAGTCCTGGTGGACAACAAGTTAACCATGAGCCAGCAATGTACCCTTGTGGCCAAGAAGGCAAATGGTATCCTGTGGTACATTAAGAAGAGTGTGGCCAGCAGGTTGAAGGAGGTTATCCTCCCCCTCTACTGTGATTGACTGAGTAATCTGTAATATTGTGTCCAGTTTTGGGCTCCCCAGTTCAAGATAGACAAGGAACTACTGGAAAGAGTTCAGTAGAGGGCAACAAAGATGACTGGTGGACTGAAGCATCTCTCTTACAATGAAAGGCTGAGACACCTGGCTCTGTTTAGCCTGGAGAAAACTGAGAGGGGATCTTATCAATACTTGTAACTATCTAAAGGGTGGGTGTCGATGGGATTGGGCCAGACTCTTTCCAGTGGTGCCCAACAACAGGACGACAAGGGGCAATGGGCACAAACTGGAATACAGGAGGTTCCATCGGAAAATGAAAAAACTTCATTACTTTTGAGGGTGATAGCACTGAAACAGACTGCCCAGAAAGGCTGTGGAATCCTTCTCTGGTGATACTCAAAACCCATCTAGATGCAATCCTGTGCAACCTGCTCTAGGTGAACCTGCTTTAGCAGGGGGATTGGACTAAATGATCTCGAGAGGTCCGTTCCAACCCTTACCATTCCGTGATTCTGCGAATGTTCCAGAGCGTTAGAACAACGTACGTGCTGTTCATTGAAATAAAAAATTAAATTTGAAACAGTCTTGGTTTATATAGTAATTTCCTAGAAGTTACAGTAATAATCCTTTTTGGGGGTCTTTGGTGTGGTTTTTTTGTTTTTATTTTGGTGGTTTTGTCTGTTTTCTTGTTTTGGTTGTGTGTTTTTTTAAAGGATAAACCCCATTATGAGACCTATTACTCAGAAGGATCTGAACAAGCTTTCAACTACATGCATCATACTAAACATAACTACTTCATCTCTTTTGGGGCAGATCTATAAATGGCATTTGTATCATATCTGTTTGGAAATATATTCTTTGTAGTCTATAACCATGCCTTATACAAAGCGGTCAGATTTCAAAAATCTCTCATTAATACTTGTTCACAGACAATTTATGCCAAAAAACTAAATCACATTAAGCAGCTGGAATTAAGGCTCATAACTACATAAAAAACTCTGAATTAAAACAACATGGAAGAGGGTACAGAATACTCACTGCTCATACTAGTCTTTGAAGATGTGTGTTGCTATTTGGAATTTCCATGTTCGAAATTAAAATTTTCACATTCCTAATGAAAATTCTCATGATCCACATCAAAATTTTCAGCATGAGATTTTAAAAAGCGCGCTTTTTTAAAAATAGCTAGACAAAAATATGTGTTGTCTACTGCAAAGCTTAAAATTATACAATTCCTTCTTTGCAATACCTGCAGTTTGCTTTTTGATTATAAACATATCAAGCAAGAACACTGGGTTCTGAATTTAAAGTGCATACACTACCTTTCAATGACTATGTGTACATTTTTACCTTGAAATCAAAGAGTTAAGATAATTAGTTTTCATTTCCTCCCATCATCACTTTTTTTTTTTTTAAAAAAAAAAGGCTGTCTTGAACATACTTAAGAGCAAAGCACAAACAACAGGTCTTCTGTTGCATACTCACAACCTGTTTCACCTTAGAGTAACTGCTTGTGCTACAGCTGGGGGTACAGCACATCTGCTATCCCAATTAGAAGCAAATAAATATCTTTGTGTAAACGTAGGCCTTTGGATTTTTCTTTAAATTCACTATATATTTGCTACCAATTTAATCTCAGAGCTCCTGATACACAACTCAAAAAAAGCTGACCTTACTCTAAGATACTGGAAGATATCAAAGTACTGCAAATAGGTTCCAATGACAGAATGAACACAGACATCAGAACTGCTGTTTTGTTTTTTTCAGCATTTACTGAACTACTAATCATACCTTCTCCAGAATAATATTCAGTTGGTACAATATTTTCATCCCAAATAATTTTTTCTGTGGGATAAAGAGGCATCTGGTTGAGTTGCTGAATTTGAGATATTCGTCGCTCATGCCGGGAAACCTAAAGAAAGGATGCATTTTAAACTTTCAAAATGGGACAATAAAGCTGTATTTGAAACCTATACTTTAATCCTTAAGACTGTTGGCGGTCACTTGCCATTTACTCACTTTTATTAAGTTTTGGGTTGCTTTTTTAATTAAATACAACCAAATGCACACATTAACATCAAAAGATGAACACACACATAGTCCAACTATCGGTCATAGTATTAGAGTCAAACAATCATTAGGCTACTCAGCTGACCAAAAATGGCACAGCTGAACCGAAAATAATCAGTCAAGGCTTAGCACAGAATCAACTTCAAATGAAATTTACTTTGTTTTCAATTAAACATATGGCCAATAGCTAACTAACACTGCTCATTTAGCAAGAGCTAGTCTTAACTCCCTTCTTTGGGAGCAAAAAAAAATCCATTCAATAGTACAATATGTCATCTAAATAAATCTCTCTCCATGGTATCCATAAGCATCATCTAAACCTTAAGAAATTATGTGAGCAATTTTTAAAGAAATAAGCAACCACAAAATAAGCCTGTGGAAAATATTTAAAAACGAGCTATGCCGTGCCATTCTACTACTGGTATCAGATTAGAAGCCTACAGTAATATTGTTACACACTGAATATAAAAATAATAATAATGTGTACCAAACAATATTTCAAATAGGCTTGAGGAACTATATAGCTACTGAACGTGTAGATTCTATTTTAGCAGGTTTTTTTAAAGTGGAAAAACAGGTTACTACATAAAGAGCAACACCATCTCCAGAAGAACACAAAACTGTTGCTGAGACTGTGCTTAATAACCTTTACAATTGCACCACACACATACATACAGGTTTCACATGGAAACTACATTTATAAATACATATTTAATTTATATGGTTTTAAACCCCACCTTAGTATCCAGTTTACTGCTATAACGCTGCTGTGGTTCACAGGTGGTTCAGCAAAAGGTCCAAAATGGCTACTTTACTACAGTTTAGTTTCTAGATTTAGCTATATTTTGAGTTTGCAAAGAAAAAAAAATACAAGCGATATTATTATAGTTTTACCAGCAACTCTAGCAGAAACTCCTTTTCATAGCTTGAGTCTTCACCTTCGGCCAGAGGCGGCAGCAGGCAGAGGTATGATGCCACCTGATGGAGAACGTTCGAGCTGCACAAGCAGAAGGAAAAAGACGCTTATGTCACTGACACTGAAATCAGAGAACGAGCACTTGTCGTAACTTTTTTTTCCTTAAAAAAAAAATTAATACCAACTATGAATTGCATCAGATATCAGCAATTACAGATCATTATTTTAAGTGAAGCTTGAGATATTTCAAATATTTATTTTTGGAATCGTTACGAAGTGCTCTAGAGCACTTCCACAGCTAGTGCATGCTCAGCCACAGGTGCAAACTGAACCACCCACCCACAATAACCACTGCAAGGTATGAGTATTTTTTATTGTTTCGAGACATGTACCTGAAATAGCCCCAAAGAAGAGAGCACAAATTGCTTTTATCAAAATACAAGACTGTTATCCTTTTAATCACCGCATTTGCCACTGTATTAACTGTACTGTATTGTATGCTTTGATTTTTCTTGCGGCTTTTGTACAGAAGAGAGTGAAAAAAACTAAATTAAAAGAGTTACAGGCTACTACTGAAAGTTTATTAGTGCTCTAATTACTTAAAGCAGCTAGCTGTTTTCCAGAAATCAGTACTTTCTCACATTCATTAGAAAAAAGGAAAATAAATGTATTTTTCTTATACTGGAATTCTAGTACTTCAGTACAAACTTTCCCTGTCTCCCTATTTCATCAGACGTAAAGGCACCATGGCAAGTTAGAAAGACCTGAGAAGGCACACGAGAAGGTAGAAAGAAAAAGGCTAAAAATCTGTTAAATTAAAACATACTTAGAACAAAGAATTTCAACTGCATATTAAATTTAATTATGGTAACTTACCTAAGGGGTCCAAAAAACTTCAGCAGTGAATCACGAGTATCTACCGCAGCTACATTTGAGAGTGCAAAGTCGTATAACTCTGGGAAATGTGCAAATGCTGCTCTCTACAAAAGACCCAGGCCCAGAAACTGAATTTAAGCATATTAATTAAACAATTAAATAACAATCTAAATACTTATACAAAAGCATAGCTGCTTCTGATTCGTAACACATAGCATCCTCTGGACACTACCAGGATAGAAATAAAAACCAGGTGAAACCTCAGTTTTTCTTAGTTAATCCCACCTATTAGTTACACCTGTGCTTCTGACACATCTTTTTATACACCCCCCGATCAGCATTTTCTCTGTCATTAATACAAAACATAAGGGGCAGACACGTAGCCTTGCAGACAGCTAAGAAAAACCAGAAAGAAGTTTAATTTAACCATGCTTCCTTGAATTTGGTTGTTAAAACTGATAGGAAAAATTCTGAAAAGTGTGACTATCTTTATATGACAAGTACTGTGTATTTTTATTTTGTCTGACAACCATTATTGCTACCATATCTGTGTATTGATCTTGAAGAAATAGTGCCACCTACTGCATAATCATAGAGTTCATACTGCACTTAATTTTCCCTTCTGAATAGATTTAATGGGAGCAGTCCATCTCAACTTGACATTAAATTAAAAGTGATGGTGTTTAGCTAAAGCTTATTCCTTTGATATGATACAGAAAATCAAGTAAAAATTATTCCTGTAACTCAATAGGAAAAATAAAGAGTTTACTTTGGAAAATAACTTCATGCTTATTCTAGATGACAGTTAGACTGAAACAGCAAAACTAAATTCTTTTCTTCTCATAAGCACTCACCGTCTGCCTACCTGTAAAGAAGTAATTCTGTCATAGTGAATTGTTGTCATCTCATTCTCTGTCAAAGCATTTCCAGTCTGATCATTGATTTCAAAGCCAGTGTAGAATTTAAGCATATCTAAAAGCTGAGACATCATGCATATAAGTAAGTGGATTAACAATAAGACACACCCTACCACAAACAAAAACATAATATAAGAGGACTAATCTGGGCACCATGCACCATGCTCCTCAAAAGTCTTGAAGAAATGGACTAAGGAGTGGTATCTAAATTTTATACTTGGCTGATGCACAAAATAATTTTGTTTTGGTATCTCATCCAGAAGCCATAGAGATTACAGCACAGCCTATAACCAGTGTGGTTTCTTTTACATACTAGGACTTGAAACTGAAACAAATTGCACCAAGTACGTAGCCAGAGGTTCACTGAGACACTGAACCCAACTTATGGCTTACTGCTTCCAAAAAGGAAAGGTCTTGCTTCTTCCTGCCCTCTCTGATGCCAGCTCTGGAACCTTTCAGTGAGATATTTAACTTTGAAGAAGAACGTTATTCAGATGTGCTGCTGGCTTTGAGTTCCATCAATACTGACCCTCAGAGACAATGAACAAATGCCAGAGATGGGGGGCTAGCAAGTAGCAGGAAAAGCAGCTGAGATGCAGGAAAGGGGAGGGATCTTCAGATCCTGCCACGAAAACCATGTCTATGACTGAGTAAACCAAAGGACAGTAGTGAAAAAGAGCTGCACTGTATAACAGTCTGAGGTCAAAATAGAATGCAGAAGAATGCACTGTTGACAACTTCTGCTATACACAAGGTAAAGCATGGCAGAGGCTGCACTGCTTTCTAGGTAGCACTTGTACGAATTGTGCAAAAACAGAGCCAGAAATATAACAGCACTCACACGCATAGATACAGGTGAGAAAGAACTACTGTCTGAAGGATTTACATACACATACAGGTTGCATCCATCAGAAACACTAATAAAAACCTGTCTTAACAGACAAATACAAACCAAAACAATTGCAGTATTCAGAGCAGTTATCAGAATGAAAAAGTTACTTTCAACAACTTTCTAGCTCACCTGGGAGAAGAGATGACCTTCTTTCTCTCTTTTAGCAAGACTGGACAGGTAACAGTGAACAACAAGATGGGAGTCATCCAACACTGTATTAAACCAGCGCCGTGTGGGAAGCAAAGCCTGTGATAAACAACCTCACATTAGGTGCTTCACATCAGCAATGCTTCAATATGTAAGACAATCCTGGTTTCTCATAACCTTTCATTTCAAGAAGGCATACCAAGATAGATTATGGCCCAGTTATTTACATAACTCATAGCCTAACAGAGGTTCTCATATTAAAGCAGCACTTATGTATGCCAAGACAATGGTTTTATGCAGGTAGACAGCTATGAACACAGCCTTTCATAGGACTGGGAGCATGGCACAAAGTTGCCATTAGTGAGATTGCATCCCGCCAGTAATAGAAGGGAATTAAATAAAGTAATTGTTCTACTACCAAGTGTCTACATGACTATGTGTTACAAAAGATACGTCAAAAAGTTATTTTAAATGTTCATTTTCTACATTAATTTCATCAATTTGAAGCTTTTCTTTCTAAGACTGCAAACTGTGTTTCTTCTAACATGGCATGTTATCCATCTTCTATTCTTTTTAAGATACTCAGATCTGAGAATTTTTCAAATCTTAATTAAAAAGCTATAAAAGCTTTTTGTAAAGAAATCAGAGATAATTCCTTCTCGATGCAAATAGCTTAAGCTTCTGTACATAGCACCTGTTCAACAGCATACCGTAGCACTCCTCTAAAATTCAAGAGAAAATTAGAAAGCCAAAAAGCATCAGCATGGTGTTTAGAACTAAGATGTAGAAAATAAAAGAATCTGTATTAGAAAATGTTCATTGCCCTGCACAATAATTATGAAAAAACCACTCAGAAAACTCTAAGAACTTTCCATGGAGTCATTCCTTTCAAGTTATCAAATCACCAAGTTTTGATGGCAGTTTATACATTTTAAAATGAAACAAGTATTTTGAAAAAGGCCTCAACATAGGTAAGAAGAACCTACTAAAACACTACATGCTACAGAGGCAAAAAGACTCGGATTTACAGCTAATTTCTCAAGTGCTTGTTACAGTAATTTAAACAGGCATCATAAACTGTCTGAATTCTAACCTTCCTGTAATTCCTAGTGAGAACCAACAATAAATGTACCTCCTGTAAGCATTTTGGCTAACAACCAGACTTAAGTTTAACTTCAAATACGTATTTTCTCTTATGAGAAGAAATTATATCCATATGGCGAGCTCTAATTTAAAGACTTCTTTCTATTTCAACTAAAAGCACAGGCTACTTAACTGATTTAGCAGAGGACAGTTATTTTTAAGTTCTCTGTGCTTACTGTTTCAGAAAACTGTCTTATTTCAGAATGTCTTCTAAATCTGATGTTATTTTAATTAATTGCTACTTGTGAGAAATTGTAAATTTATGTCTTTTGGTTTTAATTCTGGTACTGTGAAGCTTAACATTGTCCCACTTTCTCAGCACCTAGAGAAAAACTTCATAAAACCTTGCTTGGCTTCCTGTTATTCTGGAACAAAACCTAGATCACCAAAACTGTTAATTCCAAATAATGAATTCTAGTAAAATAGATATAGTTACGGATGCTTTCTGAGACTATACCCTACAACACAAAAGATACTCTAGGTGACCTGTTTTGCATTGGGAAGAATACTCCTGTGCTACTCCTAGCAGATTAAAGCATCACACCTTTTCATCAGTTGCTAGAATTGTTATGACTAATCAAATTAACAACATCATCTTCACTGAGCAATTTAGAATCCTAGCTTTCTGTAATAGCTCATCTGGTTAACACACATTAGGAGTCGATTCTCAACGTGGGTGCACTGCTAAAACCTCTTCTTTACACATGGAGAACCACTATTAAGCAACAACCATATGCACAACTGTGACATAACCACCTGGTCATGGGAATAAGACTGTAATAATGACTCTACGCATTTAAAACCTAACAAAGTACACCCAGAAACAGGTTGAAACAATTTAATAACTCACCTCAAGATCTAGCATGAGTTCAATGAATCTCTCGCAATAATGAACTTTGTCCATAGAAATAGGACCTAGACAGAAAAAACCCACATTATTGCAATTGATCCATACCACAATAGATTTGTATTTGAACTATTATTTTAAAATGTAGTAAGTGCTGCTAATATAGCAGCACTAGCTTTTAACATGATAAAAAAGTTAATTAGCACATTATTCTCTTTTTCTGAAACAATCCTTTACTTCATTGCAAACCAGAATATTTTGGATATAAAAAAGTAACACACAGAATTTCCCCTTACAGGTCAGTTAAGAGCTGAAGTTTGCTAAGAGTTTAAAAGCAAAAGCAGAAATCTGGGAAGTGATTTCACCCAAATTGTGCTGTACTTAGAGCATAATAAGTCTTTTTTTGTCAAAAGGCTAACACCTTCCTGTACAAACACTTTCCCTTCTAAATCAAGCAAGCATATAATTTTCCTTGTCACTATGACTTACACATCAAGAGCAGCCAAATCGTACAGAATTTCACTTCACTTAGGCTTTTGTTCTTAAAGTAGATCAACAGTACTGACAGAATAGAGCCTTATGATATGCATTTATACCATCTGTTTAACAAGGCACCTAAGTATGTATTAAATGCTTTAATGCTCTAAGAAGGCTGAAAGCACACAATACAGAGTATCAGTACCCAGAAATATTTTATTAAGTTCGTACTGAACAAAAGAAGTTTAAAGTAGCTTTCTATTATTTCATTTTTAAAGCATTTACAGATTTTGATACCAATTTTGACATGAAACCCATGCAGACAGGCACGAATTTTGCTAAAACCCTATCCAAATAAGGTCTCCAACATCAGGTTGGTATCCTAAGAAGTAATTGCTTCAGCAAGAGAAAAGAGTTTAAGACAAATTACCAGGTAACAAACTAAGTTAAGAACCACAGTTACCTGATACAGGTATTGATTTTAGCACACAAATGAACTTCTGAATAAGCTGTGAAAGAAATCTTCTCTCCTGATACGCTCTAAAATCAGAAATGACAAAACCATTAATATTCCTTAATGCAGACTAGAAATTCATTGTATCTTTGACTAATAAAAAGTTAGCAGCTTTAATATTTATATAATGGTAGCAGCTTGCTTCAAAACACACTTAACCTGTTTAGATGATAACTCCTCTCTGCACTCAGGCAGACAGCTTAACAGAGTCTACATTTTTAGGCAGAGAACTGATTAACAAACCCCTGCTTCTACTGAGTCAAAGAGAAGCAGCATGTAACCACCTGCACCTTACTACACAGCTCAACGAAAGTATTGGAACAGTTAACTTTGGTGAGATACTCAAAAATTTATTCAAATACTTGCGTAAGCTATCTGTTTAAGAGCTAAACA
This sequence comes from Hemiprocne comata, assembly GCA_020745705.1. Classification (NCBI taxonomy): domain Eukaryota; kingdom Metazoa; phylum Chordata; class Aves; order Apodiformes; family Apodidae; genus Hemiprocne; species Hemiprocne comata. Next base: position 36,818,024 of record CM036590.1, on the reverse strand, counting down.
TTTGCTAAAGATCATGAAAAAATATGAATAACTACATTAATATTCTCTTCTGGCTTTGATCCTACAGGTCTAAGATTTGGTATCACAAATTCACTGATGACATACAGTATTAAGTCCCATAACAGTATTTTGCATAAAGACTACTGGAAAACAAAATAGTTTCCAGAAGACCACATATGACCACATATTTGCAATCTTCACAGATTTTTAAAAAAACACTATTTATTTTTAGCTGAAACACAATGAATGCATTAAGGGCTTTTGATTTAACAAGAAAAAAGGTTCCTGTAACATACTGCATTCTTGCCTCCTCATCCATTTTCTCATCATTTTTCTTAATGAGATTCCAGAATTTTTTTAGTTTTGGTGTCTTTTTCAGCTCTTGTTCCAGTCGTTTCTGAAATGTTAAAATGTTATTCAATCACTAAGAAGTCTTGTTTTCACGAGATAAAAATGCCAACCTGTCCTCTTATTAAAATATATAACGAAGTGAAATAAACAGCTGCCTCGGACTAATCTCAGTATCACTATAAAGCAAGAATGTAATACTTTAGAGTCTAGCCATGTCATCAGCAGACTAGCTGTCACCTCCATACCCCAGCCCCTGTGATCTCATAGCCTTGTCTACAAATTATAGCCTGAAGAAGCTATAAGCAACAAAGCTTAGGGCTATAAAGAATTTTACCAAACACACAAAAATATAATTCCCTAGCAATGCAGGCAGCTTTAAGTATTAGACTTCCATAACAGTATTCCATAAGAATTCACTTTACAGACTTGGATAATGCCCAGACGATTGCTTTGTTGGTTTCCAGTGTTATGCTTACAGGTTGTAGAGCCATCCACATTGGTAAGGAAATGAGCTGCTGCACCTGACTTCTGATCAAATCCACTTCCTGTTAGAAAGTTAGAGACAGAACATACTTTTAAAAATTCTTATGTACACTAATGTACGTTGCCACCTGACAAAAATACGTATGTTGTGTTAGATTTTACAATTTCCTAACAAGAAACTGCACAATAGCCCTACCCAGTGACACTTCAAACTATTGCTGACTTCCGCATTTTAGGTTCTTTTCATGGATTTTGTCAGTTCTTAACACTTCAGCAAGGGCCTCATCAATGTAAGCATTTTTAGCATAGATGCTGGTGAGAACTGTTGTTCCTTCTAAAGTAATTTCTCATTCCTAGACTCAATTTTCTTACTGTGCTTTCTCTATTTGTTTTTACTCTATTCTTTCTCTTCTGAAGTCCTTCATTTAACTTCCTCTTACTTCATCTACAGTCTTCCCATTATCTCAAATAACTAATTTTTTCTATAATTCATGTAATTTCAACAGTTCTTTCATATGACTTGTCTCCTGTGCCTGAGATCTGGATCCACAAAGTTTTCTTTCTTTCCTAAACTACTGAAAAACTTTCATTCACATTTTAAATGTGTCTTCACAGACAAACTGAGCATTCTGAACTTAAGACACTACTGTGACTATCCTGTTCTGTATTTCACAAAGAAGTGCAGCTTCTAATAGCAGTATGCTTTTACAAGCACGTTTTTATTAGCTTCCATATCCTGTTATGTGAGAAACACGATCCATAAGCAGGAGTCCATACAGTCACTATCAAATCCTCCTTTAAAATGAAGATCCATTGTACCATGTACAGTAAAACACTACCTCAATAAACAACACACATAGGGTTCAGGATGACTACTGGCTCCTTTAGCCCCTCCTAATTCCAAAATAAAATCATACACTTTCTAAATTGTTTTGTCTGTGACACATTTTGTTCTTTACTTGTGCAGACCCTGATTTTGACTGTTATATCCTTTGTGAAATGTAAGTAAAGAAAAAGCCCAGTAACAAGAATGCTAATAGAGTATTTTTTCACATAACAGGTAACTGTAAATTACTCTCCACATTCGCTACTTGGGATCTAAAACTGTGTTTTTACTATAGATTGAGAACTCCACTTGGTCCAATGTTTTATTAAAACTAACTCAAAAGAAGTCCAGATACAAATATTACCTAAACCCATTTTCAAAAGTGAAAAAGTTACGGTCTTTTTCAACAGTTAATGGAAATAATTGTGTAATTTCCCAGCCAAATTAAAAATAGCACAGTAGTAAGTAACCTGTTTTTAAATGTGAAGCACATTTTCAAATACGAATACATATTTTAATCATAATTTTGAAATATCAGACTGAATATATGCCTTTAAATTACAATACGAGCCAATCCTCCAATTCTGAGAGTCTTTCATGACCTTGTGTCAAAGAAAAGCAATGTGATGTGAGAGGTAAAGCAAGAGTCAAAAAGAGGGGTAAAAGCTCTTCAGTATCACCTTCTTCCTTAAACGGGAATTTTGCTTCATCTGTCTCATAAGAAGAAACTGCTCAAACAAAACTGCTATTAACACAGAACCACATAAACACACTGGAAGTATTACCATTACTTTTAACATACCAAACTATTGAAGCAGTGATCAAGGAAAAGCAGCAGGACTGTCTGTTCATGCAGAGAGTATTCACTGTCATTTTCAACCAGCGATGCTTTCAGTATGCATTTGAAAAAGAAGGGAAAGTGTTCTGGCTTTTTTTTAAATGTCTAGGAATAGAAGAGGAAGTTGATTCTGAGTCAGGTTGATACAAATAACTTTAATCTTCATTCACATAACATAGCTTAACTTCTCTAAACCCATTTAAATCTATAAAAGGAAGGTTGAGTTTTTCTCTTTTTCATTTCTTCTGACCCAGAAGCACAAACAAAACAGACTAAAGATATCCTGCTCACCGGGATTCCCATCACACTAGGGGAATGCTCACAGCTGACATAATGCCTTCTGTGTAGTCTAATATAGGTGATGCACAGGACAAAGTGAACAAGAAGCACAAGTGGAGTGGATTGTGTTGTGAGAATGTTCAACTGGTGATCGCACAGAATTACTGTAAAATGACACAGGTTAGAAGAGAATGGATATATCTTGGCCAAAACTATGGCAGCTGTTTAGTGACCTGCAAAAAGTGAGCACATAAAAACCACCAGAGATCAATTACAGTTGTGGATCTCCCATTAAGCTGCCTCAGTCAGAAAAAGATCAACCAAATAATCACTGAGTTGAAATGGTTTCTTTACAGGGCAGCCATATACCAAATAAAAATTCAACTAAGCTGCTTTGGTAGCAACACGCAACTGTCCTATTGCATCTGGTACGTATGCCAGAACAAAAAAACACAGAAATCAGATAAGCAAATTATTAACCCTTTGTGCTTAATACAGTGCCAGTAATGGCACTACTATGTGCTAGTAATGGTGCTACTATCGGAGTAATTGTGATTCTGAAATAATGCTTGCATAAAATTTCTAACTAGGTTCATGTTGTCAAGATGGCCTGCGGGAACTGGGCTGTTTGTAGATACGCTAAATAATCTCTAAACCCACTATTACAAAAAACAGTACATACAAAAGCAGAATATTATCTTAGTATAAAATTTCATGCAAAAATGCTACAAAACCGTATTCACAGGTTTTAAGCAAGACAGTACTGGATAGTATGTGAGACTTCCAGCAGTGCTTTCTTATATTTGCAGATATAGAAGTCCCTTTTTCTTTCACCAACAGAACAAGAACTTACCTGCAACTGCCTGACTTCTGTCAAGAGATAAAAAAGCAAAATGCTGCTGCTCATGTAAAGGCATCAACTAATAGAACAAAGGACTTGCACACTAGAAGGGATCAGGTGATTTTTCACCCATCTGTTGCTTTCTCCGAAATAACAACACACTTTAAAACACCATATGAGACATTCCAGCTCAGGTACCATTTACTTTCAACACTACAAGCTTTGCTGCCTTCTGTCAGTATAAGTGAGCACACCGTAAAAGCTGCAGCTCACGGATCAAAGTCAATTCTAGCTGTAATTGAAATTGGTTACCTCCCACGCAGGGACATTCTCTCTGAACTTCTCATTCACCATACAGCAGATTGACATTAAGTATGCTTTACTGGACACCTCTGGAGAATAATTCATCCATAGGTAATTTTCAAGGTACTGGCTGTGAAGAGACAAAGAATATTTCATTAGTTGCTACCACCCACATAATCTGTCACTCATTTAAAAGAGCAGTTATCCACAGGGGTTTTTGCCTCCTTCTTAAAGCCATCTTTACAGTTTGTGAATAGTTCCTGAAGTTACCTCTCATCTAGGTCACTGCAGCAAAACTTGTTAGACTCTGTAATTGCTTCAAGAGACAGATGAGTCTCTTATCAAGAAGACACATTCACCAGAGAGTTTTCAAGTGTAACAAGTAGCCATAGCTCAGAACTAAGTCATAACATGAATTCATGTTGATTTTCCAAAAGGAGAAAAACGAAAAAAAATTGTTTGTCCAAAGAATATCACATGCAGCATTTCCTAGCATAAGATGCAAAGGACAACTACTGTACAATGGTACTTGTATTATTAAATACCCTTCCTTGAAAAAAAAATTAGGAATCATCTAGAGAGATGTTATGCTTCTAATCATAGAAAGACAATAAAAATATTACATTATTGTGCGACTAGAGTAAAGCATTGAATATTTGGAGAGTGATTAACTGTTTTCCAGGAGATGAAAAGAAATTACTGGACACAGGAAAATAGCAACTACCTCCCTCTTTTAACTTCCTTCTGAAGCTATGCAGCATAGTTACTCCTGAGGAGGCAATCCCTAAATGCACCTCATTCAATAGTGCACTTGTACCTTTAACAACTGCCACCAGAAAGTGGAAAGTCTTGTTTCTTCCTAAATAAGCTGCTCATCCATTCCTTCCTCTCAATGCCTGCTCATTCATTTGGCCCCTCATGAGCCAACTCAGTTTTACCTACTTTTTTTCCACAGCTTACTTTTTGGATTTCTTACAGCAAGGTATTTCAATAGTTTCAGACAAGACAAGTACCAGAGATGGTGATGAAAAAAAGCCAGTGAGAACTTCTACGTAACCAGGAGCAAAAGGCTCATTAATGGTCAGACAGGGGCTTCCACTTTCTGGGAGCTCAGCCAGAATGTGTAGCTTCAAATTGAGCTGAGATAACTTCATAGGGATATACAAGATGAAATACTGCTTCCCAAGACCTTGGATCTGCCAAAGGGAGAGAGAAAGCCTCCTCAAAATCCACAGAACTCCGTACTTCATTTCACCCAGGAATTCCAATAAATTCAATATGTTTTAGTAAAAATACTATCATACCCCCAAGTGAGGACAAACGTATGTGAGTAAGAACAAAGGACAGGAAAAGCTCATGTGTGTGAAAGAGAAGAGTCTGACAGACTGACAGGGGAGTCAGGGAAAGAAAAGAGAGAAAATGGCAGGACAAATGGCAGTAGATGTGTCTATAGACCAGGAACTACTACAGTTACATTAAAGGCTGGTAACATTAAGAACGTTCACAGAAAGGAAAATCCTCTAACTCCATGATACTGCTTGCATATAAATTCCAGACGTCATGCTACCAGCATGCCATCTGTTAGTGTCAAAGCCCAAACCACAGCTTACATTTTCTCTTCAACCTTTTCTAATAAAGAAGCAGGAAACAGAGGGAAGTTTGTTCTACTTTTCTAATTAATGGTACTTTTCAAATCCAGCTCAACTAAAAACAGTCTTATTCTATAGGCTCATAAGATTTGGGAGATAAAACAGAGCCAAAGAGACCACTAAATATTGTGTTCCTAAATAAGGACATAAATACTGCAAATATTTATTTTACTTCGAGACATACTTTATAAGTTCTTCTGGGAAAGTCTGAAGTAGTTGTAAGACTCACCTAAACGACTTCCATTTCTTTTCAAGTGAAGAAAATGTTAGTGGTGCTGCTGCAGCACAATTTATTTTCACCCTCACAGTAAGAAATTTAATCCAAAAACATCCTCTGACTTCACCGAATTCTGATTTAAGGCTTAATGAAACATTCCAGATTACAGACCCCCGTTTTTCAACTAATTCATTCATACACTTTTCTTCAGTGCTTCACTTACACTAGAAATTTAGAATCATAAACCAAGATACTCTGATATATTACTTATGCTTATAAAATTATTTCCTCTTTAAATTAAGCTCTCTTCACTTAATTTTCCTAGGCTTTACTAAGTAAGAGCAAATGAGTATACTACCTTCAAACTGACTTACTGCCCTGCCTTTGCTTCTCATCTTTAACAGTTCATATGAAAAAGTAACTTAAAATTTCACTCCAATTAGCTTACCTGAATTCAAGAAGCATTATCTTTCTAATAGCAAACCTAAAAAGGAAAAGTAATAAATTAACACCACAAAGAAAGCCTCCATAGGCATCTTTGCTGCATGGAAAACAGATGTATTTTTTCTTATTTTGTTATACAACAAAACCCTTAGAAACATCTAGGAATTACTTCTGCGCCCCGGTATCCATGCAAGAGCAACCACTTCAATGCAGAAGCAACTGGTGTAACACTGTGGAAGTTAAACATTATGCAGGTCCCTTAAGCAATCAAATTCACATTAAAAAAAAAAAAAGATAAATCCATCTACATCTTCGAAATATGAAGACACCACTTTCAACAGCCCTGAGGACATAGATTGCTAGAGGCTGAGAGTGTCTTCTGGAAAACTATAACTACCTATATAATCAGTTTGTAATTGTATCTCTTTTTAGGGACTGGAAATGGAAGCTTGCTCTGATCCTGGAGGGCAATTAGTTTCGTAAAGGAATCAAACAGATTTCTCTCAAACCTCCCCTGAAAACCTCCAAACAGCTATGGCTACAACTCTTTTATGTACCCACAGCTGCATTCTGCACTGAATTCTTTGTCTCCCCAACCTAACAATACAATTCATTGAAATGAGAATCGCCCTTTATAACTTTGATAACAATAATCAGGAAAAGAGCAACAAGCTAGAGGCAGCACACTCCTCAACTGATTATTTTTTTTTCCTTTACATTCCTTGGTGACAAAAGAAGATACCAACCTATAAACATTACAACAAAAATGACATAAAATACAACAGACTATCAGATCAATGAACTAAACAATATTACATCCAACCATCACATCTATGCATTTTGAGCTCATTGACTTCCTTTTTGCCACATTAGGTCTTCTAAATAATGTAATGATTAAATGGCTGAAATGCACTCGAGTAATTTTAATCTACTTTCAACATGTTAATGCACTTTAACATTCTATGAAACATTAGAAACTATTTCAACACAGATAATGTTGGAAGGCTTGTCTATAAGTGAATGTGACTTAGTGTACTTACTTTGACCTGACAATTTCTTTTGTATATACATCTTCAATAACCTGTGGGAAAAAATATTTAAATAAAAAAGTTAAGAATTCTATATGCTTAATGAAGTGATATAAAATGCAATGCCTTATGCACTCAAAGTTACTCTGAATTAGTTATTCTCTGCTTACTGCTATTTGATCAAAGACGTAACAATTACATCTCAGCACTGAAGAGTCCAAAAGCTTCACACACATAGACACTCACAAAGAAAGTAAATCAGCTTGGGGGAAACTACACAATGATAGAGAATTCATAGGACCTTCATTTAAGTTACTCTGAAGGAATAACCTACCTATCACTGAGATTTGTATATAAAAGCAAACAGATATGCAAATCTTTTTATTTTTAATCTTTGGCTTACTGCTGAATTTAAAGAACAGTCTTCAAGAGTCAAGTCCGCATGAACTCAATCATCTGTTGTCACTATTTCTTTTAACTGAGATTTAACCAAATCCAGAAACTTTTACCTAGTTTTTCCAGCAGGAATGAAAGAATCTGGGCTCTCTGTTGCAATAGGCACACTTTGACAGTAGATGACACAGAGATGCAATTCAGCTGCTTACGTATGTCCTAGTTCTAACAATCACAGACCTAAAAAAACTACAGAAAACTAACGCAAAACCAAACACATCAGGCCAAATTTTAAACATTTCAAATCACACATCCACCAGGGCAGCACTAAATTGTCCACTTTTACAGAGAAGTATACAGTTCAGTAGCACCTGCATCTTTCATTCTTGTTTGATTTCTAAGAGTAGTCCCTCCTCAAAAATCTTTTAACGTCAAAGGAGATGCCCAAAAATATTCTACTCTCCCAAGTTCTTGGCCAAAATAAACATATTGGATACAAAAAAACTGGTCTGCTACAGTACACTTTCAAAATAATGCTTATAAACTAGAATTACATAACAAAATATAATTACTGTTGTTAAGTGACCGTTGACTCTTCCAATGAGTGTCCTACATAAAACAAGCACCACTGAGGTTGGCACGTCAGAAAAGGATTGATCTAATTCTTTTACACCCCAACACAATTCCAGAAGATGTATTTACCTTTGAATCAAAAGACAATTTTTTCTTCACGTGCGGAGCCCAGTATTTATTTGCTAACTGTAAAGGAGGAAAAAAAAATTAAAAAAAGTTAAAAATATACATTTTCATTTGTAGTGATACAGTAACTCTATAACATCTCATCTTCAAACTTTATCTCACTAGTATCTTGCTTAATTTCAGCTTACAGTAGCTACAGGTAACAAAACTATGTTTTCCAGCAAAAATGCTTTTCAACCATCTAAGGTTTTATGCCTAAATTTTTTCCAAAGGAGGTATGATTCTCTGTAAAAATTTCAGATGCTTTGAATGCTACAAAACAAACTATTTTTTTTCTTAAGTTACATCTAGGAAATCTCTCAAAAATATACCATGATCTTTCAGGGACTGTAAACTCCAAATTGCAAATGCCTACGGTCCCATTGAGGAATTCCACAAAGAATCTGTGGCTATATATAAAGTTCTAATATTTTAAGGCTATTCCCTGTTGCCATCACTTCGTCAAAACTCCTGAGCTGTGGTGGCAAGAGCTTCCAAGCCAACTTTATTCAAACTTCTTTATGCTGTATAAAAGGAAGGAAAGCAGCACTGCCAGCACACAACCCGAACACTTGTATAAAACCGCTTAAAATGCTCAGCTACAAGAAACTGCCAGCAATTTGTCACGTATTATAGCAAAGCTGATTTATTTTGCAGTGCTGCTCTTGTCATTTTCTCTAGTCAGGAAGCGCTGGGGCCAAGTACTCTCTTATGTGTAACACAAGCGTTAGCTCTCTCCTCATTCAGGACAAAACAGGATCTCTTCCCTAACATCACGGACTACAAAGGGTATTTAAGCACCGAGGTGCCGTCGCTGCCGGAACGGCCGTTCCAGCACCTGGCTCCAGCCGCGGGAGAGGCAGACCGGAGATCACCGCCGGCCCTACCTGGGTCACGTACTCCGCGTTGATCTGCGACACGGTGGGCGCCACGATCTTCTTCGGCGGGGCCGAGGACGCCGGCGCCGCCATGGTGACACCGGCCCGAGCCCCCTGGCACGCAGCCGCTCTCCCCCCTTCGCTCTCTGACGGACCCGGCCTAACGCGTCGCTGCCGGGATGGAGGCCGAGCGGAACCAACCTCCAAGTAAGACGCAGTCGAGAAGACATCGCTTCCGGGCCGAGGAGCGCTAGAGCGGCGCGGGGAGGGGAAGAGCGGCGGCTGCGCCACCTGGTGCGTCCTCCCCGCCACTGTCGCCGGCGAGAGGCGGAGCGGCGGTGGTGGTCACCGCCAACCGCGCCGTCAGGTGATGGTGAGGGTGAGGTGGTGAGGGTGAGGTGCTGATGGTGAGGGTGAGGTGAGGGAGAAGTGAAGGTGAGGGTGAGGTGATGGTGAGGGAGAGGGTGGGGTGGGTTGAGGTGAGGTGAGGGCTGCCAGGGCTGTGCTCGGGCGGCTGCTGCCAGGGCCTGTCCCGAGGTCAGCCGCGGTAGCGGGCCGGCTGCTAGGCGCAGCTGCCTTTTGCAAGGCCCGCTCAACGAGCTGTGTAGGAGCCTGGAGAAGCAAACACACTGTGATGAAGGAAAAGGGAGCGGTTAACACACTGGGTTGCTTCCACACTCACCCTGCAAATGCTCTGTAAATCCTCTTAGGGTGACTCCTATTTTATTATTTATCATTTAGAAGAAAGGTTTCTGCCCATCTGACGTGGAAAAGGCCTGCTCTTACTAACATGAGACAAATGCCACTGAGATCTGAGTGTGGCTGCGTGCTCTGCCAGGCCTCAATCTAACAGCAGAAACCGGTGGAGGAGAGGAGAGGCAAGGGAAAGAGGGAAGAAATGAAACACTTCCTCACAGCAGTCAGCAGTTTGGTCATGATTTAGAATGGTTTGCAATTAACATATTCTATTTGGTAAACAGATAAATTAAGGAGGACATTAACAGACTCCCTAGGGAAGTTACAGTGCTTTGTTTCTGTGCGCATTATCCAGCACCTGCCACTCTAGTACTTCAAACTTCCAGACAGATGCCATTGAAGTCTGTTTGAATTTCACCTCCTTTGTTTTGATACCAAGGTGATCTCCATTTCATTTCTTCAAGCAGAGGTTAAACTAAATATTCTTTTTGAAGTTGAATGAGAATGTACAATGGGAATGGAAAAAGTAAAGACAGTACCTTGGGTAGGACCAGACAGTGGCTGCATTCAAATAAATATGCCTACTGCGTGCCTTTGCTTTTAATGATCCAGAAAATTTAAGTTTTCTGTGTAAAAAATAGTAAAATCAAAAAGTTACAAAGGTACCAGTAACAAATTCTGTAAATAACAAGGACTGAGCACTGTCTTGTCTAATGACTGAAACCTTCAGAGAGATCTGTGTGCATACCAGTTAAAAGGTACCCTGTCTGATACTTAAATTGTGATAAAAATCAGTGTATGAAGATGCTTCAATTTAAATTAATCAGCCTAGAGGTTGCAGCTTCATGATTGACTTAGGCTTATTGAAATTTGTGCAAATATAGATTTCGTTGCTATCACAGAAAAGTGGTGCGATGGCTCACAGCTGGAGTGCAGCAATAGATGGCTACAAACTCTTCAGAAGAAATAGACAAGGAAGGAGAGGTGGTGGGGTGGCCCTATATGGTAGGGAGTGCTTTGATTGCCTAGAGCTTAGTGATGGCAATGATAGGGTTGAGTGTTTATGGGAAAGAATTAGGGGGAAGGCCAATAAAGCAGATAACATGTCAGGAGTCTAATGTAGACCACCCAACCAGGATGAAGAGGCAGATGAAATACTCTATAAGCAGCTGGGAGAAGTCTCACAATCACTAGTCCTTGTTCTTGTAGGGGACTTCAGCTTACCAGATGTCTGCTGGAAATACAATACATCAGAGAGGAAAGAGCCTAGGAGGCTCCTGGAGTGTGTGGAAGATAACCTCCTGATGCAGCTGCTGAGGGAGCCAACTAGGGAAGGTGCCCTGCTTGGACCTGCTGTTTGTGAACAGAGGACTTGTGGGTGATGTGGTGGTTGGAGGCCATCTTGGGCATAGCAATCATGAAATCATAGAGAAGCAAGGAGGGAGGTCAGCTGAACTGCAACCTTGGACCTCCAGAAAGCAGTCTTTGGCCTGAGGGCAGACTTTGGCCTGTTTAGGAGAGTGGTTGACAGAGTCCCTTGGGAAGCAGTCCTGAATGGCAAAGGAGTCCAGGAAGGCTGGATGCTCTTGAAGAAGGAAGTCTTAAAGGTGCAGGAGAAGGCTGTCCATGTGGGCCTTAAGACAAGCTAGAGGGAAGAAGACTGTTCTGACTTAACAGAGAGCTTTGACTGGAACTCAGGAAAAAAAGGAGGGTTTATGGCCTTTGGGAGAAAGGGCAGGTAACTCAAGATGACAACAAAGATATAATTAAGCTATGCAGGAAGAAAATTAAAAGAGGCAAAGCCCAACTAGATCTTAATCTGGCTACTACAGTAAAAGACAATAAAAATGTTTTTTGTAAATATATTAGCAACAAAAGAAGGGCTAAGGAGAATCTGCATACTTTATTGGATGCGAGGAGAAACACATAGGCAAAGGATGAGGAAAAGGCTGAGGTACTTAATGCCTTCTTTGCCTCAGTCTTTAGTAATAAGACCAGTTGTTCTCTGGGTACCCTTCCCCTGAACTGGTAGACAGGGATGGAGAGCAGAATAAAGCCCCCATAGTCCAAGAAAAATGGTTTGTGACTTGCTACACCACTTAGACACACACAAGTCTACTGGGATCCACCCAAGAGTACTGAGGGAGCTGGTATAAGTGTGTATGAAGCCACTTTCCATCATTTGTCAGCAGTCGTGGCTAACCAGGGAGGTCCCAGTTGACTGGAAGTTAGCAAATGTGATGCCTATCTACAAGAAGGGCCAGAATGAGGATCCAGGGAACTACAAGCCTGTCAGTCTGACCTCGGTGCTGGGGAAGGTTATGGAGCAGATAGTCTTGAGTGCCATTATGCAGCACGTGCAGGACAACCAGGTGATCAAGCCCAGTCAGCATGGATTTATGAAAGGCAGGTCCTGCTTGACTTACCTGATCTCCTTCTATGACAAGGTGACATGCTTTGTTGATGAGGGAAAGGGCTGTGAATGTTGTCTAGACTTTAGTAAAGCCTTAGTAAAGTTACCCACAGCATTCTCTTGGAGAAACTGGCTGCTCATGGCCTGGATGCATATATGCTTAACTACGAAAAAACTGGCTGGAAGGCCAGACCCAAAGAGTTATGGTGAATGGAATTAAATCTGGTTGGTCACCGGTCACAAGTGGTGTTCCCCAGGGCTCGGTATTTGGGCCAGTTTTCTTTAATATCTTTATCAATGATCTGGACAAGGGGATCAAGTGCACCCTCGGTAAGTTTAGATGACACCAAGTTGGGCTGGAGTGTTGATGTGCTTGAGGGTAGGAAGGCTCTACAGAGGGACCTGGATAGGAAATGGGCTGAAGCCAACTGTATGAGGTTTGACAAGGCCAAGTGCACTTTAGGTCACAACAACCCCAGGCAAAGCTACAGGCTTGGGGAAGAGTGGCTGGAGAGCTGCCCAGCAGAAAAGGATCTAGGGGTGCTGGTTGACAGCTGGCTGAATATGAGCCAGCAGTGTGCCCAGGTGGCCGAGAAGGCCAACAGAATCCTGGCTTGTATCAGGAATAGTGTGGCCAGTAGGAGTAGGAAAGTGATTGTCCCCCTGTACTCTGCACTGGTGAGGCTGCACCTCCTATAACGTGTTCAGTTTTGGAGCCCTCATTACAAGAAGAACATTGAGTTGCTGGAGCATGTCCAAGGCAGGGCAATGAACTGGTGAAGGGTCTGGAGAACAAGTCCCATGAGGAGCAGCTGAGGGAACTGGGTTTGTTTAGCCTTGAGAAAAGGAGGTTTAGGGGAGACCTTATGCCTCTCAACAACTACCTGAAAGAAGGTTGTAGTGAGGTGGGGGTTGGTCTCTTCTCCCAAGTAACAAGCAAAAGGACAAGAGCAAATGGCCTCAAGTTGTGCAGGGGAGGATTAGATTGGATATTAGGAAAAATTTATTCTCTGAAAGGGTTGTCAGGCACAGGAACAGGCAGCCCAGGGCAGTGGTAGAGTCACCATTTCTGGAGGTATTAAGAAGATGTGTAGATGTGGTGCTTGCGGACGCAGTTTAGTGGTGGACTTAGCAGTGTACTAAGTTAATGGTTGGACTTGATCTTATTTACCAACCAAAACAATTCTATGATACTGTAACCACCCCTTTTGGTGTCTGTCCTTTCTTCATCACTTGGTACCAGTGCTAGCACCTACATCCATGGACAGGTGTAGAAAATACAGTTAAAATTTACTTAAGCTCTGAGCTGGCTGTCTGAGCCATATTAGCATGTTGCACGTTAGCTGATAATACTGGCTACAATGTCCTCTCCAAGTTACCTTCCACAATTAGGTTGTTCTATATTTGACTATCTCAGAAATAAACATACATAGTTTATGTTTGCATGTATCAGAACAAGTGGAAATGTAACAGCTTGTCAGTTGGGGAAAAAAAAAAAATAAAGCACTTTTATTATCCATAAGTAGACTAAAGGGATAAATGGCAGAAAGGGGAGGGACTATAGAAGCTATAAATGATTGACGAAAAAGGACAAAGGAATAGAAGTTTGTTACCTATAAATATAGGCTGAAAATATGAAAGCTTCTAAAATTGTCTTTCAGATGAGAGCCAAAAGTTTGACTTGTGTTTAAGATAGACCATGGGACACTTAAGAGAGGCTATGATGATTTCATTGGATCAGAAGAGACAGTTGTTCATTACCTTAGATTTCTTTTCTAATCACATGCTCAAGTGTTACCCACAAGGTGATTTTTTTTTTTTTTTTTAATTATTACTATGCCAAAAAGAAGGCAGGCAAATAGGTTTTGGACTTGGTAAATTTTCTAGAACAGCCTTGCAAGGCTAACTTAAACTTTCTGACCTCTGCTTACGATTGATCATCAGGCATGTGTCAAAACCCACAAATTCCCTTATAGTAACAAAGCTCTAGAAGCTCAAGGAGGAATCTCTGTTTACCTAAATTTTGGCATTTGAGTGTTCCAGTGAGGAGGTTAGTTGTCTTAAACCTCCCTACAGCCAATGTGGCAACAGAGGTCCTTCCCAAATGCCAATCACAACTAATTTAAGTGCCCTGACTCATTTTCAGAAGGAGCTTCTGACACTGGAAACTAGTATGAGGTGCCTAATGTGAGGCAATAGGATTACATCCCTCAGTGGCAATGTCAAATTAAAGTGATAAATATTTCCTCCCTATAAATAATGCATTAAAGATTTATCTACTAGGGCTATTTAGTTACAGAGTGCTATGACAGTAGGACAACAAACGAATAGCAAAAGTGTAAATTAGTCCTTTGGCAAAATACATTGCTTTAAAGCCTCAAGAACAGCTGAACCTTTAAAGAGGAGTGGTGGTGAGATCAGGCATAGTGACACCCAGTGTTGTACCGATGTTCCCATCTGCGATGCTCACTCCAGCTCACAACTGTCTGTTAAGGCTGGTCTCTTGAATGCTATGCTCGGTTTCCCCCAGAGTGGAGGCACATCTGTCACTTTTTACCCCAAACTGCTTTGTAGTCAGGGGAAAAATAAAACCCTGCACCCTGTCACCACAGCCTTCTGTGAAGTTCTCCATCTTTCTGTTCTCATTGACTTAACACGTAAAGAAAATCAAATATTCTTTCTCTTCAAAAATCTGTTAATGCATTCATGAAGACATGTATTATTTAAAAAGTCACACGTTTGAGTAGATGCAGTTTTCAAGACTATTAGTTATTTTTAGGCTGCGTACAGTCTTGGTCAATTTATATTCAGTGCTGCTTTCTTGCTTAATTAACTCTTCTTGTTTTGGATGCTTGCCCTTCTGTATTATTCTAGCCAGGAAAAATAAGCTTTTCTCCTCTTCTCTGCGAACTATACAAGCCAAGGTCATGAGTAAGCTGGCCAATGTTTTTGTTACAATGATGCTCTCTCAAACACAGTAGCAGTGGGTCGGGAAGTATGTAGTGATGATCAGCCGGGGTCGATTCTACATTCTGCCTTGTCTACCTTTTAGATTACTTTAGGTTCTACCTGGAGTAAAAAAAAAGATTAATATCTAGCAATGAAAACTCCAAACAGTCTATAATTATTTCAAATGTTAATTTATTTTATAATTTGTTATTGGTTTAAGGTCTTCAGTGAGACATGACCAGTGAAACTAAATTCAGCTGTTAGACACTACTAATAGAGATTTATCCTTTGAATCTTTATCCTTATCCTTTATCTTTCAGCTTCTCAGACATAAATGAACCCTGCACTGAGAGATGCAGAGTCCTTATGGATACCACGTAGCACCTATGTACACTCTGGTGGGAATGCTTTGTTCCAAAGCAGGTAACAAAATAGTAGCACCGCCCTCAGGGTGCAAAATGGCATTACCTTGGTTTGTTCAAAATTATGAACAAGCATCAGCTGACTCATTCTTCTACAAGTAATCCTTGTGTTAGGGACAGATGATTCCCACGGATACTGCAGTAAAGCAGCAGCAATTTCTCCTGGCTTTTTGCTCTGGAATGATGGGGTGGCTACTATCATAACTCTGTTACCTAAACTCCCAGTCGCCAGGGGAGCAGAAGTGGTGGAGGGTCCTCTAACATAAAATGGAATTGAAGATATCAAAACCTTCTTGCCAGGGTGCAGACTCTGTTCCCTCATAACTGAGGGCATGCTAACACTGCTCTGATGAAACAGAAAAGCAGCTCACTGGCTGTTTTGTCATACTTCTCCACATTCTCCCATCCAAGGGTTGCTTTTGCTTTCCTGCTGGTCGGTGAGTACAATTTCAAGCTAGGCCTAAAGCTCCAGTGCATGATCAAGGCTGTTGAATCTTTGGCTTGCATTACTTCGTGATAGACATGCAGAGTCCTCTTCTTCCAAAATCATAGAATCATAGAATCATAGAATCATAGAATCCTAGGGGTTGGAAGGGACCTCGAAAGATCATCTAGTCCAACCCCCCCTGCCAGAGCAGGGTCACCTAGAGCACATCACATAGGAACGCATCCAGGCGGGTTTTGAATGTCTCCAGTGAAGGAGACTCCACAACCTCCCTGGGCAGCTTGTTCCAGTGCTCTGTCACTCTCACAGTAAAGAAGTTTTTTCGGATATTCACCTTGAACCTCCTATGCTCCAATTTACACCCATTACCCCTTGTCCTATCACTGGGCATCACTGAGAAGAGCCTAACTCCATCTCCCTGACGCTCACCCCTTACATATTTGTAAACATTGATGAGGTCACCCCTCAGCCTCCTTTTTTCCAAGCTAAAGAGACCCAGCTCCCTCAGCCTTTCCTCATAAGGGAGATGTTCCACTCCCTTAATCATCTTAGTAGCTCTGCGCTGGACTCTTTCAAGCAGATCCCTGTCCTTCTTGAACTGAGGGGCCCAGAACTGGACACAATACTCCAGATGTGGCCTCACCAATGCAGAATAGAGGGGGAGGAGAACCTCTCTTGACCTACTAACCACACCCTTTCTAATGCACCCCAGGATGCCATTGGCCTTCTTGGCCACAAGGGCACATTGCTGGCTCATGGTCATCCTCCTGTCTACCAGGACCCCCAGGTCTCTTTCACCTACACTACTCTCCAGCAGGTCAGCCCCCAACCTATACTGGGACATCGTGTTGTTCTTCCCCAAATGCAGATGAATCCCAGCCCAAGTGACATTAAGCTGTATGTTGGGTAGGCTCTCTGTGCAGCAAGGCTGTAAAGCTTAGGAGATTGCATCTCTCTAAAATCAGCTTTTATCCCTAGCTTGTTGACTTTTACATGTAACACGGGTTTTTTTGAGCGGCATCCCTTTGAAAAGCTCTGAAACAGAAAGCTCCAAACATGAGAAGTTCAAGTCTCATCATGTTTATGTACAAACTTGCACATACAGCTTTTTGTCTAACCAAAGAAGGGAAGTGACTATGGATATGCAGCATTTTGAAATATTACTTACAAAATTATATGAAATACGATTTTTGAAAAGGATGGAGGGTGAATGGAATAATATGTAGATTATTCAGAGATGACCAGAAACCTCCTGTGTCTCTTACCTGTTGAAATGATAGGCAAAACATTGATTTAACCTGCTTTCAGGTAAATGAAATTTGGAAAAGCTTCTCAAAAATCATCAGAGGAATTTTTCAACATGTAAAAAGCCTAGGCACAATGACCTTTGGTTATAGTTTATCCTTCACAGTAGTTAATATTCACATAAAGTAAATGTTCAGCCTGTTCATTATACTTTTAATTACATCACATTGCTTTTACTATTTTATTTATGTGCATTCTTCTAGTCCAAGAGTTTGTCACTGTGTTAATCTCATTAAATATGGGTACTCACTTGGTAAATATGTGTAGTTCCACTCAGTAAATATGGGTACTTTCAAAAATGATGCCTCAGTTTAGTAACAGATGCTTCTTAAATTATTTAGAATTTTAAAGTGTAAAGAAGCCGTCAGTAGCATTCTGATTTGTGTATAAATATTTATTTAGCACACATTCTGGCCAATGTACTGCCCTTGATTTTTGTGCAAAACTTACAGTAACTTCAATGGAAATTCTGATCTCATGAGTAGAGAAAAATATGGTTAATTCAGCAACCCAGCTGCTTTTATATCCCAGAATAGCACGCAGTGCCTCTAGTGAAGGAGAAGGGGAAATACGGGAGCTTATGTCATTCCTAGCTTTCTGTTGCTGGGCACACATTTGGCTAACAGCTCATGTTAGAGCTGACTCTGGGCTATCCTAATTCTCTTCAGAGACATTTAGCAAGGTTCCTACCAACTGAAGCAGAACCGTGGAAGGAATGTAAGAGACCAATAGCCAGTAAAGCTCTAGAAATATTTGCTAGAAATCCTGTGAGAGACTGTTGTGTGATAAAATTTCTATGAGGCAAAAAAATAATGTGAGATAAACCTGTTTGATGGAAGAACATGAGGCCTTCATGGATGAAATGAGATTCTACGGCAAATAATTTCCTTTCTGCTAGTGCCAGCATGAGAAATGTTATGGAAAGTTGAGTCTATTTGTAGAATCATTGTAAAAGTAGATTCTAGATCACATACCCTTTCTCACCATATAGAAAAAAATACAGATTGCAGACAAAACTGAAGCATATTTAGTATGCAGCATAAAACTTAATCAAGAGAGAACAATTCTAAGATGCTGAAAGCTAGCTCGTCTCCTAAAGCTTTCATCCATGCCTTTGTCCATTTTCTAGGCCTTTGGTAAACATTTCCATCAGCATGTCAGGATTTTAAGAGGATAAAATGGTAATAAAACACAATGCCTAATGAAAACAGAAAAAAATCACACATGTAATACCAAAATATAATTTATTAACTTTTAATTATGTCTATTAATTAAAAAACCCCCACATTTCTACTGTGATATAAACTATTACATGACAAATAATTTTAGCTTATTGGCAAATGGACATTTTTCCTCTGTTGATTGCACAAGCATCAGACATGCTACTGGATGCCTGAGGGAATTCTTACAAAGCCATTTTCACTACGCAAGTACCTGCTATTAAGACCCAGAGTATAAAGTACAAGATAAAGTGCACTCTGGCAAACAAAGTTACCAAGGTTGTTCTCAGAGTCATGAAAAAAAATCATAACTTTTTATCTTAAAAATTATTCTCAAATTGACTGAGACACTTGAGGTGTCTAGATGGCTTAGCAGATTTCTGTTAATTTTTTGTAGGACTGCACTATCACTAACAGGAATCTCTCTGCTCAGCTGTATTTTCAGGACCCTCTTAGAATCAAAATAAAGCAGAAATTGAGGAAATCATCATAGTTTCTGTAGCTCAGCAAACTACTTTTGCAAACACATACTAAGCATGAAAATTTATACTCTTAAAAAGGCACAAATAAAATAATGCAAATTTGCGTATCAGGAAGATAGTGTTTTCCTTTATGTTAATACAAATTGAGTGTAGGGGGGAGAGAGCACGTGTAGTTGGCTTCTTCAGCTTGAGAACAGAATTGTACTTTTTTTGTATAGCAAAATTCTTTGTGTTCCTCTCCTTTGCTATGTCAGCAAGGCACATTCCAGTGAAGAAGCCTTGGGAAAAGCTGGCTAGCCACCATTTCCATATGCTCTTACTACGCTACATACATAGACCACTTTCAGCAGAGAATGACAGACCACAGTCTACGCCATAGCTGGTCAGCTTCACACCTCCTCATAGCCTCCTCAGGCAACACTTTGCTTGCCATAGCAGCACACATGCAACAAGCAGCTCCATAACTCTCCATAGGTCACATATAGGGTTTCACGGATCCATACAAATTGGGATCAGCGACGCTCAAACGATTCCAGTGAAGAGGAAGAAATTCGGCTGCGTATCCAAACTATGTCAGGTGTGCAGCAGAATCAACTCACACATTAGCATATCCAGGAAGCAGACAGGAACTGGAATGGCAGTATACAGAAGTATAACAGCATTCCAAGACTTGTGATAACTCAGGGCAGACATAATGACACTTCCATGTTAGAACAGCAGTTTCTGCACAAGAAAATGATCAGTTCTACTTGTGAGTGATTTTGTTGGCATAAAGCTCATTTCTCCTTCATGAAAATCAGATGGACTTTGAAGATTCACTTTTTTAACAGATGCTAAAAAAGATGCTGTTTAAAAGCTGCTTGACAGAACTAGTCATTATATGAAGAAATACAATTAATTTGCTCAACCTGGAGAAAATAAGGTATATTGAAACCATAGAAAAGTCACTTGTGTAATTTCAGTTTTCCTTATAGCTGCCTCTCAAACCTGTCATTCAAAGCCATCAGACCATAAAACTAGGCTACTAAGTTAAAGCTTGCACTTTGCAAATCCACAAAACCTTGTGCTAGGAATATGAACCGTAACCCCTTTAGTTATTTAGGAGATCTAGGCATTTTCAACATTATTACAAGAAGCCGTTAGAAGGACCTAATCCATAGTCTTTATTAAGAGTCATCCAACTGTACTTATCTAAGTGTTACTTGAGCTACGGCTGCAAGATTATGACTTTCAGAGTTTTACATTTATACTAGAAGGCATGTAGGAACACTAAACATTAGATCCAGCATCTCAATTTGAAGCCTAAGGTCTCATTAACTTCAATTGAAGTTTCTTTTGTGTCTATCTCCCCCTTGCCTCACTAACTTTTCTAGTTGGGTCTGGCTATAATAGTGAGAGCAGTTCACAGACAAGAAAGAAACCACTTACTGTTGAAGTAGCTACAAAATTATTTAAACAGCTTTTCTGCAGTTTATGATGGCTTTTTTTGTTTTTTGAATTTTTTCCTAGACATACATAGGAATATTTTTATAGATACTCTGCAAGTTTTGACTTTCTGCAAACATTAGCACAGCAATCAAAATCATAAACATTTTAAAGTTATTTCATGACATTTCCTAGACAGAAAATTCGTAATGTGATCAGTTAGTACTGTAGTTTCAGTGAATTTAGTATTGCATATTTTATTTCTCTTAAAAAAAGAATAATAACCAAACAAACCCCTTTGTTTTTTTCTGCTTGTTTTAAAATACCTGGTCCTTCTTTTATTAAACATAGAACTACCTGAAAGCTGAATCCATGCAGTTTGAGACGTTCTCCTTGGGGGGAGCTCATTATTAAAACAGGACAAACTGTTTTCCTGTTTACAATGTGCTTTGGTTCTGCATATAGTCTTAAAAAAACCCTACTACTTCAGTACTATGAGATTATTACTAATAGCCATCAGCTCCTGACAAAACCACCAGCAATGTCTCTGCCACCAAAGATACTTGAAAGACTGATGGCCTGAACTTGCCTTGAAGCATTATGGAAAATTCCTTACATACTAATGAACAACACAAAGTGTCATTGTTAACACTGGAAAAAACATTTTAGCTCAAATTCTCAAAGGTACTTGGAGAATTTTACTGTTAACTTCAAAAGAGACAGGATTTTAACCTTAGATTTTTTTTTTTCTCCTTTAAGAAATGGCTTTGCCACTTTCTAGCTAGTATTTAGCTAGCTATTTATGCTATAATCCCCCAAAATCGTGAATTTATACTGACACTTTTCATTAAGTGGTAGAGAGCCAGATAAACAGTGGCCCTTAATGCCCTTCTGAAATCCCATGGGGCCCAAAGATTACACTAGTTTCAAAATTAATTAGACAGTAAGACTTCCTACGTGTGTCTCTTCATCCCTGAAAAGTAGCTTTGTGTATTACCTTTCCCTCATTTTAGTCAAAGTTTAGTGTTCTTCTAAGCATTACTCTCAAACATAGCATTTTTTAAAATCATTGACTTCTTAAGAAAGATCTCACTATCTTTAAACATATTTCTGTTTTATTTCAGTAACCAAAAACTAGCTGAAACAAAACCTATTGTTCTCATGTACAAAGTTAGTTATTTTGATATGTAAGCTTAAACTTTTCTGCATATTGAATGTCAGGTAGTTTCAAAACTGGTTTGCACATAATGTATACAATAAAAATACAATATAAATAAAATAGTTTATTACAAGTATTTTAAGGGAGCTCTACAATGCACTATCAAAACATACAGTATCCTTTCAATATGAAACAATTCACATAGGGAGAAAAAGTCTCAATATATAGTCATTATTAATGTACTGAAATAATCTGTCATACAAAAACCATAGAAACTACAGACTGTTTCTGAGTATCTCTCCTGGTTTTATTCACTCTGAAAACAGTAAAGAATAACATGTATGAAAATAAAATGAAAACTCCCTTCAGCCTAGAAAGCTCATGCCACAGCAAAACCTAGATAAATCACTTCTGAAATCTAAAAAAAAGGTATCAAAGCCATTTTACTTAAATAAATATGGATCTCTTTAAATAGTGAACAGAATGCCCTATATCTTACAGATGTGTTAATTTAGAAATAGGATTTTAGACTTCACATTTCAACTTATCAGAAGTTGCATAACAAAAGAAAATATCCTAAAAGGTAGTTTTTTCAGAGGAAAAAAAAAAAGAAGCAAACTTCATTCTTGTTTATAATTAATAAAGCTCCACTGCATTTACACATTTTGCCAGCCCCACAGGCACAATGGGCAAAGCTCTCTACTTACCAGAAAGTGTAACTACAGATTCTATTAATACAAAATCAGGATTACTTAATTTGAGCAAAAAGTCAGTCTCAGTCTCTTATATTTAATGTAACAAGAACGTGACTTCCTGACAAAACTGCTCGTCTGAGTTATTATCACATCCTAAAAAACATTGATTTTACCAGTGCAATATTTGTGCTAGAAGGAAAGGAGGCTGGAACAGATAGTAGGCCCATTTGAAATGTTAATGGTAATGTCTTGTCCTCTTTCCTTGCAGCAAAAAAGTTCAGTACTGTATGAATTGGCTGAAAAAGCTAAAAAAAGGGGTATACGAAGAAGTAGAGATAATGATGCGGTGAAATGGTTTGATTATAAACTCTGCTATTTTAGCATTATCTACTTATAATTTTATCATAAAAAGGGAAAAGATCTAATTCCTCATCCATAGAACTTCAAGCACATTACAAAGCAGTTAATTTTTTTCTATTAACTGTTCTATAATGTCACAAACATTTTTTCTCATTAAACTTTTTCCCCTTTTTCTACTTTCTTCTTTTTATATAGGGAGCCAGAAAAAAGCAAAAGGACCATTTTTTCTGTATTCTGCAAATTACCTTTTTATTGTTTCTTTTCTGATAGTTATCATTGGACCGTGTAATGTCATAAAATACTATGCAGGAAAAGGTATAGCTTAAAATATCTGATTCATGGAGCACGCAAATTGCTGCAACATTATCAATACGGAAAGAATGTGTATTTATAAATTAATTCAGGAAAATAAATAAAAAGTGGCTTTTTTGTTGCCTTTTTTTTAACATTTCACATTCATCACAAATTGTATCAAATAGACAGTTCTGAAGACAGTAAATTAACTGCTCACCAGGTCATCTCTGTAATACAAAAAGATAATCTCCTTCAGTCAATCATTTAGTATAACATAAGCCTTTTAATAATTATGCAACCACAATTTCACAGGGCATTATGCAGTTTTGATAAAAGCAATATACTCTCCGGTTGTTGCTCAGTGGAACTCAGCTTTAAGCTCTCTTTAAAGTGAATAAGGTGATGTTTTTTCAAATGTGGAGCCTGTCTGAAATTTTTACCACAAACTAAACATTCAAAGGGCTTCTGTCCAGCATGCATTAGGTAATGTCTTTCAAGCTTAGAGGGTGACTTAAAAGTTTTAAAGCAGATACTGCATTGATACAATTTGTTAACAACTTCACTTTTTTCAGTGCCTTCAGAAAAACTATGCCAATAGCTGTAACAGCTTTGCTCTGTTTCCAGCAATTTACTACACAAATACGGCTGTATGTTTCTACTGCTGGTGTCAAGAACAAGGTCCCCTGACTCAATTTCAACTTTGATTTCAGCTGCTTGGTTTGACTGAATGAGCTCAAATTCTTGAAAGCCAGATGCCTGCGAAGGAGCTTGAGAATAACCCGAGTAACCAAAAGGCTGAGATGACTTAAATTCGGTGTGATCTCCCTGATGATTGACAAGTTTGTTCAGATTTTCAAATTCCACCTGGCAAACAGGGCTTTTACAGGGTCTCTTTTCAGTATGGGTGAGCTGATGTCTTTTTAAGTGAGCTGACTGTCTAAATGTCTTTCCACAAACATCACAGCCAAAGGGCTTCTGTCCCGTGTGTATAAGATAGTGTCTTTGAAGTTTGGATGAAGATGGAAAGATTTTTTCACATCTATCACATTTACACACTTTGTGTCTATTATGTATATTTTTAGCAGAAGCTGAAAAAGAACAGTGAAGTATTTCTGGATTATCAAAGAAACCATCATCTGATGAACCATAAAATGCGTCATCTTTATTATGCAGTGAATCACTGCTGTTTAACATGCTTTCACCAGTAAGCATACCTTTTAAATTAATTCCAAAGTCGTGAGGTTGTGGGTGCTCTTGCCAAGGTAATGGCACAGCAAACGCTCTCTTCATACGATTACTAAGTGCCTTGTGCATGTCAAGCTTGCTATGGCAATCCTTGAAGGGTTTACTGGAAGCATGCTGATCAGAACGCTGATCTCTAGCTGCAACCAGGTCAGGACTTTTCAAGTGACCCATTTTTTTTTTCTTTCTGTCAGTCAAAGAAAAGTCTCTTGCTTTTCCTCCAGTACGCTTCCGCTTCATGAGAGTCTTGTTTTTCACGGTGAGTGCGTGGCTGCACGCTGTTGTACCATTGTTTGAACTTTTGCCATCTCTGGGGTAACAACACTTGTGCAGATTCAGAACCTGCTCTGTTTCAAAACACTGCTCACATGCTGGGCATTGAAAGGGTACTGTATAAATCGAGTGAACATCATGTGGGTCATTCTCCTGTGACTGGAACGTGTCAGCACTCTCACAGCTATCCCTCTTTCCTTCCAACAGGTTCTGTAGTCTAGGATATTTAAGAGTCTTTGCTTTGTATAAAATATTGTGCAAAGTCTTATTTCTGGCATGGAGCTGTTTGTGCTTCATGAGTTTGCTCTGTATTTTAAACCCCTTCTGACAAAAGCAGCACTGAAAAGGCCTTTCCTCTGTGTGTGTGAGCTGATGAATTTTCAAGTGTGTTGACTGTCTGAAAGATTTACCACATGAAGAACACTGAAAAGGTTTCTGGCCAGTGTGAATAAGGAAGTGTCTTTCTAGCTTAGATCTTGATGGAAATGTCTTGTTACACGATTCACAAGTGTGAGTTTTCTTTCTCCTTCTGGCACCATGTAGATGATCTGCCTTCAGGCACTGATGCAGCATCCACCTCCTTTCAGTTGTAAAAGATTTCCAGCACACAGAACATTGAAATATGCCAGAAGTGACCCTGTCTTGCTCAAAATTCACAGAGTTTTCTGCTTGCTTGGTATCACTCTGATAATTTTCATTATGAAGCTGCTGATGCTTTAAAAAAGTGATTAAGTTTTTGAAGTTTCTATGACAAACAGTACACTTAAAAGGCAGATTATGGGTTAACTGATGCCTCTCCAGGTGGACTAGCTGCCTAAATGCTTTATGGCATATGTGACATTCAAACGGCTTTTGACCAGTATGTATTAGATAATGCCTAGCTAATTTTGATGGCGTTTCAAACTGCTTATAGCAAATGTCACAAATATATGGCTTTTTCTTGGGTATCCTGTCAGCTGTTACACACTGCTGAACTTTTAACATTTTTAAAAAGCAGTTACACCTCGCTTACTGTTAGTTTCTTCAGATAGGTATTTCAAAGGAAACCATCAATGCACACTAAGATGGAAGGCTGTAGAAGCAGCAAATTCTCTTAGGAGAGAGATTCTTAAATCCCACAGGTCCCTAAAATAAGAAAGAGAGTATTATTTTAGCCTATATTAATACATAATTGCCCAAGTTTGTCTCGCTTTTTATATGAGAGACCAAAAGCACCTAGATTAGAATACTCCTGATTTAACTTAGCTTCAAATGCTTTCCTCAGAGTAATCACTAGTTATGTTACATGATACGGAAAAACTAGACTACTTTCCAGAAGAAATAAACAAGTTTAAGTCATCTGTGCTGTAACACAGATATTGCTTAGTCCTGCAAGTTACTTCCAAATAATATACAGTTCATCTGTATTACGATATCTAGGTTATATGCAAATCAAGCATTCCATAAAAACTTACTGTAATAAATTTCAACCCTGCAGCAATAGTTCTAACTCCCAGATACAGTATTTATGAAGATGAAAGAAAGAAGGACTAGGGACTCTTTGGCTTCAGAAATAAAAATAAAATGAATGCAGTGTTAGTGAGAAGTAAAAATTAAGAATACTAAGGACAAAGTTATTATTTGCACTTCTGTATCTTAGTAACTATATAGGGCAGAAACAGTAGTGTAATTTTTTTGCTTTATCTCCAAATGGCAAACACCAGAACCAGTCAGCAAGAGCACCAGCCATAAACTACGACCAGAATGAGGATAACCCCCACAAGGATGAACACAGGCTATGTTCACTATTGCACTATGGAGCTAGAATATCAGATTGTGATACCTAACCATGCATATACTCTGAAGTCGTCATAAAGAAAGAGGTCATTAGCGTAATTTATCATAATGAATATTTTAGTCTAAACTAAAATAATGAAATAGTTAGTTTTAATATCCCTTCAATTTTCAACAGACGAAACACATTTGGGCAAGCTACTGTGTCTCAGCTAAGGCATAATGACTTGCAAACAAGAAACAATAACTTTGCAAGTAGCTGAGAACATGAATAGTTATGAAAATATTCATAGGAACAGCTGGAAAGGACCTCAAGCCATCATTTAGTCCAAGCCTTCCACTGTGAAGCCAACTCATGTCTAGACAGCCTCCAAAGTGGTCTTCACAATTCCCACTGAAGGAGGTTCCTTAACCTCAGCAGGGCCCCTGCTCCAATGCATCGTCCTCTCACAATGCTTCTTGCACTCAGCTGAGCCTTCCCTTACTACAAAGTTATTTTCATTGTCCTTTCCCATCTAAACCAGAAAAAAAGTCTAAAAAGTGTTCTTTGTCACAACTGTATGTATTCAATGTCCTTTTTTTTTTTTTGTAACTAGGAAAATTCTGGGTTTTGTAAGTATTGCTTTTAGATCCACTTAAAAGGAAAAAAAAGAAACAGAACTGATTTTATTTTTTAATCCTCTCTGGACTAATTTCAATTGGTCACATCCAAAATAAAAATACCTCTGTGGTATTACCTATATCCCTTTATTAAAAAGAAAAGGGATGGAAGGAACAAACTTGAAAGCAACAGCATAATAGTTAGGCATTGTAATAACTTTGAGACACACAATACATTTCTACCAACTATAACTTGTGGTATTTTCATACTAAAACTCACCAGTTTTATATTCTTTCTACATACCAGCAGAATAAAAATTAATTTATTCAGTGTCTCTAAAAGACCTCTCTCTTCACAAAGAATTAATGTCTCTAGCTTTTAAAAATTAAAAAATATGTGAAAAGTCCATTTAAATTCATTGCAAAGAATAAAAGCCTACTGCAATTTAAAGAAAGTTAAAATGAGATTCAAGACATATGCACAATAGACTGAAAATATCTTGTGAATAAAGATTTTTCTTAAGTTTAATGGAAAGAAACCTGGTCAACCAGCAGGATCATTCCACCTCTCATATATATGTACCTACACAATTGTGGGCCTTATTTAATAACATCTGGATGCACGCCTTAGCTGCAGTTGTCACTACATGGAGGAGTTACCTAATTTCACTGAAATTGACCAGGATATGACTTATCAATGCTATGAAGCAGTTAAGAAAGTCAACTTTTCCTTTCCTAGTCTCTTTTCCTGTAAAATGTTAACAGTACTTAGTTTCAGTCTTCTTTTCAAGATGCAAGAAAACAACTCTTAAGAGCCCCCTTTTTCTTCCCAGTTGTTGTCACATCATGGGAAGGCAGGGAGTTTACAGAGAGTAACTGTGTGAGACCCAATGTTTTCTAGTTTGTGCTATGATGAAGCTAGAGAGAGGTAAGGCTGAGAAAAGGAGAAAGGCTTCTCTGCTATGCTGGAAGTTTCTGTACAGCTCAAGGCAGCCTCCATTAGCAGGGAAGAAAAACCTCCTGAGAAAGAACTATAAAAATTGATGAATTTTAGTTAACATCCTGTCATACAGATCTAATTTACACATCAGGAAAGTGCTCAAACAGTACAGTGACATGCAAAGAAAAAAGGTCCAAAGGAAGAGACAGCTATGGCATATTACACAAGGGATTTTTTATTTAGCTTATAATTTTGCTAAAGATTCTATCTAGCAAATGAGGAAAATGCTCTGTAGTACAATGTGTCAAAAACAGAGCAGAGCTTCTTGCTTAGGCCTTCTTGCCCTCTGAAATACTAAAGGCTCAGATGAGGTCAACTTAAGGGATTCAGGGGAAGTAGAAAAGAGCTACTGTGTGCCCCAAATATATTTTCAAATATTATTTACTAAGGACCAACTTCTCCACATCTATTTCAGGGTGCTCTGTACCTTTCACGTCTTAAGGAATAAACATGCTGCTGCTAAAGATCAAAGACCAAAAGACAAGCTTGGCACATTGTCTCCTGCCAGGCTTGGAAGTACACAGGCTTGTCCTAATTAGAGTTAAAAAATTTATTTCTCTATGTGATAAGGTTTTAGTTTGTTCCATAGGTCCAATTTAATATTAAATCAACAGTACTTTTCATCTTGGCAGCAAGGTCATGCAGAAAAAGAGTCAAGAAGTAATGTAGGTCATTGAGGGTCCACAGAGAACTCAGTCCTAAGTCTAGTACTATTTAATGATTAAGATTATGTTTATTAATATTACAGATGGCAGCAAGCTGCAACAAAATGAAAACATGATGGAAGAAAATTCTTAATTGTAATCCAGTCTTTACAAATCAGAGATGTGGGGTTTTTTTAAAAAGCAAAATGAAAAACAAAACAGGTAAAGGGAACATTAAGAAGAAATGCAAGATTTTCTATTTAGGCAGGAATAATCAACTGGAAGAGGAACAACTTACTGGAGTCTAAGTTGGAACAGAAGATGAAGATGAATATGGCAACAGCAAGCATGCCATCCATACCAGGATGCGTTAACAGAAGTAAAGCTTTGATAGCACACATAGCTTCCATACTACTAGCTACTGTTTAGAATTCAGCTGCAGTACTCTATCCAGTTTTGAATACTGTCCTTCAAATCAAGGCACGTATACAAACTAATTGGAATCAGTCCAGAGAAGAGGATCAAGAATGATCAGAGCTTAAATGCATAATATACAGGAAAAGATTAAAGTAACTGGGAATGCTTAAGTTAAAATAGAAGAGACCTGATTAAAAAAAAACAACAACCCAAACCAAAACCGAAGAGCCAGCTTTTAAGGAAAATGGAAATAAGCTGTTTCCCAAGCCATTTACAGTTGTGACTAGAAATGGATTCAAATTATAGCAGAGAGGACTCTAGCACATTATTGTCCTTCCAGCTGCAAAGTTCTTAATGAGCATACAAATAAGTTGTGTGGGGAGATCACTCTGCCTCCAAAACCAGAGGTGTCCAAAAAAGGTTGTAGAAACATCTCTCAAATTCCTGTACCCATATAGTTGACTTTATATAAGATGAATACTCTTGCTTGTTTTCCTATGCCTCATTAATATAATTCAAACTGCTTAAGAATTGAAAAATCAATATATTTCTAAATTTACTACTGAAGGATTCTTCAAGATTATTATAGTACATCAGCTGACCCTTGTGAGAGAAGTTAATTATCACTGCTCTCCAGATACAATTACGGGAAAATTATTTATAATAATAAATGTGCAAAGAAACATATGATGCCTCTTCTAACATCAAATACAAAACAAACAAGTGAAAATATAGCTGCTGATTTACGAAACACAGCATGCAACAGAGGCAGGAACCTGAGCACTGAGACAAACATTGCAGGCTGGATTTCCTCACCACCTTCCCCAAGGGAAAAGATTAGACTGCTGCGATGGGGGGGACAAATTCTGTCAGAAATGTAAGCCTCACCAGTTATTCAGAAATATACATCGTGCATTATGGCTCCTCAAAGCTAGTATCACTCTTTCCGTCCTATTTTCCATGTGTTTTCCAAAACCTCTTCTGAAGCAAAACGAAGTAAAGGATATATGGCGGTGCAGCGAGGCTGGTCTAAAGAGCAAACCGAAGTACTACTGAAGGGGCTCGAGACCCCGGGACTGATACGACCACCACACAAACCCTCGCCCCCAGCAGGACACACTTAAATCCAGCTTAAATCTTAACAGCAATTAGCGAGGCGGCTCTTGCAGAAGCAGACAGCGAACAACGCACCACCGCAGCCAGCTTTCCCACAGCAGAGAAGGGGCTCCCCGCCGGGGCCGCGCCGGCCCGGCCCAGCTCGCCCGCTCCCGCCGCGGCTCCTCTAGCCCGCACTGCCACCGCCGCTCGCCGGCGGGGCGGGCACGGCACAGCCTGGCACCAGCTCCCGCGCCCGGCGATGCCCAGGGGCTCTGCCCCGGCGCGCTGCACTGGCGGCCAGCAGCGCCGCGGCCGGCCCAGTGCCCCAAGGCCGCGGCGCAGCCCGTAGCGACGCTGACGGCCGGCCGAGGGGAAGGGCGGCAAGCGGGGACAGGGGGCGAAGCAGGGAGCGACCTGAAAAAGCAGCCACCGCACCTCCACCTTCCTCATCCCTCCCTGAGTCGCTGCCGCCTAAACTCGTCCCCCCGGATGGCACCGAGACGCCGGCATGCAGGGAAACCCAGGCCGGAGCTTTCCGTTCCCCTGCACAACCCGGCCCCGCCTTCCGCCGCTGCGAGGCGCCGGGCTGGGCTGCGGCCAGGCCGGGACTGGGGCCGGGCCGGGCCGGGCCGGGCTGGGGGCGGGGAAGGAGCCCCTGGCTTAACTGCTGTCCGGGAAGAAAATGCCCTCTGCCTCTGTTAATGAATCAGTCGCAGGTGACAGGTTATTCCTACAAATAAGTCACATTGTCCACTTCAGCATCCTGAAAGCAAATAACCCGGTGGTTGCAGGGTTTCAACTAAAACAGTCTGGAAGAATTACCCTCGTATGTGGTTAATGCACCATAAGGCCACACCCATCGGCTTAAAAAGTTGGGAAGTGTTGCCTGGTAGGGAAGGGGTAAAGAGACTTTTCCTGGGAAGCCTAAAAAGACTTTCAATAACCTGTGCACACAAAAGTAACAGTTTTGCAGAGTTTTGCCTCTGCAGGAGAGCAGGGTCACACAGGCACAGGAGCTCACAGGCTGAAGGATGGACTACGGTCCCTGTGGTAGCCAGAGCCCCCTCAGTGAGCACAGTTTGGCTAAGGTTACCTCAGAGGAATAGCAGGCAAAGGGCTGAAAACATCCAGAAAAATAAACTGTTGACAGTTGAGTCCTGCATCCAGTTCAGGAGCCCCCAGCATATGGACATGTTAGAGCAGGTTCAGAGAAGGCCACAAAAAACAGGGCAAGAGCACCTCTCCTATGAAGACAGGCTGAGAGAGTTGGGGTTGTTCAGCCTGGAGAAGAGAAGGCTCTGGGGAGATCTTATAACAGCCTTCCAGTACTTAAAGGGGGCTTATAAAAAAGGTGGGGACAGACTTTTTAGCAGGGCCTGCAGTGATAGGACAAGAGGTAATGGTTTTAAAGTAAAAGAGGGTAGACTAGGTAGAAGTAAGACAATTTTTTTGTCATGATGATGGTGAAATACTGGGACATGATACTTAGAGAAGCTGTGGATATCCCATCATTGGAAGTGTTCAATGTCAAGTTGAACTAGGCTTTGAGCAACCTGACCTAGTGAAAGATGTCCCTGCCCACAGCAGGCAGCTGGACTAGGGGATCTTCAAAGGACCCTGCCAACCCGAAGTACTCTGTGATTCTACTTGATAAAAGAATACAAAAATGGCAGAGCAAAGTGTAAGAGATTCACCATAGAAACCTGTTCATAAGACACAAGGACATGGATGAAGCTGGTTAAGTTGTAGCCACATCGGGACAAAGAATTTCTTTTCACCAGAGTTTTGCCATGTGTGTGTATTGCCACCTATGTGTGTAGCTCAATATCGACTCTATTAGTCAAATCAAACTCTTTATCAAAATTTTGACATAAAGACAGGCTGTAGATTTTTTTTTTTTTAAGAAATCTGCCCTACCCAGGAATTACATAGGGCCAGCAGAAGTTGTCTTTTGTGCTTTTGTCTCTCTCAAAAAAAGACAACAACCCACCAAAACCCACAAAAATCCACTTTTTAAAAATCAAATAATTGATTAGACCATCTTTGTGAGTGAATTTGCAATGCTAAAACCAAAATATTTCTCTTACATAAACCTTCATTAAAGGTTTATTTTTTTATTATAGATGCATTTTCCTAAGAGCTTTTCTGATTTTTATTTTCTTCATGCAGACTAGAATTTAAAAAAAAAATAATATTTGCACATGCAGCATTTATTTCCTAGAAAACAGGACTGCCAGCTCACTTTTCCTTTTCCTTCAGCTGTCCTTTTTCTGAGATTCCACATCTGTGTGTTGAGTGAGGCTAGGAGCTGACTCCTAGCAGGAAGAATGGAAGAGGGCAGAACAGAACAGACAACAAATCGAAGATTTAAATCAGTGGAAGGCTTTGGTTTAATAGGGAGATGTACCTAGAGACCCGCTGTGTTGGCACAGAGCAGCTCATGTCTCCACTGCATTTCTCCAGTGTCCAGCAGAAGAGGTGGCTGCAGTAATTTCTATTATCTTTCTGCTCTGTCTTGAGCCCCTTCTTAGCCCTACTGGGAATCCAAGAGGCAATCATGTATGCTGAGGAAACTCCCAACAGCATGACTGGTCAAAACTATTTGGCTAAGACTGCTGGAAATCAAGGCTATAAGAAAGCTGAGAACCAGGTGGCAGTGAGGAACTCAATTAGCTCACAAGGTGAAATTTCAGCTTTCTTTTCCAACGTGTGCATGATGTAAATCCCTGCTGCTCACAAAATAGTTACAAAAGATCTACCCACATTTTGTCTTGCATCAATAACAGTAATGCAAAGAAAAGTTTTCACTCAGGTTTCTGTTTCTTTGCGGGGATGTTTTGTTTGCTTTGGACCTTTTTAAGTTACCTGCAGATTGCTAACAGCCTCAACAAGGGCTCTAGGTTCCTAGTTATCACTTACTCATCCTTGCCCAGTCCTGTGCTCCTCACTCATAGGGCAGAACTCTTCTTACTTGCAATGAAACAAATAGACAGAGTAATAATTTATGTATCTCTTTTTGAAAAGTATTTATTAACTTGGAAATTAGTCATCTTTCACTGATATGCATCTTATGTAGTACAAACCATTGTAGTATGATGCCAATAATAAAACATAGACTTTGATAATTCTGTCTTTGGACAGAAGACAGACCCAATAACCTCTCCCTCGTTGGTGATGAATACAGATACCTTGTTGCTATA
Organism: Hemiprocne comata; assembly: GCA_020745705.1. NCBI lineage: Eukaryota > Metazoa > Chordata > Aves > Apodiformes > Apodidae > Hemiprocne > Hemiprocne comata. The sequence goes on along the minus strand of CM036590.1, from coordinate 36,784,644 downwards.
TTTAAAAAAAACCCACTTTTTACTTAGGGATTTTTTATACATTAATGAAACAGAACTTGGCAGCATTTACATACCTAAGCATAAGATAATTTTGCAGACACCAGAATCTCTGCAGAACTGTCTTTGATATGTAGTTTTAGGTATCTAGAAACAGCTGTCTGTAGAACTACCATTGCTACCTCTTAGTTTAGCAGTGTTAGAAACCAAATCAGTCTCATCACCAGTGATTCTAAATAATACCTTGTCACGATCCGATATTCAGATACGTGGCAAATTTTTATGATCTGGCCAGAACAAAGCAAAGGTGCACAAACAGACACTGGGGCGGGTGTGCGGTCTTACGAGAGATGGGGCAGAACCCCCTTGCTTTCTGACACTCCTCACCGCAGGGGGAGGCTGGGGCAGCTGGACTCTGCCTTCCCTCTCCTGGTACAAGCCACACAGCAGCTGCACCCGTTTGTCCAGCAGGACCTGTGAAAAGGTTTAAAGGTGATCCCACATGGTGAAATTAAGACACAAACGAGGTCAGATGTCACATGCACACTGAACTTTATTGGAGTTACACAGAAAAGTCCCTAGAGTGGATAGGACAGGGAGGAAAACAGAGACAGAAAAGAAAGAAGAAAGCAGAATTACGGAGATTAGCAAAATAACAGTTACCACCACGGTCCAGCGACGTCATCAGTGGGGAAGCGCTTTGGTGGGGGAGTGCTGCGGTGAGGAAGAGCTTCCATGCATCCATAGTGTCCCAAATTTTTATACAGTTTTTGCCCACTCCCTCCCCTTTCTCCCTGTCCTCTGTCTTCTCGTGCCTCAGACATAGGAAGGGGGGGGAGGGGGGCGGGGTACGGTGACAGGACTAGGTCCTGCAGATAGTCTTTGTTTGGCTAATGAATAAGATAAGCCACTGGTCAACAGTAAACAGGAGGTTGAGACAACTCGGCACCACAGGATTAGTTTACTGCAGTAGAGGTTCAGTCCTAGGAGGTGGCAGATCGTATCTCTGCATTACAGAAGGAGGTGAGGTGGCGATTCATGAAAAGCAAAGGCATAGCATGTGCGGTACTAGGGGCTAGCCTGGTGTCTGCAGCGCAGCACCGAGCTGATTGCCAGAGGCAGAAAGGAAAGGTTATTGAATCTCTGCAAACATTAGTCGAGTCGTTAAAGGACCAAATTGTTGACCTTAAAAGAGAGAATGCTGTGCTCCGGGAAGAATTAGCGAGTGAAAAGGCTCACTCGGAATCTTTGAAGTACACTCTGTGGGAGGAACTCGCTGCTCGGTGTGAGCAAGGGGCAGAAGTAGAAGCTCAGAGGAATGAACTGAAAGAAAGGGGTGACTATATTAGGAGAGTGAGCCCCATTTATCCGCAACAGGAGTTGCAGGAAGCTAAAGCCCGATTAGATAAAATCCCACAATTACGCCCCCTGATCAAAACGGAATATTTTTATGAGGACCCGGATGACAACCAACCCTTCTCGGTAACTAAGGAGGTCCCCTATTCACCCACCGAGCTGGCTAAGTTAAAGAAAGAATTCGGACGATCCCCCAAAGAGTCAGAAACGGAGTATGTGTGGCGAGTCTCGTTGTCAGGGGCGGACGGAATTTTATTAACTGAGAAAGAAGCTGAAGGATACTGGGGACCCGGGGTCTTTTTAACTACTGGTGACCCCTCCGGTCCCGCTCATTGGGCAGGTGGATTAGATCCCCTAGAGAGGGGGGACCCATTGGCTATTGTTGGAAACATGGAACAGATAGTAGAGAGTGTACAAAAGGCAGCCTGTTTGCAAATGATGCACGACTGGCCGCTGACTCCTTATCAGGAGTCCCCAATGTTATTATCAGTGGATCCGGAAGGGATGACCCCGTTAATTCGTGGGCTTCCTGAATCCCTTAGACCTATCGGGGTTCAACTACAGGGACAAATTAAAGCTGCCTCCCCACTTGCGCAGGATCGTAACTCCCAAAAGTCAAAAACATGGACCTGGGGAGAGATTGCCCAGGAGCTGATTAATTATGGCCGGAAATATGGGCCGATTAATCCCTCTCCTCGTGGACCAGAAACTAAAGCAGTCCGATGGGCAAGTCCATCCTCTCATAACCCCCCAGGAAAAAGATTTAGGCGTCCCCCGCCTAACCTTATTGCCCCGTCGTCTAGGAGAGACCTTTAGCATCTTGGTTTGCAAAAAGGGGTTCCCCATGAATTAATGGATGGGATTCCCACAGACATACTGAAAAAAATAGTGACTACTTGGCCAGATAAACCACCCGTCTCCGCGGTGCATAAGAAAGCTGACTGCGAAGAAGGAATAGCCAGTGCCCCCCTCTCACAGATTTGCCGGAACCCTTTCTGAATGTGAAAGCTAATCAGGGAAACTAGATGCCTCGCTCCCCGTATGTGGGGGGGAGACGGAGGCTGGATGTATATTAGACAACTCACCAGGAATGTTGACGGAGTTGTGTTGATAACAACTATTGTGGGTCCTCGTAAACTACCTTTTTAGTAGACACTGGAGCTCAAATTTCTGCTCTCAGAGAGAGGGACGCAAAGAGTTGCGGTATAGAACCTTCCAAGAAACCTCTGCGAATAATGGGTGCTGTGGGCTCCGCACAAATCACCGCCTCCGCATTTGTTAAAATCCTATTGCCAGGAGACGACGATTTCATTTCTGTGAAAATGGCAATTGGTGACTTTCCCTTAAGTCTGTTGGGCATTGATGTCTTGCAGGGGCGAACATGGACAGACGACCAGGGGAAACAGTGGGCATTTGGTATCCCTAACGTGCAGGTTCGCCTGTTGCAAACCGCGCCGCCCCTTCCGCCATCCAAAATAACTTACGTTAAGCCCTATGCATTGCCCCTGGGCGCCAGAGCAGGAATTACACCGGTGATTGAAGATCTAAAGCAAAAAGGAGTGGTCGTCCCCAGTCTGGCCAGTAAAGAAACCAAACGGGAAGTGGAGGCTCACAATAGACTATCGCAGGCTAAATGCAAACACTGCCCCGTTAACTGCTGCCGTGCCAAACATTGCTGAACTCATCGCCCCGATACAAGAGCAGGCACACCCCATCATGGCTACTATCGATGTCAAAGATGTTTTTCATGGTCCCTTTGCAGATAGAAGACAGGGATGAATTTGCTTTTATATGGGAAGGACAGCAATAAACCTTCACACGCCTTCCCCAAGGGTACAAACATTCTCCCACTTTAGCACATCATGCTTTAGCACAGGAACTCGAGCTGATTCCCAGAGAGGACGGGGTGAGAGTATATCATATATTGATGATGTACTAATCGCTGGGGATCAAGTAGAAGCTGTACAAACCACCCAGGAGCGCATCATCTCACATTTGGAAAATATAGGTTTGCAAATTCCACCAGAAAAGGTACAGCTGCCCTCTCAGGAAGTAAAGTTTTTGGGCATCTGGTGGAGAGGGGGTAAAAGCTGTATTCCCCCGGACACCCTGACTACTCTGGAGCAGATTTCAAAACCAGAATCAAAAAAGGAATTGCAACATGCATTGGGGTTATTAGTGTTTTGGCGAAAGCATATACCTGATTTTTCTATCATAGCAAGACCCTTATATGACTTACTGCGGAAGGGGGCAAAGTGGCAATGGACTGAAGTACATGAAGAAGCTCTAAAATTGTTAATGTTTGAGGCTACGGCACACCAAGCCCTGGGCCCAATTCACCCTTCCGATCCAGTTCACATTGAGTGGGGTTTTGCATCAAGTGGCATGTCTGTGCATTTGTGGCAGAAAGGGCCACAAGGGCCGGTTCGGCCGAACAGTTTTTACTCTCGCAGCTGAGAAGAGATACACCCCTTGGGAGAAGGGTTTGTTTGTGGTAAGCGCGGCACTGAGGGAAGCCGAAAGAACAATTCGGCAACAACCACTGGTACTTAGAGGCCCATTTAAGGTACTTAAATCAGTGTTATCAGGGACCCCACCCCCTGACGGGGTGGCCCAGCGAGCATCAGTAAGGAAATGGTATGCCCAAATTGAGCACTATTGCGAAATTTTCAAAGTGACTGAAGGGACTCCTGTAATGTTGTCTATCCAGGAAGAGCCAGAGGGCGAGGCTACTGAGATAAGCCTCCCTCCTGTACTACAGGTAGCCCCCCCGTTCACCGGGCAGTTGGAAAATGCCTGGTTCACTGAAGCGTCTGCAAAACGAGAAGGAAAGGTGTGGAAATAACGGGCAGTTGCTTTGCGAGTTGATAAGGAACAGGAGATAATTACTGAGGGGGAAGGTAGTGCACAGGTGGGGGAGTTAGTAACAGTATGGAGTGTTTTTCTGCATGAATCTCTAATTTCCTCTCCTGTCTATATCTGCTGTTTTCAAGGGATGCACAGAGTGGCTCCCCTTTTGGGAACAAAAGGGGTGGGAAGTAAACCGCATTCCCATTTGGCAGAAGGACATCTCAGCATGTCTCACACCACATTCCCCAGTACACATCACAGGGGAGTTGGTGGGTTGCTGAGACATCTCTTTAGTCCAGCAACAAGTCCTGTTTACCTCTCAGATGTCTCAGGACAAACACCAGGCATCCTGAGTGTCCAAATTCACTGTCTATTTCTTGGATTGTTCGAGACAGACACTATATATCTGGAATGTCACATACCTGACCTAGTTTGCAACACACAAGCCAAATCTTAACACTACAGGAAAAAAATTATTTTAAGTTAAGCCTAAATGCTCAATGAAACAGGTTAAATAGTGTTGATCATTACTAAGTAGGTACCCACTGAATAACTCTTGAGTGGAAATTTACAGCTTGCGACCTAAGGCTTCGGCAAATCTAGCTACTCATGCTAGGTCAGTAAAGCTAAGCAAACAGCATACTAAACTCACACAATATTATAACTCTGGGTCATTAATTCTATTTAAAACTTACTTATTTAAGCTAAACAACTAATATCTCTTAACACTGAGAGGTGTCCCTGCCACAGGGGATAGTTGCCTGTCATGCATTCCAGTTTCCATCCAGAGAGAATTCAAATTGGGCTCGTCCCAGTGATCTGTTGTTGGTAAAAGATCTCATTGCTTCAAGGAGCACCCTTGAGCTCCAGGGGACACCAGCAGCGTGAAGCCACACTACCTAGCAGGGAGAGCTCAAAGAAGGCTCACTGAAGCTATCATATTTCTGGGATAAAATGGTTGGGTCATAGTCAAATTGCATATGATGGGAGAGGTATGCACCGAGACTGCTTGCACCCACAACTTAAAGGTGTTCACCGTGTTGCTCTGCTCCTGTGTAGGTTTCCTGGAGGAGTTCTTGGCCCAGCTACAGCTCAGGCCTTTACCTCCTTTGGAGCTTCTACCAAACTGATGCCAGTTTGGTTAAAGGGGCCTGAGTGCATCCATCACACTCCACCCTTTTAAGTTTCCACTTAAGAGTTACCAAGTGAGTCCCTATTAGTCAAAACAGGGCCTCCAGAGCTGGTGTAAATCAGAAGATACCGAGTCTTCAAGGCTACAACCATCAACCGCAGCTGCAACTAAGCAAGGTAACAGTGAAGGAATCCAATGAGGAACAAGAAGATCCCAGACCCAAATGTTACTACTGGGCCGAGCCATTGCATGAGGGGTGGGTGAATAGTCTGTAAGGCTATAATGATCCAGGGATTTCTCAGTTTGAGTTGGCCCCTCTCCAGAGGCACCCAGCTTGAGCTGACCCTGCTGCTGTAGCCCTCTTTTAAATTATTTATTTTTATAAAATGCAATGCCTGAGATTCTGTTTTGGGAAACCTCAGGTTTGAACTTGAGCAAACTAACACCAGAAGCCCAGGCAGAAGGTAAGTGGATTGGGAATAAGCATGCTGTAACATTGAAATCTTAGCTAATATAGAGAATCAGAAAATGGAGTTCTTGGAGCTAGTTCAGAGGAGGGCTATGAAGATAATCAGAGAGCTGGAGCACCTTTTCTATGAAGACAGGCTGAGAGAGGTGGGGTTGTTCAGCCTGGAGAAGCAAAGGCTCGGAGAAGCTTTCCAGTACCTGAAAGGGGCCTACAGCAAAGCTGGGGAGGGACTTTTTACAGTACTTTTTACTACAGCTTGTAGTGACAGAACAAGGGGTAATGCCTTTAAACTGGAAGAGGGTAGATTTAGGCTAGACAAATTTCTAGGAAGAAATTCTTCCTGTCAGGGTGGTGAGAGATTGGAACAGGTTGCCCAGGGAAGCTGTGGATGCTCCATCCCTGGAAGTGTTCAAGGGGCTTTGAGCACCCTGGTCTAGTGGCAGGTGTCCCCACCCATGCAAGGGGATTAGAACTAGATGATCTTTAAGGTCCCTTCCAACCCAAACCATTCTATGACTTTATGATTCTTTTTTATAATCCTTTAGCTCTAAACACATATAATCCTTTAGGCATAAACTATTGACCAAGTCTTGGACTATGAGTGGATCCAACTGCACCTGGACTTTTTCTGACAAGGAGTTTAGAAAGCAAGGGGGTCTATTCTGAGCCTCATGACTCAACAGGAGGGTGTCTTTTTTTGCATCTCCCATCCCTGAGTAAATAATTCTAAATCGATTCTAACCCTATTTTCCCACTCTGTTTCCTCCATGTAGCAAGTGAGTGAACCTTGCCATCAAACTCTGTTAGAACACATCTTTATCTAAACACTCATTAGTGACAAATTGACATAGTTGGCAGGATGGCAAGTAGCATCGCTGATTATTTAAGGAGGCATGGAGTGAGTCAGAGTCCCAGGTTCTCAGAAGAATGGGCTCTTGGTAAGTGCAATGATTGGAAAGCTGTGGAAGAACACCTAAAAGTGGCCAGGGGATATATGGAGGATGGAAAAGGAAAGGAAATATTTGTACGATGTTAGGCACCTGCCTAGAAGCCACTTGTTAGGAGAGAAAAAACCTGAACAGAGAAAAAATAGATCTGAGAGAGGAAATATGAGACAGAAAGGCAGCTGAGTTATTACTGTCCTTAAAAACTGAGCAGCTGCAAAAACAGTTACAGAAAGAAAAAGAAGGAAAACAAAAATTGGAAGAAAAAGTTGAAATGACACTGATGTGACCTTCTCATTCTCCAACATTTTACAGATTAGGAAACTACTTATATCCCCTGAGGAATGGGATGGAAATATATGGGTAACCCTGATGACAGTGAACTGGGGGAGCATGATTTTTTGTTTCCCTCTAATTCCCCTGAATATGAAGCCAGACCCAAACAAAGAGTCTCAAGGACCTCAGAGTGGTGCTCTGTCATATACTTTGCAAATCACTCCCTGGGATCTGGTACAATTGCAAATTTACAAGAAAATTATGTCCAAAAGCCAGGTGAAACTGAAACAGACTGTTTGTGGTGAGTCTAAGTGGTGGTGAGCAAATGCTGCTGAATGGAAATTAAGTAAAAGGCTTTTGGAGTCTGTGAGTTTCTTTAAATTTAGAACCCAAACGGCTAAACGAATGCCACTCTATCACCAAGCTGAGTAGCTTATTGGGCTGGAGGAGTAGATGCTATGGAATGAGGTGAACCCTCCATAATTCCTGTAAGATCTCTTAACAAGCTCTCTACAGCCATCACAAAAGCTGCCTTGCGTATAAGCCATGCATACAAGGGAAGCCACTGATATCCCAATATTCGCCACAATGGATTATGCAATGCTAAAACCCCTCATTAGAGGAGCCCCAGAAATTCTTAACCCTCATCTAGTTGCAAAATGGGATGAAATTAGAAGAGACAAAGAAGACAATGAGGGTTAAGGCGACAAGGCAGCAGAAGAGAGTTGGCTGATCTTTAAGGATGCTTTCCATAGGGCGCAAGAGGTTTCAATCCCCAGGTGTAAGAAATCAGGCAAGGTAGGCAAGAGACCAATATGGCTGAGTCAAGACCTGCTGGTCAAACTAAAAGGCAAGATGAACCTATACAGGCAGTGGAAGAAGGGACAGGTATCCTGCGAAGAGTACAGGGACGCTGCCCAGTTATGTAGGGATGAGGTCAGGAAGGCCAAGGCGCAGCTGGAGCTGAACTTGGCAAGAGGTGTAAAGAAAAACAAGAAGGGCTTCCACAGGTACATAAACCAGAAAAGGAAGGTTAAAGAACGTGTACCCCCCACTGCTGGGCCACAATGGTAAACTGGTAACAACAGATGAGGAGAAGGCTGAGATTCTCAGCAACTTTTTTACCTCAGTCTTCACTGGCAACCCATCTCCTCATGACTCTCATATTGATGGCCCACAAGATGGAGACCAGAGAGACAAAGTCCCCCCACTGTAAGTGAAGAGAAGGTTTGTGACCATCTGAGGAACCTGAACATATGCAAGTCCATGGGACCTGATGAGATGCATCCTAGAGTCCTAAGAGAATTGGCAGATGTAGTTGCCAAGCCACTCTCCATGATATTTGAAAAGTCATGGCAGTCAGGTGAAGTCCCCAGTGACTGGAAGAAAGGAAACATTATGTCCTTTTTTAAAAAGGGTAGAAAGGAGGACCCTGGGAGCTAGTGACCTGTCAGCCTCACCTCTGTGCCTGGGAAGATCATAGAACAGATCCTCCTAGAAGACATGCTAAGGCACATGGAGGACAGGAAGGTGATTCAGGACAGCCAGCATGGCTTTACCAGGGGCAAATCCTGCCTGACCAACCTAGTGGCTTTCTACAACTGTGTGACTACATCAGTCGACAAGGGAAAAGCAGTGGATGTCATCTATCTGGACTTTCGCAAGGTCTTTGACATGGTCCCCCCACAGCATCCTTCTCTCTAAATTGGTGAGATATAGGTTTGATGGGTGGACTGTTCAGTGGATAAGGAACTGGCTGGATGGTTGCATCCAGAGGGTATTGGTCAATGGCTCTGAGTCCAGATGGATAACGGTGACAAGTGGTGTCCCTCAGGGGTCTGTACTGGGACCTGTGTTGTTTAATATCTTCATTAATGATATTGACAGTGGCATTGAGACCACCCTCAGCAAGTTTGCTGATGACACCAAGCTGAGTGGTGCAGTCGATATGCCAGAGGAATGGGATACCATACAGAGGGACCTGGACAAGTTGGAGAAGTGGGCCCAGGTGAACTTCATGAGGTTCAACAAGGCCAACTGTAGGGTCCTGCACCTGGGCCAGGGCAACAAGAGATATGAATACAGGCTGGGGGAAGACATGCTAGAGAGCAGCCCTTTGGAAAAAGACCTGGGAGTACTAGTGGTCCAAAAGCTGGACATGAGCCACCAATGTGCAACTGCAGCCCAGAGGGCCAACCACATCCTGGGCTATATCAAAAGAAGTGTGGCCGGAAGATCAAGAGAGTTGATTCTGCCCCTCTATTCTGCATTGGTGAAACCTCACCTGGAATACTGTGTCCAGCTCTGGTGCCCCCAACACAAGAAAGATGTGAACCTGTTGGAACGTGTCTAGAGGAGGGCCACAAACATTATCTGAGGGCTGGAGCACCTTTCTTATGAGGACAGGCTGACGGAGTTGGGGCTGTTCAGCCTGAAGAAGAGGAGGCTCCAGGGGGACCTCACAGTGGCCTTCCAGTACCTGAAGGGGGCCTACAGGAAAGCTGGGGAGGGACTTGTTACAAGGGCTTGTAGTGATAGGACAAGGAGTAATGGTTTTAAACTGAAGGAGGAGAGATTTAGGTTAGAGATCAGGAGGAAATTTTTTAGTGTGAGGGTGGTGAGACACTGGAACAGGCTGCCCAGGTAAGTTGTGGAAGCTCCATCCCCGGAGGTGTTCAAGGCCAGGCTGGATGGGGCTCTGAGTAGCCTGATCTAGTGGGAGGTATCCCTGCCCATGCTGGGGGGTTGGAACTCTATGATCTTTAAGGTCCCTTCCAACTCTAACCATTCTATGATTCTATGATAATGATCTCTGTATCCAACTTCCTACCTTGGCAGATTTAATGCACGACATTACAAACCATGCCCATTAAATGGGGTGGGACAATCTGGACCATCTGTTAGCCAGAAAATCAGACCAAATATCCCCAATAGGAGATCATTGGGTGAGACCAATAAAACAAACACCCCCACAGGGAACAGTAATTGGACCAAGGGAGAATATACCTGAAGACCCACAAGCAGAGTCTTGGGAGTGGAAAAAGGAACTGTGGTAGAAAGCATTGGCACTAGGCAAAAAAAACAAGAACTGTCTGGAAGGTGATTGGGCCTGCCTCTCCAGAAAGTGAAGAGTTATCAGTGGATAAGTGATGATGGCTCATACATTTTAGTTCCAGTTGGTCCTTGAGGACGATTGGTGAAATTCCTAATAGGTTAAGGACGAAATTCCCGTACTAACACAACAAGATGCTGAGAAGCTGGGTGTGCAATCTGGATGGCAAAGAGTTAAGATTACCAGTGTGAACAGAGGAATTGTGTCATACTGCCAAGGTCAATTTATGGCTTGCAACTAAAGATCACCATGAAAATATTTTGGGTTTTGATGTTTTGAACAGCCAAAGCTGGTGCCTGCTGGATGGCAGTGTGTGGTCCTTTGGTTCAAATACTCACCCTAACCTTGATACAGATCAGGAGGCTACAGTGTGTGTACTTTGCACAGCCCCTACACTCCCTGATGCAAAGATTACTGATGTACTGCAATACCTGATTTCTGCTGCAGCACGAAATGGAGTTTCTGAGGTAATGGTAGACTTGGAAAAACAACACATTATTTCTGGAAATCATTCTTCATACAATTAACCAGTCTAGCCTGTTTAGAAACCTCATGGGACGTGGCATTTAACAATTGATTATTGGCACCTCCATGTTAATTGTCCTGGTTTTGGTTAGGATAGAGCTAATTTTCTTCTCAATACCTAGAATAGTGTTGAGTTTTAGATTTAGTATGGGATTTGGTATGAGAAGATTGTTGATAATATAGTGATGGTTTTAGTTGTTGCTGAAGTAATCAGTGTCTTTTCAGCTTCCCATGCTTTTCTAGTGTGCAGGTACACAAGAAGCTGGGAGGGACCATAGCCAGGACAGCTGACCCCAACTGACCAAAGGGATATTCCATACCCTGTGACATCATGGTCAGTATATAAAGCTGGGGGAAGAAGAAGGAAGGGGGAGACATTTGGAGTGATGGTGTTTGTCTTTCCAAGTAACTGTTACACATGATGGAGTCCTGCTTTCCTGGAGATGGCTGAACACCTGCCCACTGCTGGGAAGTAGTTAATGAATTCCTGGATTTTCTGTGAATGCAGATTCTTTAGCATTACAACAATCCTTTAAATTCTCACCAATTTTAAATGCACCCCCAACTCACCAAAGAAACACCAATAGAAGACATTTGGTTCACTGATGCCTCAGCAAAAAGGATAAATAAAGGTGGCAAGATAAAGCTAATGCATTAAACGTTACCACTGGCAAACAAGTAAGAAAAGAAGGTGAAGGTAGTGCACAGGTAGAAGAACTGAGAACAGTTTTTCTAGCAGCACAAAATGGAACAAAAGTTACCTACGTGAATTCCTATGCTGTGTGGGCTGGCACCACCCAGTGACTCTTGTCAGTGGGAATCACTGAATTGGGAAGTAAATAGATCCCCAGTTTGGAGAAGCAAAGATTGGCAATTATTACTGGATATAGCTAGGAAATCATAATTCAAGATGGAATGGATGAAAGCTCACACCAAGCACATTAAACCAGCCACAAATTGGACTCAAAGTGTGGATTAATCGACTAAAATCAGGAAAAAAAAACCCCAGGGAACTCTTTAAATTCTGAGTGGTATCAATTGGGAGCCTGCGACAAACTTGCTTATGGTGACTCAGTGCCAAAAGGCCAATGGACAGTACAAGGGCTATGATCTTGGTTCTCAAGTCTGCCTACTCCTGATACTATCCAAAGTGATAACGACTCACACTTCTGATGCAAGGAAGTACAAGAATGGGCAAAACAAGAAGAAATGCAATGGGTATTCCACACTCTGTATTACCCTCAATTGAACAGGATGATAGAAAGGGCTAGTGGGTTATTGAAAAGGAACCTTAAACCACATGACTGTGGCTATGACCAACTAAACCTTGTGCTTAGTTAAGAATTAGTGCACAGGGTTTTTTTTCTTCTTTCTGAAAGGGTAACCTCCCTGGAAAAAACCCACTGAAACCTGTATTGTTTTCCCTTTCCAGGAGTGATACCAGAAATGATACCAGCACACCTCTCTGGAGATCAGGTTAACCTTCGAAGGATTGCTTATCTGTGTCACAGAAGTAATAATTGCCAGCATGAACCACATTTGGTTCACATGTCAACAAGCTCAACCCTGAGGGTGGAGATCCTCACTTCTTTTATTTACGCTAATCAATATAAGTTATGGGATATAACTTTAACTATTCACAACCTACAAATTGCTACAGTCAAAATGCACACCACACCAAGATTTACTACCTACCCTCATCGGAATGAATCTGACACTGGTAAAAAAAACCTGTTGCAGGATGATAACCTGACCTAATTGCTACATCACTGGTGGGGTACCTTAGTCAGATGGTCACCAACAGCAACAGGAGCTTTGAATCTAATGCTTTATTCAGTTGTGATTTTGTTAGTTCTAACAATACTCTGTTTATTACTTATGATCATTTTGTGTATAAAAGTTTGGTACATGACTAAGTAAATACTCCCTGTTCATCATGAGGAATTCCCCAATAATGTAATTAATAGTAATATTTTGTAATACTAAAAGCTATTGGCTTACAGTGAATCTGCATATGTGTCAACATAGTATATAAATAACACCTACTAAGCTGTAGGTAGGTATGTGCTACGATCTTGCTGACCTGCTAATCTAGGTGCTATGAATACATGCCATTCTTGTAACTGCTCTCCAGCTGGTTTTTTCTTCTGATGCTTCCACACCCAGTATTGCTATTCATCCTCCATGCATATTAATCTTAAAATTTGTGTAACAATTCTCTTCATACTGACTATGTGCAGAATGTGTGTGTTGTGGTATACCTGTTATCCCTGTTTTATTTATCTAGATTAGGTCATATGGGCATGCTCAAACAACTTGCATGATTGTTACCTGACTTGAGAAGTTAAACAGATCTGGCTGTAGTGATAGCTATAGTGTCATATGTAAGTTGTGGGTTTTTTAATTATATTTTTTCAAATAAAAGAAAGCCAAAAAAAAGCTGACACAAACAATGAATGAATTCCTAAACTGTCCTTAAAGAAAAATTGGTCAGTACTATAATTTATTAGCTAGAATTTTATTTTGAGATCTTGAAATGCTGAATTTTCTCTTCATTTGCAAAAGAAAACTTTACTTCCTACTTGCTACAACAACATAAGCTATGTCATTCTTTAACCCTATTGTTCTGAATGCGTATGACTCCACTTTTTACAGAAGGCACACTGTTTGGAGTGGGTATTAGCATCTTAGTTTTAATGTTAACAAAAAATGAGCAATTGGTCTTTGTGGGTATACACTACAGTATTTTGATAAATTCCAATTCTCTTTAATTTTTAGGGATTGTAAGATTTTGCCTAAAATTTTGTAAAGATGCCTGTGCAAACTGACAGTTGGCAATTCAATTACATGAGTTACAGAGGCAGTCTGTGAGTTAACTGCAAGATGTTATCATTAATGTTGTGTCTGCTTTTGAAAGGTGTTCCTTACTTTAAACATGTGCTGCATATGCAATGTGTTACAGCGATTTCCCTGGTGTTATTTTTATTGGATTCTAGGCTAAATAGGCACATAACACAGTATATAACTTGCTAATGTGTCAATTAATGCCACCTCAGGGCTGAAGTAAATTGCAAAGACTTTTAAAACTGTGAATATGCGTTTTGTGCTAATCTTAGGTTTCTCCCTTTTTCTCTTGTTCTATTTTCTGCCTTTTTTTTTTTCCCCAAAAAAGTCCATCTTAAAGCCCTTTGGTGCATAACAATTAATTGTCTTGAGAGGAGACAGTTTTAATGAATCTCAGAAATATGTATTCTACATGTGCAAGCATATTTTATTCGATTAAGTACTATGTATGGCAAAAACTCCATAAATTCTCTGTGTATGCTCAAAAAAACCCCCAATTTTTAATGACATTTTCCAGAAAAATAAACTTATTCAACCAGACTTACAAAGAGCTAAAGCATCATATCAAAATTGAGAAATTTTAAAAGAATGTGTTGACATTTTATAGGCAACATATTTAGTTCTGTGAAAGGTAAGAACAATTATATTTCAATACCTTTAAAATACAGTTCTACCTAAATACAATCACTTCCATTAACTTTTTGGCTTTGTCTAGCAATATATTTTGTTTTGTCTAGCAGTATATTCCAAGATAAATTTCATGTCTTGTATAGTGTATTTTAAAATTGGTTGACAAAACAGTTTATTTAGATGTTCATTTGTTACGCAAAAAACCCACAAATTGCTGGCTCACAGCCCTTCATCTCTAGAATTGCTTAAGAATCCCTACACTGAAATTAGTTGCAGGCTCTATCAATTATATCTGTTTAATGGACAAATTTAATTACTACAGAAGCACAATTGATTTTTAAATTACCACTGATTGCACAGTGGGTATCTCGGTGGGAAGACAGGTACATGCGGGCTCTCAAATGGAATCGATGTATTAATTAATCTACAGATTGACATACTCCATAGAAAGTTCCCCTTCTGTTCACCTCCTTCCTGTAGATTCCTTTGTTTCAATTTAAAAGGGATTTCTGATGATCTAGAAGTGAGAAATCCAAATGCAATATAAAATTTGCACATGCTGTGCATAATATGGAAGTTTTTGTTTCAGGCTTTGCGCATTTGGTGCCATTTGGTAGCCTAGGTGGCCTCTGAGTGATAAAGCATTCCTTACAATGTTGAAACATTACACCATGCAGTATCTTGCCAAGGTGTATGTATGTATGTAGGAGTGGAGCCAAAAATGATTTGAAGCAAAATGGAAATTAATTCCTTTCATGGAACCAGTAAAACAAGATAAACAAGAATGGGGCTGGAGAAAGCAAACATCTCCATGGTACTACATCCAGTGCTGCACTGCCCAGTACAAGAGAGAGATGGACATACTGGAATGAGTCCAGCAAAGAGCAACTAAGATGATTAAAGAGCATCTGTTATATGAGGAGAAGCTGAGAGGGCTGGGACTGTTTAGCCTCAGGAAGAGAAGACTTAGCAGTGATCTTATCAATGTGTATAAATACATGACAGGCAGCAGTAAAGAAGCTGGAATCAGATTCCTCTTGGTGGTGGCCACTGAAAGGACAAGAGGCTAGAGGCACAGATTGAAATATGGGAAATTTCATCTAAACATGAGGAAAAAACTTTTTTGCTTTGACAATGGTAAAACACTGGAAGAGGCTGCCCAGAAAGGTTATGAAATCTCCATCCTTGGAGATATTCAGGACCTGGCTCAGCCTATCACTGAGCCATCTGCTGTAGCTGACCCTGCTTTGGCTAGAGGCTTGCACTAGATAATCTAGAGGTGTTTTCCAGCCTCAGCTGCTCTGTGATTCTATGGATATTACTATCAGGTTTATGTAAGGGACTTGTAATATTTCATTTTAAAAACTGTTCTCTAGTTATGAGGTGTGTAGGTTCTTATCTTCAGAAGTAATTGGTTTCTGAGGCCTACTACAGAATTGTCATGAGACTGTAACACCTTTCCACTTAAATGCTAGCCTGCAGCTGTCTACTGCCCTTTGCAGAGCTAAAAACACTGTTTATTCAGGGTCCCATCCCTCCCTTCCACAGACTGTCTACCTTTCACAATCTGTTATTGAAGTTGTCAGTTTTCTATTTCCAGTTTAAGTACCCTTGAAGACCTGTAAGCAAAAGGATATAAACTGGATGTCTGGTCAATCCTAAGAGCTCCATGTGATCCAGGATCTTCTTAAAACCTGGAAGCAGTCATGTTTCCTTCTTTGGCAATCTGAAATTCAACCCTGTCTATCCTTGCCCTAGTGGGAACATTGGGGCTTTTCTAGGACAAAGTCCGAACAACCTTTTTTGCTTGATATCAGTCACCTGACATCACTGCACAGATCAATGGCATAAGCAAGCTGCCAGGCTTAGGCAGGGTCTGTCTTCACATAAAGAACATCCTTGGTTAAGCTGTAAGAAGAAGCTTTCTTGCTAGTTGTACTGAGTGTGTTGCCCAGAGCTAACCCTGAAAGTTTTCCAGGAGTAGAACAGTATGGATACGTGACGTGTTTGTCTTCAAAACTGACATTAAGACTGCTTCTGCCTAGTAGTGTGATCACTGATGTATAGGTATGTGTGGGTTTTACACAGAAATTCTGAAAACCCTGATGCATTCCTTAGTTGGCGACTTCTGCTTTATCTCTTAGTCAGAGAGCAAATAATATCATTAACAACTTCCTGGACCCTGTGGTCTAGGTTTGGTAACTTTCCATTCAAACTCTTGTTTCAGTAAGTCAAAAGCTGAAGGTGCTTCACTCTGAAGAGTTATTTTTTGTCCAGCAAAAGCATGACACAATTTTCCCATCCTGGGCTGGTGCAGACCCCCCGTTCCCTGAGCCATGTTGCAACATCAGCATCAGCCAACTTTGTTCTTGCTTTAGCTACAAGTACAGTAGGCCTGACATTGTTCTTGTTTCAATAGCAAGTGCAGTAGGCTGATATGACCTGGCACTTTCTGCCCTTGCCTACTGGACCAGTGAATCCAGACAATTAGGTACCTTCTTGTCCTAGTGAAAATACAGTGATTTGGGCTGATTAGGCACTCCCTAACTGCACCTGGAGTTCTGTTTGCAAAACATAACGTAGACCTCTCCTGCTCAGAACACAGGCCCAGTCTGAAAGTTGCCAAGGATGACCTAACCTGAATGTGGCTGTCATGAAAAAATAGCAACCAAAGTCAGTCATCTTGGGTTTCTATAAATGTTGGTCTTAAGAAGGAAGCCCTTTGGAGCTCTCCAGGATTGTATTGAGCTGTGGCTCCACATCTCACGTTTCTAATGAAGAAAGCTGGTTCAGTATTCTCATCTCCTTCTATAACTGGGTGACCTGCCTAGTGGATGAGGGGAAGGCTGTGGATGTGGTCTACCTTGACTTCAGCAAGGCCTTTGACATAGTCTCCCACAGCATCCTCCTGGAGAAGCTAGCAATCCATGGCTTTGACAGGTGCACCCTTCGCTGGGTCAAAAACTGGCTGGATGACCGGGCCCAGAGAGTGATGGTGAATGGAGCTGCATCCAGTTGGCGTCCGGTGACCAGTGGTGTCCCCCAAGGATCAGTACTGGGCCCAGTCCTATTCAATATCTTTATTGATGACCTGGATGTGGGGATTGAGTCCACCCTCAGTAAATTCGCAGATGACACCAAGCTGCGGGGGGGAAGTGTTGCTCTGCTGCAGGGTAGGAAGAAGCTGCAGGAGGACCTGGACAGGCTGGATCAATTGGCTGAGGCCAATGGCATGAAATTCAACAAGACCAAGTGCAGGGTCCTGCACTTTGGCCACAATAACCCCAGGCAGCGCTACAGGCTGGGGGAAGAGTGGCTGGTGAGAGGCCTGACAGAGAGGGACCTGGGAGTGCTGGTGGACAGCCGGTTGAACATGAGCCAGCAGTGTGCCCAGGTGGCCCAGAAGGCCAATGGCATCCTGGCTTGTATCAGGAATAGTGTGGCCAGTAGGAGTAGGGATGTAATTCTCCCCCTGTACACAGCACTGGTGAGGCCTCACCTTGAGTACTGTGTCCAGTTCTGGGCCCCTCACTTCAAGAAGGATGTTGAGGTGCTGGAGCGGGTCCAGAGGAGAGCAACGAGGCTGGTGAAAGGACTAGAGGGAAAGTCTTATAGGGATAGGCTGAGGGAGCTGGGGTTGTTTAGCCTGGAGATGAGGAGGCTCGGGGGGACCTTATCACTCTCTTCAACTACCTGAAGGGAGGTTCTAGTCAGGTGGGCTGGGCTCTTTTTCCAGGCAACCAGTGAGAGGACAAGAGGGCACAGCCTTAAGCTGCTCCAGGGGAGGTTTAGGTTGGATATTAGGAAGTAATTCCTCACGGAGAAGGTGATTAGACATTGGAATGGACTTCCCAGGGAAGTGGTGGAGGCACCATCCCTGGATGTGTTCAAGGCAAGGCTGGATGTGACACTTAGTGCCATGGTCTAGCTGATGTGGTGGTGTTAGGTCATAGGCTGGACTTGATGATCTTAAAGGTCTTTTCCAGCCTTGGTGATTCTGTGATTCTGTGATCCCATTGAAAGAGTAAGTAACCAGCCACTTCTCTTAGGTATGGGGGAAAGTCATATTATATCAGACTGTTATATATATTTGATTCTGTGGGGTAGGCAGGGGGTATAATGCAACTACTTTCATGAAATTAGGTACCAAAATTTAACATCTTAACAGGTTAACTTCCACATTTGTGTATGTGTTTGTGCACAGTTTAGTTTAGAAACTTTGACAGATTTTTACTTGAACATCTATATTGATTATAACAGATTTTTGATTATTGATTAAGTTACTAGAAAACCATATAATTTATTTTTTTATTCATTATAATAGTGTTAATCAATCTTAATTTACTGCTATTCCAAATAATACCAGACCCACAATTATGTGTTAAAGCACTACACTGAAATCACTACACTTAAACCCTTTAGTTGAAACCTTTTGATTAAGTCTGGGACTAGGAGTGGATTCAGCCGCACCTAGAGTCCTCTCTGAGAAGAAATTTAGAAAGCAAGGGGGTCCACTCTGAACCTTGCAACTCAACAGGAGGGCCTTTCTCATTCTTTCCCCTGATCCCTGTGCAAATCACTCCAACCCGATCCTGACTCAATCTCCCCTATCCCTGTACAAATAATCTCCTTTGGTCACTGTGTAAGTCACTCCCATTCATTTCCAACCCCTACAGGTCCCTTTCACATAGTGAGTAATAGAATGAACTTTGCCATTGGATTCTGTTAAGTCACACTTTCATAAATCTACATTAAAAATCACCTTTTCTTCAGGTCTTTGTTGATTATTCTTAAGACACCTTTAGACCTTTCACTTCCATCTGTGACACATCCTGTGATGAATTCTGAGTTTCCATGGGACATTTGTTATAACAACACCTTCTTTTCTATAGTGACAAATTCAGAACTTCAAAAAGATAAGAGCTCATAACCTGTAGAAGTTCAGCCAATTAACTGATGAGGAAGTAGACAATCCCAGCACCTAAAATTCACCTGGCAGAGACCAATACCAAATATTGAAAGACTAGGAACAAAAACACAAGTCCAAAAAGATTACTTCCTTTCTATTATGGAATGCTGACAACTAGAGTGGAATAAAAATGGTTCCTTGCATCCCATTACTTGCCTTAGTACATTTTTGGGAACCTAATGACAACGAACCAACAGAACCTCCTGTGTTTTACCAAGGTTTATCAGCTGGAGAAAAGGCACTCATTTAGTAGTCCCAACTGTCTTAATTTCAAGATGAATGAATGATTAACTGAGAACACAATGCTGCTGATCAGCAATAGTCAGCATTGACCAATTCATAACAGTTTTACTGCTCTTCACCATGGTCTTACACCATACTGTGTTTTAGTCTGCATGGACCATGGGATTCCTCTCAGTCCCCCTCAATGTTTGCTCAGCCATGTCTTCATTTATAACTTCAGAATCTTTGTCTCAATGTCACAGCACAACTTTGGATATTTTTTCAGGACCGTATCTATATTAATGACAGTAAAGAATAGCAGGTCTTCAGTGTCTTCTCCATGACATCTACCACTATTTTGAAAATGACACTTTTTAGGAAAAAAAAAAAAAATTAAAAAAAAAGAAGATGGAATAAAGCAAGAGAAGTTAAAGGAAGTAATTAGTTTCACTCCTGATCTGAAATGGTATTGTTTTCTGATAGGGATCCAACAGTGCATGACGTGATAAATCCGGCAATACACGTGGGACAAAGCAGAGCAGTATAATATATAACCATGATGTTCTGCACCTTTTTAAAAGAACCTGTGTAATCACAGTAACACAAAAGAAAGATATTTAGATGTCTGTGTGGGCACAGTGGGGTGGGAGCTGGTGTTGCAAATCATCTAACCCTCAGGAAAAAAAAAAAAAAGGCAAATTTCAGATATGGACGTAACCCTAGAAAAGCATGAAACCAAAAACTCAAGTTACTATTTTGATGCATGCAAGTGAAGGAGAGGATACATTTCTGAACTATCTCACAGAATGAAGTGTTGTTCTCTTCAGTCTGGGTGCTGCAGCTTCTCCTTAGTCTCGCTTCTAGAACTGAGAGAGGAGAGGGATGTGTAAAGATAATGTATACTGCAATACAACTTGCTGGACTACTTCAGTGGCATAGCAGCATTTAGAAAAATATACAACACTGAAAACTGTGTAATATTTTTTATTCTGAAAAGTTACTGAATGCGTATGAGAAGCAATGTTAGATAATCCTAACTTATTTTGCTTGCATCTTGCATCTACTTTCCTGTTGTACAGCCAGCTTGTTACATGTACTTAATGGATGATATACAATTGTTTTAAAATGTGATTATACCCTTTGCACTTGAAGTGCTAAGGTTGTGTTAGCACTTCCATTATAAGCTCCTGTTTGCCAGGGTTTATGCTGCAAGCATAACAATGTGCTTCTGACCTAATCTGGCTATCTAAGATTGCTGTCTAAGGAATAATTAAATTATGCATAATCAACATTAAAATATACTTTTATGATATCTATAGCTATCTATTGCTTTTCTGTACAATGGAACATAGTTAATAAAGGTTTCTGGTACGTAGATCAAAGGCTACGTAGTTGTCCTGATTTGAGCCAAGATAGAACCAATTTTTTTGGTAGTAATTTTACTTTTCAGTTAAGTCTCTTCTAAGTAACTGCACTTACTGAAATAAACAGCATGTTTTCCAGTCAGTGTCTGCTTCTGGAACTGATAACGCTTGATGTTTATAGTTAATGCTAAGGGTTGGTGTGCAGAACCAGTGCCCACTGCTTGGTTCTGCCAAACATCTTATGTTCCAGAAACAAAAGGGAGGAAAAGGGACCACACCTGTGACCCTCCTTTGGGGAGAAGTGGACCAGATAGGTGACCAAAATTGATCAAACAAAGTATTCCATCCCATAAACGTCATACTCAGTACAAATCTGAGGGATCATGAGGGTCAAGCTCTCTTAATTCATGGCTGGCATCCTGGGAGGACTCTGTCTGTTTGTCTGCCTTTGATCCCGATCCGTGCGTTCTTGAATCTGTGCGTTCCTGCATCCAGCTCTAATCTGCCACTGACTCCAGGACCCCAGTCCAGGACTTTCCCAAGGCTGCCCTGCAGCCTCAGTGGTGCCGTGAACGTTACTGGGGGGAGCGCAATAGCAGTTTTGTATATATTTGTATAAATTGCATTATTTTCTTTTTTCATCATTACTGTTTCATTAAAGCTGTGTAGTTCAGTTTCCAACCCATAGGTCTCTCTTACTCTGTTTTCCTTTCTAGGAAGAGAGAGGGGTTAATAGAGAGCACCTGTCATTCATTTAATTGCTGACCCAGAGTTAAACCGTGACACTAGTTCTCCTTTCTTTACAACCACGTATGTTTTTTTTCCTTCTACTCTACTTTGCTGCTAGAGCTCCTCAGGTATTGTTATCTCCAAGAAGATTCTAGTTACATACTGAAAAGAAAAATTAGACCAAAATAAACTTCCTATGTTGCTAAATACCCCCAGATATATAATCACAGGTTCCTTTAAAGCAGAGGTTAAGTAACACATTATTTTCCATTCTCAGAATTATGGAATACTAGAAGTAAATGTTTTTGTATACATTTAATAATATAGGGCCTTTTTTCTTTATTTTCTTACATATTAGAAAGTCATCAAAATTAATGCAAAGTTCACATAAGTGGAACTGCTCAAGAACTGCTTGACAAAAACATCTTTTGAGCAGAAAATGCTCATTCACTAAAACTGTAATTTTTGGAGCCACCTATCAATTTTAACACAATCCGTTTTGGTGAAGTTATCTCATGTCAAGCATGCATTTTCTAGATTCAAACTGGAAAGTGAGACTGCCCCCCTTCCCAAACAAACAGCTGAAGTATTCATAGAGGATGTGGAAAATCCCAGTTCAGATCTCTGCTCTGAATGTGGTGAAACTGGAATTTAAACCCATGTATCTGTGATGTGTGCCTGAGGCATGAGGCTGCTGAGTGCTGCTCTTTTACTAGTTAGAAAAAAACAGTGCAGAGTTAACCTACTTTACTGCAAAATCAGAGTTTTCCTGAAATCTGCCTAGCTCTAGATGTATGTAACATCTGTTGTCAGTATAAATTAAAGCATTTTTGTCCCATAAAATATTGTGCTGTGTTTATACAGGTACAAATGATCACACAATGTGAAGCAGTAGAAATGCTGCCTGTGGAAGTGGTCAAACTTGCTTCAGATGTGTGCTGCATATAGTCAGATCTAAGAAATCGGAGAGGTGATTTAATGTCATTAAGATGACATACTAACATTTAAAAAAATCAAAAATCAGTAGTCAGGGAATTAACTGAAAATACTGGTTTGAAAATTTTATATCTACAACAGATTAATGTTCTTCTTCATCTCAAAATAGAAAGCATGTAAGCCAAGATTTGTCACTGGGCTATGTCTTGTGCTGTGCCCAGACATACTGTGATTTTGTCTATGTCTGTGAAGTAGATGATGAATGTGCTTTTTGTCTGAGTGGTGAATCTAACTGCCTTATGCTTAATGAGGAAGACTCAGGTGAAGTGTCTGCAGCTTCTGTCTGTAAGGTGAACCCTCATCTTCAGAGACTGATCAGAGTGCAGAAGGGTGTTTCAGGATACTGTGGTTTCTAGGGCAGTGTGTTGTGTGAGAACAGAATGACATGAGGAAGATCAAAGCAGAAGACCTTATTTTTCTCAATTTTATTCTCCTTATTTTCCGTTCTTCTCCCTGAATTCTAGGAAAGGATTTATTTTCAGGGGGAGCCATCCATAAACGTTGTTTTTCTAACTTTTGGGGCTATTTTTCCAGACATCTCCATAGGATAAATTAGCCAATCCACCTTCTCCATGGAAAAATGAATTTAAAAAATATTAGTTTATTTCAGTTTATCAATTTTTTAGAAATTCATGTGGGAGAAAAGTGAGGAAGATCAAACTGTCTGTCTGTTTTCATTGTATGGTTGAACTTTAGAGCAGATCCTTTAGTAACGAGGAAGTCAAACCTCCCCCGTACCTAAAATATAGTCTTCTCAGGATTAGATTTCAGTTAAAGCAGCATAAACCTATCAAGTCTCTATATAAACTCACTTTCAACATATGGCTAGTAAAGAGTATGATGAAAACAGTGACCTGAGAATTTTTGAAACCTCTGGCATAAGTACTTCAGTTACAAATGAAGATACAGTGAGAAGTATGGGGAATTTAGGAAGCCGCTTGGGGTTAATATTCCAATAGAGAACATGAAAGATTAGTCTGAAATTAAAGGCACTTTTCATATCTCTTGTATAATTGAAGTAAAGAAAACAGCTGGTGAACATGTCACTCACTTTTTAGGCATGTCACAGCTGTCCATGTACTTGCCATATCACCCTGTTCACTTTTTAGAGTTTTTAATATGAATATCAATCCCTCTTTTCATAAATGTAACCTATAAATGCCAGGAATCCCTTAGGAGTTTTCTCAGACTTTATTTAATGCCCCACAAGAAAGGATGTAAAAGAGACCTTTCTTTTGTAAAGTGATCCTATAATTCTGTTCAATATCCATCATTTTCAAGGCCAAGTAATCATATTTAATGGATCCTAAATTACTTTCTGTCAGGTGAGGATTCCCTCGATAATATTAACCAGTACAGAGGACTGACACTTGGAGGGCTGAAACTAAGAGGTTTTTTTATTGCAAGCAGCTTACAAGTACTTAGACAGGGTTGGCCCTGCTGTAGGTAAGGGTCAATGTTTCCATTTTGACCTCTACTTTCAATAGGTTTTAGCTTGGCTATAAATACTCAAATTGCTTTCTGCCAAAAAGCAATGCCTAAGGTGACCTGCAAAGGGTTTTTATACTTTGCTGTGTTTGTCTTCTATTTTCTCTCTCTTTTTTTTTTTTTTTAATTTTTTTTGAGGGTGGAGCGTGTGTGTGTGTTAGGCTGAGCTTTCTCAGGGCATATAAAGGTGTTGTCAGGGAGCAGCAGGAGCAGGATGTTCGCTAAGGGAAGGCAAGCCAGGAGCCAAGGGGGACCCAAGGCAGGTGCAAGGCTGTGATTGCACTTATAAAAGTCCAGTCCTGTCATACCCAAAGAATAAGAGCACAGCAAGTCTGGTGATGGCAATGAGGGTCAGCCAACAGTCCAGGGGCTGCCAGACCAATCTGTAGTGTTGAGACAGGCGAAAGTCCAAGCTGGGAAGTCAAGTCAGTGGGTCAGGCTCAGGTCTGGATCAGTGGGGTTCATGGCCAGTCACGGGCAGGGACCCTTGACAGGAACCAAGGGCAAGGATAGGGGTTTGAAAGCAGCTTCCAAACAAGGAGGGTACAACAAAGCCCCTCCTTGCACTTCTTTCTCACACAGCTCTTTTCTTAACAGTCTGAACACAGATTTTTCATCTGCATCATATCAGCTTTGACTTCAGGACAGTCAAATGCCTTGGAGCAGGGCCATGGGGCTGCACCCAGGATACTAGTAAATGTCTGCAATTTTTTCCTACCTCAGTCTTTGTTATTCATTTTTTTCAGATTGGTTAGCTTTTCCTTCTGAAAAGTTTATGAGTTCAGATGAGCAGCATCATGTCTAGTCTTTCATCTTGAGTTAAGAGTTGTGTAGAAGGGAGTTTGCTGTGCTGTGGATGGCTGAGAAGGAAGCCGCCCTAAGAAACACATAGAATTTTATGTAGAGAGCTTTCACTAATTCAGAAGTTATGGCATTGATATTTTAACAATTCCATTCTTTTCCCAAGTATTCAGTAGGCATTTAAGTTCAACAAATATTTAATAAAAGCTTTTTAAACTCATCAGTCAAATATTATCAAAGCACTTTCCATCTCATATTTTTTTAGTAGAGAATGGTACTGGAGATTTCAGCCTATGAAACCATGGAATTGTATGGCCTGGACTGGGTTTGATAGTAAGTACATGATTTTCCATGGTGTCAAATGGAAAACAATATATTTTTTATATCTATTGTATAATTTACTCCAGCAGTAATGAGGAGGGAATGTGCTCTACATTATTGGAATTAAGGAGCAATAATGGGATACACTGGAAACTTAGTGTTGCCAATCTATTTCTTAATACAATGGACTCTAAGGATCTGGGTAACATTTCTTGGTTAATTTGCTAAAGATTTCTTTTTCACTACAAATTAGTCATTTAAAGGCCGATCTTGCTCCTTTATACAAGTGGTTGCAAGGGTAGGATAAATGTTGTTTAATCTGATGGGAAACACCATTCATCGTCCACGTATAAATGGTTTCACGGTCTAATGCAGAGAAAAAATATGACTTTTAGACTTCCTCTGTACTTCAGTTTATTTCTGTGAAATGGAGGGAGCATATGTTTTCTTGATCAAAATACTCTTTAAAATAACATTTGTTATTACTTGTGCTGAAACACCATGATATTTGGTGTCACATAATGCCTATGAACAAACATTCTTGCTACCTTGAGAAAGTACAATAACTTCTGTCTGTTCTCCCAGAGTCACATTCCACAGGCATCTCTACAGGTGGTGGTACTAAGTCTCAAGTCAAGGAATTTTCAGTACTTTTGCATTCAAAGCTTGTTCTGTATAATTTTGGTAACAAACTAAATAGCCAATAAAGATCCTTTCCATCTGTCAAACATCAGTCAAGTTTTATCAGAAGTTTCACCTTCCATTTTTCTTTTATAGTTTCTGCTAGTTTTCACTGTTTTGTCCTCATAATCAAGCTCCCACCCTTGTTTCTGATAACTGCTTTGAACAGATCCTACAGAATGCATCGGAATTGTACAGATAGTCCTAGGACTAAACACCAGCTGATCAAGGACTTTGAATGGAAAAAGATTTTACCATCACCCCAAACCACTGTTATTTAGGTGAAGAAAATATTATACCCTGAAATAAATGTTATGTCTCCGTGATTTTTTTCTTTTTTTTTTTTAGACTGAAAGAGAGATTTCCCAATATTCATCTACAGCTGAAAGTTTGCAACAGTGACATGAACATTATGCATAAATCTATGAATGTGGGCATACCAAAGAAAGTAACCATTCAAAATGTCACATGGATCACAATGAAGAATATTTGAGTATCTGGAAGTTTATCAGACTGTTTTTTTTTCAGGTATTCAAGTAGAAACAAGTACTTCTGTTGATTGAATTACATGAAAGACTGAAAGCAATTAACCTCTTTGAAAAGATCTTTATTAGGTGATAGGAGTAGGAGAAGATAGTAGGATGAGTTGTGAAAGCAGCTGAAGTAGGCTGGTCCTAGGAGAGAAAAAGGGGGGTAAAATGAAGTTGAGCCTCAGCAACATATCCCTCAAACGACCTAGGTTTCCTTAGAGTCAGGACACACAAGGCAATGGTCAATCACTGACACAAGAGAAATATCTCAATAATGTATGTGAAATATTTTTTCTTAATACATGTTCTTTCTTTGAAGATTCACCTGAAGTCTTCTAAAGGTGATGATTCAGTGTATAGGCCTTGGGTGGGGAAGACATTAAAATCTGTTTTTTTCGGATTTGGAGTAGCCAGGGAATAATACTCTGTGCTGAATGCAAAAGGCAAAAAGTGTAAATCTGACTTTCATACCTTAGGTCAGTACCCTACCAGCAGGAAATGAGCTTCTTTTTATGAATTTCAGCACCATTAAGGTTTTCAAAAGTCTTTTTTCCAAATGCGAAAGAGCACAAATGTAAAAAATTGCTAGAGAAAGAGGAATGATTGTTATCTATTCCACTATACCTTCTTCAGCTCTGCATTTACCACTTTTGGCACTTTAAAGCACAATCCATTTAATACACATTTTCCAAGAGAAAATCAATATGAAACTCTAATCTGAGCTATAAGTAGTTGCTACACTGAGCAAAAAAAGTTTGATACACTGAACTGCTCAATCAAATAAATAATTTAGATAAGTGAGTCAATGGCGCTGAAAAGTAAGTCTTCATTAATGGACATCACTGAGAGAGCAAAGAAAGCAAAATGAATCATCAGTCCATTGCCTTTAATAATATGATTAAAGAAAGAAGGTACTGAATTATTAAGAACAGTGGGGATGGAAAAGAAAAAGAACAAAAACAATAAAGCGTACCTGTATGCAGAATGATGATGAACTGGATGCACTGAAGGGGTTTATTTTTCTTTTAATTTTTTAACTCTGAGACCTGACAATTATCTAGGCCTTGATTCTCCACCTAGCAAAATCACAGGCATCTTCTTCCCCTTGGTTTCTTATAAATCAATGATTTATGTGATTTACATATAAAAGTGGATTAGCAACTGAGTCTGGAGGAGGCTTCTGCAGTAGTATTAAAATAAAGTCCTCTTCCTCCCAAGGTTAATAGAAAAACTCAGACAGACCCTAATAAGGACAATCTCCAGGATTTAGAAGCTAGGACAAAAGAGTAACTTACATAGATTTTATTTTTACAGAGAAATAAAAAATGAAAACATAAGATTTAATACCATGAAAGAAGAATATTTGATAGAAGTATGCTTTGACTCCACCTTCCAAATAATTACACAAGGCTGATTCCTTCAGACACGTTGCATTGGTTCAAGAAAAGGCTAGTTTTACTGCCCATTTTTATTCAGCTATTCAGCTGTGTATTGTTCTTCATATACAAGCTTACAATGTACACTTAAATGGAATGTACAGTTCAAAGATTTCTTGTATGCTGAAGT
Organism: Hemiprocne comata; assembly: GCA_020745705.1. Lineage (NCBI taxonomy): Eukaryota > Metazoa > Chordata > Aves > Apodiformes > Apodidae > Hemiprocne > Hemiprocne comata. The sequence continues at coordinate 36,756,842 of CM036590.1, read as the reverse complement.
GACTTTTCTCTCACACATTATCTGATTCAGGTCTCTGGATATAGAATCCCTAAGTAATTTTATATTTGGATTTAGTTTTAGATTTGCAGCTCTTCAAAAGAATATTATAAAAAGCTGAGGTAAGTCCTTGTTCCTGACATCTGTGCATAAAGATTTGCTCAGAGTCACTTGGTTATCTAAGTATGTGCTTTTTACATGCCATTAAAGAATGATGAAAAGGTATGCTGGGGGATTCTATATTTTAATTTGATTTGATCAGTTGTTAACTTTTATTTCTCCTGACCTGGACATTCTAATAGCAAGAATAACCTCATTCAATATATTACAGAGACCTCTGTTATTATTATTACTACTAAACTCCATAATATAAAAGACATAGATTTATTTTATTTTATTCTCATAAAATTACTTTGCTAAATCTACATTTACGTGCTAGCCGTTGCTGCCTAACCATGTAGCTGTACTGCTGTAACCTCTGTCCTTACTTGTCTTCCAGCTGCCCTATGTTTTGGTTTTTTTACTTAATTTTGCTATGTTGCATCTAAATTGGATTGCCAGCTCTTCTAGGAAGGACAGAGAGAATTCTGCATGGTTTTTGGTAAAATAGATAGATAGATAGATAGATAGATAGATAGATAGATAGATAGATAGATAGATAGAAAAAACCTGCACTCTGATTTCACTCAGAAAAAAGCCTGTACCCCCCAACCCTATATTGAAAGCATGTATTATAAATTGTATGAAGAAACTGCAGAAGCTGACTGAGGGAGGACAGGGAGAGGGGACAGAATGAATCCTTCTCAATCATCATTTACCAGAAGTCTTGGCAAGGGGAAGTCCCAGTGGACTGGAGGGTGGCAAATGTGACACCCAGCTACAAGAAAGGCTGGAAGGAGGATCCAGGAAACTACAGACCTGTTAGTCTGACCTCAGTGCCAGGGAAGGTCATAGAGCAAATCATCTTGAGTGCCATTTATGCACCATATACAGAACAACCAGGTGATCAGGCCCCGTTAGCATGGATTTATGAAAGGCAGGTCCTGCTTGATGAACCTGATCATCTTCTATGACAAGATGACCCGCCTGGTGGATGAGGGAAAGGCTGTGGATGTGGCCTACCTAGACTTCCGTAAAGCCTTTGACACTGTCTCCCACAGCATTCTCATGAAAAATCTGGCTGCTCATGGCTTGGATGGGCTTGCTCTCTGTTGAACAACACGCTGGCTGGATGGCCAGGCCCAGAGAGTGGTGATGAATGGAGCTAAATTCAGCTGGTGGTGAGTCACAAGTGGAGTTCCTCAGGGTTCAGTGTTGGGACCACTTCTGTTTAACATCATTATTAACGATCTTGATGACGAGATAGAATGCACCTTCAGTAAGTTTGCAGATGACACCAAATTGGGTGAGACTGTTGATCTGCTTGACGGTATGGAGGGTCTACAGAGGGACTTAGAACGGATGATGGGCTGAGGCAAATTGTATGAGCTTCAACAAGGCCAAGTTCTTGGTCCTGCACTTGGGTCACAACAACCCCATGCAACGCTACAGGCTGGGGGAAGGGTGGCTGGAAAGCAAAAAGGGACCTCCAGGTACTCATCAACAAGCAGCTGAAGATGAGCCAGCAGTCTGTCCAGGTGGCTGAGAAGACCTACAGCATCCTGGCTTGTATTAGAAGTAGTTTGACCAGCAGGTCTAGGGAAGTGATCCTCCCCCTGTACTTGGCATTGGTGAGGCCCCATCTCGAGTACTGTGTTCAGTTTTGGGCCCTTCAATACAAGAAAGACATTGAGGTGCTGGAGCAGGTGCAGAGAAGAGCAACTAGGCTGGTGAAAGGCCTGGAGAAGAAGTCTTACGAAGAGAGGCTGAGAGAATTGGGGCTACTTAGTCTAAAGAAAAGGAGGCTGAGGGGAGACCTTCTCGCTCTCTACAACTACCTGAAAGGACATTGTAGAGAGGTAGGTACTGGTCTCTTCTCACAAGCAAATAGTGATAGGACAAGAGGGAATGGCCTAAAGCTACACCAGGGGACGTTTAGGCTGGACATGAGGAAAAATTTGTTCTCTGAAAGGGCTGTCAGGCATTGGAACAGGCTGCTCAAGGAGGTGGTTGAGTCACCATCCCTGGATGAGTTTAAAAGTCTTATAGATGTGGTGCTTGGGGATATGGTTTAGGGGTGAACATGGTAGAGTAGGGTTAAAGGTTGGGCTTGATGATCTTAAAGGTCTTTTCCAAACTAAATGATTCTATGACTGTATAGATGCTATACAATCATATATGTATAGATGCTATACATCTATAGATGTATTTTATAAAGTCCAGAGAAGGGCCTAAGTGCAGCTGTATGTCTGCTGATAAAAATCGTGCAGTGCTGAATCTCTGACTTTCTTTTGAAATCTTCAGTTATCCTGTGGGCTTGAAGACTAAGAAAAAGTTATTTGAATACATGAATAAACAGCAAACGCATTTTTTGGAATTAATATCTCTTAGGGGTAATCTTATTTATACCCACCAGGCACTACATCATAAGAAAGGTAATTCAGAGGGCAGATGTTAGAGAAGCTACAGCAACCTCAGTTCCTGTAACTTCCGCAGCCTCAGAGCCAGCTCATCCAAAATTAAAACTGTCTGGTGGTCAACTTTATCATTTCACCCAAAGGAAAGCTGACAGCTTCTAGATAATCTACTCTCTAAGTCCTCCTTTAGAAAGCACTCTCCCTCAGGAGCCTGATGTGTGGTTTTAGGCAATAGCAGGTGAATCAAACCTTGGACACACAGCAGTCTCCATTAGCTCTTCTCATCGAGTATTTCATTAAGTCCTAATAGCCTGGGTTTCCCACGTCTAATGTGCAATGATAACGTTTCATCTGTAAAGTTTGATTTTAAAAAATCAGCCACCTTTGCATAACCTCACTGGGATGACTTGATCTAGTGGGCTCTCTGTAGCAGCATTTTTTACTTTCAGTCTATCTACAGTGATTAAAATGAGCCTCTGAATCATATGGATTCAGCTTTGTTCATTTTAATCAGATGCCCATCAAATGCAGGCAAGGCATAACAAATACTCATGACAAAAAGGCAATAATCTAAGACTTTGAATTACTTTAGCAATTCCAAATGCTCTCTGGAAAACAGGGATGCAACTGGAATCATAATTGAAGCCTGAGTCGTCACATCTGTATTACTGTCAGGGAAAAGTGTTCTAGAAAATAGCTTCCAAGGATGTAAGTGTGAGTGTGTGCCTCTGTGTTTGTGTGTGTATATATCTGTGTGTGTGTGTGTTGAGAATGGAGAAGTATTAATCTGCTGTACAACACCTTCTAATTCCTTCAAGGAAAAGCTGATGTACAGTAAACGACATATAAACCTAGACACAAAGTGGAAGCCAGGCATTAAACTATTTTTGGACAAATTCCTATAATGTCATTAGTCTTGCAATGCAGGGATTAATTTCCACAATCAATTTCCTGAATCAAGATCAGTAGTATTTTGTGATGTGAATAAACTTTTACTAAGGAAGACAAAGGCTATCAACTGTGAGACTAGTGACTATGACCCTTCCTGTCTTTCCCATTGCAGACTAGATATTGATGTTGTACTTTAAATATATGAGACTGCTTAAATCACATTGAGGCCTCCTCAGGAGAATGTTAAACAAACAGAGAACCTGTTAACATAACATTTATCAGCACACACACTGGCAGAAACAATCTCAGAGATTTTGAATAAATCACAAAGCTGTTTCCGTCTCCTCATTTTAATTTTTTTCAGAAGACAACATATATGGTCAGATGACTGTCTTAAGTGCTTGGTGGTAAAAATTTTATAAATGTCAGATTAATAACAGATCTTACATGTTCCAGTAAAACTCTGCAATGTGATCAATTTGGCACTCCTTGCTTATAAATATTTTATTGTATTTATATTTAGTCACTATATAAGACAATAGTAGTTAAGCTGTGCCTGTTCCAGGCAAAGCTGAAAGAGTTTGGAAGTATTCCATCATGCAATATTATAGTAATTTCCATCTTTTGAATCTGCCTCAAATGGAATAAAACTGTCCAGTCATGCTGTGCAACAATATTTTCTCAAATGTGTATCAACTCTTTTTAAGACTTTTTAATTTATATTCTACGTATTAAAGTGTTTTTCCAGAGGGAGGAAGTTGGAAAGGGCTGTAGGGGAAGGAAAATAATCTTGTCCAAATATTTCACAATTCACTTAAAATCTAGTGAAGTGCTGAGTCCCTGTCAGCTTTGGTGACTATATTTCAGCCCTTGTTTCAAAACACATGCTGTTCCAATCCCTACAGAACTCCCTACTGGTTGGTACCTCTTACACCACCTTTGATCAAGTCACACACAGTCACTCCAGGCTGTCAGGCAGCCTTCATTTCCTCTAAGCACCCATGCAGATCAGGCCTGGTCGGGCTGCTGCAATATAGAAATCACAAGTTTTGGCTTGGGGTTTTTTGCACAGTATGGTATACTAATTTAATTCCCCTCCCAACTTAACTTTGCTCTTTGTAAGGCAGCCACAGTTGTAAGTCTCCATTTCTGCCTCTGGGAATAAAGGCTATACAATTTCTAAAAAAAATACTGTTAAGGCCTGATGTACGAAACCCCAATACATAACTAACCAAAGGTATTTTTGAACCTTCTTTAAATCTTGCTAGCAAGGCAGTTCAAACCCTCTTAAAGATTTATGTGTTGCTCAAACCTAGAAGGAAGTCAAAAGTCCTGGCAATCCAGAATGGCATTCTGGAACTGTGTGAAGCTCTGAGGAAGTAATAGCTTTTGTGGTGTCTTCTGAGCCTATTTTCCAACCTATTTAGAGTTCAGAGCAATATGGAAACACTTCTGTATTCCTAAAATCAGGCAGCTGTAGGTCAAACACTGTACATACAGATGAGTTTTACAGGAATTGCTGGTAAATCACCGATATACAAAACTAACCTTTAATTGTCTTAAAATATTTTAGGATAATTTAAACTACAATTCTACAGGAAAAGGAAGACGGAAATGTGAAATAAAGAGTCTATGGGCCCGATTCATAGGAAAGCTACAGACCATTTACATGCAAAATGAATGCATAAAAATCCTTTACAACGTGCCTATGTGATTTATTAAATTCCTTTTCCCTGTGTAATTAATCAGTTAACTGCACGTGAAAGGTGTGGAATGCAGAGATGACAGGAAAAGGCTAAAGAAAATGAGGAGGAGCATTGTAGCTTGCTCAAGATTTGTGCCCAGCAGACAGACAAAAAGGAACTGTGGTGAACATAGAAAACATTGCTGAGGTTTAGAAGACTGTCTTCGAAGTGCTCATTGATGATAAGCTCATGAGTTCTCAAAGTTCTGTGCTAGAAGAGGAAGTACTGACTGCTTGTACTGTCATGCTTGTACATGAAAAATGATGCCGTTAGGGTTTTCGTTTTGTTTTGTTGGTGTTTTATAGTAACTCAGTTTGTGAAAAACCTGGGAGTAGCACAATTGTAACATTGAACTCTCTAGTCAAAGGAAGATTCACAGAGCTAAACACTCAGTATGACTGAAAATATTTTCTCCTACTTACTGTTCTTTCTTCAGCATCCTTTCTTTGTCTACCATAAAAGCACTTAGGTCAGACATAATTTCACCAAGGGGTAGAGATTTCCCCTCTTCCTGACCTACTAGCAATGGCCTGTGGAGGGCTAATAATCTCTTCCTTGTTGTGCTCTGTCTCTCCATTCAAACTGGAATTATGTTATCTGTGGCCCCCCAAAATGTTTGTTGACTGTGCCTTACAGGTCAGGGTTCAGGGCCAGAGACCAGCACTGGTCAGGAACGGGTAGTTTCATTTTTGATCTGGAGGGAACAACATCCTACAAATAGCTTCTAAGTGTAGCTTTCAGTAAATGAAAACACATTATGAGAAGATTGAAGAGTGGAACCAGGAATACCTTCTGAACGTGTGAAGTGGGATCCTGCAATTAGTTACGATTCACTAACATTTTAAGTGGGAATTTCCTTACTCACATTATAGACAAAATTGTTTAACATCACATTGATAAAACATTATTTCTATCACATGGCAGATTCTGAGCAGACAGGTCAATGAAGGACAGGGTAGGAGGGACAATATCAGACCTTATAAAAATGTATGTGTGACTAGAACTTCTTTTAACTACCCCTAAATGAAAACTTGGGTGGATAAGGAAATTGTAGACAGATGGCAACAGAAAATGTAAGAGAAGGGAAAAGGAAAGTGAGAATAAGAAATACAAAAAGTAATTTGAGAAATAGGTAACAAAGAGAAGGGAGTATAGAGGAGTCCTCAATTTGAAAAGAAAAGAAAACAAGAAGTTTTTGTAGGCAACAGAAGAAGGAGAGAGAGAAAGAATGGAAAAATCTCCCAGCGTCTCTTACATCTGAAGTAATTGCTTGTGAGAGACGGACTCTATAATGGCCTTTAATCCAGAGACATTCACTGACCATTCCTGGCGATGCGCCCCCCCGGCACTCGTGGGGAGAGGACAGAGGTACCAGGTGCATGTGCACAGGACCACAGACTGCAGCTCCCAGGAGGCACGGTGGGGCCGGAACCGGAAAGAGGGGAGCAAGAAGGCGCGCGCTCTGTGAACACGCGGCTTTACCTATTTCGGTCCGCGACATTGCTGAACTCTAAAACTATATGAGCTAGCAAGACAAGACGTTCAGCCAATATGGCAAAGAATCCGGATCAACCTATATTACCATGAGTTGTGCTGGAGTTCAAATGGGATGGATAAACTGAATGAACTCTATGTGTCCTGAAGGGTATATAGGACATGCAGGACAATCAAATTTCGACACCCTGGGGTACGTTGGAGGACTGAACAAATATTTTCGAAAAACATGACAGACTGAACTGAGACATGTGGGTTGAGCTGCCATGGAAGTAGAATGAATTTCTGCACATATCAAACAAATTATTTGGTTGTATCTATGATTTAGAAGATGAAAAAGGATCTTTTTTTTACCCTTGTTCTGCTTAGCAACAGCAACAAAAAAGAGTACTCATCTGGGACTGTCAATTGCTCAGCTCATTAAAATATTAAGAGAGAACACATCTTAGCAAAGTTCTGAGCCTGCAGACCTGCCAAAATCAGCTTTCCAATACCTAGGGAAGGAGTGCTGAGAGCTTTTTTCCTTTTTTCTTTTCCCCTTTACCGCTTGTTGTCATCAGTCTTAAAGTAGACTGCTTCATGCCATTAGTTTTCACTAGCTGCTTTTCCTGTGTCTCAAGTAAAGAGACCTGGGGCACCATGTTCCAAGGCTTCCTCGCAAAGACTACAGATTAATGTCCTGTTACAACAGGCTTCTTTTCCTCAGGTCCTCATGCAGACAAAGAAATGCAAAGGTTCCCTTGTTATGTAAGAGGAATAATAGGTCCAAAACTGAAGAGATAACTGAGGGGTCTGAAGACATTGTAGCTTGGTTGATTTTCTGGATGCCAAAATACATTGGTTAAAGTAGAAATCTGAGTAATATCAAGATATTTTGACTGACTTTATGAAATTCTGTGAAATGTTCCTATAGTGGGTTAACCCCAGCCAGCAGCCAAGCACCCACACAACTGCTCGCTCACGGCCCCCCTCTCCCTGGTGGGATGGCAGAGAGACTAGAAAGAACAAAGGTGAGAAAACTTGTAGGTTGAGATGAAAACAGTTTAATAGGCGAAGAAAAGAGATAGGACGCCAAGAGATGCAAAGGCAATCACTCACCACCTCCCACAAGCAGACCAATGCCCAGCCAATCTCCAATAGCCATGTCAGAAGACAACCTCCCCTAGTTTGACTCTTACTCAATTATTATTGCTGAGCACAATGCCATATGGTATGGACCATCCCTTTGGCCACTTCAGGTCAGCTGTCCCTGGCTGTGTCCCCTCCCAGCTTCTTGTCCTCCAGTGCAAGTAGGCTGAGGGCACAGAAGGGGAAAAAGAGAAAGCCTTGATGCTGTGCAAGCACTGTTCAGCAATAGCCAAAACGTTGTTGATCAAGTCAAAGTGTGTTGTCAACCCTGTTTTAGCCACAAATCCAAAAAAAAGCAGCACCATATGGACTGCTACAAAGCAAGCTAACTCCTGGTTAATCCCAGCCAGATCCAATACAGTTGCTAATTGCTTATAAATTCTGAATATATCTGGAACCTATTTGCTTATGAATTCCGATTAAAACTGGAAAAGATAAAAAAATCAGAGTGAAAATACTGGTTTTTAAAGGTAGCTATTTTCATTTCACAGTGTAGTGCATTCTCTCATGTATAACTCTCATTGCCTGCCCTCTGTGTATAAGGTGAGGAAGCGTAGTGGCTGTGACAAGGTAAAAAACTAGTTTTCTGCATTTTTCTTATTTCTTTTGTAGCTTCCTTTTAATCTATTTACCACCGCTGTTTCTTTTTCATACAGCCTCTTTTTTCTATTTCTCCATGGTACATTCCCTTCTTCTCCTCATTCTTTATTCTCATTCATTCTGTTCCTTTACTTTTCTTTCCCACTCTTCCTCTTTCCTTCACCTCCTGCCCGTCTCATTTTGGAGCTCTTACAGGGCTGTATTTGCCCACAGACTCATGTGGGCAAACCACCCCATTTCAAGTTATCCAGACCCAGTAAACCAGTAGGTTTAACCACTGCTTTCCTCCAGCATTAGAGCCAATGAATTTCCCTCCATCCATGCCACATGTAGAGGCTGAATGCTCCATTGCTTTGGAGAGCCAGGATTTCTCTAAAACCATCTGCTCAGCTCCTAGCCCCAAAAATGTAAGCTTTTAGCATCCTAAAAACAATTTTCGTAAAATACTTTCCAGTATCCTAAAAGCAATATGAGATGTAGCCTCTTGGAAAATATTACTGATATCTTGGACCCTTCATTTTCTGTGCTGATGCAAACTGTGCTGCTTACTGGCATGCTCTGGCCCCAGTTTGTCAAAGTGTAGAAGCACACTCACTAGAAGAACATCTCACTAATATCAGAAAAGCATATCTTAAGTGTCTTGCTGAATTCGAGTTTTGATGAGCAGTTTTAATGTACTCCAGGGAATAAATTCTTACTGTTAAATCAGTATTAAAACAGGTTAGCCCAATGTCAGTGCAGTAACTCTCAATGTAAAGGAGGATTTCTTCAGGGAATAGGAATATCGGCAACAGCTTAATACAAAATAGCTCAGAAACACGAACAAGTGGTTTTTTGTACAGAGGAGATTGTACCTGAAATAGCAAAGACTGAGAGAACAAGCACAGAGAGAGAAATAATTTGCTTTCTTTTCAACAGCACACATGGTTTTAAGTTTTGGTTTTATCTATGAACACAGCTTTTCTCGTGCTCTGCAATCATTGTCAATTATTGATCAACAACATGACAAGTTCCTACCAATGTGACCTGTGTTATCTCAGTCCGTACTCACCAAAGCAACTGATAAGCTTTGTTTGAATGCTCTTCTTCCCACCTGATTTCCTCCATTTCACAGCTGTAGTGGAGGATACATCTTTGTCGTTCTTAGAGTGAAGGATTAAAAATCCCCTGTTTAGTTGCCACATGCTGTTTTCTGTTGTCCATCTTGATGTCTAAGATAGACAACACAGGGTGCTGACTTGTGGCCTGATTTAGAGCCAAAAAAGAGCCATCAACACGTTCCTCTTTTAGGAAATTTTAACTCACAGACCCTAGAACATCATCACAGATTTTTTCCCAAGCCCTGGTATAGACCAGGTTTATGAACATTCCTCAGCACCTCTGCAGAGGAACAAAAGAGAGTTATTTGGGGGAAAGAGAGCAGACAGACTCTTCTTATAGCTACATTAAACTGTACTTCAACTGGTTTTATCAGAGGGGCAGCTCCAAGTTGACCTGTGCTGAGATGGACCTGAAACATCATCTGTATTGTGCCCCATCTGTATCACAGGCTGCTGCTCCTCCTCCCTAAGCGTAGAAGTTTGTACCCATTGACAGCAGTGACACTGGACACGTCTAAGCACCCAAGATCGGATGGACTGATTAAAGCTTACAGCAAAAGCCAGAAATAGGTCAGTGATCGATAGCTGAAGTGTCCCAACAGCTAATACTGTTTCAAAACCCTTCTCCAAACTTCGTAGTAAATGCATGTGTTTATGGTTGTCCCATATCCCAACAAATTGTATTGCACAACAGGAGGGGAGACCATTGTCTCTTCCTCAGGGTTGGATTTTGTGCAAGGTCTGACCTGGCTTAGGTGTTTGATCCAAGGACAGGATGCATTACTATGATTTCAGAATGGCACCTGGTCTGAGGCCTGGGGGTCTGAGTCCTATCCTCAACCCCTCCTGCCAGCTGGCTTGGTATGTACCCACTCAGTATCCTGGGAAACAGATATAGCTGATTTAAGGAATGCATTCTTGGGGTCTGCTTCTCACAATGTGTTTTATATATAAACCAGGTGTGTAATCTAGGTCTGTGGATTCTACTAGATGACAAAGCATCTGAGAGTTAGTTACTGTTCTTTTATCTGCTTTCCAGCTGTACAGCGCAGCATCCTTGCTCCCTCAGCTGTGACCAACATGATCTGGGAGAACAGTTCCTGCCACAGCTGTTAGGACAGCTGTGTTGTAAGGCTTAGCCAGAGAGAAGTGGTACAGCAAAGAGACATGCTCATATTGAGGTGGCTGCTTGAGGCACCTGTCTTGCCTTCAACCCTTTCAGAATGAGGTGCAATGGCCCATGGCTGATAAACTGCAGGAATGGATGCCTACACAGGATTCACAGTAATATAATCTGCTGCAGACTCTTCTAGGCTCAGCCTTCCTACTGTCTGTGTCCTGGGAAATTTCAGCTGGGAATTCAGACTGAATCTGGGAGCTGAGACAGAAGATAACACAGGGATTGTGACAGCCTCTGGTACCTGTGCTTCTTGGAGCTATGCTTCTCCAGTAGGAAGGGAGGTCTCAAAATAAATACCTGCAATGAGATTCTGCAGCGCTCTGCCTGTCAGAGCTGCTCTACATACTCTATTTATTAGGCCTGGAGAGTCAACCGATGCTATTCTGGAATCTCAGTGACCATTAGGACAACCTGCCATTGTTTGCAAAGCTTCTAAGTCCTTCCTTCTGGGAAGTGTCCCCTTCCAAAGCAGAGTCCCTGGACCTTCTGTGCAGTGTTACCAATGTGCCAGTACAAAAGCATCTCCAGCAGCCTGTTTCTTTCAAATGCTTCACAAGTGCCAAGTCAGAAAATGTTTTTGTTTTTTTTTCCCCTCCTTTTTTTTAAGAAAACAGCTGTTTATTTTATTTTATTTGAATGACGGTGTGGGTTTTAATTCAGCAGAGACATAAAGTATGTTGGTAAATTGTGAGTGTGTGTAGGTGGGTGTGTTAGTGGGTGTAGGGAGCATATGGAAGAAGCTGCAGCATGAGACAGTAACCAACAGAAGGGTTTGAGAAAGTATAAAACAAAGCAGACTTCTTCTCTTAGCATGTTTTAACTCTCCTTTTGGCATCAGATCACGCTACAACCTTTTTCTCCTGCCCTCCTAGTTGATAAACTATAGTCAGATCTCTCCCTATTCGCTTTGAATGTAATTCTTGTATTTACAGTTCTAGGACCGAAAAGGTAACACAAAGTCCCCAAATGTTATCAGTAGCATAAAATTAATAAAAACCTTCACTTGCAATGCAGAAAACTGCACAGTAAGGCTCTGCGTGTGTTTGTTTGCTGCACATTCCACTTTATGCATTAATCAGGAATCACAGAATGGTTTGGGTTGGAAGGGACCTTAAAGATCATCTCGTTCCAACCCCCGGCGGTGTGTGAGGGACACCTCCCACGAGATCAGGTAGGTCAGAGCCCCATCCAACCTGGCCTTGAACACTTTCAGGGATGGGCATCCAACTTCCCCAGTTCCAGTGTCTCACCACCCCCACAGTGAAGAATTTCTCCCTAATATCTATCCTGTATCTTCCCGCTTTCAGTTTGAAATCGTTTCCCCCTCGTCCTATTGCTACACGCCCTCGTGAATCATACTAATTACCGTTAATCGCAATCATTACTTTCATATCGCCGTCGGGGCTGGTGTCTCCTCTCCCGCCGCGCCCCCCGACCCGAGCACGCGGGCCCGACGGCGCGCGGGTGCTCGGGTCGCGGGGCCGGGAGGGTCGCGGGGGCGCGGACGGCGCGTGCTGTTGCGCATCGGGAGCGTGCGGGGGCAGCATTGCCCGCGAAATGGCGGCCGGCGGGCGAGAGGTGCTAACGGGAAGGGGAGCGGGAGGCAGAGAGGAAGAGAGAAATAAATAAGAATAATAAAAATTAGTAAAATTTACTATTTTCTGTGCCTCTCTGTTGAGGCTCTCTTTGTGATATAGTCGGAAGCAGCTTTCCTGCGTTTTCTTTTTCGGTTGGGGGAGTGGGATAGATTAAAAAAAGACCATTAAAAAAAAAAAAATAAAAAAGACGCTCAGGTCAGCACTAGCACCTGGTGTTCTCTGTAGCAGCAGTGACACCTCTGCTTGGGAGCAGTTAAAAAGACTTTCAGCGGGATTTTTAACTTGTTAATGTGCTGACCTGTAACATCTTTGTCAAAAAGCTGGGACCTTACATTGAACATCAGAGCACTGAGCGCTTGGTGCGCTGAAAATGGGTCAGATATTCAGAAGAATAGAATAGAATAGAATAGAATAGAATAGAATAGAATAGAATAGAATAGAATAGAATAGAATAGAATAGAATAGAATAGAATAGAATAGAATAGAATAGAATAGAATAGAATAGAATAATTTCCGTTGACAGGGACCTACTATGGTAATCTTCTCCAGCTGCCTGACTACTTCAGGGCTGACCAAAAGTTATGGCAAACTATGAAGGGCATTGTCCAAATGCCTTTTAAACGCTGACAGGCTTGGGGCATTGACCACCTCTCTAGGAAGCCTGTTCCAGTGTTTGACTACTGAAGAAATCGGTTCCTTTTTGAGCAAATATGCAAAGGCTCAGATTTTTTTTGCACGCTTTGCTCTGCAACATTCAGCCTAAGCTGGGTGGCACTCTTTGTGCTGCTCCTTTAAAACTTTCTCATGAGTAAAAGAGACAAGGAATAATAAGGAGTATTCTAGCACCTTTTGCAGTAGATTGACTTTACAGTTTATTTATAAGGTCTGCTCTGGTAAACTTTTAAAATCTTGGTTGAACCTACCAGATCATAAAATGTTACCTTCCCAAGAAACATTTTGTCAAAGGCACTTAGATGACTCAGGAGCATAATTTCTACTCACAGTCAAGATAAGAATTATGTTCCAAGTCACTTAGGTGCTTTTGAAAAATGTTTTGTCCTGCTTGGCTTGGTAAAGGCAACAGATGATATTTCGCTACGGAGTCTTACTGTTGAGATGCAAGTAAAACCCAAATAAAAGCATGGAAGAAAGGCTTGCTCACTTTACCTTGCATCCATGAAACTATCAGGTGTTTACAGTTTGTATTTCTAGATATACCTGATGCCTCAGGGGCTAGCTGCAATGCTCAGCTTTTCTTCTGTGTGCCAGTTCACTTATGCTTATGGCCCTCATCCTGACTTAATTAAGGTCCATAGGTACAACTGCAAAAGAAGAGCTCATGTGGGGCTTTCATTTTGTTGAATGTACCCTGGACAGTCTAAGTCAGGATCAGGTAAAGAGGGCAGAAAAGAAAATAGAAGTGGAGCACAAAGAGGGAAAGGAAAGATAGAAAAGTGAGACAAGAGAAACATGGTGGTTAACAAAGGAATGAAATCGTCCAAAGATCAAAGGCATGCAACATCTGATGATAGAAGAGAAAAATCAGTTCTCTTAATCCTTCTGCCCTATTTGCAGTTCTCAATCCCCCAATTTGAGTAGATTTTTGTTTCTTTTACATCTCAGTAATATTAAAAACAGTTTTCTAGTTTTGAGGATACAGAGAAAACAATGAAAATGTTAGTGTAGCCCCAAAAGTCTAAGTATGCCTAAGCTACATACTGCTGTGTACTGCAGAGATGAATGAATCCAGACACAATCTGGACAGTTACCCTGCAGCTCTACAGGAGACACTCACTGGGCCAATCTCAACCTGCAACAGCATCCCCCTACCATCCTGGAGTCTGCTGGGTAGACCAGAAATAAAGTGGAAAACTCTCACAGTGTTGTATTTTAAAACATCTCTGCAATTCACAGGTGCCTCAGGACTCAAAATTACCTACCTCATCAACTAAGGACCAAAAGAGCATTGGGCATGTTCTGAGGATCATACCACTTACAGGATACCTCACTGTAGATCTATCACTGCTTACATGAGAATCTTCACAACAATCTAAACTAACCCATTACTTCTGTTGTCATTTTATAGCAGGGAAGAAGTCATAAATACATAACTTACAACCACTGCAAAGTTCAAGACCAGCATCAGAATTTAACAGTCTCTGAGGACGGTGCTGACATCTCTGAACTCTACTTAGACCAGAGAGAGATGGTCCTTTTTTCATTTTCTTGAAATAAGGTGTCTCAGAGGATCATAGGAAAAAAACCAGCCTTTTAAATAGAACTTGGCATTCTAGCCAAACATTTTAAGAGATGTAAATTGCAACAAGTTCTGCAACAGAAAGGTTTCCATGGTCCAACGCTTTCTGGTAATTTCAGAAAAAAAAAAAGAATCAGAATAGAAAATCTGACCTTTTCAATAAGAAAATAAGCACTTAGACCTGATTCCTTTTTGGAGAAAAAAACCAACAAAACCAAACAAAACCAAAACACCATGGCTGAACCCCCTCCATTTAAAGGTGTTTTTTTTTTGGTTTGGGTTTGTTTTTTTTAATGCAAATAGGAAATCAAAGTAAATTTGAAACCTTAATAGTTATTGTGAAGGGGAATTGGCCAGCTCTTTTTATCTCTTGAAATCACTTTGTGACACATATCAAAGAAGTTTGGCCACCTCTGATATATGTACATATTAGAGTGTGCACTCAGTGTTTGAAATACTGTGTCTGAAATTGCTCACAGCACATGAAGAATGCTCAGCAATGTGCAATTTTAAGGTCACACTTTATGCTGTAAGACACATTGTGCTGTTAGCAATCTTTTTTCTCTCACTAAGCACACAGTATTTGAGTTTTCCAATTGAACATACACCTAAACGATTTTTTACTTTTTTTTAAATAGGGCCATAAATTATCATCAAAGACTGGGGCTTCAAATCAGCTGTTATTTGAAGATGATCTGCTTCTTCTCAAAGCCTATCTCATCCTTACATCAATTTATAGCGAAGCATGAAGATATAAAACCTACAAGCCCAATTAAAAAGGCATTACAATCAAATTGAGCATTGAAGTTAGCATGGTTTTTAAGCAAAATTTTGTCCTCTTGCAGGGTCTTTGCATGACCTTTCTTCACTTCCTTAGTTAATTTTCTTTTTCAAAGACTTTAAAAGATTACTACTTTTCATCCATTCCCCCCCCCAATAATAGTGGTAACTGCCTCCAATTTACTACACTCTGTTTCACTTCCTTTCTAGTTGGTTGATCGACCTGTCCTTTAAAAGGGGGAAAAACCAGCTTTGGAGAGCGCCTGTCAGATAAGAAAGTTGCATAGTGATGTGACTCTGTGTGTGTGTGTGAGAGAGAAATCAAATAAAATCCAGAGCTGAAAAAATAATTCACTGTGTCTAGCATAGAAGAAAAATCATGATGAAGTCCTGAGGTAACTCACATAGTGCTTTCAGAAATCAGAAAAATGACACTGTCAAAACACAACATTAGTTTTCAAAAGCCTCCAGGCAAAATTTTATTTATTTAAAGTTAGCTCCTATTTTAATAACAAAAAAGTGGCAGCATATTCTACATCAAAGAAAAAACTTTTCCTAATGTTTCCATTCCTCTTGTGAAATACTGGAGCTGAAGGAGTGGAGCTGTCTCTCTCTAAATAATTATGTGAGTGTCAGGATCTCAACCTGAGAAAGCTTTTTTTTCTGCACTGGGGACTGTAGTATAAAGAGAATCACATTTGGCTTGACTAATCTGAGCAGCAATATGAGATATTCTGATGTTTGTATTTAAATAGTTTTTAAAAAGATCCATAACAAGGAAAGGCAAGTCCTGAATCAACATCTTGGTACACTGTCATGCCTTGGTGAAGGAGGACTAGAAATGAGAAGCACAGTCATGGGCTATAGCTCTCCAGCCAAGACCCATTAGCCACGGTCCTTGTGGCAGTGCTCAGGAGAAATGTCCCCTAAAAGCAAGATGGCACACAGCTGGAGGGTCTCTTCCATTTTACCCTCATTTCAGGCATCCTCACCTTCAGAATGGTAGAATATTAGAATCATAGAATAGTTTGGGTTGGAAGAGACCTTAAAGATTGCCTAGTTCCAACCCCCACAATGGGCAGGGACACCTCCCACTAGACCAGCGTGCTCAAAGCCCCATCCGACCCAGCCTTGAACACTTCCAGGGCTGGGGCATCCACAACTTTTCTGGGCAACCTGTTCCAGTGTCTCACCACCCTCACACTGAAGAATTTATTTCTAATGTCTAAACTAAATCTGCCCTCATCATTAAAGTAATTACCTGTTGTCCTGTTGCTACAAGCCCTTGTAAAAAGCCCCTCCCCGGCTTTCCTGTGGGCCCCCTTCAGGTACTGGAATGCTGCTATAAGGTTTCCCCAGAGCCTTCTCTTCTTCTGGGCTGAACAATTCCAAATCTCTCAGCCTGTCCTTGTAGGAGAGGCGCTCCAGCCCTTGGGTCATCTTTGTGGCCTTCCTCTGGACTCGCTCCAAGAGCTCCATGGCCTTCTTGTGTTGGGGGCTCCAGAAGCCAGACAAAAGCACACTGTTAAAGTAGCTGAAGCATGTACTATTTCAGACCTTGTTGAAAGGACGAGAGATACATTTAAAGTGCACTTCTGGAACTCTTTCCTGGAAAATCTATTTATTCCTCTATGTTCTCCATACGTTAATCTTTTATAGTTACAACTAGTAAGAGTGAGAAGGCTGTCCAGGGTCCATTCCTTCAAATACATCCATAGGTCCACAGACCTGTTGTTTGCCTTCTAAGCTTGGCTCATCCGCTGGTTCCTAATAATACCATTCCTTTAGCACTGACTTTTCATCTGTGTTTCCTTTCTATTATTTCATAACATTCGACACCTTCTGCTTTGAACCTTAACAGATCCAGCTCCGGAGCTGTGCAAATTTGGTTCAGTTACAAAAGGTTTTGCATTTGCATGTATCTGGGTCTTGCTGCAGAACAGTTGGGTCTGTGTGGGAGTAGGACTGAACTTTGTTGCATTGAGGTAACTCTTACATCTGAGAAATGTATTTCTTCCTTCTGGACCCCTGTTCTATAAGCAACAAAATAAACTACTGTCAAGGCAGCTACCAACAAAACCATGGGAACTGGAGAAGGTGAAGGAATGCTTGCACGAGCTGGCACCCCTCATCATAGAATAACAGAATGGTTTGGGTTGGAAGGGACCTTAAAGTTCATCTCGTTCCAACCCCTGGCCATGGGCAGGGACACCTCCCACTAGATCAGGTTGCTCAAAGCCTCATCCAACCTGGCCTTGAACACTGCCAGTGATGGGGCCTCCACAGTTTCTCTTGGCAACCTGTTCCAGTCTTTCACCACCCTCACAGTAAAGAATTTCCTCCTAATGTCTAATCTATATCTCCTTGTCCTCTCGCTACATGGCCTTGTAAAAAGTCCCTTCCCAGCTTTCTGGTAGCTATGCAATGTCACAACTTCTATCTCAGAGAAACAATGTCTGCCTTGAAAGTGGGAGTATGGCAATAATACAATCTTCCAAGGATATGATGGTTACTGAGAACTGTCAACCATGTCCCAAGGATGTTATGGTTATCCAGAATATAGACTGCTGCATGACAGAGCCTAGAAGAGCGATTTTTCCCTTCTATCACGGCAAAATCTGAAGTGGAACATGTCTTCTCGTCAGAAAGGAGTAATGCTAGCTGCCTGGTGATGTGGCTTTGAGGCTGAAGTCTCCCTGTGGAAACAACTGTGCTTCTGCCAAAGCAAATAGTCTTCCTTGGAGGACAGCAGAGAGCAGAGAAGCTCTTCTCCCAGCAGCATAACCACAGAGACCTGCCTACGTTCACCCCATGCAGAGGAAGCTTCCAATGTGGGTGTCCCTGTTCCAGCCAGGGCTCAAGAAAATGTTTTGCAATGGGTAAAGTGTAGAGCACTTCGGGATCATCAGGGATGAATCATGCTGTAAAATGTATCATTAATGCTACTAGATGTATTATAGACTTCTCCTGTGATCTGAGACTGCTGCAGGCAGTGTGCTGGGAGAAAAGCTCTCCAGATTGTGCTCATGCAAATCGGTATCTGTGATCACATTCATTCTGGTTCCCACTACAACATTACTTTCACACTCCTGTGTGCTGCTCGCTCAGTCTAAACTTTTTGTTATTGCAGGTTGTATGACTACAACATAGCATCTCTTTGCCAACACCTTTACAAGGGTGAGAAAACACTATTTCAAAGATACAAATATGGAGATAGAGGCACAAGAAAACTAGTGGATATGCTTAAACTTACCCAGGAAAGGTATGGAGGGACCCTAAGCTGTGTCTCCTGACTGCAGTCCCCTAACAGGTTACTAGCTTGGAGCAGCTGTCAATTTGTTCAGGGCATTTAGTTCAGATTATCTTTTTGTTCCGGAACATTATTTTCTTGTGAACTGGAGATCTGCATAATTTAGAGAAGAGCAGGAATTTCTGGAAGCTGGGAAAGGCAGAAGTGAAATATGACCTATTTTGAGCACACCGTATTTTTACTGTGGACAGGAAGTCTTGTCAACTGGGTTAAATTATGCAAACAGTACTTCAAAATTATTTAGAATTAAATGATACAGCCACAAAATAGCGATATAATAAGAAATGAAGGGTGAGCAAACGTACCCAGGAAATGGTTTTCAAACACTGCAAATGAAATGGAGAGTCAAGGCAATGACAAGGAGACTGCTGCCAGTGACATATCCTGTGAGAAGATTCTCAGAACAACCTGACTATTTGGGAATATAGGGGAAAAGCAGACAGTAGTCTAAAAAATAAGAAAAGTAGGACATCACAGGCAAAACCTAGCCATGAATTAATCCAACAAAGTTCAAAGCCAAGAAATTGTGAGCAGTGAGTCATCAGTAAAAGGGCACTTGCCTGTAACATACGGGTTCAGTTCACAGGTACCCAGTCTGTTTTTTAAAATTAAAATTTTAAATATGTCAAAAATATTCAGTGTTCAGATGAAAGTTGAAAAAAAGAAGCTTTCAAGATCTCAAGTCTGTATCTTGAATGTTTGGCTAATACGTCAACACAGGCTGGCTTGCCAAAAATATTAAAATACGACTAAAGAGATCATAAATTAGTAAATTGTCAAGTATTCTTAATATGTATTCCCAATGCCAGACATGTATAATGCTAAAAGAAGGTTACTTAAATAGTAAGTGCCAGTACTCAGAAAGCTCAGGACAGTTTTTCTTTAACAGACAGAATAAGCTAGGTTTGCTTCAGCAAACCCATTTTGAAAGAAGTAACAAAGATTTAACTTGGACACATGAAAAGTTTCTGTAGGATTTCAGTGTTCATTTAGAGAACTACTATACCATGCAGTACAAACCATTTATTTAATCAATGCATTTATTTCAAATAATAGTTTTATTCAATCACTGTCTTTTTTGATAGACTAGACTACTGCACATAGACAGGAGATAATGGATGGAACAGGATGTCCTTGGAGGAGAAGAGCTGCTTCAGATCACCTCTCTAATACTCAGGAGACATCCTCCTTCCAATGCCTGTCAGACTTCTGAAGGCTAAGAGGGAAGATGCACCAATGCTATCTAGTTTAACAAATCAGCTCCTGAATCACTTGACTATAAAACTCACAGGGAAAAAAATAAATAATATCTGCTTAAAATATCTCAATGTCATTTCTAAATCTATTTAGGAAGACCAGCTCTGGTGCCTTTATAGCAGTTTAGCCATGTGCATTGTAAAGGCTCACTGGTACTGTAGCCATCACTGGGTTTTGAAATGAGTAAAACACGAAGTTATTAAATCAGTTTTGGTCTTGCAGTCCTACTTGGCCAGTTCACTTTAATATGCTTTCAAGCAATTAAAAAAATTGATATACAGAGATTTTTAAAGGGGGAAGGAGATAAAATTTCATTGACACAGAGAACTGTAACGACATACATTATTTTTGAAAAAAAAAAAAGAAAATATGTGTAAGCCATATTCTAACACTTGTTACAGCAGAGAAAGGAAAAAATTAAAACCTTGGGTTACATTTTTTAAAGACATTTTCTCACCTATTACATAGCCCTTCTGTGTTCTGAGTGCTGGAACCTCAATCAGCCAACTTTTTGTGTCATAATACGCATACGAAAACATTTTCCTGCTGGCTTAGTGAAAACCAGAGAAACAGAAGAATTCCTGTGCATATATAAAGTCCTCAAAAGCAGCGTCTTAGCATAGTACATAAATTTATAGGCTCAAGATTAAAACCTGCTGGGGTAAGAAATCAGTGAAGCCAGTTGTGAAAAAATAAAATGCCCAACAAAACCTCCATCTATAAATTTTGAGTATTGGATGTCTTTCCCTCTTTTTGCTAAAACACATGTAAGTGTGTGTGCGTGTGTACACTTGTCCCCCCACCTCCTGTCTTCACCCAGCACTTTTGTTACAAATAAAGTGAAAAAGTGCTCTGTGAAGTACTTATTCACAGTAGGATGAACTAATTGTGATGAAAGTACAGCATCAGTAGGCAGATACAATGGTGTTATTTCTTTCTGTTATAAAACTCTTAGGTCTCTATATGGAGCAGCACTTTACACACCAGCCTTGCATATCACTGTTGAACAAATTGCCCTGTTTGTACTTAAAATACTGCAGACTCGGCTTATAGTTTTAGTTACTCACACCACTTAGAAGCTGTGTGAAGCCTCTCAAGGAGAAAAAGTCAGCCAACTATTCTTTTTTAGCTATTTGCAAAGTAAACCTGTTGAAATTCTAGTTGTCTCCAAAAAGGGAAAGGTTTGCTTTCCCTTGAGAAAAGAAAAAAAAAATAAAAGATCGCATTGTTTTTCAGATCAATGCATTCTGTTACCATTTAAAAATGCACCTCTACTGGGGAAAAGAAGGATACTTTGAGCCACAAGGCTTGCAGGAAAACTTGCAGGAAAAGCTAGTTTCTTTAGGAGCAAATATCCTGTCACCTTCAAATATGCAGTACAGTGCAAAAGCCAAGGTCAACATCTTTGGGTATCTTTTTTAGACTCATTATGAAAAAAAATGATTGCTACCACAGTCAAATGTATGCCATCTACTTGGCATCCATATCATCTATGAAAAATTAACCTTCATCCTCATCTCTCTGAAAGTACTGTCTCCTCTTCTGTTTCAGTCCAGCTTGTGTCTATGGTCTGTGGGCACTCCACACTGAGAGAAATAAAATACTGATATTTCCAGGGAGAAACAAGAAGATGATTTAGCCTTCTGAAAGAGTGAAAGTCAAACAAAACAGGCAGATGCTGGTATTAGCAAGTTCTTTTCTGATTGTGAGAAAGAACAAGGATCAAATACATGTAAGTCTAGCCTAAAAATTATTCTGAATGCTAATGAACTAATATATTGTTAAAATAGTCTTCCTTTTTTTCTTAAGAAATTTAATTTAATACATCCATGTATTTATACACTGCTAGATAAAAAGCTCTTTGCCTTCCTCCTTCTAAAAATATTTGAATAACTGTGAAAAAAGTAATTCTTACTAAAGAAGATGGCAGCTCTGCTATATTACTTGATATAAGAGGGTGGAACAAAAACATTTAACAGTGTGTGTTTTCAAGTAATGATCAGCAGGGTGTGCTGGGCATGCAAAGCATGTAACAGAAGAAGATCCTCTTATCTTTAGTCATTGGTTTTGTATCAGCTGCTGCCAAGTGCATATCTGGTGGCTGGTAAGAAAATCAAGCTGGACTGCCAAGTCCACTCCTTAGTCAACCCAATGTGAACTTAGTGTCATGCAGCTGACTTTTGTGCAGGTGTCTCATATACATGCTGGTCTAAGAGAAGGAGAACTGAAGTGATGGTCATGTAGCTCTAGCGCTCACATACTGGAGGAGAAGCTTTGCTACTCCTTCTTGAAGGTGTAATTTTATAGCCTTTGTCAGAAAATAATATTTCTCTACAGTGACTTACTGCCTCAAGCAAACCCCAAATAGTCAGTCCTATACTGATCTTGTATCACGTTATGAGTAAAATATCAGATACAATGAAATTGATAGGAGCTTCACCTGTGTGGCTGAGCCTGTTTTAATGAAAGCAGTAGTAAAACTCCTGATTTTCTGGAGATGACTGAAGCTCTGGGGAATACTGGTAGCTCTTTAATAATAGCTGTCTGCCAGAGGTAAAGTGCAAGGATACCCACTGTTGCCTCAGAAAGCAGGATGGCAAATCCTACAGTCTGCCGTCATCTCTACTAATTGCTTTGGTAAAATGTGCATCCTTGAATACCCCTCTGAATAATTATTCCCTGATGCAAGAAAAGGGTTAAAATCTGGCCACAAATAAGATAATGAGTTGCCCTGAAGTCAGTAAATTCAACATAGAATTGAAAGGAATCAAGTCTTTAAAACAATATTGAAGCTAATGTTCTGGTTTCACCTTCATCCAAAAGATCTGAAGTTATAATCAGTTTATTGTAACCAGGCCTAAATATATCAAACAAAAGAACTGATGTGATCAGAGCAACTGACATCTCCTAAGAGCAACCTAAAAATAAGTGAGAAAAAAGGACAATATTTTGAAAAGAAACATTTATTGATCGTACAAAGCTGCCTCTGTCACGTATCATCAGGCATCATTAACAAGCTAAATATGAGTTAGCTTAAATCAAACAATACTGCTTAATGAAAGCATCCAACACAGTTATGATCAATTCTTTTCTTTGTTCTCTTCTGGATGGAATGTGTGCTTTGGTATCAACTCATCGCTTTTAAACAGCTAGCTTAGCCAGCATGTTGTATGAATAACTTCCTTGGCCGGTAAATCCATCACAGGGACTAAAATGAGAGCTGGGGTCTTCTCGCCCAAATATTTTTCAAGGTATTCTTGCAGTCCTAAAATAGAAACAAAACAATTAATGACCCCTCTTTGTCTGCCTCATTTTCTATTGTGTCCCATCTCTTAAAAATTATTTCTAGATACATTTTTTAAAATTATTGTGGAGCAGCAATTAACAAAAGGAAGTGAAATGTAACTCTATGTTTTCACTTTATGTAGAATAAAGAATCATCATCACCCACCTCCTCATTGACTAATTTGAGATTAATTTTACACGTTGCCTAAGGCCATAATTCAGCAAAACAGTTAAAAAATGTTTCTGAAGCTTGAGTGAGTGTTCTGTTGATTACAGATATAGCAAGCTGAAACCAAGTGCAGGTAGTAAAAATAACTAAAGGCCAGTTGAAATGAAGTTTTGTCATTTTTTTATATTTGGATGATCAGCACGTAGTTGTCTGTAAATGAAATTCTGCTCTCAAGTCCCACTGTGGTGCATCAATCTACTAGAAGTTAAAGTGGACCATTTTTTAAAACATTATGAACATGATTTCTATTTGAAATCAATGGAAGTATGCCGTGCTGAAGATATAATGGAGGAAGTCTGGGGATGGCAACATATATGATTACGTATCTAGACCTAGAGAGAGATTCAAACTGCTAAAAATACAGAATCTGGCTATAAAGAGCTCTAAAGGGACTGGTATGTGTGGCAGAAGTTTGTAAAATTAAAATCCATTATAGGAACAGAATTAATAATGGAGAAGATCTAATTAGGAGAATATGGAAGAAAACTAAAGAATCAAGACATTTTGGTTGTGTTGCAGCCCCAGAGGACATCCTAGACATGCTAGAAATGCAGACACACAGAACCCTTAAAGAAGATTACCGAAAGCCCCCAAATGGCCCTACAAAAGGTATGGCCTTCATACATTTTGGTTTCAGTAAGTTGTTTCTGTCTGCAGCTTCTCTGATTATGGCAACTCTTTATAACACTAAGCAGTCTTGGCTAGAGAGGGTGTAAAGAGGGCAGAACTTGAAGACTGTCAGAGCTTTTATGTTTCTTTTGGCTTCACTCTCTATGAAACTGTGAATAGGCAGTTCAGTCAAAGTGTTGCCTCATGCAGGATAAACCAGGAATTTTGCAATTATGTTCACTGAAGCCAAACCTTTTCTCTCTTGTTCCCTGGCAGCAGTAGCATAAACTAATGTAATAATGGTAATGCTACCTATAAAATATTGCAAAGACAGTACCAGTCTTCTGAAATTCTGCTCACTTCTTTTATATTAACACCATTGACATTAGAGGTGACATCAGACAAGGGTGAGACAAAGATCAACAGTCACCTCAGACGTCAAAGGACTTTTTCGTGTTGTGTGTAAAAAAGGACTGAGTCTTTGTACTGCAGATATTCAGCAGTGACCTGGTAATTAAGCATCATCAGCTAACATTTTCATTCTAAACTTTGACTTCAGAAAACCTTACAGCTATGCTGGCTCAGAAGGCATTCAATAGAAGTGGGTAAACACAAGTCACCTCAAAAATCACTAATTCCACTCTATTAAAATTATATTTCCTATTATGCTTTTAGATAAATAAGAGCCTCAGTCAAGATTATGTGTGTTTTCTGGAGTATGTAACTTTGTTCAAATACATTTAAGCTATCAAACATTTCTTTCCTTTGTATCACTGACAGAAATGTTTGCTCAGTTGCACTCCATACTTCTAAAAGTTAATTTTAAAAGTAAAAAAGGATGGGGACGGTGGGTTACCATCAGTGTGATTACTGGAGCTTTAACAGGAGCTATAAAATGATTGAGATCAGTCTTAAGGTTATTTAATCTCCTCTGAAACAGAATGCTTATGGAAGTTCATTAATGTTTATTACAAAACCAGCTGATTAGCAAGCAGCAAACAAGTGGTGCATGTTTCCATTTCATGTGATAGCCCACACAATTATTATTACTACATGAAATTTCCTGAAAGTAGGTGAGCTTCATCCTGCAAGATGGATCCCCACTACTCCCAGCTGATCAGCATAAACTTGGGGCACAGGTTCCATACGGAGTTTCTTTCTGCACCACTATGCATTTTCTTATTGACCTGGGTACAGCTGAGAGATATGGATGTAACCAAAACTTAAAATGAACAAAAATAATTCAAAGTCTTTCCCTCTCTCACAAAAAAATCTGGCATTACAATCTATTTCTGCCATTCCTCTGTAAGGACAGGATACTGAGGTAAGTAGCTTGAGGATCTCTCATGCCGACTTTGCGGCCCTTCCATATAACATGGCACAATCTAACACCATAAGCTATTGTTTTTAAAGGTGCTTTTCACACTAAGTAGATAAAAAAATGTCCTGGGAGCCCCTAAAGGGTCGTTCCAAATTATTAGGAAGATTATTTTTACATCTGTACTGTCATTGGCTTCAGCAGGATTCAGACAGTATAAGGAGAGGCCACAGAATCCACTTATGTTTCCCAAATCAGGTTCCCATTATTGCTGCCCTGCTCTTCACTGGATATTTGCAGGGGAGGAGTAATCTAATAGCTCACATTGAAAAGGAAAATGGTAACAAAAAGGAAGATCACATTTAGCCCAGTACATAAAAAATCACTTTCATATTACAACTACTATCTTTCCTTCACTTTTTAACCAAAAGATATTGTTACATTGCTTAGAGCAGATTTTTAAATCCCTGAGCTAATAAAGCTCCATTGCTTCAGCTGCAGAGATCTGACACGCAGCATGTACTTTGAAAAGATGCGTCACAGGGGATCAGGTTCCTAACAGTTGACTAAGAGTTCCAGTCCCAAAAGATGTGCCCCTGGTGTGCAGAACACTTAACCCTTCGACCAGTACCAACATGACTATTCACAAATTATTGATGTCCCTAAATCCCTGGCAGATTGCAGACAGTTCTTGTCTCCCTTGAAGCCAAAGCATATGGTCACTAATGAGATGGATTAAAAAATACGTACACATGTTCAAGGCTTTGCCACGTGAATGTAAAGCCACAGAAATGGTAGAAGGTGATTGAACTGGACTGGACACTGTTAAATACATGATTAGCCTCTTGTTATGGATCATTTCCATTGATCTATATACAGTTTCACAGCATAGTTTAATTAAAGCTATCTGGAACAAGCCTCTCCTTTAAATGATCAGGCAGAGCAATGAAATGATGAAACATGAGGAACCAGAGACCCCCTCCCCCTCCTTTCTTAAACATAGAGCTGACTGTCTCTGTGATTTGCAACCACAGCAAGGCAGGAGAACGTGCTTTTAAAAAAATTATCAGCTTTTACTAATGTTTATGAGGCGTCTGTGCCAGAGAAATCAGTTCAGGATTTTTCCCACACTTTTACTTAATATAAAATGATATAGTGGAATGTAAGATTTTAAAACATAACCTGAACAATTGGGTTGCTTCATTTTAGTTAATATCTTCCTGTCCAAAATAAGCCCAGTAAACAAAAATATACTGTTGGAAAATAAAAGCAGGAGACTTTGCAGATGAAGATCTTGTGCTGATTTTTTGTTGCAGCTGTGAAGTTTTTAAATGGCAATACTGTGAAAATCTTGCATAGTACAATATTTAGCTTTTCATATGGTACCTTGTGGTTTTCTTTACTATTCTTGATGACATTATTTCCTGTTGGTCATTTCCCTACTAAGGGACTGGGTTTTCAAAATGCTCTGCCCATAACAAAAATGGAGGCAACATCTTGTAAATAATTGTGTGTACATTTTGAAAACATATCAGCTAGATCTGTTCTATCAGCATACCAGTTCTAGGGAAAACTGGCCAAAGATATGTTACTCAATGTTTTTTAAAATTTCTTTCAAAATTATAAAATTTGAAGCCAGTCTTGATTTTTTTTTTCAAGTGGGAAACATTCCTATGTCCAGAAGAGGGAAATCAACAGCAACTAAACTTGGGAGGATGGAAATGGAACTTGCTGTAGAAGCAAACTACTCCTGATTATTACACTAAGATCCCTTGGTACTTCTGGTTTTAAATGAGTTACAGTGAGTGCCTACTGATTTATAGTATCGAGACAGTGATGATTTGCATACTTCTAACAATGATCAGGGCATAATTGAGTTTTGCTGCGGCCTGACGACAAGGGGAGTTCCATGGCACCTTTTGGCAGACCAGATCAGGCTCTAGAGGTGATATAAGCTTCTTCATGCAATAGTGATGATGCACTTTAATCACTCTGGCCTGGGATATTTATCTGAGTATGAGTGAAACAGCTGCTTTGAATTGCAGGGGAAGTCTGTTGCCATGATATATGAGACAAATGACCAATATGAATTTGGATAAAGCTGTGAAACTGCTTTAAACCTGCGATTACCTAAGCCAGTCTTTGAAAATATGACAGGATTTTGTGTTCTTTGTTACATAACTTTCAAAATCTAATCCATGTTGTGAAGATTTCTTAAGCAGTGTCTAGATTTCTCTCCCTTTCTTCAAAGTCAGCAATTGATGAATGAGCTTTCCTGCTGCATGATAAATACATAATAACATTTGTGTTTGTTTGTTTTTGTTTTTTTTTTTAAATAAAAGTAACTGGCATAATTCAGACCTCAAAAAACCCCTGAATTGACTGTTTCAGACCTATTTGTAAAGTATGCATACCCCAAAATTAAACAACAAAAAAAGAAATTATAGAGGGAGTCGCAGTAGCATTTGGAACTCAGGTCTCTACAAACACGTGCCTGGTCAGATGCCAAAGCAGCCACTCAGATCTGCAGAAGTCTGTATTTACAAACAATTCTTTCATAAAAATGTGCCTTCAAGGATTTGTCACGTTTAATTTCAGTTTATCTTGCATTTATGGACCCACCTATAATGAAGGGCTTCTTGCTTCTCGTACCAAACTAGTTTTAGTTGCAGCAATGAAAACGTCTTTTTCAAGTAACCACATAACAGATGAAAATACAGCCTAGACTGGAAGCACTAAAGTCAGTGTTAGCCATCCTCTTTCAGCTTGTCCCCAATAGCAAAAAAACCATCTCAGATCATTCCAACATATTCTGGGAAGGATATGTTTATTAGGGTCTAGTCTGATAGGACTCTGCCATTCTGGTAATAAAATACTGTGGTTTGTAGGCACAGATACATACAAAACATAATGAAAGTTACTGTAAGCTTGGATGGGTACTCACAGGAGTCTGAGCAACTCTTTCTACAGCTGAGCAGAGGAAGAGGAAAAGGAGCTGTGTTCCCCTGCATTCAGGGGAAGGCATGCAGGGTAACACTTCACCCATCAGACCATTCACCAAATGAAATCACAGAATCATAGAATAGCTTGGAAGGAACCTTCAAGTGTCATCTAGTCCAACCCCCCTGCAGTGCGCGGGGATGTCTTCAACTAGATGCAGTTGCTCAGAGCCCTGTCCAGCCTGACCTTGAACGTTTCCAGGAATGGGGCATCTACCACCTCTCTGGACAACCTGTTCCACTGTTTCACCACCTGCAGCATAAAAACGTTCTTCCTTATATCTAGTCTGAATTCACCCTCCTTTAATTTAAAACCATTACCCCTTCTCCTATTTCAACAGGCCCTACTAAAAAGTTTGTCTCCATCTTTCTTATAAGCCCCCTTTAAGTACTGAAAGGCTCCAATAAGGTGTCTCCAGAGCCTTCTCTCCTCCAGGCTGAAAAACCCCAACTCTCTCACCCTTTCCTCTTAGGAGAGGTGCTCCAGCCCTTTGACCATATTTGTGGCCCTCCTCTAGACTCATTCCAACATGTCTTTTTGTACTGAGATAAAAATCTGCTATAAAGGGAAGACTACAGGGTTTTTTTTTGTATTTTGTTGCTAGTCCTGTTTGTGCAAGGGAGTTCTTGTCCCTTTGGAATCTATTGGAAACCCAAAACAAACCAGTTCTAGTAATGTTTTTAAGGCCTGTTATGTTGAAAACATAATGAAAGTTACTGTAAGCTTGGATGGGTACTCACAGGAGTCTGAGCAACTCTTTCTACAGCTGAGCAGAGGAAGAGGAAAAGGAGCTGTGTTCCCCTGCATGCCTTACTGATAACTCCTGCTCTCAGATTCAGTGAAGTTGTCAGCAGCCTATGGACTTTTTATGGGAGATACAAGAAAGATGAGTAATTGGCTCATCTATAGCCAAGTTATTTAGTCATTGAGAATGCTTGTGCTCTGGCACCGCCAGCAGTAAGGGGACTCAAATAACCAGCTCTGAAGGAATCCAGAAATTGCCTCTTCCTCTCCTAGCCTCACCAACCTCTCTGCTGTTCCTCTGCTTTGATGGGAGGGTGTGGGAAGGAAAAAGGACTCATTCCTAATCAGAGAGGGCATTAACTTTTACAAGAACCTCACTTTTCTAGAGCTGAGTCACTTGGCTAAGTAACTATGGAAGTGTTTTTAGACACTAGCTAATGCATTTTTTAGCATCTGAAAGAAAATTACTAGACAAAACAGTTATTTTTAGTGCTGGTGTGATTGTGGGCTTGTCAGCCTTGGCAATGCATCTCTTTTATCAAGCTGCCATCGTACCTTGTTTTGTTTTCAGAGCAAAGTTTGATTAAAGACCAATTTCAGAAAAGTTACTCACCGTGGGCGTTAATTAGAGCTTTTTGGACTCTGCAGGGTTTAGCTTATGATCCGTTTCACTTACTAAAACCTGTAATTCAAGTTACATGAAGATGGGAATGAATCGACCCCTTTCTATTCTTCTGAAGGCTACTGTTTAAATCAGTCATGAAAGAAACTCTCTCCTTTCCATCCCTAATAAGGAATTCTATTTTCTGGCTTTCCTAAACAAAATTTAAAATACTACTTCACATCTATAAAGACTTTTCAAACTAACGAACTGAGACAATCATTGGAGCTTCAGAATGGGTTAGGTAAACTTTAGGAAACCTTTGCTTCTAAATAATGTTTTCAGTGGTGCCCAAGTAGACTGTACCTCTTAGGAAAAACAGGTAAAGACCTATTTCCGTTCCTCTGCATTTTTCTGAGAGTGGAGTATTGTCATTCTTTAAAAGAAGGTTCCTGGCATTCCCCTCCTCCCTTCTTAGTAACAGACAAGAAAAGCCTTTTGCCTTTCTGCAAGCAAAAGGCCAGCTACTAGCTCAAAAATCTTCAAAAGGTGATTGAAGAAAAAAGACTTAGTAGTACTTGCAGGTAGTAAGTACCAGATTGAAGTGGAATTTATAACATGAAAAATTAGTTAAAATTAGTGAATGAAATGAAAATGCCATTGGGGTACTATACAAATAGTAGCAGATAAAAAAAACAGCCCAAACCAAAACCTGACTCAGCTACATTGGATATTTGAAACGAGGCTAGACAAAACATGAAATGAGGTACTACAGAGAGCAAACCTGTGAAGGAGAAGATGACCTAAAATGGTCAATTTCTTTTTTCCAGTAGACAGCCTACACAGGAGAACTGAGGCTTAGATATTTAAGCACAGTTCATGGATACTACCATCTTTAAACATCCTAGAATTGTCTCCTGAACCTCTTCTCAGATTTTGAAACCTAAACTTCAGATTAGTTTGCAGGCTGATGTGGAATCTTCTTAAAGCTGCCAGTCTGACAGATGTACCGGGAATGCTGAGGAGGTAAGCAAATCAGGCAATCCTAATAATCAAATGAGGTTTTATACTGATATTTATAACAATTACAATTTCAATCCCAAATGCCATGCCTAAGACAATTATACATCTCCTAACTGTGGATGTACAGAAGTTATCTTCCAAAGTACACACATTACCATTCAAATTAGGTGTGTTATGCACATCAATGGCAAGTTGCAGAAAGAAATGGGACTCTTTTCAAGAGAAAAAAATGTTGCTGAGTTTTTCTGTGCATTAGTTATGGCTATTTCTTGGCAGAAAGAATTAAGATTTAGCTTCCATAATAATTCTTTCAAGCTGCCAGTATAGTTCAGAAAACATCCAAGCATGAAAACTCATCACTTTGTGTCTTCCAGTGTTCTGTTTTTAGCTATGTCCTATATACAGGTTGAGAAGTGGCCTATACAAGATTATAAATGTGCACTTTTGTTTAAAATGTCATTAACCTGCTGCACTGCATATAGAAACACTTAAGAATGCCCTTCCAGTACTCATGGTGAGGTCTAAATATAATTTCAAAGAGAATGGAGGCTTGAACTTTCTGAATACAATCACTCAGGGAAGAACTTGTGCTTTTTCTAAAACCATGGCAGAGTGCAAAGATCATGAGCCTGTTTTCCCTGGGTGCTATCTTTCAACCTTGTAACAACCCAATCTCTTCAAGGGGTGGATGGTTATTGAACTTGTATGCCAGCTGTGTTCAGAATCTCTGGGGAGGATGGGCTGTAATGACACCACGCAGGGATGAGTTATGAATGGAGACAGATTATTACAAACAGATGAAACAGTAAGGACCCATTTTTCGAGAGAAATCTTAAGAATGTACTTCACAACACATGCAAGCACTTGTTTGCTCATATAGACATCTGAATGTGCCTATGTGGACAGATCAAACCTCAGGATTCACTAGATCTCACACAAACTTTTTTCAGCACCTGTGCAGTAATTATGAAACTTGCTTTTCCACCTTTAGGTCACATTACAGCTACTGACTCTTGGCCCATAGTACGAGATCAGGAGATGGCACAGATTTACAAGCTGTAGGACAGTTGGTTGCTGTACCTTCAGGTAGGGTTGAGGACACTGGTGGGGCAGTGTGTGGGAAGCTTGGCTGTGCCTGCTGGTAATTCCAGAACTTTTATCTCCAGGGCTGTCAATCTGGCACCTTTCACAAGTGTTAAATTCACTTAAGTATATTTTTTAAGAAGCTGTCATGAGACATACTGAAGCAAATATGTCCTTCAGTGGTTACACATGGACTCGGTTGTAACAATGTTTGTTAAGTGCTCTGACATCCCCAAATGGTATGTTTGGTACAGCTTCCACATTTGTTCGTTTATTGAAATCTGCTAAATGGTCTCTAAAATCAATGGTTTAAGAACTATCTGATTGGACACACTGCATCCAAAAGGCCTGACCAGGAAGAGATATTTATATAATCAGCAGACACCACCTACATCTGCTGGTGTGAGAATTTAGGCTGCAAATAATAGAAAAGGTTTCTAAAAGATTAAAGATGTGGTAAACATTGTTGGACTGGATATAGAGAAGATCATAATGTCCTTGCTTTATGTCAAGTTAAGCTGTGATCGTTTAAAATAATATAAATGAAACAATTGTTTTCATTTCTAGGCCAGATTCTCAAAATCTGAAAATCTTAGCTATGCTAATTTACACCTTCCAAGGAGCCTGCACAATATATTCCATATTTATATATAGTATCATTTGCAGGTTATTTCTGGATGTTTACCATTGTAAATAGCTCTGAAACTTTAAATCAATCTGCTGCACTAATGTAAACAACTTATCGTAACAAAACCAGATAAAAGTGCACCAAACATGTTAAATACATTATTAGGTCGATGAAGATCATTCATATTGATCTGGGTTCAGCTTCATAGCACACTTTAATCAAAGCTGCCTGGAAGAGGCAACAAAGAGTGGTGATGGCATTCACTGCCTTACGTCCTGAGGTCACTGATTTAATCATAGAGTGAGTCTACAAATGACTAAAATTTCATTATGGCTGTATCTGAAAACTTCTGCAAAATTAGCTGGAGCAAGCTAAAAATAAGGATAGCCCAGTATTTAGAGGTGGAACAAAAGCCAGCTTCTGTTTTAATGGAGAAATCATGATGCTGGAGATTGCTGATGATCCACCCAGCAGTCTGTGGGTTCTTGATAGCCACACAACTACTTCCCCTTGATCTGGCAGATTTACATTAATTGGATTTTTATCCTGTATGGCAGACACCCAACATTTCAGTACGCTCATATTCCCTACAGTCACGCAAGAAAAGGAGAGAGATGAAAGTCTTTAGTTCCTCCTCATGGCCTCCAAAGATGACAAATAAATCTCACTGCTAGTGCTTCCTGTGTAATGTGAGCTCATAGTTTGTTACAGACTTGGGAACAAGAGACTGGGAGAGTCATTCAACTGTGTCAACAGACAGCAAAATGGAAGAAAAAGGGTCTGAAACTTGGCCACATAGCAACGTGAGCTGCAAGTAA
Organism: Hemiprocne comata; assembly: GCA_020745705.1. Taxonomy (NCBI): domain Eukaryota; kingdom Metazoa; phylum Chordata; class Aves; order Apodiformes; family Apodidae; genus Hemiprocne; species Hemiprocne comata. Next base: position 36,723,651 of record CM036590.1, on the reverse strand, counting down.
TTTTTGCTCTAACTTGAAGTTATTAACAGCATAATTTATAAAAGCCTTCAGGAAGACTTGTGTGTCATTTATCAGGAACTGAATAAACACTAAATAACAGAAAGGTCTACCATAAAGAGTTTGCCATCAGCACAAAAAATAGCTGAAAAAGTAATGTAGGACAGGTAGGAAACTGAGTCATAGAATACTGTGCCAAAATGACACGCTTTGTTAAGGTAATTTGTGGAAAAGCCAACAACTGACCTCAAATTGTGACCCACCGTGCACCTCTTCTTCCTGTTGAGAGCAGTGAGCATGCTTATGAAAAACAACAGTGGCCAAGAACTGAATCATCCTTTTGCTTGGACTGTGTTTGGATCTCTGGAAGCTGAAATCACAGTCCCAGAAGAGCACTGCAGCATGTTTGACCTGCTCTGCTGTCAAACAGCTTCACTGCTTGGAGACTTCTGCCATTCTTCCACCATCAACAGCTGGGGTGGTTTACAAGGTATCTGTGGGCTTTATGCCAAAATAGTCTGTCATATCTGTCAAGGGACTATACATCTGACTGTCTTATGATTGCTTAATATACATTACTATGTATTTTATTCCACAGTGTATCACAAAAGGCTCCAACAAAGTTAAAGTATTATACAGATGTATATAAAAAAAAGAAGAATCACCAAAATATATGGGCCTAAACACCTGTTCTTAAAAAACCTTTGGGGAAGGCCTTTCGGAATTATACAAACTGAACTGCCTTGCATAACTCTTGTACATTTTGTGATTTATAGCCACCAGGGTGACAGGTACAGTACACATCACTGCCCAGCAGTGAGTGGAAAAGCTGCCTGGATTTGGCCTGTTGCTTAAGGGTTCCAGGTTCCCCCAGGTGGGCCAGTCCCCTGACTCCCCAGGGTGGGCCAGCACCCACAGGTGAACAATCAGTCAGCAGCACCGACAGTTCCTCTGCTTGAGCACTGGTTCTTTCAACAGAATTTCTACTTCTGCAGCCTTAAGCCACATCTCCATCAAAAATGATGTAAGCTCAAAAAGATAGTGGATTAATGAAACTGAAAATGCTCAGAAGTAAAATGGATGTGATGCTTTAACCACTTTTAAGAAACATGAAGTGCGAGTGATGGAAAGGTGACCTTTATCTTTCCCACAAACAGCAGGCCAACCTATAAGGCACAGCAAAACATGCTTTTGATTTATCCTTGTGCCTCCTTTTTTTAAGATGTGATCTGAGGTATGAGATCTGGTTTTAACAATGTTGCAGTACTGCTAGAGGGAAATAAATTGTTCAAGAGGACATGTCAGTTTTAAAGTAAAGCAAAGATGCCCACAGAGCCCTCGCTTTGGTCAACACTGATACTTTGTGCCATGGGCCTTAACTTGTCAGGGAATATCATACGCACTGCACTGCAGAACACGGTAGCGAGAAGGACAGGCTGCAGAGAGCCATCAACATCTGTTCACAGAGAGCTGCTCTTCTCCTGGAACATCAGCACTGGAGTGGTCCTACCAGTATTTTCTGCACTACATTAGCTGAATGAGTAGCCTTTTTCCTAAAAAAACTACTTTTCCTAGGTAGTTTTTCAATTACACCACTGCCAGGAAGACTCATTAGAATCAGGCCATCACCTCTTTTTCTCTTTTGCAGAAAGTACTTGTTGGTAGGAAGGAAGGCAACAAAATATGCTCAGCCTAGCTGAAGTTTTGACAAATAGCTTTGCAGGGCAAAGAAAACTCATCTACAGCCTGCCACAGGAACACTTTGGGTCATTAAAGCTCTAAAACATCTGGGAAGAAAAAAGGTAGAAACATAAAGGTGCTAAAAGATGATGGTTATAAATATTTTATTTTAAAGTATTATTATTAACAATAATCTAATATTATTATTAATAATCTAATCAGTTTAATTTTTTACTTACCAAGAGTCAAGAGGCAGAAGAAAGGAAGACTAACTGGATCTTACAATGTGTAGTCAGAACTTCATGCTAAATATATTTGTGTCCTCCTGCAAATGTTTCAATTTGTAATTTTGGCAACTAATTTAGATACATCTAGCACTTTCAAATACTACTAACATCAATACTGACAGATTCAAAATTATTGTCACATCTCTTTTTAGTAAAGCATAGCACAAAGTAATAAAATAATAATCTACTTGCTTAAAATATAAAAGCTGGTTATTTTTTCCTCCAGAATTCTAGCTTTCTCTCAGGGGAAATCTGGAAGTTTTAAATTCATTGATCCTTCACTTTGCCACTACTCTTCTCTTCTTTGACCTTTTAGATATTTTTTTGTTTGCTGTCACACTTCTGCTGATTTGTTTTTAAATTATAAATCTGATCTTAGCTTCATTTTTCTTAAGCCACTTGCCACAAGCCCTTAGAAAAATCTACTCAGAGCTTCATTCTTAAGGCCAAACGAAGATTTACAATATGCTAAACTGGGCAAAAATTCTGTAGTAATCAGCACAATATATTTTATGCTCCATCATAATAATTTTTTCTGGCTCTATGTCGATATAACTTTTTCTGCTTTTTACAATGGTTTACAACTTAAATAATTTAATACAACAGTTGTTATATTTTTATTGCAACCTTATAAAGCTTGTACCATAAGTCTCTTCCATGCTATATATTAAACAAAGAAATGACAGAGAAGAAGGGGAACTGATGATTACTAAAACTGTAATTCAGTCTCCCAGTTCTGAACGTGTCATAAAGCACATCTGGCTCACTCGTGTACAGCACACCTTGTCAGCCTTCCTCTAGTGAACGTCCTCTTCATCTTCAGTTCTCCTTACCTGTTATTTTAATGCTGATACAGGAAAAACAATGACAATTTCACATTTCAGGCATTGATGAAGTAGTGGTCAAGGGGAAAGAACCAAGGGGCAGGAACGCGATTGTCAGCTCTGCCACTGAGGAGCTAGAAATCCTTGGGCAGCTTGTTTTGACTTCAACAACACGTACAGAGCTATGCTTTATTTAATTTTGCAAGGGCTCCCAGTGCTGTAAAGACAGCTGTCTCCTGAAATCTCAGGCAGGACTTTTGCATTTGATTTTTGTGCTTCTGTGCAAATGCAATTCTTGATGCTTCATAAAATCAATCTCCAAATTTCACACTTCCATTTTTTCGAATAGAAGAAATGCTTTCCAATGCTTTGAAATCACCTGATGAGTAATTGTTACTGCCTCAATGTATCTGAGAGTTTATATAAAAGACTCTGCTTAAATGAATCCCTCAATAAGACTCTTTCTAAACTATGTTTTACATTACAGACCCACTTTACATACTTGTACACAGTTCTGTTCACATCTACAAAGTAGGACACTCTATAACCAGAAGAACATAGAAGTTTGCTGCTTCTGAAACTCCTTTGCTGAAAATATCCATAACAATAATAAATATGGATCTAAATTTATTTCAGAAGTAAAATTTGCTGACCCGGAAATGCTACATTTATTTCTATTTCTGGAATGATTATTCATATTTTTGAAACTTAGGATAAAACTTCAACTAGCTGTCGTGCAGATTCTTCATCACCTAGTACAGTAAACCATTTCTGCACAGAATGCATCATAGGCTTTTACTAGAAAAGAAAGCCTCACAAATACCTTACAGAGGTAAAACATTCCAGCTTCTAAGGCTTGATAAAAAATCTACAGAAGATATTTCTGATGGCTTGGCCAAAAAAATACATAGATAATTCTTGTAAATCACTTAACTGTGTAATCTTAGTGCTGCTAAGACAAAGACTCAGACTCTTTGCCCAGATGATTAAGATCTCTCAGTAGAAAGACTTGTGACTCCTAAGAGATCAGCGTAGCCAGGTGAGAAATAAATTTACAAACTTTTGTATTTGTCCAAAACTAAGATAAGTGTGCAGTTACCTAAAGATTAGTTTCTGAATTGTGTTGCTATGATTTCAGCCCTTGCTTCCTCGATCACTCACTTTGTGGGGTGAAAGACCACAGATGCCTACATCCTCTCTGAGGTCTTTTTTTTTACCCGATACTTAAATCATACAATGCCAAAATGAACAATGGAAATAAACCCAGCATTGCACTCCTAGGTTAAGCAGCAAGATTTATTTTTTTTTTCCCAAAATGTAAAGCAAAAAATAAAACTTGGAAGACAGATATGCTTACAGACTTGAGGACCTGGAGGATAGCAGTTCAACTGATTTTCACAGCTACCTTTCTCATCCTCATTTTATATCTTAGGTATGATCCTTGACTTTGCATGTTTGTAACTACAAAGATAATTAGATCAAGCCATCTGTATTATATGATGGATTTTAAGAGCCATATTAAGCTCCCACACTCCAGAAATCGTTGCCTGCTTGATCAGTTAAAAAACGTTTGATAACTGATTAAAAATGTGCTGCGTGTAGTGTTCTAATTTCTGTTTATTGCAAATCAAACCTGAAATCTACCACACAGAATGTTGTTTCCAACAGAATGAGACAAACTGTGGATTTGCTTCTGTAATCCTTTAAAAGGGATTCATTAAGGGTGGGCATATTAGGAAGAAATAATTTGGAAAGCGGGAAAAACTTCTAAGTAATAAACAAGAAATCATCCTTGCAAATTTAATCACTTAATGCCAGCCTAAACAGATAAATCAAGATCACAAAACATCTAAAGGATGAGCTAGTTTCCATATGGAGATGTGTAGAAGTCATCCATTACGATTGCTGCTTTTTCTTATAGCAGACACTGAAACCAATATGCTGCACTGGTTCTGTAAATTTGTCTCTTAACAAGTTAATAAAACAGTGATCTCCACATAGTCTTTCCATCAAACTTTCATAGAAAAAATGAGAATATTAAATGCACTAAGATAGGAAAGATCTGCTCCATTTGCTCTGCAATGATAATCTTTTACAAAAGAGGATTTTTATTATTAATTCATCGCCTTCTGGGGATATTATAATTTCCTAGAATCTAAAAACGCCTTAAGCACAGCAATTTGCTGAGCTAGACTGAATTTCAGGATGTTTCAAATGAGCTGATAAACAACTGCATAATTAGCAATTATTAGATCAAGACTGTACATTACAGATATGCAAGTGAACCAGCCAATGGATAAGCAAGCTGCAGATACTGTTTTGAAAACTGTGATTCAGTGTTATGCTTTGACGTGCATCACAACTTTTCTTTTAAAGAATTAAATACCCTACTGCTTCCTTTTCTTTAGAAATGCAGATTATTCTATCAACTAAATCCTTGGGGTCTTAATCATTGGACACATCCCTCTGTGTATGAATAATAAGGAGTTTACTGGCTGAATATAATTCATGCGCTAAAAGTGATTAGACTGATCTTTTTTTTTCAATTAAATAGTTACAAATCAATTGTATAAGCATGCTAAACTCAAGAGCTAGTATATTTCTTAAGCCTTGAATTCTGCAGCTCCTTAATGACATATATTATTTTACCTCACAAAATAAAGAATGTAATCAAATATACCACCAAAAAAGTCAAGTTAAAATGAATGCAATTTATACTACCAGCACATTTTCAGGACGTGGCTATTTGTTACTTACACATAATTTTATCAAGCAGTCAGAGAATAGCTGGGAAATGTGGCAGCTAGATGAGAGAGACAACACTAAGGCTGCTTGAGATGCAGAATAAAGTTACCAGCTGAGTTTTTATTTAAAAGAATCAGACATGGAACACTTAATAGGGCCAACACCTATAGTGACAGCTTTAGGTTTCAGCACAGATCTACCAAAATTATGTGTCCATTAAAATGAACTGCACAATTCATACTACTCACTGTTTTAGTTCTGACTTTGTTGCATCTAGAAGGGACTACCTTACAAGAATTTACAGTGATTCATTAGTATGAGTCATCAGTGTTACAAACATAATTTTTAACATGAAAATTCAAATTCAAAACTACTGGTTTGCACCAAGAAGTGATTTTGTTTTAATTTTAGGATGGAATTGTTCTCATAATTTAACATGGCTTAAAAGCTAGACATCTAATGAAAAACAGCTCTCTGTTCTAAACGATTTTTAATCCCATTGTAGAATACACTATAGGATGAAGGGTCCCTTGGAGGTGTCTGTCACCCAACACAAAGAACATAGGTCATTAGGTTAAACAAAACGGTTAACTTCTTTTAAGCAGAAGAAATTGATCTTATCCTAGCTATCCAGGCAGCTGTGAATTGCGTCACTCTAGTTTATAATAGCAACATGGAATTTAAAAGGACCTCTGGTTAATTGAGTTATTACTGTAGACAGCTTCATTGCACAGTGACTTACATTAAATGGACAGCTAATCCTTCCTATTCCAAATTCTTCTGGAATGGTTTTCCAGTCTCAAGACACCAGCTTCAAGTGGAAATTTAATTAATGTTCATAAAAGACAATAAAGTTGAAATGTAATGCTTGCAACAGTAGAATGATTTAGACATACTTTATTTAGAGATACGTTACCATCTCTTGATCTGGTCAGCTTTTCCTTGTTACTCCCATTGCTCAGAAGAGTTTAATTTTACAAAGAAGCAGAATACAGACGTTTGCCATTCAGTGATTCTTGTTTGGAAGAAGTTTTAAGGGAAATAGATTAGCTGCTTAGAAGCAGTTTTAATCAGATAAGCAACAATATAAACTGGAAGCTTCTTACTCAGATCTGCTACTTTGTAGCCTGCATTTCATCTTATCTTTGCAACTGCGAGAGCATTTCAAAACCCTTATAAAACTGATTGGTCTTCACATTTATCATGGCTTCAGGGCTAAATTTAGACTTTAGGCCAAGCCTAATTTTAACTTTTGAAAACAAAGAAGCTTTCTCTGACAGGTTAATTAAAATAAAGGAAGCTATTTAAATCTGCCCAAGGATATGCATGTCAGTGGTAGTTTTCGTAGCAACGTTTGATGGGCAGTCAGATGGCAGCACCATAACAAGTTATTTTTTATGCAACAAGCACATCACATACACACCGTTAGGTAAACCTATATGCACATAATTTTAATGCTAAAAAACCAAATTTAGCTAAGACTAATAGATTAGATCTGCTCCAGCTAATGTAATTATTAATTAAAGGTCACAAAGTAAACCTTCATCTGTTTTTGGGAAAGTAAGAGGTGCTAGTTCAGTAATGTATTTCCCTACATTTATAGGATTACTGGCACAGAATCCTTATAAAGCACTGTGCAGCTGGGAGCTGGGGAAAGGATTTTGGTGGAACAGGTTGTCACTTGTACTATGGGGTTCAACTGAAGAGTTTTAAATAGTTGCACGCAGTAGAGGCATGATTGCAGAAAGTCATATTAGTAGCCTACAGTGATGTTACAGAAAAGTGTTTACAGAAAAGGTACTCATATAGCAAACTACTTAGTTTCTGGACTGGGGACATTTGTAGGTGGATCACAGAATCACAGAATCATCATGGTTGGAAAGGACCTCTAAGATCACTGAGTCCAACTGTCAACACACAAAACCAAACCACAAAACAAAGCAAAACAAAAAACAAACCACCAGAAACAACCTTGGCCACTAGGGCATGTCCTGAAGTACCAAATCTACACGGCTTTTGAGTACCTCTGCGAATGGTGACTCAACCACCTCCCTGGGCAGGCTGTTCCAGTGCCTGACCACTCTTTCAGTATACAAATTCTTCCTAATATCCAATCTAAACCTCCCCTGCCACAACTTCAGGCCATTTCCTCTGGTCCTATCGGTATTTACTTGGGAGAAGAGGCCAACACCCACCTCTCTACAATCTCCCTTTAGGTAGTTGTAGAGGGCGATAAGGTCTCCCCTCAGCCTTCTTTTCTTCAGACTAAATAACCCCAGCTCCCTCAGCCACTCCTCATAAGATTTGTTCTCTAGACCCTTCACCAGCTTTATCATCTGCATGGTTTAGAGAGCTGTCTTCTTTCACACATACTGTTGGGATTCTATGGTGCTGATTATAATACTGAACTTGTTAATCTGCTTTAGGAAAGCACTAATCAATACAAGAAATGCAAAAAATATTTTAAATTTGGAACCAGATTAAAGAAAATAATTCTGATTCCATTCTAAATCAAGGGTAAAACTAGTCATTTCAATAACGTCATCATGTCTCCAAGACTACATGATAAGGTTTCAACAAGCACTGAAGAAAACAAATACACCTGATACAAAGGAGAGTCTGGCCTAAGTGCTCTGCTAGTTTGTCCAGCCCTAAATGCTCCTGAAAACTGCACAGAAGTGCTGCATAGAAGAACTGTACAGGACAGTACAGAGAATACTGACAACTGGGAAAAAACTTTGGGAGCTATACCAACTCCTAGACATGGATGCAATTACCTATAAAAAGAGAAAATATTGGCTGGTGGGACATAAAGAAATTAACCCCACAGCCACCTATGTTAAAAGATCATAAAACAACCATCCAGTTGGCAGTCTTTGTTTTTTCTTCTGATTTGGTTCAAGCTCAATTAACCACCAATTAAAACCAGATCTTTCAATCCTGACAGTTGTCTGTCACCTTTTGAATCAATGAAAATGTCTTGTAGATAAAGTCAGGGAGCCAGAGAACAGCAAGGCAAAGCCATGTTGCCTCAAGATAACTCAAGGAAAGGAATCACTGCTGGTAAAGTATATCCATGATAATTGTACGCAGAAATGCCCAATATTAACTCTTCATTTGTTATGAACATCAAAAAAGAAATTATAATTGCTTATTGTCCTGGTTTGAGCCAGGGTGAAGTGAACTTTCTCTTTGCTGATTTTTTTTTTTCTTTCAGTGACCTTTTTTTTAGCAGCACCAGTGGAGTGATAACAACCAAGGTCACTTCTGACTGTCTGCAGCCTCCCCCACTATGGGGGAGCAGATTAGACCGAAGGCAGGATCAGCAAATCAGAATATTCCCTTCTCATAATATTTTCTCTATTTGGCTTTCAGTATAGGTTAAGACATCACAGAAGTCAAGCCTTTCGTTTCCTTTTTCTCTCACTTTTCTGCTTACTGTCACTTCTATCACCCTCTCTTTGGCTCTCTCTTTTTTTTTCCATTTTTCTTCCCAGCCGACACCCGAGGGCCCCGTCCGTGCGCCCGGACACTCCCCCCTTCAGCTGGAGTCACCAGGGAGAAGAGTTGCTGGGAGAGTCGCTGGGGGAGGAGGGAGGGCATAGGGTGTTGCACATCCCTTTACAAATATATATATCCCCTTATCACTAAGAATTAAAATTGATCTGTTTCACTTTTCAACCCAGAAAGCCTCTCTTTCACATTTTTCTCCCTCTTTCCCTACCTTGGGGGAGGGGGGTGGGACTGAGAGCATTATTGTTATTGGTTTCACTGCCAACCCAGAGCCAAACCATGACACTTACATCCATATAGAATAGCATCAGACATAAAAATTGCCTGAATGCTGACAATTATGTGCCTTCTCATTAATTTGGATTTACTACATGATAAGAATTGAATGCTTTTAGCAAGAACCATTCTGAGATTGACTAGTTTTTAAATTTTTCTTCAAGTACTTGCAAAATGTATATGTTATCCTCACCTAACGCCAATGATTGGCACACTTTTCACATTGTTAGCTTCAGCCTATTACGCTAACAACAAAAATCAGAGTATACTTTATTGTAAGGATATAGTTTGGCATACTGTACTATGATTGATACATCTGTACAAGGAAGGATAATGTAATTAATATAATGGAATTTAATATTGGTTCTGACAATCAGAATAAGACTTAAGTGTATGCAATACAAGCACACCACTGACTTGATAATTCTCCACTGGTTACACTTCTGTTACTATGAATTCTTAGAGTACAGCCTATATAAATTCCACTTTAACAGTACTATTTCATGGGTTTGACTACAGGTCACGTGCGTACATTGCTGGTGCTTTATTTGCAAAATTTATCTTATATATGCAGTGTTTCAGAAGTCTTGTCTAAAGCCACAGTATTATAAAAAATGCTTAATTTTTAGTCTTTGTTCTTTGCCACAGACATTAAAACCATTTTAATAAGCAAGACTTGATTCTCTCATAGTAAGAGTAGGCTACATACCTTTATTTATATATAGATTAACTGACTTACATGATATTGAAGCTCCAGTTACCATGTGACAGGCCACTATCTTGGAGCATGGCTCTACACTTATTGTGTAAGCCAAGACCTTTTATTGCTCAACAGTATGTCAGCTCAGTGGGATGAAAGGTTTTCTACAGCAATCACACTGTTAGAAAACAAACCAAACTACTGAATCCAAGTTGTCAAAAGAAAATTAAATGCATGTCCACGTGAAATAATAATAATAATTTCACTTTTTCCGGACAAGTCAATGTGTTCAATTTCTGTATCAGCTGCCTTTCAGTTCACTGTTCTTACATTACTGCGGTATTATTTTTGAGGTGACAAAATTTGGAAAGTATACTGTGATTTGGTGCAAGCACAGTTCATTAATACTTTCAACTTCTTAAGTTTCAAAAAAGAAGACAGCTTCTCAGGAAACTACCGCTACTTAAAAATGGCCATTATACATGAGATTTCTCGTATTCTGACGTTCTCTCTTCAATTTTATGAAATCTTCAATGACATTTCTCATTCCTCACAAGCATTTCTTGTCTTAAACTCTAGTCCCATTTCTCTCCAAACAGAATAGACTCTACTGTGAGGAATAATAAGCCGTATTCTTTTTGGAACCACTTTAATCAAATTAGGTACTAGCCCAAATTCTCTGAAGGTGATGAGTAGATGAAAAGGAGAAGGGAGGAATATTGTCCTTGAGAAATAGTTTGTTCAAGAAAGCATGTGCCTTCCTGAGCAACTTTGTGTAAATCAGTATTGATTTATTGTGTAAGAGATTATTTTATGATGGTATGACAGTTCACTACATGGACTTCACTGCTTACCAGTTTGTAAGTTTCCTCACAAACATTAAGGAAAATAAAAGTACTTTCTTTCTCAGGTTTTTTTAAAGACAGCAGTTACTCTCTGAGACCAATTCCTCCCTGTTGATTATGAATTATTTTGTTTTGCCACCAGGTTGCTTCCTTGTCTTCTATGTCTCAATGCATTCTCATCTCCCACTGTCACAGATTATTATTTGAAGGAGGAAAAAGCTCAGTTTAATAATAAAAAAATGAAACTAAATCGGACAATGAATAGCCAGATCCCCTACCACAAACTTAATGGTCAGGAGCAAGCCATGTTCTTAATTTAAACTTCTAATTACTAATTCACAAATTATTCATACATGTACTACTTACTGAGGAAAATTAACTCATGTCAACCTTTAAAGCTCTCAGTAATTTTTAATAGAAAACGTGCATGCTCTAAGTCCAAAACACATTTGCAAATTTCAATAGCCAATCTTCATCCTACTCTGTGGCCACAACATAAACGAAAATATATTTCATTGAAATGTATCTATGAAATACAGTGAAATTTACTACCAACAGATAAAATGCTACCTGTATAATGACAATACCAAGGAGCCAAGACAAGAAAACAGATCTGTCAGAATGCTGATAATAAAATTCAAGCTTAGTACTTTTCAGAACAGTCAAGACATATTTATTTCTTTAAAGCAAAAGGAATTCAGAGAAAGGTGTTAAGGTCTGGTTAAGAAATATAAGCTGACAGCAAATTATGTACCAAGTTCAATTATAGAACCTATGGCAACTCAAACTGTATAAAGGAAAAAAGTAAAGAGTTTAGAACTGAACGACCCATTAGTGTAAAAATGGCAGTATTTTCTTTAAAAGATGGTCTGAGCTGATGAAAATCCTGACTCCACTGAAGTCAAAGGGAGTTTTGCACCAACTTAAGTGTTCCTAGGATTTAATAAACTCTATATTAATTTAGATCTATTTACATTGTCTGCTTCGTATGTCTTTTAGCATTTTGGAATCTGCACTCTTGTGCAGAAGGAGAGTAGGCTGGAGAAAATATCTGGCTAGAATTCAGGAGACTAAGGTTCAAATTTTTGTCACAGGCTTACTGAGAAAACCTGAATAAGTCACTGCCACCTTCTCTTGTGTACAGGTTCCTTCTCAGTAAAATTCAGGTGATGATACTAAACTGTCTTCTAAGGTCCCCTGAGATCAAAAGATAAAATTGCTACAACTAGGTATATTTTTAAATTATTTTTCATCTCTAAAAACATTGCTTACTAAACTCCAACAAGACATGAGTGTGCTATCTCTGAAGGCACAAGATGAAAAATGTAACTGGGACTTTTAAGAACCTTTTTTTGCTTAATGAGAATGTGTAAGAAGGAAAAACTAGCTTTTAAGTTAGTAATAGTGGCAGCTACTAAAAACTTTCCATATGTAAACACATGACTATTAAGGAAATCATTGGGAAATAAAATTGGAAGACCATAATACAGTTAATGTGCTTGTTAAGAAAACGTCAGAATAGCAGAATCTCTATTTCTAGGAAATACTTTGCTACAGTAGGTTGTATGTTACCCTGGAAATGTCACTAGTGCTGCATTACATGAATTTTCAACAAGCTCTGTATGGACAGAACACTGAGCAAGATGACAGTCTTTCTTTAATTGCTAACAGTTTGAACTTACTCCAGCAGTTACAATGTTTTGGTCCACAGCCTGCAGAATGGCTGTAAACTATCTGGCCTTTCATTTTAGTTTCAATCTTGCAATGAAATCTGTGTGAAAGGTTCCCTGTGGCTACAGCTTCTATCCACTTCAACAGAAGGTCATGATTATGCTTTTAGGGACAATAAAAGGTTTTAGCAGATTTTAGATAAATTCTTTTTCTTTCCTGTTCATTACTTGACTTTTTATGAGTTTTATCTAACATAAAATCTGTGATCCATGAAGAAGGCAAGCAACAACGATCACAGTCAAACAGCTTTAACTCAACCTATTGAACTAGTCAACTCCAGTTCACAACTACAGGATGAAGCTTGGGGTTTGATCAAGAAAGTTACCTGAAACACCAGATTAAAACACCCATAGGAGCTTTAAGATCAGGAAACAGATTAATGAAGTTAATGCAATTAATTTCAAACATGCAGAAATATTTGGCCTTTAGGAGGAGATAAAGATTCGTATCTGGTCAAAGAGCATTTATCAAATGAGCTAATACGGAATTGTCACTTTGCAAATTTAACACTAATACTAAAACTAAAAGGTATTGCTGCAGGAACACCAGCAGCTGTTTTACAAAATATTGACTAAAGATTGCAGTGTGTCTGCAAGTCTGCTTTTTTGGAGAAGGTGAATAATTTGGATGGAGGGTTGTTTCATGAGAACTATGTCAAGAGCTCTAATGTTGAATATGTTCATTTCAGATGCAAAATGTACTTGTCCCCATTATATGAAAATCAAGAAGAATTGTTTCATTCTTATATAATCTAGCCTTTGCAAGAAAAAGTATGCATCCCCCTTTAGTTTCCTGGGAGGCAATGGATGGGAGAATAATAGAGGAGAAACAGTCTGTAAAATACAAAATCAACAGTGTAGGGCCAAAATTTGCTTTATATTACTTGTAGTAGTCTCTCCAAAACAGAAATCTAGTATATTAACAAATGAGTTTGGAGAACCCTGAACAGCTCTTGCCAATGTGGTTCTTACTTTATGAATAGACAGAACATTTCAAATGCTAGACACTGCAAACTAAGAAGCCAAGGTGATTTTGCAGAGCTGCAATCAGACACAAATAACATTTTGCATGAAACTTGAAAGGATCTCTAAAATCACTGAGCCTAGATCTCAGCTTAGAAGACAATATCTGAAATTTCTTAAAGCTTCAGGAAAAAAGTGTCAACAGCCTTCTTAGCCAAATAAAGACACAAAAAACCCAGAAAACATTAAGCAATTCAGCAAGACAAAGGTAAAAAAAAAGCTTAATACATAAGCTAAATATAATCAAAAAGGTCTTGTATTTACCTACATATAAACCATAGTTAAAACAGCACGAAGGGAAAGAAGTCTATACTTCAAAATACCTTCTCTATTCTATGATGATATTAGGAATGATTGACTGGCAAGAGGAAAATTTTCTTGGCAGAGCTGGGAGCCAGAAGAGATTCATGTGCATCTCAACATATATAGATATATGAATATGTATATATACTTTTTTAAACTGTAAGAATGTTCCTACCCCTTCATGTCTAGTCTAATATTCCAACCTGGGATAATTCAAACTGACTAAGAAAATGATAACATGAGGAAAAATAACATTATAATCTTTCAACATTTTTGGGTTTACATATTTTTCCAGTAGAGTTATTAGAAATGAAAGTTCTGTAGGTAATAATAAGTGAAGTGCCTTAAATAATATTTCATCTTTAGTAACAACCATAACTGGAAGTTGTACATTTTGAGTTTGTATGTTATTTTCCTACAGTGTCATAATGAACTTAAGTAGATGAGAAGCTTTGTATTAGAAAACCTGGATTATTGAAAGTGAAGCATTCACTGTAGGTTATCTTAGGTTTTTAAAAGGAAATTATACTGTCCAACTCAAGTTTCTCCTGAGCATCCACTCTTAACTGGTATGCTTTGTATCTGCATCGTGCTAGGTAGCTACATGTCAGCATTCACTAAATTTGGCTGAGCAGTATGGAAAAGCTTGGAATATGCCTTTTTATGTTATGAAAGTGAAATGTCTATCATTTCAGAAAATAGCAAAAGAATACAGGGAAAATATCAGTATTTCTAAAAAAAATGTATCATGTAGACAAAAAAGAGCACAGAAACACAAGGAAAGGAAAAAATGTGCATGGTCAACATTACTGTGGCATGGAAGCTGACCTCTTTTGAAAATAATTATTAGATGCTTAAAATAGAATCATTACACAGAAGGGTAAGTTTCACATATAAATTATGCTGGTGTGGCCAATACAAAATTTTTACATATAATTTAATTTTCTGATTTAAGGTATTCATCACAGTCCTCTGGTTACTGGATACTTAGTTCTTCAGGCCTGTTAAAAATTTGTTGTAGGATTTTTATTGTTTAATCATAGAATCATAGAATCATAGAATCCTAGGGGTTGGAAGGGACCTCGAAAGATCATCTAGTCCAACCCCCCCTGCCAGAGCAGGGTCACCTAGAGCACATCACACAGGAACGCATCCAGGTGGGTTTTGAATGTCTCCAGTGAAGGAGACTCCACAACCTCTCTGGGCAGCCTGTTCCAGTGCTCTGTCACTCTCACAGTAAAAAAATTTTTTCGGATATTCACCTTGAACCTCCTATGCTCCAATTTGCACCCATTACCCCTTGTCCTATCACTGGTAATCTCTTATATCACTGGTTTCTCTTATAGTCTTTACATGGGGGCCACTTTTAGCAGGATAATTTTACACATAAGCTTCAGTTCAGAAAAGGGTGGATTAGGTATGTGCATATTTATGGTACTGGTGCCACATTTGCTAGTGCAATTTTAAAAAATGCATTAATTTATATTTCTGAAAAATAAATACTATCGCAGTACACGTTACTGTCATATTTTGCACTTTCTTTTAAAGCTTTTTCCCCTTTGATGGCAATATAATCTAATAAAGGATAACATGCCATTTCCTACAGTTCCTACATACTTCCTTAAGTATTTGATTTCATTTTTTATTCTGAAAGACTTTCTGTAAAATAAGTAATAATACTCCACGGCTATCTTGTATCCTAGAGATGTGATCTGGATTTACATTACAAACCATAATATCTGTGAGTGTTCTACATTTATAATCATACCCTCTTGCTGTTTTCAATTGATAAGAAGAGTTTTACTATAAGAACCATAAAAATATTATTATTTCTCAGTTGATTTTGTATAGAGTAAAAGGCTAAGTTATCAGCTCTATAGGTCAAATTTGTGCACCATCCAGTGAATGTATAGGGGGTGCTTCATATTCTATTTTCAAACTAAAAGGTGATGCACCACTAAGAACCCAGAAAAAAGTATTGTATCACTTTCCTCTTTCTCTTTCCTATTGTGCCCAATTTTAAAACAAATGTTACAATATGATGGAATAAACATGAAAGAAGGCCATTCTTTGCAGGGCAAAGCCCTGAATACACACACTCAGTGTCCTCTGTGGGACTGCTTTTATAAAGAGATGAAAGACAGAACACTATATATAAAAACATCAGTAGGTCAAAGATAATTTAATCTCATGAAAAGTTGTTGGTGCTTAAGCATAACATACTGAGCAGCCATGAGTTTTTGAGGGAATCTGATCATCTTGCACAAACAGGTATTGAAGTCATGGACAAACTGTACAAGGTCAGTGAGAAAGTGGACAACAATCTAAGCCTACTCAGTCAACAACTGAGCCATTTCCAATGGCATTGAGATGCTCTCTTTAATTGAAAAACAACCCATTATTACAAATTAATAACTAAGCAACAGTGTTGTATGATGAGAGGTGACAATGTTTTTGTAACCCTTCAACGAATGAAACTCAAACTTTGGACTTCACCATTCAAGCTGTGGCCAACCACCATCACTGATTGCACATTGCTTCAGAAGGAAGTCCCAGTTTGCTTAGGAATCCTGATGCCAAGGCAAAGCTTCTGCATCAAAGTTGTGCTACCTTGGCTGCTGACTCTCTCTACCCCTGCTTTAAATGGAGTCCAGCTGTCTCCATGCAGATTCCAATGGCAATGAATAGCACTCAGTACCTCACGGGTGACACGTAAGTACTTCACAGCATTAGGAGCCTAAAAAGGAATGTTTTGTCTTCAAAGACCTCTATTCCTCCTGTTAATACAAAACCTGTTATTTCTTAAATATTGGCAACAACCAGCAGAATAGATGTGTTACATTTAGGTTGTTGTGAGGACTGTGTGTGATCTATCCAGTTTCTTTTGTTTCTGTGCCACCATTTTGCTTCTGAAGCAGGGACAAATAAATGTATTAGGGGCTCCTAATTTAATAAATAACACCCAGTAGAATACAAGCTGTTAATTTCTGTACATGTTTTTGCTTACTACTTCTTGCTACCCATCATATTTTCAGCAAAGAAGAATACATTTTTAAAACAGAAGCTTTGGCTTTATAATCCTGCTTTCTATACTCTGGTTTATGTCAATCACAACTCCTTTTCCTGGATCAAGAAACTTTAGACTGCTGCCTCCTGATTTTTACATCTTTTTTTGATGCAGTTGGCTCCCTGTGCCTGCCTTCAAGTTTTACTCTTATATCATGTTTTCCACAACTCAGCCTGAGATGATTTATGTGATCCAAAACAAGGGATGAATTAAAGTAAAAGAAAGGGTGAAACACAGAAGACTCAAATGTATGAGCAGAAAAGACCAAGCAAGTGGAGAATGTTAAGATGAAGCCTCGCATTTTCATCTCCCACGGAAATGATCAAATAATGCCTTGGAACAGGGTCAACTGTGCTGAAGTTACTTCCTAGTGATTTTAGTAAAATAACGTACATTTAATTCAATGGATTGGGATTTCATTTCACCTAAAAAGCAAAACCACAGTAGCTAATGTTTGATATTCACCTTGACGTGGTTTTCAGAGCTCAGATTCTCACCATTTTCTGACACTGGGGCTTGTTTTATGTGTCTTGGCACGTTATGTATCAGAGCAGGGACCATCCTTTGGATGAATTAGAAACTGCAATCTCTGACTATAATCATTTTGGTTCACATTTGCCAAGGTCTTGACTCTATTCCCATAGCTCCTTCCAGCCAGCATGCGATGCTCTTCCATCAACCCCTGGACACCTTGCATTTTTGTGCCAGAAAAAGAAACAAGTTTTCCTATGTTTGGACAAGCATATTTAAGTCTCACTCTCTTGCATAAAGTATATAGTCTGTGGTTTTTTTTCCTAAATGACATAGTGGGAGGCACTGAATGGATATTTTTGAAATGTGTGTTACAATGATTAAGATAATTAACTGTGGGTTCCTAGCCAGCTCAGAGTTAAAAATATACCATCTCTTATAGCAGACCTCCTTTAGTATGACACCAATGCACCTCGGTACTGATAAAGTATTTTTAATATAATTATTGACATTGAGTGACTATGCTTTAAGTGATGAAAACTTCTAGAATGCTTTTCAGTCTCTCTGCAGTATATTCATGAAAGTGAAACATAAAGAACATGGAAAAAATGTAGAATAGCATTTTAAGCAATATGCTTAGAATAACCCCTGCCTCACACCAAACACCAAAATGTTCCTTCCAATTAATACTTGCCAAAGACTTGTTTTTAAGCAGCATCATATGGTAAACATACTAAAGAATAAGTATTCTGGCATTAATTTCTGTAGCAAGGAAGTATTATGCAGCATGTTTCCTAGCGAAATTAAATTTTATTATGCTTATAAAGTTTGCAAAACTCCTACATAAAGTATTTTCAAACAAGGTAAGCCCAAAATGACAAGCAATCATTTTAATGAAAACACTGCTAAACAGCTGAGGTTTCTGTTTCCAGATTTTTAAAGGATCAAAAGTTTAAGTTGTTTACATACTATCACAGCTAAAAACAATCACAAGAAAAAAAATACTAATTCAGAAAAAAGTAAAATTAAAAAAGCCTAATCTAAAGATAGAAATCCTGATTATTTCTGTTGCTATTATGGTTTGAGTGACCCAAATACTTGATTAAATCACAGCAGGTAAGTTACACTACGTGATAGAAAACAAAAGAATTCAAAGCACATTCTATGTAGTTAATGCAAAGAAAAAAATAGAATAATCAGCTAAATTAGAATATATTTATCTTCATGTATGTAATTGTAGAAAATGCCCTAGGCTGGCTTCAATTAGTCATGCTTTTCAAAAAAGTCTGGGAATGACAAGATCCCTTGACAATTCTAAAATGATGAAGTTATGCCCAATAGAAGAGCAATCTCAAAACAGATTTGATCTCCAACTGCTTTCTGGAACAAGGCATGCATTTCAATGAACTGCTCTTCTTCACGGCTCTATTTACCTAGTTTGACTATTGTGCTGCCTCTAAACAGCACCTGATTTTGAGAGTTGCTGAGCATCTGTAACTTCAGCTAAGAACTTCAGGAAAATAAAGCTCTATAATTTTGCCATCTTGTGTTCAGTTACCAAGTCACTTAATGCTTCTGTGCCACAAAGAGGAAGCTGCTTGTACACCTCAAATGGATTTACATCCATAGCATCAGTATATGGATATGACACAGTTAAAAGTAAAACAGATAAGATACTGTTATTTTTCTTACATCTTATTTCACCCCATTATCTGCTATACTGACTCATACATTCCTGGCAGGATGATTAAGACAAGTCAGTACTCTGTAAATACCAGAAACAGCAATCTTCGATATACTCTTTTGTTTTGTCTTGTTTGGTTGGTTGTTTTTGTTGTTTCTGTTTTGTTTTGTTTTGTATTTTTTTTCTCCCAGCAATATTACTACTAGGTGAAAAGAATTAATTTTTATTTTCAAAGTTCATAAAGTCTTTATGTCCTGATGAGCAAAAGTTTTGAACACAGCTTTGAAGCTCTCTAGAGGTATAAAAGTTGTACATTTTACAGCTTGCAAATTATTCCTTTAAAAGTTATTGTTGAAATCCTAGGAAAATCTGGCTATATTAGTATTTAGCCCCCAAATCAAATGGGGTAACTATCTACTAATGTGTTTAAAAAGGAAAACAAAGGGTTTTCCAATTGAAGATATGACATTAGGGATGACATAAATTATTTAACTCCAAAACCAGATTCTTCATCCTCAGGTGTCTCAGTCATTATCAAATTAATTAGACTCTGGAAACACATTGGCTTTACACTGTCATAAGAAATACTGCAGAGATATCAGAGCCCAATGATAATTTGAATTCTGAGCTTGTATGGGGTCTAAGATAAAGAGATGGAAAGAAAAAAGGACCAATGTGCACACTATGGAGAAATGAGTTAAAAAAAAAAAAAGAACAAAGAATCCAGACACTTCTAAAGAAACAGTTCTCTTTGAAACATATACTCCAATAGAAAAAAACTTGCTTGTTGGTTTCAGTAACTATTATTCAAGCAAGGAGTGGTAGTCATCTTTTGTAAAGAGTGTGAAGTATTAATGACAGAATGACAGACAGAAACTTCCCCCCCCTAGAATCTTCAGTTAAATGCCACTCTTTTTGGCCCATTCATTGATTGATTGATTCTAATAATCATATGGAATAGTATTCTCTCCCCTAGGTGAAACAAACCCAGCCCCTTCAGTCTTTTCTCATATGTTCTAGACACCATTTTAGTGGCTCTTCTCTGAACTTTCTCCAGTTTGGTGATCTCTTTCTCTTCTTATCTTACCCAAGTACTCCAGGTGTGCCAGCTCCTTCAGCCTGCTGGCTACACTCCTGCCATTTAGAAATAATGTAGAAACAGAATCTTCTCCAATTATCCAATGTTGATACTGTAGACTTAACAGTGCGAGTAGAAAAGAAGTGCCTAAAGGGACTATGTTATAAATGTGCTTTCCATGTCAATGAATTAGAGCTATTAATTGGATTTTAACACAGCAGATATGATGCATTACTAGCAAAAGCTGAGCAAACTCCAAAGAAAGGAAAAAAATACAAATTTTTCATTGTTTGTTTTTCTGAGGATTGGAAATTTCTCAATTGTACCTAATAAGATTATGCTATTTTGAACCTAAATTTATCAGAAATTTAAGAAGAAATAAAACTTAAGAAGAAATAAAACTATTGGAAGCAGCATGTATGATGCAAAGTCAAATTGCATGAAGTGTTATGATGACAAAATACTTTCTTCTGATGGTTAGTTGCAGCTGTTTTCTTGGATTAGCACTGTATCCACACTGGCGAGTGGATACAGCAGAATAGCCCAAGCCTGGCAAAAGCTTTTGGAATCACAGAATCTTAGGGGTTGGAAAGGACCCCAAAAGATCATCTAGTCCAACCCCCCTGCCAGAGCAGGATCACCTAGAGTACATCACACAGGAACACGTCCAGGCAGGTGTTGAATGTCTCCAGTGCTCTGTCACTCTCACAGTAAAGAAGTTTTTTCTGATGTTTATGTGTAACCTCTTATGTTTGCACCCATTGCCCCATGTCTTATCACTGGACATCACTGAAAAAAACCTGGCTCAGTTCTCCTGACACTCCCCCTTAACGTATTTATAAACACTGATGAGGTTGCCCCTCAGTCTCCTCTTCTCCAAGCTAAAGGCTCCCTCAGCCTTTCCTCGTAAGAGAGATGTTCCACTCCCTTAATCATCTTTGGGGCTCTGCGCTGGACTGTTTCCAGTAGTTCCATGTCCTTCTTGTTATTTATGTCTGCGACACCAACTCTCCAGCCTGTCTAGGTCTCGCTGAATGGCAGCACAGCCTTCTGGTGTGTCAGCCACTCCTCCCAGTTTAGTGTCATCAGCAAACTTGCTGACGGTACATTCTGTTCCCTCATCCAGGTCGCTGATGAAAATATTGAACAGTACCGGTCTCAGCACCAACCCCTGAGGGACTCCACTAGTCACAGATCTCCAACTAGATTCTGTCCCATTGACCACAACTCTCTGACTTCTTCCTTTCAACCAGTTCATGATCCACCTCACTACCTGATCATCAAGACCACACTTCCTCAGTTTATCTATGAGGATGCTGTGGGAGACAGTGTCAAAAGCTTTACTAAAATCAAGATAAACCACATCTACCGCCCTACCATCATCTATCCACCTAGTTACTTCTTCATAGAAGGCTGTAAGGTTGGTCAAACATGACTTCCCCTCGGTAAAACCATGTTGACTGCTCTTAATGACTTTGATATACCTAGAGAAACTTTTGGAAACTGAAGGAGAAAAAAACAACAAACCATGTAAAAAGATATTTGTCAGCTTCTTACATGAATTGCCAAGGCAGGAAAATTTCCAGTGTCAAATATTTAACTTCACATGTCAATTGTCACTTAACAGTACACAGAGAAAGGAAGTTTGCAGTCATAGCTTATTGAGGTTTATTGTCTAAACTAATAGATTGACAGTAGATATAATACCTATTTTCCAGGCTACTGGTATTAGCGGTGCTAAAAAACTCTGGTTGACAAATACTGAAGTACAGCTTCTGCTATCAATCAGCAATGCTTTTAAAGGAAGTTAGGAAAAGTTATCAAAGCAGAACATTAAACTGATGCTTCTTAGTGCAGAGGTTATGTCACAGAATAACTGACAGCCAGTGGACATTCAACCCTCCTGTGGATCATCCATTCGATGGGACTGCATTGAACCAACCCAGGAACCTCCCCAGGAACAAGCCAGCCACCTACTCATTGACCTTCCTGCTACCATTAGAGTGTTGCTATTTATATTGTTGTTGGTTGGAAATGTACACAGTTCTTCCTTGCAAAATTCAGTATTTTCTTTCATTGAACTGTTTCTTAGGTTGGCAAGACAGAGAGCAAATGGCAAGCATTTTGGTACTAAAGAAGAGGATATAAAAATACAAGCTAGTCAAGCTAAAGGATCACCTAGAGCAGTGCTCTGTTTCAAGCAATGGGCCTAAATAGTATCTAGAATGAGCAAAAGCAAGGGGAGTGGGTATGATATTATCCTCAGTTCACTTTCAGCCTATAATGATTTTAACATCAATAGACTTCCTAAGTCAGATATAATTTCACTGGTTTAAACACCAACATAGTTTTTTTTCTTCACTTATAAATAAAAAGCAATACAGAGAGGGATCTGTGTAAATGATGAAGAGGTCTCTAGAAATCTAAGTTCTTTCAATCTTTATTGATGTAGAATTGTAGAATTGGCATCCAAATGTTGGCATGCTGAAACAGTCTCAGAGAAAAACTTCTTGCATAGCTGTAAACCGTAATCTGTGATTTGTCCTTAAAAACTGAGTTGTCACAAATGGTTTCTGCATAGATAGACAGATCATATATGCCTCATTTATTAAACACCAGATGATCCAAATTTGGCAATGATTGCATGGCTGATGTCATTGTTATAAGATGTTTTTATAGTTGTTCTCTGCCAACAAAGCACTAAATAAGCACAAAATTTCTAAAAATCAATTTGACATTGTAGTAGGATGCCTGTACTTTATACATTTTATGCATGTAGACACTTAGGCATACTCGGATAGACCATGTATACATACACCTGTCTAGAAGACACCAGTTTTCCAGAAGAGTATTAACTTCTTCAAACTTCTTGTAAAGTTAATTATAAAAATTATGCCTTCTGACTCATTACAGAATAGATTGGGTACTCATTCCATAAGTTTCTTTACATCTGTTCTCTTAACATTTTCACCTTATAGCCTACTGCTTTTAACAAATTCCAGTGCTTAATCAGTGAACTTATTAACTAACACCAAGCAGCAAAGACACTCCCCAGATTACCATAAAAAATGTTTAGCATTTTCAAAACTGAATATGTGAAGAAAGCAAATCAGTTTTCAATTTGTTAGCAAACTTAGGAAAATATTCTTTATAATCTATGCATTATTCTACAATAAGTCTGTTTTCTGACAGGTCCATTCTGCCCTACATGTAACTTTTCAACAGAAAAGTTAAAAAGACCATATAAGTAATTCATGTGGTGAAGAGCACTTCAACATAATGTGAAAACATGATAGGAGGGACAGAGCAATCTATAAATGTATCTTAGTTTTTATTGGCAGGAATTCTGAAAGAAATATTAAGTTGTACACAGTAGCTTTAAAATAACCTTACAGATACATTGCTGGTGGTCTGTATCAAGGATAAAAGGTGTATGTTCTATATCAATCTCGGGTGAAGCAATTAAAGACTTTATTTCCATTTAAAGTTTTAGCCAAGATTTTTATGTATGACTATGCAATACATAACCTTTACATGTCACATGCTGTCGACTTCGAATAAGAATGAGTTCTAACTTTGCTATGTGGCCTTGGCATGGAGTGGTTGATTTTTTTACCAATCTAGTATCTGTGCTCTTAAAAAATGAATTTCCCATCCTAAAGTACAGAAGGCCACTGTTCTAAAGTAGGATCTAATATATTTTAAGCTGCCTCATAGGCATAAAACACTTGCCTACGCAAATTCAGTCAAGAGGCAACATTACTGTTAAAACAATTTTCCCGTGTCTTTGATAGCAAACAAAAAATCCTTTCCCCATAGTTTTATGTGAGATTTGCTGGTGCAAATATGTATACAGCTACTTGCAGCAGATACAGTAACAGCACAACCGTGAAAATGGATTTAAAAAAATGTGAATTTCTCCATTTTAACAGTAATTTATCACATCTCTTGACTGGATAGTTTGGGTAGCAATGACAAGATCACAAAGCCACCTCTGTGGCTCAAGATCAAATTTAGCTACTTTTACCTTTCGAAAATGTAATTTCCAACACATGAATCACATCAATATTTCCTAATTGCTTATGTATATTATAATCGGATTCGTTTCCCCAAGTACTAATTTAACTTTTTAATTTTTTTTTTTTTTTTTTTTTTGTTTGAGCCACAGCAGTGTAGCTCTGCTGCATAAACCATTAAACTTGGCAAAATCTTTGTTTTCTTAACAGGAAACCCAAGAAATCTAAAGTGAAATTTTCCTCTTCTCTCAGGTTGGCAACTGTTCTCACATTTTTCATTTAGCTTAAATTAATAGAATTTAGTGGAAAACCAAGTTCAATTTTTACATCCTATTTCAGACAGCATCACGATATTTTAAAAATATTTTTGTTTGGCCAAATTATAGATGTTTGCCACAAAAATTACTTCATTAGTTAGTGATTGAAAAGCTTGATTTCAAAAGGACCAACACTTGAGAATTATCAACACTTAGAGACTCATAGAACGGTTAAGGTTGGAAGGGACCGTAAAGATCATCAGGATCCAACCAGAGACACCTCACATAGACCAGGCTGCACAAAGCCTCATCCAACCTGGCCTTGAACACCTCCAGGGAGAGGGCATCCACAATCTCCCTGGGCAACCTGTTCCAGTGCCTTACTACCCTCCTGGTGAAGAATTTCTTCCTGATGTCTAACCTAAATCTACCCTTATGTACCTGCTTCGTTGTTACTCCATAAACAGTTCTTAATGATTGTTTAGTTTCTACTCAAATGAGTAGCTCTCCACAACTGCTGAGTAAATACCAGGTACTCACATGAGAACATGTAGGCTTGTGTACAAGTGTTTGGAGGCTGAGATTCCAGCTGTCCCCCATGTGAAATTGTTTCCCAGTGTATAAGGGCATATTAATCAAGAAAGTCAAGTTGAAATAAATTTGCAGTGTGAATTTAAAGTGTGGTAGTTAAAGAATATTAAACTCTAATACACATGGACATAACGTCATTCAGAAAATGCATCTTCATATCTTCACTTGACCTACCACTTCTTTTAGATTTACACTACATAATTTATATCTACCAGTACTGGAAACTGTGTATTTTGGAAAACATCTGGAAAATGTTTTGATAATGCAGTATTTTAATAAATGGAATACTTTAAATCTTATCAGATGAAAAATCTTAATTTTAAAAGCAGTATGTTGTACATGCATCAAGGTGTTACTATGTCAGCACAAGGACTCCTAACTGAATGCCTAATCACCAGGGCTTCTCTTTCAATGGAAGAAAAAGTCCCATTTCAAGGAAGATTTTCTATAGTCCAGTTGAATGATATTCGAACCGTATCAGATTTTTTTTTTAAAAGCATCATTGAAACCTGATCAACATGGAAGTATTAAAAACCTTTTAGTCATAAGCATTTACAGAGTACAGCCACATTTAAAACTAATTATATATTCATTTTAATGCTGCTACCAGACCAACTTTCTGTTCCTGTTCTCTTTTGCCTTTTTATATTCTCACTTCATTTTTTTCTATAGTATTAAAAAGGGATTATGTAATGTGATGTTCTGGTGAATGCAAGACCTTTTCTACTCCCTAATAAATATTCAAAAATATTTTGCATACATCCTGTGAACAAGGCTTGCGAAATCATAATGGGATGACTTACGAACATTCATCTCTCCTGTACAGAAGTATAATCTAGTCAGCTGGATGGTATAGCAAATCGTCCTGACACATTTATATTAATGCATATTTAAATGAGAATAAGAAATAGTCAAATTTATGTTAAAGACTTCTAAAGGCTTAACGGCATCTTACTAAGTATATATGTCAGCTTAATCTAATCCTCCTGCTTCTAACACGTTCTGTGGTCTCAGCACGGTGCCCATAATGCTCTCATATGTTATGAGGGATTGCCTCTAAGAAGTTCACCATCAGTACTACACTTTGTTCAATAAAAATTTACATCTGGTCTTAGGAAGACAGAAAGCTATCTGTCTCAAATTTGCATTACAAACCTTTAGCTTCTTTTGGCATCAGTAACACTGGCTATAATAATTTCCAATAACCTGTTACAATATGCAGTGTATACATATTCTCGGTTCTCCTCTTACTGTGTTAGGTACAAACAAATTTCTCTAATTCATTGAGACAGTTTTAAATGAACAACAATTTCTTTGCATCAAAAAAGCACTCATCTAATCAGAGGATCATCTGAAAAGATCTGTGGCAGTATTTCCTCCTTTCACTCCAATGATTTTAAGTTCTAATCGGAAAAAAAAAAAAGTATCTTTATTTATTTTCCATGCTTTTGCCAGAGGAGACAATACATTGCAATACACGATCTTACAAGAATTACTGAATACTCTTTGCTAATCTTATGACGTGATGGAAGTCCACCTGAAATCCACTAAGACTGGAACAGTTATCTCCACAACCATCTTGATTTCTGAGACATAATAATTACTGTATTTTCCATTATAGATACTGTTGTGTTTCACATTAAAAATATTTGAATAGCAGTGTCTAGCATCCCCTACTATGCTATTAATGTTGTCTTTCCTCAGCAGACAATGCATCTGATGCTAGTTGAAGAATCCAAAAGGACAGACCTACTTGTGGGATTAGCAATGTCAAACACGTCGGAGATCAAACATGTCACTAAGAGATCATCACACAGATGGTTAGCAGCCAGCACTACCTGAACTGGATTAAAAAATGGCAGCTGAAAAACTGCTCTCTCAATACCACTTGTGTTCTGGAAGCCACATCAAGGAAACAGTATTTTTTATAAGACTGTGTATTAGGCCTGCAATTTTTTAAGTCAAGGTCAGTACATTTCTGCTTTATCCTGTGTCCTAGTAAAATGCTATTCTGTGTTTGAAAGTCAGTTTTACCAACTATCTGATCAGTAGCACACATAAGTTCTGATATCCACCTAGACATACTCTGCAACAGGAATTATCCTTTGGAGGTAGTAGAAATCACCACAGAGACATCCAAATACTTAACATTTCTTAGGGCAAGTCTATAGAGACAGGTATGAGCGAGTTTTTGCCATCCTCAGAGCTGACAAGATACAAACCACTGCTGCTTTGGAAGCCAGTACTGTTCCTCTTGTGACTTGCTACGGTCAGATTCATGCATTCTATAGGAATGAGCTTATTTAAACTTGCCTAAATATATTATAAGTAAGTTTTAAATTCTATTCAGCTAATGAATTGAACTTCTGGGTAATGTAAAACATGCCAGTTTTTCTCTTTGATGCTGAGTCAAGTTTTAGGAAGAAGGCTTACAAGTTAATGGGCTGTTCTAGATGAAGCATGAGGACCACCTGTAGGCTCAAGAGGAAAACAGGAATACACCAAGGATATAGTTCAGTAATATGCTGCATCTTTTGGAAAGCTGAGGACGCTTCACTGGAGACTAGGTCTTTCAAGGCTCCAAGGACACATATTAGCAGAACACTTAAATATGTCCCTATGTCTTAACAATGTATTAAAAATTAGTCTTCTGATTTTGAATCAGAAAAAGTATATCTATATAATTGTCTGGTATCAGATTGAAACTATCAGTAAAACACATTTCAGCAACTATTTTAACTTGACAAATTATTTTCAAATATATTGCATATTTCTTCTTCCCGTTATATGAATTTTCTGGAAATTTTCCCTAAGTAGAAAAAGTAATTTTTTTAATTCTTCATAAATGAATTAGTGCTACTTGTAAATTTAATGTATTCTATATATTCTACAGATTTGCAAGAATGTACTTCTTACCAGTGGGGATAATGATAAAATTGCTATAATGACAGAAATTATTATGACAGTGCGGAGATCTGAACACAACCAGAATGAATATATGACAATCACAACAAATCTTTCTATGTCTATGCCATTGGTATCATAATATGAATAAAATTGAATAAAATATTTATGTGCATGATTTATACGTTATACTGAGCAATATATTTAATAAAACAAATGAAATTTATTTTGATATAATTATTCTATGGCCTGAGAAATACTAGAAAGAGAGCAGGCAAAATGGTAATGTTAATCCCATGCCAGGAACATGTTTTATCAGGTTTTCTTTTAGCTCTTAAACAAGATGTGGTAAAAACAACAACATTCTGTCAGACTATATGTTCATTCCTTGCTTCCTGGATTAAATATGCTTATTGTATGCCACATTTTTATAGCTTTCAATTCCTGTACTTTAAATCTATTAAACAATGTCAGGTTGAATTTTCTTCAAAAAATGCTGCAGGTTAAGAAAAAAAAAATTGGACAGTAGAATATTTGAGGGCTAACATTTATGTCAGCTAATTAATATGGATCAGTTGTGGTCTGCAAGGATTTTTAAAGTGCATGCATGTTTGAGATAAATATAGACTAAGGATCTGATTTTGTTCTTACTCAAATTGGTAACAAAGCTCTTACTGATTTCAGTACAAGTATGGTCTAACAGTTTTGTAGGCCTGACAGATAAAATAAGCTTCTGTGCTCTTGTGTAATGTTAGTTGTCCCAAACTAAGCACAGCCCAAAATACAGATGTACAACATAAGAAATAAATTGTATCTGCAACATTATATTTTTTGTTCTGTATTCTCTTTACTTGGTAAGGGACAGAGATTTTGAAAAAACAAACATTGAGAAAAAACATGAAATATTTTAGTTAGCAAGTTCTGTTTAAATAAATTGCTAAGAAACCAGCCCATGTTCAAAACTAGTCACCCTCTCTAATCTAGAGGATAGAACACCATTTCCATGTTTTAAAACAACAATTTTTCATATTCATTCTCAAAAAAAGTGCCTGCTAGCAGACAGAATTTTGTTATTTGAACATAGTTCTAGATTATAACAAAAACCAGGCTACCAAATGGAGAACTGTTCAAAGACTTTTATGCAAAAGATTCATTCTCCTTATGTATGATCCTGAGGTGGCTGGCTTTCTCAGCAAATTCTCTTTAATGGAATCACAGAATAACTCAGATTGGAGTGAGATTACCTAATCCAACTTTATACTCAAAGTCAGGCCAGCTGTGAGATCAGAACAAGTAATCTGGGGCTTTATCCTATTTGGACTTCAAAACATCCATATAGAGCCTTTCTATATGAGAAGCATGCCTGGTAATCAGAAAAAGAACAAGCATATCTTAATCACACAATCGTTTAGGTTGGAAAAGACCTTTAAGATCTTCAAGTCCAACTGTTAACCTAATACTGCCGAGTCCACCACTAAACCATGTCCTCAGGCACCACATATACACATCTTCTAAATACTTCCAGGGATGGTGGCTCGACCACCTCCCTGGGCAGTCTGTTCCAATGCCTGACAACCTAAACGTACCATAGTGCAACTTGAGGCCATTTCTTCCGGTCCTATCGCTTGTTACTTGGGAGAAGAGACTGATCCCCACCTCACTATACCCTCTGTTCAGGTAGTTGTAGAGGCCGATAAGGTCTCCCCTCAGCCTCCTTTTCTCTAGATTAAACAACTCCAGATCTCTCAGATGCTCCTCATAGGACTTGTGCTCTAGACCCTTCACCAGCTTTGTTGTCCTTCTGTGGACATGCTCCAGCACCTCAATGTCTTTCTTGTAGTGAGGGACCCAAAACTGAACACAGTATTCGATGTGCAGCTACACCAGTGCCAAGCACAGGGGATGATCACTTCCTTGCTGGCCACACTATTTCTGATACAAGCCAGAATGCTATTGACCTTCTTGGCCACCTATCCTTGAAAAGCACTTCTAGACTGTCTTCTTCTAATGAAACCTTATGTACAGGAAAACAAAAATTACCTTACACTTAGTATTAACGCCTGGATTCTGTCATCATAAGTCTTACCTGTTTGTAGTGTTTCAGCATCAAAGACATCCTCCTTGAAGAAAGCTCTGAAAGACAAAGGAGTAGCACTGCTGTCTTCTGAAAGTTTCTCAACAGCTTGTCTGAACATAGCAACTAAGTCATGAAGAGGTCCATCTAAATCAAGCTGAGAAGTGGATGGTGAAATCAAGCTCAGACGTACAGAGATGGATCCACAAGATGTAGAACTAGCCTCCACAGATTCACACTCAATTTGGAAGCCCTCTGACAACATCTTCATTGCAAAATGTTTTCTTTGGAGTGGATCATCGACTACTGCAACAACATGCCATTCAATTGCAGCATCTCTGGGTAGGTGAGATACTACAACCACAGCAAGCAACCCACACACTGCAGTTACATCATGATATGTCTCTGAATCTTCAACCTAGAAGATAAACAAAGTATTGTGCATATTACAGAGCTGGTAGAAATGAATGTTGCTCATATTCAGCCAATATGTTTAAAAAAGTATGTGCAATACAGTTATTTCATGGAGACTGCTCATTTTTGCAATGTCAAACTACTACTATGACTGTACCATTTAAAGAAATGCTGATCAAAGTGTATTTTGCACTCATTTTGCAATAAAAAAAATGGTTCTTACCAGAAATGGTAGGACTTACTGAAGCTACAGAAATGAGATAGTATAGCACATAAGTTATTTTAAAAGTACTATGGATATAGGTCAGATACAGCAAAGATACAGATAGTTTTGAACAGCAGAATGATCTTGCACAATCCCTCTTAGAAGAAAAAACACATTTTCTTAAAAGCAGAGCTCACTTAGAAAGTATATTTATTATATATTATATATTTATTATATATTTATTATATAAATATATAACATATATATACTTATTACATATTATTTTCACATCAACCAGCACATCTAATTAGCTAACTTGCTAAGCTAACTGAATAACAGAGTTCCTTTTCTACTGATTGTATGAAACAAGTGGGACAGGCCTTCCACTTACTTCTTTGTAAAATTTAGTGTAAATTGCACTGTAACATGTTAACATGTTAACAGGTAGAGGAAGTGAAAATGTTTCAAAACACTGACATGCTCTTCCATGAGACAGAGGGAAAAACTGTGAATTTGTAGTAATTTCCACCCACATCAATTGTACCTATTGTGCGCTAAATAGCATTACCTTTGAATCTTAACAGACCTAAGATAAGTTAATAAAATAAATATCTTGTCCCTGTATCGTTGCTATATATTCAATCCTTTTTCACCTGCATACAAACAAAAACAACCGTAGAGCTTTCAACTAGGAAAAAAACACCTTGGTGGGTTGATTCCACCCAGCCGCTAAGCACCACACAGCTGCTTACTTATTCCTCGCCTCCCTGATGGCCCAGGTGAGAAAACTTGTGCATCAAGATAAACATGGTTTATTAAGTGAAGAAAAAAGGAAGAAGAAAGGAGAAAGACAAAGCAAGTCATGCAAAAGCTATTACTCAACAGCTCCCCACCTGCTGACTGATACCCAGCAAGACTGTGAGCAATGGCTATCCATCCTAAGACCCTTCCCCATAGTTTTTATGGCTGAATATGATATTACATGGTATGGAATATCCCTATGGTTAGTTGAGGTCAGATGTCCCAGATGTGTACCCTCCCATCTTCTTGTGCACCCCCCTCTAACATGCTGGCAGGGCAATGTGACAAACAGAGAAGGCCTTGAGCCTGTGTAAGCACTGCTCAGCAATGACCAAAAATCCTGGTGCGTTATCAACACTGTTTTGGTCATAAATCCAAACCATGGCACTGCACAGGTTGCCTTGAAGAAAGTTACTTCCATCCCAGCCAAAATCACTACACACATTTAGGTCTGCTGTTACCTTATACTTAAATGCATATACTCATACTCCTATTCTGTATACAATAAGGCCTATTTATGGCAAGCAACTCCATTTTATGAAATTTATACATGAATTTACATTAACGGATCAGGTCTCTGAACACACTTTTTTTTCCTGAACAACTGCTCAAATAGTGGAACACTTGAAATGTTTATTCTGGCCAGCAGATTTTTTTTTTTTCTGATTTCTTCCTCCATTTTTATGAAGAGACAATATATTAAGCATTTTTAATACTAGTGACTTACACCATCTTCTTTCTGTACACAGATTTTTATTTTTTTAAAAAAAACAATTCGCTTACACAGCAGTATGGACTGGTAATATTGTCCATTGCCTGACCTCTGAAAGAAAAAATAATAACAAGGCAAACCTGTCATTTTGCCTGGAGTCGATAAGACCATACAACTCACAGTAACTTCAATTCACAAGCTCAATTTTCATCCAGTTCATCCAGTTGCTCTCAACTTTGAGAGGAAGAAATAATGACAGGTTACAGGCACTTTATTTCAAAATTCAGTCACAGAGTTATTGACAAGCATTTTGCAGAGTATCTTTGATACTTGACCCTTGTGAGCTGTTTTCATGAAAAATGCACTTCTATATTAATGATACTGGAGTCTAATTCTAAACCAAACATGTAGCAATTGCTTTAGCATTTCTGGTTTTGATATGGGAACAAAAATAGGGATAATTTGTCTCAAATTGCAGTCACTTCAGTCATAATAAAATCTCACTGAGTACTGTTTGCTTTCAGTATTTTCATTAGGCTAGCCAGGGCCGTTATTAAGGTACCAACACATAAATGTTAGATTAGCACTTAACAGAGGGAGCACAGTATTCTCCTCTAGGAGATGAATTCTAACCTTGTCAATATAATTCCACTCTGAGTGCTGTAAAACAGATTGAAAAGATGAAATGCTGGAGCTTTGCACTGAGAAAAAAAAAGTCATGCTCATTGAGGCTTAAAGGCCACTTTGCTGGCCCAAGGTGCTGAGGTACTGTTTAGAAAAAAAATGTCTAAAGAAGCTCTCTCAGGTCACATCAAGCACTAAGACAAACTTTTCTACTTCCCTGTACTTGTCTTAGGTTGTTAAATCAATTACTCGCTATTTCTGCTTGCCTTCAGTTGCCATTTAGAATATGAAAAACTACATGAAAATTAAGGCCAGGAGAAAGTATTTCCAAATT
This sequence comes from Hemiprocne comata, assembly GCA_020745705.1. Lineage (NCBI taxonomy): Eukaryota > Metazoa > Chordata > Aves > Apodiformes > Apodidae > Hemiprocne > Hemiprocne comata. The sequence continues at coordinate 36,690,496 of CM036590.1, read as the reverse complement.
TAACAAATGAGAATCATTCTGTGTGAATGCTTATTCATGGTGCACCTGCACAGTACCACAGTACTCATAACCTTTATCTTTAGAGTTTGCACAAAACACAAGTGATGGAGCTACTGGGTACTGGTAGTCTTTCAACAGCTGCTACAGAATCTAATAGAAATACTTCTAACAGTGACTTCTCCTGACTTATTTTCAAGACATTGTTGACATTTGTGTTGTACATGGATGATGCATTTATGAGTTACCTTTCAGAAATCCACAACTGTCTTAAACAGCTGAATATTGTTATGATAGTCTGTCTAGTAAATGAGGATGAATATATAAGGCCTGCTATGAAATTATATTCATATGATGCTGGAACAAGATAAGTAACTATTAAGAGTGAAAATAAGGAATTATTTTGTGACTAAGTTGCTTTTTATGATCAATTCTTCACTCTCATCGATGAGATTCAGCAATTCTGGCAGACAGACTGTTTTTAGGGTTCTTGCCCAAAGATACTTTTGCAATCTGTTCTATCACCAAGCACAGGTTTTGGCCTAGTCCTTCTACATCTTCACAGTCTTGGGGAAAAAACAAAAAAGAAAAAAAAAGAAGGTAGAAGAGCATAAAGATTGGCATGTAATTCTTGAAATAATTCTTGGGAACTGCTAAAATTCTCATTATTGAGAGACAAGAAAGTTGGGGTAAATACTGTTGAACATAACGATTCCTCAAAGTATGTAAATTTTACAGATCTTTACAAATTTCATTAGGCTGTAAGTGTGGCTGTCACCTAAAGGTATTTGCTCTTAAATACATATTTTCTAGCTACTAGTATTCAAGGATTTTGAGTTCAGAGGAGAGCGTCTGCCTGTTGAAGATTCCCATTTCCACTTGTTAGCTTTCCCACAGGATTTAACCCTTTCTAAGAACAAATACTGCAAGGTGGCTTTGCAGGAAAAGTTCGAATGTCATAGGGGAAAATTAGCGGCTTGTAAAGGTTTGTTGTGTGACTGCTGAGATAATATAGAGATGGATGCTAATTCCATGCTACACTTTTACATTCTCTGATTTAAAGAGGGATGGAGAAGGAAGCCAGGTAACATCCTTTCACGGTGCAGGAGACAGCCTCTGAAAACAGATGACTCTGTAACAACATCTTCTTTCAGGAATGGATGCAAACTGAATTGTCTCAGATTGTCTCAAATTGTCACACTCAAACAGTATTCTGATTCTACCGTGCTACAAAACGGCAGATCCCAAAACTTTGGATGAAGATTTGATATGACAAGTGATTTAGCTCTAACTTAATCTCACATTAGACCGTCCTCAAAACATGATTCATGATATCCTCCCTCTGCCAACAGAATCATCTGCTACTCAGCTTATCAAAGGCGGGGAAGATGGAGTTCCAGAAAGTTTGGAAAAGGAAGCCAAAAAGCAGATTTTTAAAAATACAAGCATTGTATCTATCATACCCTATCCAAAGAAGGACTATGGACACTCATTTCTTATCACCTTGCTTTAAAAAAAAATAATAAAAAAAATTAAAAAATCAATAAAGGACTTTTCCCACCATGAAGAAAATACTGATATTCTCCTGGTGATACAATACAAATTTCAACAACTCAGAGAAAAAACAGAAGGTACGAAATAGATTTTAGGAGGACTGAGAATGTGACTCTATTATTTACCTGACATTTTATAATACCAAAGTAGGCTGATGCCGTATTACTGTAAATGCTGAGAAGAGTGCCATGCTAAGCTAAGTAACATCTTGGAAAGTCTCCATGGACTAGTTAATGAAGAATCACAGCAGTTGAGAGGAGTTTAGAAAGCAAGTAAAACAGTATGAATTCTTAGGAAAGGAATAGAGAACAAACTGGGTGACATTATGCCAATGTAGAAATACACAGTGCACCCAAACCTTAAGTAGGATATACGACTCTGGATTTCTCAACTGAAAAATGACATACTAGGCCCAGAATGTGTTCAGAAGAGGACAGCAAGGATGATCTGGAGGCTCTAACTGGAAACATTCTCCAGCCTTCTTAAGGAGAATATGACAGAGGTTTACAAAAGCATACATGACATGAGAAGGGTAGACAGGGATAAAAATTGATTTTGCACACTTGTCTTTCTGTTCGAAAACTAAGGATCGTCAAATGACATTAGTAAGAGCATGGTTTCAAAAAGAACGATGGTGGGTGACACCTGCGATTCCTTGGTGGAGAATGCTGTGGTTGCAAGAATTTTACAGGGATTCAAGAGGAGCCTGAACAAGTATTCAGAGCACAGAATCAGTGGGGATTACAAAAGAGACATTAAAATTCTTAGTTAATTCTTAATTTACACATTAGTTAATAATTTATAGAAAATGAATTATTTATATAACTATTAACAGTAATTCAATGATTTAGAGATGAATTAAAATAGTTTGAGTTTGGGGGAATATTAGAGTGGATATAAGCTTTTCCTGTTTTTACTATTCCCATCTGCTTAGGGCTACTATTTGGAGTCAAGACACTAAGCAAAGCACACACGATTACGACTATTCTTATATTCTTACGTAAGAACTTATGTACATGGTGATAGTAGTGGTGTGTTTGGTAAAGAAAAACGACTGGGCTTTCTTGACTGGACTGGTTGAATTTTCACAGCTGGTCCCTTCCAACAACTAGACCTTTCCCGTATTTCTGTAATTCTAAGGGAGTTTTACGTTCATCTGCAATACTTCAGGCTGATTTTATAAATGAATGGTGAACACTGAGTGAAGCAGAAGAATGCAGATAACAGCTTTCAAGTGCTTCTTCATATGCTCTGTCCCTACTTGTACTGATAGAGACAGCACAGACAACCAAAACATAACAGACAAACCCAGACAGTGTGAAGCAGGAGGTTTGTCTGCTTTAGGCACCTGCCACAGGAACGGCCGGAGCCACCTAGACAGTGTTTTAACCCCTCTAACGAGGTTCTGCAACAAATGCTTAACTCAAATCTGCAGAAGTATAAGGATGATTGGCTGGAAATAGAAGGCATTGAAAGGCTTGGCTGAGAACTTACTGAAGGCCACAGTACTACAATTATCAAATTACATTCAATTCTTCCTATACTTTCTATTCATGCACAGGCTGAAGCTGAAAAGGTAGCTTGGTGGAAGCATTCCTTAACCAGCACTTCCACGAACACGTTTCAATGCAGAAATACAAGTCCTTTTGTATCACAGGCAGGCAGGTTAACAACAGAGCTGATCAATTGGCTTTTAAACTTGCAATTAACCTGTATCTCTACATTAAAGTAAAACTCCTATCTGAACTGCTGTGTGCATAATGCTTTCCTGAGCTTTGCTCAGGTACAAGAAGTTTTCACATCGGTTCATGGTACTACCAAGTCCTTGCATTTTGTATTCCTTAGTTCTTAGCAAACATTCACTAGATTTTCACTGTGCAGAATAAGGAGAGCTACAGCATACTCTCACACTAATGAATGCCTAATGCATTCTCAATACTGCTACAAAACAAACATGAACCCAATGTAATGAGCATAGTTAAATGAAAAAAAAAACACAAAATAACTCACTTACACAGAGTGTTGTCTGAAAAGTTCTAACCCTAGAAAAAATTTCCCCAATAATTTGTTTTTTCATTAAAAAAAAAAAATCAAATGTAGACGTATGAAAATTACAATGAAAACACAGGAATAATGAGAACAGCAAAAACCTATAGTTAATCCATTGCATAAGCATTTAACTGTTGTACTTAATTTAATTGAAAAAGTACACATTTTAGCTATTAACAGTTATTATATAAATTTGTTTATTTTTACTCTCCTCCATTTGTTCCAAATGAGAAATACTCTTTTTGTTGTGTGAGTAAGGACGAAGGTCTCATAGCTGAATACGGAATTAGGCTATAAGAGACAGAGATGAATGCATAATTGCTATCTTTACAAAGAATTGACTTGGAGAACAAAAAGAAAGATGCTGTGATGTTACTTTTAGAAGCTGAGTATGAAAACCTTCTATGGTATGCATTATTACACCATTAGAGTGGCAAGATTAATGTGCCTTTAAATAATACATTTAAAATTTCTTTTAGACTGCCTGCATTTCACAGACTGCATCAAACTCCTGAGATCCAGTTTAAGGTTTGCTAGAGTCTCTCACAACAATAGGTTTATGACTTTAAAAAATAAACATTCCACTAGGAAAACTGCATAAGAATAAGGATGTTAGTTCCTGAATAAAGTAGAATAGAAGCAATCCTTATCAACATCCTAGTTTGTCTAATAAATAGGACACATGCATTCCCAGTAAACCACGTCTGAATTAAAAGATGAATACCACAGTGTTTTAGAACAATAACATTGCTAAGGATATTCTTTTTGCAAAGCTTGCAAACATAAGAAAGTCTAACGTTTAGTGTTCCTTCCTCTACTCCACAATGTGTTGGGCAAAGCTGAGGGTAGTTCGGTGACCATCGCATCCTGTAGGAGCTATTTTTATTTTGTACAATGTTAACTGTAAAACTGAGCCTGTATGTACTTGGTGTCACTGAACCAGAGAAAATTTACAGAAAACAAGGTGGTTCTTCATTTTTTGTGTCAGCAGCATCTGATAGCACATTTTGCAGAATAATTTATTTCCTGTGCAGTCTTTATCTTTAAATAACAGAAACATAAAAAAGAGAAAGAACATACAGGGGAACAAATATGGGTATAAAATTCACAGGCAGTACTATTTCTAAGGGTACTTTTAATCAGTTTTTTAATTCAAATGGATTTCAAACTAATGTAATATCTTATTTTGATGATTATAATTCCTCATGCTGGCATTTGGGAAAAAAATCCAAATTTCTTCATAATAATTCTGGAAAATTCTGCATGGTAGTGATGCAAAATTTTTAGATACAAAATGGTCAGCAAATAACATGCCAAGCACAATAGCTTAACTTCTCCCAGAGGGGCATTTTACAGGTGAGTAAAATGAGCATACCTCAAGTTGTATTTGTGAAAGTATAGGAAATCTGAAATCTATACAAGATATTGCTGGCTATTATTAGGACTTGTCAAGGTGATGGGTTAAAATTTTATGGTACTCAACCAAATATGTCAGAAGAAACTACCACAAAAATTAACTAGCATCACTCTTAGGGTCCAAATCCTGCAACAAATCTAGCATAAATTTGATTTTATAAGTTGAGAGAGCTTTTTGGTGCATAAAGGATATGCTTAAGTCTTTGCAGAATCAAAATTTCCATGAGAAATGGCCTCTAAATCGTACTACTGTAAGTGAATGTAAACATTATACAAAAAAAGATAAGCAAGTATGGAAACTCCTGAAAACTGAAGGAGTTCACAGAAAATCAGATCAATAAGTATACATGATCTATAGCTTATATTACTCAAACAGAATAATTTAGCAACTTGCTATTCGTTTACCATGATTGTCAACAGGGGCCAAGAATTGGTATACATTTTTGTCACCTCGGTGTGATAGACAAAAGGGCTCAGATGAAGTTAAAGGCATAACCTTACAGGCTCTCTTTTGATTATATTTAGTACATAAGGATATCATTTGCTTGTTAATTTTGTTTCTCTTTTCTATTGTTGGATCTCTGTGTGTTTATCCTTTCATTTTGGAAACTGAGAAGCTCTGTGACATGATCAAAATCAGAGCAATTAGGATCACATTTCTACAAAGACAGCTTTGAGAGAGTCTCTAGAACAAATAAACAACTGAAAGCCTGAAGACTGTATGCAGAGTCTGTAATAACTAGGCTAACACCTCTGCTTTCTGAACTTACCAGCCTCGAAGTTTTCGCAAAAAGCAAGCTCAAATAATTACTTGTTAGAATAAATTGAAATAAAAATAGAAAATCCAAACTGGCCTGCTGAAAGAAAGTTAAACACTTCTGCATGCACAATAATGGAGAAGAATCTCCCATTTAAGACTGAGACTTTCATTTTTGCTTGATTTATCAGGTAAGTATCACAATCTTGTTCTATCCCATTATCTAAAAGCACAGCCTTAATAGCCCCATGGATTTAGAGTTTTCAACTACCAACTGAATTTTATACATTTCAATCTCTTCAAAATACATTTCATAATTGTATGTGACTATTATGCTACCATCAGAGGAAAAGAAAGATTTAAAAACGTTGGATAATCAGTTATGGGAAGTATGTGATAATATCAAATGGAAAATCTGTAATATCATTTCCTCCTCATTTTTAGATGGTTATAAACCTCAGCTACAGCACTGATTATTCAGAGGAAAGCATGTTCAAAGGGCTGCAATGAATGTGTCCGGATTGAGAATCTGCGAAGTGCAGAACTGCCAGCATGGCTGTCCAAGGGGCGTAATGCCTGAAATTCAGAATTAGACAATTAGTATATTAGATTTAAAAATGGAAATGACTGCTAGATGGAGAAGATTTTCCCTCTTCTTAGGCCCTTAATTATTCCCACTGACACATAATAAGACAGATCAAATCTAACTTTTGTTTATTCTGGTTGGTTTTAGTTAGGGTGTTTTTTGGGGGGTGGTGTTTAAGTTTTTTTGGTTCTTTGTTGTGTTTTTGTTTTGTTTTTATTTTCTGAAGAACTCTTCATGGCTTCAGCAGAACATTTTAGTAAGCAAGTGCTCTGACAAAATATTAATACCTGTATTTTTTTCCCAAAGTCAAAAGGGTTAGGAAGGGATTTTTACTTTTGTTAAGTGGATACAAGCCTTTGGTTGTCTGGCTTATTCTGCAGAAGTAGTCACACTACCATGTGTACTTGCCAACCTGATAAACACCATTCGTACTTCACAGGAAGCTCAGCTTCTTGGTTCTCATCCTGTGGCACAAAGTGTTTTAAACTCTTGAGGTCTGATATATTTTAGTCTAAGTATACTCACAGGGTTCAGTATAGGAATTTGTGGGTGAAATGCAATGGTCTGTGATATACAGGTCAGACTACATGATCTAATGGTGCCTTCTGGCTGTACAAGCTACTCAAGCTCTGAAACCTGTTTTACCCACTGCTTACACTCAGTCTTTCTACCAGCTCTGCAGTGCCTGAACTCTTAAAACCCACACTGAGCAGGCAACCATGTTACTCATTATGGCCTCTAATATCCCTTGCTGATAGTTTTAAATTTTTAAACAGCCCTACCTGTCATGCTCCCTTTTATGTGTTCTCATAGTTACAGATATAATTTCAGAAGCAAAATATCTAAAAATTAAGCATAATAAAAATGAAACAGGTTAAAGCTTATTAGCGGTAGGGAGCAGATGCAGCAAAATTCTGCCAGGTCCCCTACATTTCCTCCACAGCAGGGACTTTCTGTCAAGCTGTGAGTTAGTTCTATAGAATAATGCAGGCTGCTGTTACTGCAATTGCACCTTCTATTCCTTGTTATTGTACTAAAAATTCACTTTGATTTTTATTTCTTCCTTCGTAATAATAATGCTTAAAGCAGTTCCTGCAGAGCTAAATGTAAATTCAAGCACTGCAAGCCAGATGCTCAAAAGGGCATGAATGTAAAATTGGTAAGAAAATAATTACATATCGAAAAGCTGTTTTATTTGCTTTAAAAATATTAACTTTCTCTCAACAAACTAAAGGTTCCTGAGCCAAGAGATAACCAGTTAATGACTGAAGTTAAGATTCCTTGAAATATCTCTCAAACATACATCATTCAATATTTCAGTTACAATGTGGAAAAAAGATAACTATTTAAGGAACAAAGTCATAAATTGAAAGCAATATAAACTGAAAGCAAATGAAGTCTGCTACATGAAACGTGATCACAGACTGTCACTCTGAGGGTTTTATTCATGTGTACTGTCAAAAATAAGCACTTCGAAAAGAGAGTTAAACTGAATTAAGGATGTTCTAGATGGAAAGATTCCACTTCAAAATCATTTGAGAGTATGTACCCAAATGGGACAGAAAACGAGAAAAGTTAATGGTCAAAATCTACTTTGTAGGCATTATGGATAACTGATTTTATGATTTAGAATTTAGATTTCATACTGATTGCAAAAACGTTTTCTCAAAAAGTCTTCTTTCTTTCTGAACTTTGACCTTGAGCCTTGATTCTGCACAGGTGCTCTTTAGCAGCAGCCAACACTGTTCTGCATAGGTCTTAGTCACAAATCCAAAACACAGCACTGCAGGGGCTGCTGTAAAGGAACATTAACTCTGCCCCAGCCAGACCCACTACATCCACTCACGAGAGGATGTTCACAATAACCTAAAACTATAAGCCAAGTTTGAGCTAAACACATAATTGTTCTCAGCGGTCACTGGAATGAGACACACTGAAAGCAAACTTGTTCTCCTGAAGATGAAGATACATCTCTCAGATATGAAGTAAATAATGGGATCTTAACTCTGAAGTTCCTGAAGGCAGGTGAGTCCATGTACAGAAGATTAGAATAGAAAGTTTTCAACAAACGGTCTTTAAGTGACATCTATATGCTTGTTAGAAGTTCCTACATGAGGAAAAAATACAAATATATATTCAGGGATTTGTATGTAATGTATATTTAACTAGACTCATGTATATGTATATGAGGAGGGAGGGAAAGAAAAAAATCTCCACACCTATACATCTTCCCCATGTAATTCTCCAAAACATGCACAGAGACTATGAGACTATGCATTGCTGAACAGATATCTACAACTACACACAAACATTCATTTGAAAAATTATGACAAAACTTCACCAAAAATACTGACTTAATTAGAAATGACTGACAATTAGCATTTTCATCAGTTAAGAGTTACATTTTCCTCTTTTAGACTCACTTGCATCTTTATTGTGATATATGAAGAAGTAACTACCTTGCCAGTTACAGGAGTTGGCCAGGATGTTTCCACAAAGATGCTTATAAGCAAGATGCATAAAGACCTGCATAATATTAACACTGAATATTGCCCAAAAGAAAATCAAAATTATATTTCAAGTGTTACCTGCTGTGTTAATTGTGTTACAACTAAAGGATTGACAAGAACTAAACACATGTATCAGATCAGCTGGAAGCATTTTTACTTTTCAACCGTGAAGCTGAATAAATACAGAGAGGAAGCCAAAAGTGATTATTCACTGCTGAGTTGACATGCATGCTACTGGGTATTGACCAGGTAGCACTGTTCATTTTTGCTATGCAACAACTTAAAGGGGTTTCAAAATAATTATAGCTCACTTTCATGCTGTCTTAAATACTTCTTTGAAAGTGGAGTACAGGGAAGGATAAATAATTATTGCTTTACTTTGACTTTTAGATATATTGCTAATTTCAAAGCCCATGTGAAACCCTTCAGAGAAGAGGAGGAGGAAAAGGAAATGAAACTGTTATTATAACCACGATACAGAATGAGAGATTAGGATGATCAGCTACTGAAATTTAGTAGGATCCTTGGATTATTCTATACATTAGTAAAGAAGTACTTCCACTCGAAGAAAGAAGGTATTTCCAGAGGTGGTTTTTTTTTTGTTTGTTGTTTTTTTTTTCTTTCAAGTTTGTTGTGGTATGAGATCATAATTGTCTCCTGACTAGAGGTAAGAGTCTTGCACAGTTTCAAAAGGAAACTGTGATAGTTTGAGTTCAAATTTTGACTGGAGCTTGATGAGAGAGAAGCCCAGGCATGAATTTTGCTAGTTAATTTTGGAGTTTCTCTTCAGTGGTAATTTGCTGCAATTATTTGTGATGACCCCAGCCAGCAGCTAAGCATCCACACAGTTGCTCACTGGCCCTTGGACCCCAAAAGGATGGGAGAGACAACAGGGAGAGCAAAAATGAGAGAGCTCTTGGGTCAAGATGAAGACAGTTTAATAAGCAAAGAGAATAAAACTAGTGATGGCTAAGACAATCATTTAGCACCTTCCACCAGCAGACCAATGTCTAGTCAGCCTCTGGGGAATAGCCTCCTTGGAAGACAAAACTCCCCAGTTTTCACTGCTGCGCATGGTGCTGTTTGGCATGGGATATCCCTCTTGCCCATTCCGAGTCTACTCAGTGAGGGTGCTGAGTGGGAAAAACAGAAAGCCTTGAACTGTGCAACATTAGCCTGTTAGCAACACTGTTCTAGTCACAAATCTGAAACACAGCACCATCGGGGCTTCTAGGAAGAAAGTTAACTCCATGCCAGACAGACCCAGTACACCTGGCAATAGCTTAGTTTCCTTCCAGCAACAGGAATGCTTTTCCAGGTCCTGCATAACCATGATGAAGAGGATATTGCCCACAGATTTTAGGGGAGGACTTTCAGTATAGACGCTTGACTAGTTTCTGAAATCAGTTTTCCGATTCTTATCGAGCTCATACTGAAGAAACAAGTTAAAATATCCACCCTGGAAAAGACCAAGATCTAGAATAGCTACTTAGTTCTTAACATCAAGCTACTTCTTGGAAGCACTTACTTGGAAGGAACATTTACGGTGTCTGAAAGAGATTAACCTGCTACCTGGTTTTAGGAAGGACCAGTTCATACAACTATGTAAGTACGCTGGGGTTGTAACCTGGCTCTTCTTTCAGTCCTGATCAGCAGGATTAACTCATCTAAAGAAGAATAAAAAAACTCTGAAGCTGATGATTTTCCTTAAATTCCTTCCTTCATTGTGGAGATTTAAAATGCTCTACATGTAATTAGGACTACAGTTTAATAGGGGTTGTTTAGCCTGGAGAAGAGGAGACTCAGGGGGGACCTCATCACTCTCTTCAACTACCTGAAGGGAGGTTGTAGTCAGGTGGGGGCTGGGCTCTTCTCCCAGGCAACTGGTGACAGGACAAGAGGGCATAGCCTGAAGTTGCTCCAAGGGAGGTTTAGGTTGGATATTAGGAAGCACTTCCTCACGGAGAGGGTGATTAGACATCGGAATACACTTCCCAGGGAAGTGGTGGAGGCACCGTCCCTGGATGTGTTCAAGGCAAGGCTGGATGTGGCACTTAGTGCCATGGTCTAGATGGTGTGGTGGTGGTGGTCATAGGCTGGACTTAATGATCTTAAAGGTCTTTTCCAGCCTTGGTGATTCTGTGATTCTGTGAAGTTTCCTGAGCGAAAATAGGACCTTGATCACTTTTCAACCAAAATGGCATTCTCCCTTTATAAAGAGGGACCAACAACAGGTACCAACCTCAGGGCTGAAATCCTATTAATGGCTTTCACAGTCATCAGACACAAGACTTTTGACCAGAGGTTCTGGCCTAAGCTAACAGTAGATGCATATATGCCCTCTTGCTTAGCACAAAAGTGACAGGTTCAAAACAGAATTAATATTTTCAGCAAAAGAGATGAAGAATCACTCAGAAAAATTCTTATAAGGGAACTGCTGCAGGGGAAAATCACTCAGCTTGGATGAACCAGGCTGTTTACCACCCTGAATAACTTGACATGCATTTCTTCACTGTGTCTAACTGAAAAACAACGTTTGAATGCATTTATATATTACCTGCAAATGGCAAATAAGCTAGTGTAAATCAGTTCATGGAAATCAGAGAGTTATGCTGACTTATACCAGCTGAGGATTCACACAAGAAATGCTCCTCTAATTTCTTATTTTCTATTGTTCATATTTTGTGTTTACATTCTGCAAGTTAAATTCATGTATACTGTTTTGAACTAATGCAATAAAATGTATATATTCAATTTCAATTTCTAATAATGGCTTTAGTTAAAATAATGTAGATTGCTTCATTGTTCTTTTTGTTGACTGTATTCCTTTTTAACATGAAGACACCATTAATGTTACAAACAGATTATAATAATCTTCCTTTTAAAAAAGTGTGAAAGTGGCAAGCCTTTCACCTCCCATTGTGGCCGAGCGTCAAAAGGCAGAATATCTTCAAGGACCTCTGGAGTTCCACTATCTGCATTTGACCTGTGTTAAATATTCTCATTACAGTAGCTTCAAATGAATACAAAAGCTTTGTTTAATCCAAACACAGGGGAAATGAAATACACTGAGTACAAGATGAAAGAGTCACTACCACTGTGCTATTTGAATACACTGTGTGTTCTTAACACGGGCCGTAAATGAAGCCCGGTTTAATATATCAAACTGTGGAACATTCAAAATAGCACCTAGTACCAAAACAAATGTTGTAAACCTGGTAAGACAAAAAAAAAAAAAAAAGGAAACAGAAACGTGTGTTTTCTTCCTATTGAATTTTTGATAGGTGTAGGTACTGGGCTTGTGGCCATGTTTTTCGAAAATACTTAGTTTTCTGCTGGTAATAATGACCGATTATATTAATTAACCTATGCAAGGTTTTACTGCAACATAAATGTAGCTGGGTTCTAACCTATCATTTACACCTTTATAATATTAATTTAGTTAAACTCCTCACATTTTAACTATTCTGTTCAAGAAAGTGATAAAAGAAGGAGACCAATTCAATTAGTATTACTTATACTATTGTCTATATTTACAATACTATTTGGAAATCTAACAATGGTATTAAATACAGCTATTAACTAATCCACAAAATATACAAAACCCATGTACCTGCATACTATGGACTTGCAAACATCTGTTTAGGGTAGCAAAAAAGTAAATACCCTCTGCTGAATATTTGCTGGAGGTGACTTAGAAATTAAACTTAGGTTCACATTTTAAGGAAAGGTACAGCATTGAAACAGGGTGGAATGTAGCTAATGTACAACAAGTTTGTACCATGGCAATTTCCTAGGCAACCCTAGATGTTGGCAACATCAGGGGAACTTGGTGTGCTAACTGGAAGATAAATTGCGTGGAGGGTGGAACGGAGTGGAGACACTATGGCCATGCTCTGTGGAAACAATGGTATTCAAAGGTACTGTGGAACAAATCAGGTGCATGCCTGATACTCTGGGCCAACAACCTGTTGCTTTATGACAAAATACTGTACTTTAGGTAAACTTTGCTCATTATAATCTCATTATAATACCAAAACACACCTCCATCCCTAAAGTTACCCATCTCCCAAGGTGCGACCACCCCTCACTAAGTTTGTACTCTGAATTTTCTCTAGTCTATACCTTTAAACATGAAGCGAGAGAGTTTTGGACCAACAGTGGTAAAGGTATGTATGACTAGAGTCACTCAAGCTCCACCTGTAAGGTAAAATACTACAAAATAGCCTGAGAGGGGAAGGATGTCAGGGAAGATACCATTGCAGGGACAACGCCATTCCCCTGACCTCTGGGACTGCTTGACGGGCTGAGCCTCTCTTCCCCCACATAGGGATGGATGCCTTTGGGTAAGATTTGAACACTCAGCTATCCCGAGTGCATCCCTGGGAAACTCAGGAATCTCTATAGAGTTGCTTTACCACCCCTCATCTGTGTAACCCAGATGTATTGATCAACTTGCACATGCTTTGCAGACAGTGAATTTATCACTGGCCATCTAAAAGAATTTGTACATCTGTTGCTTCAATAAATTACACTGTTCATCAATCTGGCTGTGAGAGTTCTTGAATGCAACCAAATTCCTGAGTGTGGCCGTGAGAGTGCACAGAATGCTGCTGGACAGACAGTGCTGTGTTGTGCATCTGGAATCGTGACAGTCCAATAGAGGTATTGGGCGTGGCCAGACTATTAATGCCAAACTGGGCATCACTCAGAATCTAAGCCTAGCTGCCCCCCACCTCTCTGATATCTGAGGACAAGCCAGAACACAAGGGAGTTTATTTTCTGCCAAATTACTTTGCCCCTTAACACCTTCTCACAGAAATCTGTTGTTTATTTTTTTATATTCCTTTTAAGTTTTATGGTAATTTTCTCCATAGGTAAAAGGGATCTTAAATCCCTGTCCAATTCTTTGCAGCATGAAAAACCTTTGACTACCACTGTTTGAGCATAAGCTACTCCTGTTCTACTTAGGAAGCAGTGTCAGAGAATGCATGACTTTTAGTTAAATTCACGACAGTCTGTATACTTGTAATACTACAGACGTATCGGAACAGTGTAACAGACTGCTGTGTTACAGATGCATGATGCCATTCCAAATGACTGCCGTGAAAACATAATAATTACTCCAGAAAACCACTGCAAGTAGCTAGAGAGCTTCTAGTTCAGGAGTTAGCTTGTTTATAATGTGGAACCTCCACACTATTTGGTAGGCAAAGCAGAAAGACACAGGTTAATACTACTGGTATTTAGGAATGTGGAAGGAGATGCGGTGCAGGGGCTCCTAGAATGGGCCCAGTGCCTCTAGATGATTGCTCTTAGATACTTTTTTAAAACCCTGGTGCAGGCTCATTTACATCTTTTGACAGCTAAACAGTTTGTAAATCTGGCCCAAAAGGTTTACATTTAGACACTTAACGTTGGCATGAAGTTATCCAAGTGCTGAAGTAAGCAAGAAACCCATTCACAATATATATCAGATAAAACACTGCAAATCTTTTTTTTCCACCACTTCTGCATCACAAGCTATTAAGACACACATTGTCAACAATCTGACTGGCATTCCTGACAGAATGAAAGTCAACTGTAGCACTCTGCTGGATTTGAAACAATCATGGGACCACAGCCACTCATCCCAAATGCTTACCATAAAAAAAAAAAGAAACCTTATGTCAGATGGTGGGCTGGAGAACTTTTAAAGTTTGCAGTACATTTGCTCAGGAATTTATTGGAGGGAGAGGACTAGACAACTAATGTCCAAATGCAAGCTGTGTTATAAAAGCCAAAAGACATATATTTTCATGCCATAGGAAGTATTTCACCAGGTAGATTTTTCATTACTGAAGATGGAAAATACAGTGGGAGTTGCCTAACAGAATAACTCAAGAATGGAATTGATCTATATCATTGGGAGAAAAAAATAGGGTATATAAAATGAATTGCTGAGGCAAAAGATAGAAGCTAATAGTCTTAGGATTGTCGATACATCTTGCGATTCCATTAAATATTATCTCTCTGTGCAACCCTCTCTTCTACTCTTAATAAAATGCATTGTTTTCACTGTTTCATCCAGCTTTTCAAAATCTTCCTTCAACAACATTTTGGGTTCATTTACAAACACAGGCACTCCTGAACTTTGTGTTGGTAACGAAACACCGTGTATGAAATGTACTAAAGAAATGTACTAAATGTACTAAATGTACATTTTTCTTTCAATAACAGAAATCAAAGATGACATTTCAGATAGTTTTGCAAAATCAGCCTCAGAGCTTTGTATGTGCCATCAAATCAAAGTAAGAACTGAAATTTGTTTTTATCATTCAGTCACATTTATCAAGGATTGTTTTTCAAACACAGCAAATGGCCTTCAGGTTTTTCTGTAAGTTAATGTGCTCTTAACTCACAGAAAGAAATTAATTAATTAATAGTACTTTATCATGGAATATACATTTGAAAAGCAACAGCCCAAAACAGTATCTATTACACGGTTTATCGAAATATATATATTTTACTGGCCTATCTATATCAAATCCTGCCGGGGATTAGCAAGATGTAAAAAGAATAAAACACAGCAGTTAAACAAGTTAAACAAGCTGGAATGCCTGAAAGCTTGAGACACTACAGCATGTTTC
This sequence comes from Hemiprocne comata, assembly GCA_020745705.1. Lineage (NCBI taxonomy): Eukaryota > Metazoa > Chordata > Aves > Apodiformes > Apodidae > Hemiprocne > Hemiprocne comata. The sequence goes on along the minus strand of CM036590.1, from coordinate 36,674,998 downwards.
TTCTTTATATTGGTAAGAATAACAAAAGAAAGCAAAAAGCAGGCATTCGGAGGTAGAAAAGAAAATGTAATCACGATCTTGCCCATCTCAATTAGCCTAGTAGAGTCTGTCATACAGACAGAAGTACAATCCACTGCTGAAATACTCTAACAAAGGACTACAGGGGTCGTTCTGCATGAAAAGCCCAAGTGGGAGTACTGTCTAAATAGTACAGCTCAGCTACTACTGAATAAAGTGTGTATACAAAGTAAAATTAATACAATTTTGCAGGCACAGTCACTGTTATATCATTATACAATAATTATTTGGAATATTTCCATCTATCAATAATGCCATCTGTCCCACCCAATACAAATGGACTACAACCCATCTGGCTTATTTTTTTCTATTGATTACTCTGCTGAATGAGTTAGCAAAACCGCTTATAAAATCATCATATTACATGACACTGTCATTAAAAGATGTGAAGTAAAGAAAAACACAAGATGAGACTTAATTGGAAAACTGTCAGTTCTTCTTCCAGAAAGTTTTTGCAATGCTATAAGTTTTTTTTGTGTGTTTGCTTTTTTTTTTTTTTTGGGTACTTTAAAAACAACGAAAAAACCCCCAAACAAACAAAAATACCCCCAAAACTATAAATGTAAACTACTGGATTAGGCCGAAATGATTCTACCACACAACTGTTACTATTTCCAACTAGTTATGTTAGAGAAGTTCCATAATCTACCTCCTCAGAGAGTGTCAGAATGTCCCAAAGTGTGCCTGGGAATCACAAAGAAACTGGAAGGAGTGTAACTTAAAGATGGGGTGAGTGGAAGACGCTGATGGTTGGCACTTGTGTTTCTTAATTCAAATTATTTTTCCTAGGTTTTGGCTTTGATTAATTGTTTGCATAATTGTCTTCATGCCATTTTTGCAGCCTCTGTTTTTAGTTTTGCTTTTAATTACTGCTTCCCTCAAGTAGGCTTTAATTTCTACAACTGCAGCTTGTTTTTTCCTTTTAACTGCTACTTCCCTTAATTATATTTTAATTTCTCCAATAACCTCTACTTAACAACAATGCAGCCTTATCAATCCACAGCACTTAAATGTTTACCTTGGCTCCCTCACTCTACATCTCAGTTCCCACAATAACCTTTCGGTTTTAACAAAGGAAATCTCTCTTCTGTACAACCAAAATGTTTATCCAGAGATCTTTTCATTAGCTCAGCGGTTGAGTTTTGGGGTTTTTTGAGTGAGATCTCAGGGCTGCTTTCCCTCCCTGCTATTTTTTCTTTCTAATACAACCTTCCATCCCTCCACCAGACTTCTGTTTCCTCTGTCACCCTGAATGGCTTTTCCAATTACACGGCAGTTCAAATGGACATACGAAGGAAGGAAAAAGAGGGATGGGGGCTGGATTACATCTCTGGAAATGCAACCCTTGATGGCTGTGGATAACTGGAGCTTGGGGCTATACTGAAGGGGTGGAGCTGCAGAGAATGGTGCTAGGAGCATAGATACTGAGCTGCCATGTGGAATGAGGGAAATCAGGATGACAGCAGAGGAAAGGACTGTGTTGGAAGCAAGGAATGATGCTGGAATAAGGAAGGGGCCAGAGGCTGGGTGACTGAAACAAGTTAGAGGTTGCTAGGGGGACCAGCCTGCTTACTGTTACTATTTTCTCCCTCTCTTACAGTCCCCTCCCATCCTTGATGCTTACTGCAGCCATTCCTCTGGTTACCAGTGAAACATTTGGGTTATTCTGAAACATACTCAATTTATCTTTCTCTTCATAATTCAAGAAGTTCCTAAAAGACAGTTGTCACTCTCAATAATATGCCAAGAAAACCTCTAAAGTCCAGGTGAGTGTGTCTGACCCTGTGACCTTATCTCAAAGGAAGCTTTGATCAACTCTGTGCCCGCATCCTGCTCTTAGAAGTAAACCTTTTGTGTTATATAAACCCATTCAGAGAACAATTCACACTTCTCTTTATATTATGTTCTGTTAGGTCCAATTTATTTGTGTCCTAAACAATTTGTACAATCCCTTTTGTGCTTTACAGACTACTGACATCAAATATGTAGAATGATTCAACTGGGATTGCTGAACAGTGTTATTTATGTAGAGGATGTTTCCAGGACATCACAAGGACTTTAACAATTTTTGGTGCTCTGAAAAAAACTTTTGCCATGTATGATACATATGATTTAGCCACTTTGTTAAATTCAAATGCCTAAATCTTAATATACCATAATTTTGTTATGAAATACAGAACATCCAACAAACGGAAACGTAGTCTAAAACCCATCTTTAAAACATAATTAGTTCTATGGTTTAGAAGGCCTAATTTACAAGAAACAAGTTCTGAGCTGCATTGTTTTGTTTGCATAAACAAACTCCTTTTTCCATGGATGACAGAAGCTGAACAATTTCAATTCAAACACCATTTGTTCTTATTAAGTAATCTATAGGTTGCTATTGATTCAGGCCTTTGTTCACTGTTTGAAATACAGTTCGAGAATGATAAAATACTTTTGGTTTGACTGAATTATTTTAATAGCAGAAACCAGACCTTTATTTCATGTCATGGTATCTGACATAACTGTCTGCAGTAGCATTGGGATACCAAAAAACAAATGAAATGACACATGTAATGGATATGCTACTTAGACTCCTAAATACAGATGCCTTCAGAGTAAAGCTGCTGTGTCTGGCTTCCAGACACAAAGGTAGTATCATATAGCATCTAACAGGCAGCTCCAAAGAAAATTTTAAGAGTTGTAAAAGCTACTTTTCCTGTTTTCACCAATTCTATGGAATAACTGAGGGAGAATTACAACTTTTGTACAATTTATCAATAATTGTATGGAGTTCTTCCAAATGTGAAACTTTCCTGTTTTCCTTGCTCTGACAGGAAAGGAACAATTCTCCTAATACCATGCTGGCTAGTGCTTGTTCTCCAATACAAAATCTCTATTTCCATTGACTGGACAATTGTATTTTCAGGGCAGGACAATTCCTCCCTCTGGTTCCTTGTAACAGAAGTGTTTGACACATCTCTGCTTTACTGTGTATATAAACCCTTACTAATCAAAAAAGTAGGCAGAGCCCATGGAAAAATTCAATTCCTCTATCCAAACCTCCTATTGACATTGACAAATTTATAGGGAAATTGAAAAATCTGGCTACAAATAACATCTCATTCCCACTGATATATTAATTCTTTCCAAAGCGTTTTTCAATGGTGTTGTGGCACACATTACTCCATCTGCTAATGCTTTTTTTGCTCTTTCTGATACTGTCACTAATGAATATGGTCTGATAAGCACAGCATAAGACCAATGAACATCCCCTAGGATTGCTTAATGCTCCTATAGGATGTTTTTTTCTTAAACATTCCTGAAAACTATTAGGTGGCTAACTCTTCATAGATGTATGTGTAGGCAGCAATCAATTTCTAAGCTATGGCTTGAACAATCCAAAAGTGACATGGGCCAGATACTAGGAATATCCCAAAAGCAAGAAACCTCATCAGTATTTTTCAGGTAGCTAAGAAATTACTGCCTAGTCATCTCAGTACGTGATAAATAAATAGAAAGACTTGATAAATCGTGGCTGGTCTGTATAATAACTACAGAAGACTTAAAAGTTTCTAGCTGGGAAAAGGAAAAGTTTTAAACAACTGGCAAATACCACCAATCTGCCCACAAATCATATCTATTACAAATAAGAAAGCTTGTAGGCTTCATGGTCATGGTACATGTCATAATCACATAGCAAAAAAATGGATTAAATTAAAAAATCTGAATTTAATTCAGATTCAACACACTTGGTCTTGGAGGAGTAGGAAATACTATTTAAGAGGGTCCTTTATTAATAAATCAAAGTTGAATGTGTAAGCATCTAAGTAAAGCCTAAGACAAGTATGTAGTGCCAACACTGAAAGTGAAGGCAAATACAAGGAAACTTTGAGGTGTATTTTTCCTTATTTTATGGCAATATTAACATATGCTATGTTTCCCAGTCATGTATTTCCCTGAGAAACCATAATAATTATGTTATATTGAATTACATAGCAATTATGTGGATATTTTTTTACTCATTTGTGGAAGTTATATTTTATTTACAATATTTGTGGCCATTATCTTTTTATTGCTTACTGGGTGTTCCATGGCTTTTTAAGAGAAATGGTACATACATCATATAAATTATTATGGTATCGTTATAAATTACTGTGCAAATTATTATGCTTTTAGAGACAATCTATGGTCAACCAATAGTCAAGCATGCCCCAATCTGGCCTTAAAAGTTCAGCTGAATAATAAGCAATAATGAGCAGTAAAAGCTGCTAAACTGAGCTCTCATAACAATATTAGTTGTAAGAAAGTGGGGAAAAAAACCTCGACAGAACCACTCACAAAAAGTTGAAGTAGAATGCCCAGTTCCTATTATGCAAAAATACATCGGCAGAGGTAATTCAAATAAGGTATCATTCACATTTTTGTTGGAGGAATTGACTGCTCTTAAAGAGTTCTTTAACATGTTGCTTTGGGGAATTAAGACCAAGTTAGTGATGAATGTAACTTTCTATTAAGCAATTTTCTTTCTCAATTGTGCACAACCACTTATGAGCCAGAACATAGCAGCTCAATCAAACCTTATTATATCAGCTTTGCTTGAACCCCTCTGAAATGTTCTGAGAAAGACAGTGCAAGACTTAGGCAGAAAGAAAAAAAAAAGACAACCCAGAAAGAAGAAAATGGATATCCCAGCTACCTTTTTACATTCTTGTAATTTCTTCTGCCATATAGAGAGAGCAATAGGAATGTGCCTCCTGTCAGTCACATAGCAGCTGGCGGCGATGACATGGTGGAGCACAGTCTTCTGGCTCATAGCTTGAAGAACTCGCTCAACATGTTGGAGGGAAACTATGGCCTCAGTCCGTATGCCACCACTAACAAGCTGCATTGTACAAGGTATTAGAGCAATCTGTCCAGCACAGTAGAGAACATCTCCGACCTAGAAGAAAATAAAAATAAGTAAATAAGGTTCTTGGAGTGTATGGAAAGCAATGGAAGCACTTTTTTTCCAGGGATTTTCTTCCAATGGTGCTGTTCTTTGCTATCATTTGCCACAAATGGAGCAAACATCACAGTCTAAAGATACTTTTTTATAGGGATTTAACTGCAATATAAAAGCCCAGCACTGCAATAAAATTTAACCTAACAGTTAATACACATATGTTGTGTCAGCTCAGAAAAACAGTATCTGATGTTACTGACTGTTACAGCTGCTGGATCACACTGATGCCCCAGTATGGCTAAATATATTCTTACCTTCTTTTTTTGAGTGATGATGCACACTATCCCTGGTTCAGTGCTATTTTTTAAAAACTCCTAAGTCTTAATTAATACTTTGTTTTATATAAGTATAAATAAGAAAGTGAAAGTATATATTTGTCATGTCTTTAGTAAACTAACCAGGCAAGGGAATGAAGTGGAGCAAGAGACCCCCTTGGCTTAACTGCAAGTTTCTGTGTCTGCTCAAAACCAGAAGGGAAGTGTACCAGAGATGGAAAAGTGGAATAATACCCATCGAGAATTACAAGGACATTACCAGGGCATGCAGTGATGTGATTAGAAAAGCAAAAGCTCAGCTTGAATTGAAAATGGCCAGAGATGTCAAAAATATAAGAAAGGATTCTTCAGACACGTAAACAACAAGCAGAAATAGAGAATATTGGCCCACTGTTAAACAGGAGTAGTGAACTAGTCAACAAGAACACTGAAAAGGCAGAGGTTCTCAACACTTTCTTCAACTTCTGTCTTTATCAGTGCTGTTGGGCCTCAGGCTGTGGGAACAAAAATTCAGGTGGATGAACACAGACCTTTACAGTCAGTGAAGGAAGAGTTGGTGTGTGAACTATCACAGGAGCTTGACCACTACAAATTGATGGGCCCCGATGCCATTCATCTGAGGGTGTTAAGAGAACTGGCTGATGTTGAGAGACCACTCTCCATAATCTTCAAGAAGTCATGCAGATCACGGGAAGTCCCAGAAGACTGGAAGAAGGCTAATGTAACCCCCGTTTACAAGAAGGGTTCAAAGGAGGATCCAGGAAATTATAGGCCCCTCAGCATTACTTCAATCCCTGGGAAAGTTATCTGTCGAATCCTGAGGACTGTCACAAGTTCAATGAAGCAGGTGCCTGGGAAAAGCCAACACAGATTCACCAAGGGCAACTTGAGCTTGACAAACCTCATCGCCTTCTACAACAAACTAACCTGCTCAGTTGATGTGGGGTGAGTGTTGGACATTGTCTACCTGGATTTCTCCAAAGCTTTCAATATGGTTCCCCACAGCCTTCTCTAATTGAACCTGGTATGTTACAGTCTAGACAAGTGGTCTGTGTGGTGGGTGGGGAACTGGCCGACAGGTGGTGGTAAACAGCTCCTTTTCAAACTGGGAACCGGTCACAAGTGGGGTTCCCCAGGGATCGATATTGGGTCCAACACTGTTTAATATCTTCATAAGTGATCTGGATGCTGGGATCAGGTGTACCCTGATGAAGTTTGCAGATGACACCAAGTTGCATGGGGAAGTAGAGACTGCAGAAGGGAGAGCTGCGTTGCAGGAAGACCTGGACAGGCTGTAAGAGTGGGCTAACAAGAACCTTATGAAGTTGACCAAAGACAAACGTAAGGTCTTGCACCTTACACATAAACATAATCCAGGAGTGCAGCACAGATTGGGATCCACCTGGCTGGAATACAGTTCTGTGGAAAGGGACCTATGGGTCCTGGTTCACAAGAAGCTCAATATGAGTGAACAGTGCACTGCAGTGGCAAAGAAAGCCAACAGGATGCTGGGTTGTATCAACAAGGGCATCACCAGCAGACATAAAGAAGTCATCATCCCACTCAGCACTTGTCAGGCCACACCTGAAATACTGTGTTCAGTTTCACAAAAATGATGTGGACAGTCTGGAGGGAGTCCAGAGAAGGGCCACAAAGATGATCTAAGGACTGAGAAGCCTGCTGTACAAGGAAAGGCTGAGAGAACTGAAAGGTTTTTTCAGCCTGGAGAAAATAAGGCTTTGGGGAGACTTTATTTCCATGTTCCAGTACTCCAAGGGTTGCTACCAAGAAGGTGGAGATTCCCTTTTTACAAGGGGTCACGTGGAAAAGACTTGGGGTAATGGGTGCAAGTTACTCCTGGGGAGATCCTGACTGGACACCAGATGAAAATTTTTCACTATAAGAACAGTCGGACATTGGAATAATCTTCCCAGGGAAGTGGTAGACCAACACTGGTCACTTTTAAGACTCAGCTTGACAAGGTGCCGTGCCATCTCATCTAAACCGTGTTCCTACCTAGAAAGGTTGGACCAGATGACCCTTGAGGTCCCTTCCAACCTAGCATTCTATGAAACTAATTTAAAAATACTATAAAAAGAATAGTGAAAAACAGCTAAAGACTGTATGAAAAAAGTCCTGATAATCCACCAGAAAGGAAAAGGAAATGGCAGATTGAAAATAAGAGCAGAAAAATGTCACTTGACCAAAGAGATGGGTTCACCTTCTGAAAGTGGAATTAAATGGGTGCCCAGATATACCATCAATACATAGTTTAAGCTGAGCTCCAAAGCATTACTTTGGGCTGATTTTCCAAAGTCTTCCTGGCCACACTCTGAAGACCTACTTTTTTAACAGCAGCCAGAAAAGGAAACATTTATTCTTACTATTCAGACAACTCAAAGATTTATTATAAAATCTAATGTAAATATAAAAACTTTTCATCCTCTTATGCTGCACTTCCTTTAGAAGGTCTGTGCAATTCCTGATCAGTGAAGCATAAATTTTATTCAATATCAAAAGAAAATGAAGCATAGAAGTGGCAAGTAAGGTGGGTGTAAACAGCTTTGAAGTCAGCACAGGAAGCATATTGCTAGGACTAAAGAGGGGGAAAATGGACTGTGCAAGGAATCTTTAGCAAGAATTTTGCAGAACTTACTGTATAAACTGTAAAAATTTCTCAGAATTAAGAATAATTAAAAAAGAAATCTGTGTCCTAGAAAACATGGCAATCAAATCATGTGACAGACCCATATGCAACTCCAAATCTGTCCTCATAACTGTCTGTGTCTCACAAAAGACTCACACATGTAACTATTGGAAGAGTATCTTATACAATTTGGCATACAAGTTCTATGATTAGCAGCTGAAGAGGGGGAGGAGGCAGAGAGGAAACATAATAAGCCAACTGACACCTATCAACTATTTAAATTGTTTAAAATATCTGAAATACTGTTTTGATGATGCTATATATACTCCTGAAATTGGAAAAAATATGCAAGTAGTATTTTGGTTTATAGGAACAATTTTGTTGTTGTTTGGGGTTTTTTTACAGTGCTATTTTAAAACGTGCCATTGAACAAGGGAGTCCAGCCAGCTACCAAGTGGCATACTGACAAGATGAGAAACAAATTTAGGAAGATATGATTCAGAGGGGCACAGGTCTGTTTTTAAAGCAAGCCATTCTTCTTCACCTCTGCACAGTGAAATCCAAGCATTAGTCAAAAGCTCCAATACAGGTAGCCTATACTTGTGCAGGAGAAAAACACACTGCCAATATTTCTCCCTTTTTTCCCTCTTGGGCTGCTGGTTTTCCATGCATCACCCATGTTAATTATTAGGTAGACAGAAGAGCTGCTCAACCAGTTCAGTTCCCCTATTCTTGAACAGATTGTTTGAGACATAATATGAATACTAATTAACAATAAAATATCTGTCAGTGTTTTGAAATATGGACCAAGATAGCACTTTCTTAAAGTCTCCTGGGTAGTTCTGATACAATTAGCCCCACTGGTCATAAGCAAGGTCAAAAAAAATCTCTGAAGGATTTGATCAAAACTGGCACCACTTTTGGCTCAGATTCAGTGGGAATTTTGCAGTGTTCTTAAAAAAAAAATTAAAAATCCCTCTGTTACTACATACTTGTTTGGATCTTAAAATGTCATCAAGTGTTCCTAACTTGCCACCATGTTAGGGAAGGGTGGATGCAAGGCAAAAAGGGGTCAAAACATGGCTACATGTTTGCAGCTGTTCCCCCTCTATTTCAGGGGAACATAATTTAGGGTAAGGTAAGGAGGACGGATGTTCCTTTTCTCTTTCCCAGTGACTTGGTCATGAAAAGCAAGCATAAATAAACAATCAGCAGGGGCAAAGCAGCAAACCACTACAAACACGCTGTTTTAGCAGATTTCAAGAGGTTGTCTCTAGAATGTTTGAAGCATTATACAGAAAATTGATAGCAGAGTAAAAAGCATTTAAAACGGGGAAGACATAGTAACTTGTTCACAGTACTGAAATCTTACAAGTGGAGATGTCACAATGTATGGTGTTTTGCACAACCCTGCTAGAACCTTGCAACAGTTTATCTTTTTGGAGCTTCTACAAGGATAACAGAAGCTCTTTCAGGCTATGGATTCACAGTGTATCAAGTATAGAGGACTTGCATATCCAATAAACTCAGCACAGAAACAAAACACAATATAATGGATGTGTATTTATATACTAGATATCTCAGTTTACAAGGATGATTTAATTTTCACAGCAGCCCATACACATATTTCCAGGGCTAAAATTTCATTAAATATTTGGCAAATCAAAAATTAAAAAAAAAACACAAAACAACCAACCCTAATTCACTTATATAAATTCATTTCCAATTTAGCTCCACAGCATTAAGCAGTTTATAAATGGGGCCTCATGTGATTCCACATTTCTTCCCTTCTTGTTTTCATTTCTATCACCTCAAGTTATATGAAAGGTGAGTCTTAATAAACCAACATAATAATTTAGCATCTGTTCTGCTCAGTTAGCACAACTGTAAATTATCAAGGGAATTTGGTGGACAATCAGAACCTCTGAGTATGGAATCCTTACTCTAGCAGATAAGAATGCTAAGAATTACTACTCTTTACAGTGCAGTGGTGCTGCAGGAATTAAGTATAATACAGAGCTAGATCACAGCTAATACAGAAGGAAGACGGTATAGGAGCAAATTATTATTTTATTTCACCATTTTTTTAAAGCTCCATTCACTTTTTAGGAAAGCATTTACGTATCATGGAAAGGAAAAAATCAGATGAATGCTTGGTGCTACTTTGAACAGTTCTATCCTATGAAAAAGTTTTTAACAGTATTATAAGTTGCTGTAAGGGTATGACGTATCTCCCACAAAATGTAATTCAGGATAAGAAACAATGAGAAAACCAGAGTTAATTTGACATAAAGACTAACTTAAGCTGCTAATTAGCAAGAGAAAGCTGTAATTATTGCTACTTACAAAGGAAAGTAAAAGGATACCTATAGATTTGCACTAAGTTGTATTTTTGAATTAAAGGCCAACAGCAACTATGGAAACTTTCTGAAACTTTTCCTGCTGGCGTTACTAGAACTTGCTAGTGATTAACCGGCAGAAGACAAAAATTGCAGAGAATTTCTAACAAAGACACTTCAACAATTCACCCACGAGTATTAAGGCCAATGGTAATAGTTGCACCATATGACCAAAAGCATGTTTCTTGGAAAGGATGGAGTCAATATGCAATCAGCCAAATCTTTGTTATGAATGCAGTTTGGTGTCTGAGTGACTGCTGCCCTTTAACAGGTCAGGGTGCACAAAAGATTCAGTGACCCCCTGACCTAACAGTGAAATAACCCATCATTATGTTCAGTCGATGTAAATAAGCACAACTGACAATGCGCTAATAGGCTGCCTCTGGTCAGCCATGTGTACCTCTGACCTTAATGAAGACCTAAATCAATTAATACTCCAGGCAATAAAGACCTCTGGCTGATTAGGTTAGATAGAAATCATCTTTTCTAACAGGATTAAAGCTGTAAGGTGGTGAACTTTTTATTTAATATATGATAATCCTTTCTTCCTAGGGCCCTCTTATTTTAGCTACTGATGGTAAAATTCCTTTTTGCAATGTGAAATCTTTTCTTCAACTACCTAGTGTGAATAACGTTTTAAAGGTACCATTTACACAACAGTAATTGAAAAGCACTATGATCAGAAATTGTATCTGACTACTGTGGTTCTAATACACCACAGCCTTCAATATGATTCTCATGTTTTTCTTGAACTGTTACAAATTTGTGGTCTAAATATTCCATAAATAATTTGATCACACATAATTTAGTTTTATGCAGCCTTTTTTTTTGAGAAAATTTGTACAGTTATCAGTAGCTAAAAGAGTAAGCATATATTCCTAAATGAAAAATAAATAAAAAAAAAAAAGGTTATGATTATTTTTGCCTTTAAATAAAATAACATATTTTCCTAGGTAGCTCAAAAAAGTGTAGTTAATCAATAACTGTAACATTTCTGCAATTTTCAGAGATTTATAACTCAATTTTCAAATGTTGTGACTCCAATCTGCTAATCCTCATTTTGGGATGGAGCTTCATGTGTTTCAAAATATATTTGATCACCTAAACTACAAGACTACAAACGCTCATCTTTTTTCATTGTTCTTCTCGGTTAAAGTTTATTTTATAAAAAGTGTGATTTAATTTTTTCTCTTTGAACTTATATATTTGTGAGTTTAAAATTCACAGGACAGTTTTTGTCAAGAAGTGAAATAAAAATACTGCAATTTCATGTTAAGCTAGGATGTATAATTCTTTTTTTATCTGCAGTTTAGCAAAACCAAGATGCACCAATCCGGAAAGTCATATTTGACACTGAACACAGTGTCATAACGCTATCGACACACCTAAACTTTTATGAATTTCCTAACTGGAAATTATAACAAAGAGAAGTATCACATCATGCAGTATGCATACACTGAGCAGCACAAAAACTGGCAGTTCTTTAAAAAGGTTACTGAATTGACAATGCATCTGAAGAAGCCACAATATTATTAATTTTTATGAATACAAGACCAATTCAAGAAATTACATCCAAATATCTACTACTCATACTCCATGCTGGCCAACTGTACACACTTTTGCAGTCCTCTCAAAATCAAGTCATTCAGATTGAGCCTCTAGACTGTGCTGGATTTACAGCAAGCAATTTCATATAATACATTCCTGAAGGTCTGCAGCACCTTGAAGTTTAACAAAACGCTGTATGCACAGACTTGAGAGAGATGATCAGGTCAGAACACTTAAGAGAAGGTAAGATCAAAGTTTCAGCTTGAAAACCATTTTTTAAAAACTGTGCTATCCTATCACAGAAAATTGTAATATTTGTGTATATATTTTTGGCAATGTGTTGGTTATATTTAAATCTTGATCAATGCCAAATCAATTTTATTCTGCTCTTCAACTGATGGAAATACAAATCACACACTTCTGATATACAGAGGAGAAAAATTCAGAAACTGATATTTTTACAAAAAAAACAAACAAACACCCCAAAAACTGTCATTCATGTACTGAGACAGTATGAGACACAAAATAAAAATAAACCTAGCTTTTAAAGTCTTCAGCTGTAGTTATAAACATCTGCAGAAAGTTCCAATAAAGTGGGTGAAAAAGGCTTGTCGTCTAATACATCAGTGTGAGCATGACAGCTAATCTGAAGTCTTCTTCAGGACTCTTGGTCCACTTGGAATCTCCAATACACAGAGAGGAAATTAAGAAAATGGAGGTAAAATATTCTTTACCTACTATGCATATTTCAGCCTATGTCCTGTGCTGGCACACGGGGTACATATAGTTCCCTTATGGAAAATTACAGTAGACAGTTCAAAGACTTAATTGCCATAGAGGATAAACTATTCTCCACATCCTAAAGGATGTTTTTTCCTAAACAGAAAAAGAGCAGTCTCCCTACTTGAAAATGAGCAAGTTAGCAAGAGTATTAATCTTTGCTACATTTCTTCCTTGGGACAGTGGAATTCTAGCCTTCATGCCTATTAATCTGTCACCTTTTACAAAGCCTACCATTTCCTCTCAAGCTTTAGAAAAAAATCACAAGTTCTCACACAACCACATTAGCAAAATCTTCCAACTGTGAAAAATTGCAGAACACTCAGCTTTATGAATATACCTTATAAAAAAGATGGAGTAAAACCTCCAAACTGATTATAATTTACTCACTTCTTATTTGCAAAGATATTCTTATTTGGCAAAGATGCCCCCCCCAAAAAAAAAGTAAAAAAAAAAAAAGTAAGATTAGTCTATTCTGCAACAATTGGGGTTGGGTGGGAAATTACAGACTTAATCAAATCAGTATTTTCCCAGAAAAGTAAAGGCATACAGAGGGTCCCAAAAAACAAGGTGGAAAATATTAGTAATGAAAAGTTTAAAGTGATGCAAATGACTCAATGTGAACATGGACAATGGATAGTGCATTTTTAGAAAATGCATATTCTATTCACCACAGTTGCTAGTGTTTTTTAATGAATTATATATGCATAGATAAGGGAGGATAATGGTTGTAATTCATCCGTATTCTTAAAATATCTGATGCAGCGTATTTGGAAATTATTTTTAACTCTCCTAATTATAAATGCTGTTAACTAGCTGATAGTCTGTAAGGAGAGAGTAATGAAAATGCCAGTGTACTGAAGTGGGGTGCCGTAGGGATTGGTATTAGGCCTGATTTTGTTTAACATCTTCATTAAGTCATTGGAAGAAGGGATTAACAGCATGGTAATGAAACCCACAGAGGATACTAAATTAGAATGTGCACCAGCAGAAAAAATAAGAACGGACATAGATAGGTTTGAATAAAGGCAGGAAATAAGAAAATGAGACTTAACTTAAGAGAAATGAGAACTCATGCCAGAACATACGGAAAAAAATATTCTGAAATACAGATATTCATAACAAGGGAGAAAACCTGACCGCAGAAGCGCTGAACAGTTTGTATTAAATCATCACTGCTCTCTACTAGAAGCAAGTTCAGTATAGGATGAAAGAAGATACAGACTCTGTTCTCATGAAACAGGTCTAATTCATTAGATCTACCAAATACTTGTTCCAGGATAAGTAACACATACCCTTGGCTACTGAAAGAATGAAATTTTCTAAGACTTCAGAAACTGTTACTATACCTTTTAGGAAAGGTATGATTTCCATATTTCAAAATGAATGTTGTAAAAGATGAGGTGATACCAGTTTCAGATCATTATTCAAAGCTGATAGTACTTCTTTTTGTAAGTTTTTAAATTTCATCATTAACAGTGATTTTCAGTTTACAGGCTAGCACAGCTGCATTCGTAGTATGAAAAGCATTTTGATCTGCCACGGTAAAGACATAATAATTAAAAAAACCTTTTTTCCCCCTCTCTTAAATAGTATAAGTATTCATTTGGCATTCCCACACGGTTCATTTGTGGTTTTGCTATTTACGACTATTATCTTAAATTTATTCTGAAAAGGATGGCTTTATAATATATCAACACTCTGTCAGTTCTCAATTAAAAAAAAATATATATAGCTAGCATGTTCACTTGACATTCATCCCTCCTTGGTTGCTATGTTTTTCTATATCTACACATACAGTTCTAAGGGACTGAAGAGTATATATCAGAGAGAGAAGTTATAAGGTAATTGTATCCACACACAGAGTACCTAAAGGAAGATAAGGAAAAAAAGATAAAGTCATGTGTCTACCCTTGTATACCTGTATGTGTTCTATTGCAGACTTTCTTTCTACTTTGATCCTTAAAGATACAAGCTACTTAGAAAGGAATTTCATAACATCCTTCCCACATTAACTGAAGTTTCTACTGAGAACCTCCACTTAGAGTAAACTAACTCATTATGTACCACTGCAGTGATAAAGCAGTTCAAGAAGGCACAGTAGAACTTTCTAGACTGGAGTTTCTACTAACATTAAGGGTGCTACTGCTTAAGGCTGTACCACTGTTCTGGAATACAACATCCAAGAAGGGTCAAGATTGCAGTCATAAAAGCCTATGAAGAGTGAGTTGTTTTCTGGTTGTTTTTTTTTTCCTTTCCTACCTGTCTTTACAATCCTTATTCATGCCAACTGTCAAACAGGTAAGCGTGAGTATAAACAGAAGAGGGAGAGCAGAGAGAAAATACTCTGAATTGAAAGGTGAAAGCTGTTCATCACACAACAGTAATTCACAGTGTATGAAACACATTAACACCATGACATCATGGCATTCTATTCTTAAAGAAAAAAAATCATTACAGTCATCACTTGGCTTAATATTCTTACTCAAAATATGTTCTTCATGAATGTCACTGGCTACCTTTAAGATACCAGTTCGCAATAACTGGGAGACAGGAAAGAAGCAGTTCCATAGAACCAAGAATCAGTTAACTGAAAACAGTTAACTGCAAGAATGGTATTACTATGCTAAAAGTGATAGTTCTCATTCTATCCATACAGTGTTGATTCATACTTTACCTATCCTCTATGTATACCCAGTCTCACATGGTTTTTACTTATAGCTATGACTACCTAAATAATAATCAAAATACAAAGATTATCTAGTGCAAAAGTCCAGTATATAATAGACAAACCCACCATTTCCCGATGGAAATGAAACTTATTCATAAAACCTGACATACATGTAAAGTATACATAATAGTAATGCATGTAACATACACAGTATATAGTATTTATCACAGTCTTCCCCCTGGTCATTCATATTGCAATTATAATACTTTCTTACATAATAGAATACCTTTCTCTAGGGACTCAGCTTCCAATGTAAAAATATGTCAAGTTCTGATTACACTTAAATAAACTGAAACTTGCAACAAAGATCTACAAATATAGTTAACATTCTTGGCTAAACTAATCTCATATTATCTTTTTGCTGTTTTGGCCCAACATAAAGTGCTTCTAATTATCAGCTAAACAGTGCACAGCAATTTAAAAGGATGAAAAAATGCCAAAATTTCCAATGATGAAAACTGGCTAGTATAAATTTTCCATTCTATTTACAGGACATATGAGATTGAAGTAGCATGACTTGACTGTTCATCTATCAGTTTTAACTATGTTTTAGGATTTTGTGAAAAGATAGGGTTTTGTTGTTAAAAAAGTGTGACCTAAATTCAACCAGCTAGAAGTATTTGTTATGAAGTTCAGTGAAATACAGTTAACACACAGAATCTTTCAATGTGTGACTCGAGAGTCTGTGTTTGGCAATATAACTGTTCATAGCATTTAACTCCAAATCTCAGTGTTTCTGCCATTTGGGTCTGAAGGAGTTAAATCTTAGAGCTCGTCAACATAAAACAATTACATGTTTTTGCAGAAAAGCATTACATGCTAGTAGTGAATAATTAAATGCTCAAACCAAAGAGAATTGAACTATTTCTGTGATGGATGTTTTAAACTTCTAATAGCTAGTCTGATTCTTCAGAATAATAGCTGTGTTAGAGTCACGAAGGACAGTAATGGGGAATGAAGAAGGGTATGAAAGAATAAGGCATATAATAAGAAGAAAGGTGGGGAAACAGTAATTCCAAATGATACTTCTATTTGTTTTTTGTAATGATAACCCACAGTGTCATGGACGTTTATGTAAAAGAATGTTATTCATCATACACCCTGACCTTGAAAGGTGATATAATGCTTTGATTTTGTGCAGAATTTAGTAGAAGCAGAAATTTCACCTTTCAGGACAAGGCCCTGAATGCAGAACAAGATTGGGGTGAAATTCAAATGAAATAAGCCCTCTAAAACACCATCAGAGAACAATAATCAGCTCAACACCTTTCTGACACAGAAAATCGAGAGTTAACCAGTGTACCCAATTTTGAATCTTTTTTCAAGCAGGAATAAAACTGCTATAGGAGGCTGGTTTGATAGACCTTTGAAGGTTTTCAAAACTCTCACTAATATGTTATTCTCTAAAAAATATTCCCATAATTCTGCTGTCTCCCATCATTCCTTGCCTCGAGATTCATCTGTCAACTTTGATGCATCTTTTAAAGTTCCCTTCCAAGCCTAAAAACCATGACTACAGACCACAGAAGAGAACTCTTTGCTTTGAAACTATCTGATCAATCAGAAGATCATTTACCTGCAAGCATTATTTGGTGAAGCTAAAGCGGCACATCAACCAGCAGCATCTGAAGGCTGAGGCAGCAAAACGTCAACAACAAATTGTCATTGGCATTCCATTTATGAACCTTCAAACAGCATCAGATCCTTTCCATGGGAAACCAGATCAGGTCAGACTGGAGCTGAATATTTCTTAACAAGCTAACCATCAAAAGAACTTACGTTTTGAATAAAAAGGCTATCATTTGTTGATTTGAATATCAAAGAGATCCACTGCAAACTCCCAGTCTAGAAAAACCTCCCTAAGCTACACCAGACAGGTGTTTAATAATCTATTATTAAGGCACTATTTTAGGTTACTCAGAATCATAAAAAATAGCTGTAACTGTGAAGCTGCAAATGGGACTGCACAAAGAAATGAATGCTATTAACATACTATTAACAATTCAAAAGAATGAGTTGACATACCAATCAAACTTGTTAATTGACTGTCAATGGCCTGTCCCTGAATATACAACATGACTGCATTATATATTTCAAATGCTGACAGGAAGACAGTTTCATTTGCATTAACTTCATAAACTGATCAACAACCAAACTGCCACATACATTTATAATGGGAAGCTGAATCATTTCAATATTCATGCAGCTCTGTAATTGTAAATTAGGTGCTGGCAAACAATACAATACTGTACATACTCTAAAATATCCTAAATTTCTCTGACCTACTTTCTTTTTTATTTTAAAAGAGCAGTGGAGAAAAGTTGTCTCTTACAGAGATGATTATTACTTTAATTTATGGTTCATGCCTTAGGCAAAATTTGTTTGCAACCTAGTTTGCAACCATACTTTATAACTGTACTCTAGATGCATAACTGGTCCACAATATATGAGGCATGCAAGGTGATGTAAAATTTTTCTTGCTTTAGTTCTGTGCAGTGTAAATACCGTTATAATACAGAGTAAATTTGTTTAAAAAAGTGAATGAAAATCTGCATTATTTCCCTGCTATGACTCAAAGCAGATGTCAGCACAGAAACCACTGAAACTTTCTAATTAGACATTGAAACATGTAATTTAAAGTGGAAAGTATTGTTCTTGCACATCCTTCTCTATGTCCTAGAATTTACTGCTCTCAGAGGTCCTGTCTATATAAAGTATGTTTCCTAAAAATATCTCATAATTACACCCATTCAGTTTCATTGGGATTGTCAGTGATGGCAGCTGAAATGGCTGTGATAGTGCTGCCATTTTAGCCAAACGGTTAGTCAGGCATACTCTGAGCAAAGTCACAAATCACAGGAGTTGAGAGCACAAGTGCTTGTGGCTCTTCCACATTTCTATACATATTTATCAACCCAGTGGAAATGACTAATGGCTGATAATAGCAGAAAAATGACAGAAAGAATTCCGAAGAAAAGACACAGGGCGACATTCTTCTTTTTTCTCATTTAGGGTCTTCTCCTGCAACATTTACTATCTTGCACTTCTGCTTACTGAAAGATACAGTTCTAGCTGAACTAACAGAGAAGCCTTCAAATGTCATCATTAATGACTCTGTATATTACTATTAATGCATATGATTTAACCCTATCAGGTAGATATGAAAAAAGAAATTTGGTTTTACTTGTTCATGAAGTGTTATGGGCATAGTTTTCACTGTATATGTAGAAGTAATATCTCAGTCACTTTGAGAATCAGAGAAACGAAGCTAAGCAGAAATGTCGCAAATGAAGATTAAGTCATGAAGGGTCTAGGAGTGTTACACTGAAGGCTAAGTAGTAATTGATCAAAAATTCCGAAGTTGTCAGGTCAGTCACATTCACTCTCTAACTGTATGACCTGGAGGAAGTATAAGCAACTTTTAAACATCTCAACTGTAAATGCACATTGTCTTCTTTCCCTCTCTTTTATTATTACTACTTTCATCTTGTCAATCCAGCAGTCACTTCCCTGATTTTAAAGTTATTGCAAGAGCCTAGCACTGTACACTAGCATAACCATACAGGTATTGCATAGATGTCCAATAAATCTGCAGTCATGACAGCCTTCTCCTGCATTTCCTTTCAGGTAAAGCGTATCAGAGGACAATTTCTGTGAGCTGCTATATTTTAGGCTTTATTGTTTGTAGTATCGATGTAAGACTGCGAAGCAAAAAAAATTCGCATTTATTGTTCCAGCAACTGCAATTGAAGAGTAGAAAGACTAACAAATGGAAATACAAAACCTTTAGAAAAGCTGAATATAGTAGAGCCACTGGGGTGATGGCAGTCCCAAATCATCCTAACTGCTAATCATGAAAGATTACTTCTACTACAAACTAGATATTAGCTTTGATATCTTCCCTGAAGTATAAGCTGAGTAGCTGTCATACCGAATAACATCATATGATGGGTACTGCTAAGTTCTTACACTGACAAAACAGAGATCATTAAAGCTTCAACGTTCTTTCAGGTAATCAATGTAATAGAAGCAGTATGTGATTAAAAGCATTTAAGACATGAAAAGTGTCGAGGGAAAGAAGAACTCATTACTCAAATGATGTAGTATCTATAAAACCAGCCATCTGAAAAGGAGCTGGTCATTTATTACTGGTGCTATTGGCAACACACAACTACAGTGAATTCAGTAATTCACATTCCAAGATTTATAAACTTTGATCATAAAATATATAAATATATACAGCTGAAATATATGCACATATACATATAACTGTAACAGAAATGATGTGACATATGTTCATATTTCAAAAAGACACTTGGTTAATTTTAAGGAGCTACAGTTTGCCTGCCCTGATTCAAAATTTGCATTTGAAATAGTCACATTCTAATTTACTAAAGTACACATTTTCAATGAAATTTTCACAATCTTAGCCAAAATCTTCCTGACTCTCAATAGCCTGTGGCCAGCATAGTTTTTGTAGGTGAGGATAAAAACTCCTGTTCTCGGGAAGAATGAAATTTACTATCACTCAGATAAAGTCCCATCCATGTGGGAAATGGTGATTTCTTGGAGGTCAGCATGAAACTAGAGAACTAATTTGGAGATGAAACTTGATTATCATAGAGCTCATTATAATTATCTTTTAATTGGAAGACAGGCTTCTCAAACTTTGCTGGCTTTAGAAAGGTCCCCAAACATTATGGACATTTTATAAACCAAAAATAAGTAAAATATTTTCAAACAGTACAGAGTTAAACATATACAGTTTGTTTTGGATGAGGCTGGTTTACACAAGGAACGTGTGACCAGTGTTTTTGCTGAATGCATTACTGTCAGTTGCTCATGATTAATGGCAAGATCAGGACTTGTATTATACTGTATTACAGAGATAGAAAGGTTCAAGCAACGAATCCCATTCCAAGTTCATAACCGAACAAATGAGCAGCTTAACACAAACCTGTCTGTAATTGCTATTTTTATAAGGAAAAATTGAGATGAACAAATAAACATTCGTTGTAACTTACTGAGAAAATATTCAGTGGATTAGATGCCTAACAAAAATATTCTAGCTTGCATTACAGACCTGCTTCCATTCTCACAGAACAAACACCATTCTGAGATCTGCTTTAGCCCGAACCATTATTATGATTCTTAGAAATACAGTAAATAAAAATTTAAATTAAGTGTTTCTCCCAGCTGTACTGAAAAGAAGAAAACATTAAAGGGGTAAGGCATCCCATATTCTTGAGCACTTATGCAATATCAATGCTTTTTTTTTAAGGGAAAGTATGATATTAGCATTGGCTTATATTTACTTCTCGCATACAGGTGCCAAAGAGAAAGCAAGAGGAAGAAGAAGCAATACCATAAATATAGGCTATGTCTTGTATTAAACATACAGTTCTAACATTAGCCTATTATTGAGAAACTATAGAAGCAGCATAACAAGGAAGATAACTTATTGATTATTTCAATTTTAGTTTTAGTTTTACAATACAGGGAGATATAGATAAGAATATTCACATACACATAATACTAAAATACCAGAGATTAAAACTTAAGTACTAATCAGGAAATACTAAAGATCAGTATACATATGGAAACCTTATGTATATTCAATTATAAGTGAAATATGCATGCATTTGCATTATAAATGTACATTACTATATAAGAATATAAACCTGAATTTATTTGCAGGATGTTCAGAGCTATGACAAACACAACAAAATAATAAATGCTATCAGACTTTTGCAATACTTTATTCCTTAACTTTGTTGTTAGAAGAATTTTTGTTTTTCAAGAGAGCTGGTGTTTTCTTGATACCGCTTTCCAATTCCTATATTAAATCTTCTTAATATGGAAAGGTATTTTTCCTAAGAGTAGTTACAAAAAGGCAACTTTGAAGTTTCTACCTGCAGCCACCTCTTACTTGCATTATGTGAATCTGCAATACTTCCTGATGAAGAGACTGCAACTATATTTACTACACTCATCCCAGCCTTTGCAGAAATCCCATCCTGTTCAGTTGTTATTATAGTTACCCCCTTTTCCCAGAGGCAGGGAACTGGCATGTGTGAAGCACAGAGAAGTGAACAGAATCCTCTTGTGCTGGTGGATTAGTCAATATTGACAATCTCATTTATTGGGTATTTGACAGATGCAGTGCTCAGGTTACCCTCCAAGGAGAGAAAAAATTTCTTAACAACTATGGGCTTTTAACGCCCAGTTTTCCAAAGCAGGAACACAACTGCAGTTTCTTCCTTTGATGTATTAATGACTTTTACTGCCATGAAATTCAGTTTGTAGAAGTCTAGCATGTTACAGATTTCAAAGTGGCATTGCTCTGCTGTATCACCTCTGATCAACCTTAGATTGCAAAGACAGTGAAGAGGGCTTCTTTCTTCCCTACGGTCTAAGATAGCTTGTTTCTATCAGAGGCATTGTTTTTTCCTGTCCTCCTAAAGATGATAATTAGATCTAGATATACAAAATGCATACCCAGCAGTACCCCCTGCTCTTCCTGGTTTAGAGTGTCAGGTAAATTAATTAATTGAGGCATCGTCCTTGCTTTCTCAGAAGATGGATCATAGTGCTATGTGACTGGAGATTCGTGTTTGGGAGACCATTCAAAGCTGGGTACTAGGTAGTGGATGAGAGAAGAAAACAGATTTAGCTGTATAGCAGTTTTAAAAAGCAAAGAAACCAACTGTGTAATCTGTAAACATCTGCTTGCTACAGGAAACAGGACTCCAACATCAAATATAGGTGTGATTAATTAAATAAAAGGGCATGTAGCAATAGGATGAGGGGAAATTATTTTCAAACTGAAAGAGGGTAGATTTAGATTATGTTTGAGGAAGAAATTCTTGACTGTGAGGGTGATGAGACACTGAAACAGGTTGCTCAGAGAAGCTGTGGCTGCCCCTTCCCTGGAAGTGTTCAAGAGTTGGATGCGGCTCTGAGCACCCTGGTCTAGTAGAAGGTGTCACTGCCCATGGTAAGGGGGTTGGAACTATATGATCTTTAAGGTCCCTTCCAACCCAAACCATTCTATGATTCTGTGATTTTAATAATGGATATAGAAGAGTTTATAATCAGAGTTGTGCAGTCTGACTGACTCATGGGAAAAGCTTGCCTTTGAGTTTTAAAAGACAAAATTAATACAGAATTTTAGCTTACTCATTTATAGTCTGCTTCCTCTAAAAGTGTAATTCTGTATCTGAGCTTGAAGGGAACTGCCAAACACAACACTCCAAACTGCAGTGTTATGAAATTGTTTTGCTAGTGCATAGTATGTATCTGCCGTAGGAAAAAAAAAAAAAAAAAAACACAAAAAAACCACAACAAAAAACCAGCAGCTGTTTCTACCACATTTCATCACAAATGACTTTTCCTACATTGCTTACAGAAGTGCTCCTTTAAGCTGTCACTGCATTGCAGTAAGCCTCAACAATGTCATTTGACTATTCTGCAAAACTGAATTTTTCACATAACATTTAGATTTGTGTTTTCTTCCTATTTTCCCTTTTTGTTATCATTTGTGATCTTTATTGCTTAATTATGACATCTGGGGCTATCACGCTGAATCTCCAGTCACATAGCACTATGATCCATCTTCTGAGAAAGCAAGGACGATGCCTCAATTAATTAATTTACCTGACACTCTAAGCCAGGAAGAGCAGGGGGTACTGCTGGGTTCCAGTGGCCCCCCTAATATATCACATTCACTTATTTGAAAGTGTGTGGAATTGGCACGTCTGGAGATAAAGAAAAAGATGAGGAAAGAAGACCCTGCTCTCCCTAAACAGGAACTCTCTTAGTATCTCTCTAGGGGAAGACAGGAGCACAATTTTCTCTAACTCTGAAGTTACAAAAACAAGATAGTGAATTACTTCTTAATTATTCTCCATGCATACAAATGAGCATGATTGCAGAGTTCTGAGACTCCACAGGAAGAAAAATGAACAATGAGAGCAATATAATGCTAATTTGCAATTTGCCCAGGTTTACAAAGGGAGTCTTGTATGTGAAATAGATATTCAGACACTTCCAGTGAGCAACACACGATCTTTCTACCTTTCATGTCCCACCTTGACCAGTTATGCTACCTTCTAGTCCAGCCTCTCTGAATTGTCAGTAAAACAATAGATACAGATGTATAATGTGAGTCCAGTAATAGCAACACCATGTGTTCATGGTGTTCTGAAACGTGGCAGGTCACATTATTAATCAAATTACTGTTTTCATGCATGTTGCTTTCATCCTCAAAAGTATTTTTAGTTGTAATTTATCCAAGTATATTAAAAAGTATTTTAATTCTTAGTAAGGATTTAATAGTTAGGCAGTTGTTCCTGATGGGTATGTGACTAATAGCTCTGGAGACTTAAAAACAGTGTTTATTTACAAACATACACAGCATCACCCAGAGCTCCTGGAAGTCACTCTGTCAGTAAAGCTTAAAGTTATTTTAGGGGGACACAAGAGTTTAGTCTCCAGGACAGCTGAGTCATTCGCTTTGCAGCTGACAGAGTACTGCAGTGCAGTCTTCTGAAATATTACAGTTAAGTCAAAATTGTTATGCATACTGAGAGCAGTCACCCACTTTGAAAAAAGGACATAACATACTGGTTTTAAAACTTTTTTATAGGATCACAGTAGAAGTAAACAAAAAGTCCTGTAATGATGAAGACCCAAGCCTTGAAATGTCCAAGTGCCTCTTGGATAATTAAGGGATCTGACAGCATGATCTCTGTGAGACACTATTGCACTGGTCATACAACTCAAAACACTCTGATGTGGTAAAATGCAATTCCACAAATAACATCAATTCCTGTTAGCGTGACACTCCTGATTCCTGAGGTTTAGAATCTATGACCTAAATAATACATAATATTAAACTGTGAAAATATACACAACGTTACTGTGAAAGGCACATCTTAAGTGTGCCTTTAGCAGAAATTAGATATGTAAGTGAACGACTATTACACCTGAAATTCCTGCCCAACATCCAAAGAGAGTGTAAGCTTTCACAGTAAATTTCCCTCAGTATTTAAGGCTTTGTTTATACCTATGCATCAGACCTGCCTATGCTAAACATTTCTGGACATTGCCCACATCTAAGTGGTAAAAGGACATAAAAAAGGTAAGTTCTCTAACTCTGTTTCTTCTGTCATGATGATGTCACAATACATAATTGCCTTTGTTCAGCTGACTTTAAAAAACTTACTATGAGGTAGCAAACAGGAGAAACTCGACTGTACAGTTTC
Organism: Hemiprocne comata; assembly: GCA_020745705.1. Taxonomy (NCBI): domain Eukaryota; kingdom Metazoa; phylum Chordata; class Aves; order Apodiformes; family Apodidae; genus Hemiprocne; species Hemiprocne comata. The sequence goes on along the minus strand of CM036590.1, from coordinate 36,650,287 downwards.
TGAACTCTCAGTCCCATGCTTCAATTTTACAGAGCAACACTGCCTTTGGTATAGTTGTTTTCCCAACTGGGACATAACACTGAAATAGTCACATACAATGGAACAAAAATTACAACTACAGTGTCACCTAGTACAATGCCATGGGGAGGTTTCACTTGCATCTATATGCAGAGCAGAAATTTAGTATCTTGCTTTAACTGAGTGCTATAAGGAATTTTTAATTGCAAACACACACTTCTTGAAGCTATACATATTAATGGATTAACTATTACATGAGTTAAAATTATGATTTAAAATGAATCTTACACCTGTATGCCTCAGCCCTTATAATAATACATATCTTTAAAATATTTCAAATAATTCAAAACCATCCCAAACCTTTCAGTATACTACTGTTGAAAAACAGAGTACAACTATGCTGAATTTTTAAAGCTTGTTGTACCTAATTATTATAATTATATAAGCTCTTGATCTGGAAGCCAGAGTAAAGGCTACAGATAGAATAGAAATTCTGGTTTTCCCTAACCATGAGTAGCTTTTCTCAGTGCAGCTTAAAAATAACATAATCTTTGTGGATCTTCCATCTACTGTTTATTTTGTTAATACATTTTAAAGACAATATTTTTAACACTACCAAAGCTGAAACTAATCTCTTTCTTAAGACTTACATTACTATCTATTCACCACTTTTTTTGAGGGCCATAGTTGAACCAAGCCTCATTCATAATAAAAAACTTAAATCAGGTAGTATATATAGCATCAGAAGACCTACAACCTTAATAAAGAACATTTTATGTCTTCCTGTGAGAGAAATGGGACCCACAAACATGAAAAGAAAACTCTGAAAGCAAACTGTAACTGAGATTTCTCATTTTTGAGATATTATTAAACCCCTAAAAGCTAAATGCATTTTTGCTGAAAAAAACAATCTCTCTTGTCCAAAACAATTCATAACATCCCCAGGTCCTAAACCATTCAGGAAAGAATTGCTGGCTTCCTATTTGAAATTCCTCTGATTCTTCAGAAGGCTCTGGATGGAACCTTACAGTGATTCACAGGCTGGTATAAATTTAAGAAGTCTGTGCAAGTCAGTGTAAACTACAGGGAGCTGGAAGCAAAGATTGTGATTTGCAGCTGTTATATATATGCATGGTGTTTTAAAGCACAGTAAAGACTCAAGACAAATTACTTCCTTTGATTCAATTCTCAACTTGGTTTTCTGTGCTTAAAATAAGCAGAGACTCAAGATAAGAGCTGGAAGATGCACGCAGAGCTTCTAAACAAAGTAAACGACTAATAATACTTAATGACCTTAGTAAGCACCTGATTACTTTTTGTACTAGGCACTGAAAATTAAGAGCCTTCGGAGCCAAATATACCATAATGGAAAAACTGAATATAAGCAAGCAAATGAAAAATATCATTGAAAATATAAAATTAAATTACGTGGTTGAATGTGAGGGGGTAGAGAGAAAAAGCCAGTTGCATAAATAGGCCTACCATTTTTTTACTTGTTTTCTTTCACTCTCTTCTGTCTATAAATGTTATTCTGTATTTATGTATCTCCAGACATCTTGCAGCTTAGTCAGAGTAGAAACTTCAAATGCACTTGTGAATCTTCACTTCTCAGACATGTCCACCATACAAGAACATATCGAGCCTGCGATACACACACAGCAAACTGATGCTTCTACTATAAGATTTCCCTGTTACACAAGAACTCTGCATATTATAATAAGTCCTTCAGGTTTATTTAAAGTTATTCTAAATTCTGTTTATGGTGTTGCCTTCAACTTGACCTTCAAGAATATTTACATGTTTAATAGACTTCATTGAACTGAAAAATCTGTTTAGAAAATAAAAATTAAATAAATAAAAGTACTGAAAGAAATCCCAATTAAGTTACTACTTTCGTCATTACTGCTATAATCTTTCAGTTTAAATGGAATTAGCATATCATACAAGAATATGCCCTGGTGAAACTAAAAGATTAATATGAAACAAATAAAATCCAGGATTTTACTCTATTCATGTGGCATTGGTTCTTTATCCCCCCACTTCCCTGAATCTTTTAATGGCTGTACTGAATTTTTGTATCCCAGCATTCTCTAGACTATGTTTTACATATGCAACAGTAGTATTTCCAGGGTGACACTTCATGAATATTATTAGCACGTCACAGTAAATGATAACTGCAGTCACTAAAAAGATTCTTATGCCTTGGGTAAATATCTTACCCTACCACTGCTCAGTGTATCAATATTGTCTGTTTAGGACCATAACTGGCACGTAACACACAAAAGTTTCACTCTAAGGTTACTTAGATAAGTGTAACTTAGAGCAGAATTTCATTATCAAATAACATTCAGTATCCAGAAGTGCAGATGTATTGATGATGAACAAAATGAAAAATAATTTGACCAGAATAACCAATTCTTTCAACTTTTATATAAAATAACATTTTTAGAAAATCTCATTAACTTTATTATATACGCATATTTCTAAAATGTTGAGTTTCCTTACATACCAACAGTTTTTCAAAATTGCTCAGCAGCAAGCAGCTCCCATGGAGAAATGCAGAACTCAGGAAAACGGAAGATTTTATCAACTACAATCTTAAAATGAAAACACAGCTAGTTAACTACCAGTACACTGAAAATAAAGGATTTTTACTTTAAAGTACTCCCATGCTGAGCCCTCTTGAGCACTAGTTAAATGATGAAGGTAGTTACTTTTTTGCAAAGAGAATAATTTATCTATAATTGGAAGGGAAAAAATAATAAACACAGGAATAAAATGTGTGCAAGAATAGGAGACGTTATAAACAGCCACCTTTCCTGCTTAGCATAGAAAAAAATTGAATTGTAAGCAGTCACGTAGCATAAAGCTAAAATAAAGAGGAATGGCAAAAGTGGTGGTGAGGTGTGAAGGCAGACTAGCAGTGTTTCAGGCCCACCTCCTTGATTTACATGTATTGAGGCACTACATATAATAGTTTGTAAATTACAGTAATTAACTTTTTGGTACTCTGAACAGGAGGGAAGCCTGGGGAAGTGCACAGACATAGAAGGATTCAGCTGAGAATGTAATAAACTGAACTTATCGCTTGGAACCCGCTCATCATTAATCCGCTTTGGTCTTCCCTCTTGGGAAGGGAAAACCCCACCAGTCATACTGGAGGTCTCACTCATCCACAGCTCCCTCCTGCTTGCTAGTCTTACTCCCTTTTCAATTGACAGCCTTCCATGCCCTGCATCAACTACTTTTCAGAATAACACTTTCCACTCTGTAAGTGAGATGTCTGTAATTTTGCTTGACATCTTAATATCCTCCAACATTCTTTTTGAGAAAACAAATCCTTAGTAATTACTTTATGGCTTATCCATTTTATAAAAATAAATACAATGCTATTTTTAATGGAAATTTCTTTCAATTTTTTAATTTAAGAAAAATATTCACATTTAGAAAAAAAATGTGGATGCTTTATAAAAATGGTGGCAAATTAAACCTTGGCAATACTTGTTACTTTTCTACAAACTCTGAAATGTTAAATTAAAATAATATCTAAAGCACTTCAATCAGTTCACTTTTTGCACAGATTTCACACTCTTTACTTAAACAAGCATAAATGTTGAAAACATTCTTTTTGCTATATCCCACAGCTACAGCATTCCACTACTTTCTCCTATTTTATTTGAGGACACAAGGGAGATCTGTGGGAAAGGGACACTATGCTATGCTCAAGACTCTGCGCAGAGTCCTTACTTTTCTCTTCATAAATTGTAATAATAGTAATGTGGAAATGGAGCACATTAAAGTTTGTAAAGGCCTCATATAATAATAAAAATTTAAATAAATAATCTTCCTACACTATTGTTTCACTTCCTTGTACTTTTTTCTCTATCTTGGTGTTTTGTTGTCCTTTTTTCTGTAGTTCAGTATTCTTACCACTTAGGGGAAATCAGGATGGATCCAACAGTCCAGGAGAGGTGAGGCTGCTGCGGCTCCATGCACCCAGTTCAACTGGCAGGGGTGCTGAGCACGTATTCCCCATGGATACAATCACACAGATCTCACATATGCACCATAGACATACACACATACATGGCTGGCCAGACCAATAAACAGCCAGACACACTCGCACAAACAGAGACAGCACCAAAAGCCTCATCCCACTCCCCTCCCTGGCTGAGCAGGATGGAAGTGACTAGTAAGAATATAAATACACACACATACAACATGGTTCTCTCAAGCAGCTGAGCTCAGACACTTGGCCTGCCAAACAGCTGCCCTTGGATCCCAGGAATGAGTTAAAGGGGAACTGACTAAGAAGATAGGACAGAGCAAGTTTCTATGACAAAATCAGCAGCTTGGTAGGCAAGGGGGGAGCAGAGGATACTGCCCATTTGGACTTCATTAAGACTTTCAACACTGCCTCTTGTAATAACCTTATAGAGAAGTTGTTGATGTATGGGCTGGATGACCAGAGGTGAGGTGGAATGAAAAATGGCTGAATGGTCATGTCCAGAGGGTGTAGAACAGTGCCACAAAGTCTCATAGATGGCCAGTAACTAGTGGTGTACCTCAGGAGTAAACATTGGGTCCAATCCTGTTCAAAATCTTAATTCAGAATCTGAAAGATGTGGCAGAGTGCACGCTTGGCAAGTTTATGGATTATACAAAACTGGAAGGAGTGGCTGATACACCAGAGTCATGCTGCCATCCAGAGACCTCTGGAGACATGCACTGACAGAACCTCATGAAGTTCATCTAGGAGAAATTGAAAGTCCTGCACTCAGAGGAAAAAAAGCAAACAAACACGTTGGGGCCTGACTGGCTGGAAGGCAGCTTTGTAAAAAAGGATCTGAAGGTCCTGGTGAACACCAAGTTGAACATGTGCCAGCAATGTGTCCTTGCAGCACACAGAGTGATGGTATCCTGGGCTGCTGTTTTGGTTTGAGCTTTCTCTTTGCTGATTTTTTTTTTCTTTCAGTGAACTTTTTAGCAGTGCCAGTGGACTGATAATAACCAAGGTCACTTCTGAGTGTCTGCAGCCTCCCCCTGCTACGGGGGAGCAGATTAGACTGAAGGCAGGATCAGCAAATCAGAATATTCCCTTCTCATAGTATTTTCTCTATTTGGCTTTTGGTATAAGTTAAGACACCACAGAAGTCAAGCCTTTTGTTTCCTTTTTCTCTCTCTTTTTCTGCTTGCTGTTGCTTCTGTTGCCCTCTCTTTGGCTCTCTCGTTTTTTTCCCATTTTTCTTCCCAGCCGACACCCGAGGGCCCCGTCCGTGCGCCCGGACACTCCCCCCTTCAGCTGGAGCCACCAGGGAGAAGAGTTGCTGTGAGAGTCGCTGGGGGAGGAGGGAGGGGATCCCGTTATAAATATATATATATTCCCTTATCACTAATAATTAAAATCAATCTGTTTCACTTTTCAACCCAGAAAGCCTCTCTTTCTCATTTTCCTCCCTCTTTCCCTACCTTAGGGGAGCGGGGGGGGAGGGGTGAATCGAGCGTGTTATTATTATTGGTTTGACTGCCAACTCGGTGCCAAACCGACACGGCTGCATTCAGAGAAGCATTGCCAGCAGGTCAAGGGAATTTGATCCTTCCCCTCTGCTCAGCACTGGTGTGGCCACACCAGGAGTAACGTGTCCAGTTCTGGGCTCCCCAGTACAAGAGACAGAGCATTCAACAAAGGGCCACTAAGATGACTAAGAGACTGGAGCATCTCAGCTATTCAGAAACGCTGAGAGAACTTGGACTGTTTTGCTTTAGAGAAGACTCAGGGAGGGCATCTCATTCATATATATAAATAATTGAAGGGAAGCTGCAAAGAGGAAAGCCAAGCTCTTCTCAGTGGTGCCCAGTGACACAACCAGAGGCAATTGACATCAAGTGAAACACAGAAGTTTCTCCCTGAACATTGGGAAACACTTTGTTACTGTGACAGTAACTGAGCACTGGCACATGTTGCCCAGAGAGGTTGTGGAGTCTTCCTCCTTGAAGATATTCAAAAGCCACTGGGACATGGTCCTGGGCAACCTGCTCTAGGTGGCCCTGCTATATCATGGGTGTTGGACAATATGACCTCTAGAAGTCCCATTCTGTGATTCGGTGAAATGTCTGTACAGACAGGCACATGAGCAGGACATCTTATGGTGTAATTCACAGCTCCATCCCACATGTGAATGAATGTGCTTTAGATAGTCCCTCCTGCTAACAACAGTTTTCCCCTTTTTCCCTTGGCCATTTGCTCTTCCTTTCAATGCTTATCTTTTCTGTTCTACTCTTTCCCATTCCTCTCACTTTCTCAGAACAACACAATACAGAAGTAGCTGAGATGCCAACAGATTGAGCACAGTACTATTTAGCTTGGTGAGTGCACTATAGACATGCTCTGACTCCATTTCTCATCTACAGATCTTTTCACTAGCAGATTCTCTAGTTTTACCATAATGTAGTGAGAGTACCATGTTCCCTCTGTCTCACATGCAAGTGATTTTACTTCTGCACTCCTTTCTTCTTCCCAATCCTTTTCCTCTTTTTCCAGACCAATTTAAAACAAGATGCAGAGGACATAAACTCTTTGTAAAGCAAAGTCTAACTCTCTGGTGTTTTATAGCAGTTATGTAATTGCAGGGCAGAAAACAATTATTATTTATATAAATCGTTTCCTTGAAAAAGTGACTTGTTATATGACATCATAAGGTTTCAGATTTACATTCCCTAAACTGATATCAAAACAAGTAATAAAGATCCATGCCTTATCCATGTACTGGGCCTGTTGTGCACTGCTCTGCTCTTACAGAAAGTTAAAACATTTTGCTCTGAAAGGCTCAAACCCAAAGTCTCACTGGTCAGGAACATGAAGTCCAGTAAAATACATTTCTCCAGGTGAATATCAAAAGGACTTCCTTCTTCCTATGTACGTTTTGTTCACTTGCCTTCTCTTCTGTCTGCCTTCTCTTGACTTGAGTTACTGAGGATGTTAAAACCACAGACTATTCAAATCTCTGCCTTTAGACAACTTATTTTTATTATGTTCAGATTAATTCCTCATTCAGTTCAAAACTACATAGGAAGTTTTAAGGAGATGGGGTATATACATGCATATTCAGAATCCTTAGAGCAAAAAGGATGGTATGAAGCAAGCTCTCTACCCTGGACTTCAGGAGAGCAGACTTTTACCTGCTTGGTAGGGTACCATGGGATAAAATCCTGCAAGGGAGAGGAGCCCAAGAGAGCTGGTCAACATTCAAGGATCACCTCCTCCAAGTCCAGGTGCAAAGCATCCCAACAAAGAGGAAGGCAGACAAGAATACCAGGAGATCTGCATGGATGAACACGGAGCTCCTGGACACACTTAAATGTAAAGAGAAAGTCTGCAGAGGGTGGAAGCAAGGACAGGTCACGTGTAAGGAGTACAAAGAAGTTGTCTGAGCAGCCAGGGATCAGGTTAGGAAAGCTAAGGCCTCGACAGAATTAAATCCAGCCAGGGACATCAAAGTAACAAGAAAAGCTTCTACAGGTACATCAGTGATAAAAGGAAGACAAGGGAGAATGTGGGCCCTCTCTAGAAGGAAACAGGACAGCTGGTCATGCAAGATATGAAGAAGGATGTGGTACTCAGTGACTTTTTTGCCTCAGTTTTCACTAGCAAGGGCTCTTGCCACACCACTCAAGTTGCAGAAGGCCAAGGCTGGGACTAGGAGAAGGAACATCTGTCCACTGTAGGAGAAGTGCAGGTTCAAGGCCGTCTAAAGAACCCAAAAGTGCACAAGTCCATGGGACCTGATGAGATCCATCCTGAGGGAACTGTCAGATGAAGTTGCAAAGTTACTTTTCATCATATTTGAAAAGTCTATGCAGTTTGGTAAAGTTCCAGCAGAGGTTTTTTAAAGATTACTTATTAAATCAAAGTTGTTTATCCACCATCATCAGCCCTCAAAACTCAAAGTCAAGCTACATGACCAATGTGAAGTTGTTAGCAGACAGTGCAAAACGTTTTCTGAGAAATGACAGTAAAGAAATCATAAAAAATCTGAACACTTGTTGCTTTCCTCTCAAGTTACTAGAGTATACCTTAAGAGTAAAATATTAACCAACCTTTAAATACAGAGATGCAAAGATTATTTATTCTGTCATTTAAAAAAAATAATCAGTATAAATAAAATAAAGCAATAAAACACATTCTGACTTCTAAAGATTGTTTTCCTTCACCATGCACAGTAAAATACTAAATAATACAGGATCGGGGCTTCCAACTCAGAAAAAGATATAGTTCCTTTTTTATAATCTGTAGACAAGATGTAGGAACCTTTTCTTCTTACAGAAATCAACTCTTTCTTCACTGGTCCCACACATCATTTATGATCTCTGACTGGCATAGCAATTTGTCTGAAAACTTAATCAAAGCAGTAAACTATGGGAAAAAAAAACCACAAAACAACAACTCTCAGAATCTATAGAGAGAGCTACTATTTTGCAGACAAAAAAATTATTTTTAATGTTTTGGGCTGATGTGTTTTTTTATGCAGAACCCTATAAATACTTTGTTCCAAAAAGCCCACATCAACACACTTGATCAAATTATAACAGTGCAGTATTATTAGTTTCACATGTATCGTGATTCTATGTAGTGGGTGTTGAAAAATTTATTTATGTTGAGTTGTACCCTAAGGTAAATCAGCTTTCAAAAATCAGAATGCTACAATAAGAACCATCTGAAAGACAGCAGCCTGATTATCAACCTCAGGTAGGAAGAATTATTTGAACCTCACGGACAGTAAAGTAGGTCCTTAGAAGTTAAATTTTCCTTTTTATTTTTCCCTTTTTTATTTTGATTTTGTTATTAAACCCTCAACTCGCAAATGCTCAACTGTCACAAAAGATCAGTGTTACTGAACCACCGGCATTAATCTGTTGTTTGAAATGTATGAAGAAAGACAAATAAAGGAGACACTGCAAAATGTCTTCCTCAAGTAGAACCGGATATTGAAATGATAAATAACATAACCTACGAGCACCAGTTTTAATGTTCTTGGGCAGAAGAGATTTCTAAATATCAAAGACTGTTGCTTCATTGTCAGATGGTCCATAAATAAACCATGGTCAATTCATGACATTGGACCTTTTCTTCTTGCTATGCTACTGTAAATAAGTGTGTTCTCCTTGCCTGTCTGAATTCTACATGCCTATTTCCAGAAATGCCGCTGCATATAAGTAACACTGTCATGTCCGTTTTGTCAACTACATGCTGATTATCCTTTTCTATCTGCAGTTTGGGAACATTATCAAGGTCAGAAGCAATCGCTCAGAAAACTGATCCTGAAGCTCTCTGTCTGATAATTTCTGTAAGTAATTTTAATAAATAAACTTCACCATGCAATTCACAAAAGATCTACCTTTCTTCTATACTGTAGAAACAAAAATTGTACCAGTAACCTGTCAAGCATCTCATCAACGTATTCATTTATTGCATGTCTTATTCCAAAATGACACAAGTCTAATTTACTGTTACCATACCTAACTTCAATGTGTGTTTGGGCAAATGCCCACCTCCTTCAACTCTCCTGACCCCCACTTTTTTTTTTTTTCTTTTTTGACAAATTGGTTATGAGGCATTTACAACTGATGCACATATCGCAAAATTATTTCTGCCAAGCTTCCTCCATGACCTGCCCGTGGGACATGACATGCTCTGAGATGCATCGCTCTATCAAACTGAATCTTTCCAGGACAATGCAAATTATGACAAATTCCATCATCCTGCATTATGCGCTTCATGCTAATCTTCCTAATTCGAGAAAATCAGAAGGGCTTGCTGTTCTGCTGAAGGGCACGTTGTCTGAATGAATGATGGTGAAAGAACATTCGCAATCCCCTTCATCTTCTAATCCCAGCTGTGGCCACCTCTGCCCTAAAACCACTGAGCAATCTTTCCTCCTATGTAATTCTTGCATCAGAACTAACTCAGCATCAGTCTTTTGCCAGAGTATAGAGAATAAGAAAGATTTTTTTGCTTCTGGACTTCAATGGTAGTACATCATTAGGAAAATATTTTTAACAAATATGTCTCCATACACTTTTTCTGCCTATTTCTTCTAGTCTGTCAGACTTTCATAGTAGGAGTGCAATCTCTATTACCTGCCAGAGTGGAATTTCGACTATAGGTTTCAGGCAATTTCTGGTCTTGAGCACTTTTGACTTTGGGACGTTATGCTTCTGCCTTCAAGCAAACCACCAACCTGCAACATATTCTTTGGAAAGTCCCTAGGACAGAAAACTGCTACATGTGTGAATCATTCTTCACTGGATCAGAAGGTGGCAGTATTAGTACATGAAAGAAACTTGCTGTCTACCTAGTATTCCATATCCACATTGCTGAAATAAACATGTTTAATTCCCAAAGAAGCACATATTTTATCCTGTGGCATAATTTACTTATAACATTAAAACTCAAACATGGAGCAATTTGTAGCAATAACTATGATTATGCTGTTAGTGGCCCAAATGTCACTGTCTAGATTAGGCTAAATGATACCTAGCACCAAAGAGCTTCTGTGATTTATTTTTTATTATCACTTGTAGAACTTACATGCTTAAAAGGCTCCCCATTCAAATTATTCGGTCTTCTTGATGACTGAGGCAATCGCAGAAAATCTTATAAGAAATGATACAAGTTTTAAATCATAGCCAGGCTTAAAATAGATAAACGTTTTGGGCAGGCAGATAGGTTATTATAGATTTGAAAATAAAACTTTGTGGTAAAAATACAATGTATACTGCAGAAGAAGAATCAAGACTGAAAACTAAAAGGGTTTAGAATGCAGAAAATAATGTATTGCTTTAGGAAATGAAATATATGTTTTAAAAACATTATCAGAAATATTAATAAATATATTTATGAAGCTGTTTCATAGAAAAGGAAAGAATAATAAGATTTTTAAACAGTCTCTGCTTTAATTTACACCTCAACTAATGGGATCCTTTTCCTACTTATTTATAGAGTTAGAACACTTCAATCTACAGGAACTGTCAATATTACAGAAGATAATATTTATTACTATTTAAATTAGAACATAATTTTTATTGATGAAGAATGAAGCGTAAGCCATACTTTCTAGTTGAATAAGCTTTTCAGAGTGAATAACAAACACTCAGTAACCAAAATGTAGACAAGTTTTATTTTGCATTTACAGTCCATGCTTTAATGGAATCTTGCATAATTGGCTTGATGCTTTACTGAGTCTTCATACATGCCTAATAAGTACATAGCACAGATCCACATTAAAGTATTACTAAGAAGAGACAAGAAGATCTTCAGCTTTATACTTCATTCCCAGTGAGACCCAAACCCTCAGAGGTAAATGACTATGTGAGCATCATTTCAGCAAAAGGCACCGGGCACACCCTGTGCATGCTGCGGCTTGTTGACATGAACCAGGGCAGGCAGACACCAATAATACATGAAGTGTGGTTCAGAGGCAATTAGGATCAGTTGTCAAGGCCAGGCCATTAATGAAAGAACATGTCAGAGGAGCTGGAGACTTCAATGGTTGAGGGCAAGAAGGCGATTTAGTGTGACAGATCGAGTCCTTCCAATGTCCTCAGTGGTACATGCTAATACCAGCCTTAACAACCTTTTGTGGCAGTGTATAATGCGACTAACATGGACTTTGATTCAGCAAAATGACTGCTGCCACTGTTAGTCTGTCTCATTCCAACAACAGTAAAAGCACTGCTACAAATAATTACCCACTTCCTTTTCCCCCCTCCTCCATTTAATGCAGCAGTCCTTTATGCATGCCATACTGTTTCTCACTAGAAGGTCACAACGTTTATCATGCTGCTTTCTTTTCTTTTCATCATGTTCTATTTGTTAATATAATCTGAAATTACCCTCTAAAACAGTTTTGTTCAAGTAAAAGGAAATTAACTACAAATTCAACATTGCCTCATGTGACTAACAACAAATACAAGAAGAGCAATCCAAACTGATCTAAGGGATTCACTACCTATTCTGTCAATTATGCAACGAAAATTATGCTGCAACATGAGATAATTATTAACATCACCTACTGGATCAAAAATATACGGTAATTTTAACCTCCACAAAAAATGAAATCTTGAAGCTTTATGCATAACTTGGCGCTTGGTTGTTTTTCCAGTTGTTACTGTCAGCACTACCAAGCACTAATTTCTATTAAAAGCTGCAGACCCCAAATTCCTAACACTCAATTACAGGATGAAAGGAAGCATAAATGTAGAAAGAAAAACCTGAAACAGGAGCTCTATTGTAAGCACAGCACTGAAGTCAGGAGCAGCATCTTCACTGAAAACAGACAATGTTGTGTTTTCTTTACAAAAGATGTATTCTGTTTTATGAAGGATTGTTTTCAAGTAAGTTAAGACTTTACAAACCATTTTTTAGCTACATTGACAAACTTCTAAGGTATGATTTTGGTATTCAGTACCTCTCTCAATACTAATTTCTGTCTAAGGATTCAGCATTCTGGCCACTTGAGAATATGCTACGCTATGTATTTAGGTGTGAGAAATATGTGACTCCAGAAATGGCAGAAAAAAAATAGTTAGTCATATTCACCAGAACTCCCCACACATTTCAAGGGGGAAATAATAGATTTGTCAAAGTAAACGCTGTCTTATCAATGATAAAAATTACATCTTGACTCCTATTTTACTCACCTTATATCAGATGATGTGGTTCTCCCCTATCACTTCTGTCATTTGGCAATGCCTGAACTGACCTTTCTAGAGGCAATACTTATCTGTGAGTGACAGGAGAAACTATCTCCAGCAGGATGAATTTCCTTCTCTCTCTTCATTTCTCTCTACTTTGCCTACTTTCTGTCTGACTCATTTTAGTTTCACTCTTTCTTTTATCTCTTGTTTATAATTCTACAGCTAACCTCTTCTTAACCAAACTTTGCCAACATTCCTTTTTCAAACCATAGCTTTAAGCTTTTGAATGTCTACTTTGTTTTATTTCATATATTTTACTATTGAGTTGGGTTTTTTTTTCAATCTTCTCCCTCTTAATTTTATTCTTTGCTGTTTTCCTTTCCATTATTTTCTTTCCTCTTGCACCTTTGTCAGCTCCTGGATTCACTGAAGTTAAGAGAAAAATTCCGCTGACTACAAAAGTATTTAACACTGGATATACTACTACCAAGATCTGTGTGTTTAACACAAATGGCAATTGTTGGCATTTCACATGATTAGTAGTATTGGTTCTTTTTTGATGGAGTAATGTATGAAGGATGGGGTTACAATAATTCTTACACTCTAATGCAATTAAAGATCCGTGGTGCAGTATGAGGAACACTAAGCAGAACTATAATTGGAGACAGCAGTGATCTTATCTTATCTACATCTATTGATTATTTTCTATTGTAGTAAGTATGTACAAAGGGTACCTACATCTAACTGTTGGCTTATATACTAGGAGTTAGCATTAAATTAAAAGCTAAACATATAGCTAACCCAGTCCAGCCTGAAATTTTGGATTCCTTCTCTTCTTTATCAAGAGTCTTGATTAAAAAGTAAGATGGAGAGTATTATCAGAGGAGCATTTAAAAAAAAAATCACTATGATGTATTGCAGTATTTTATAAAAAGCAGTAGAATTTCTTGGAAATTTAAAAAATCAGGACACACATTGAAAGAGTATTTTCATTGTTCTGTGCTTTTGTGTAATGCTTCCTTTCGTGCATCTATAATGACTTTTTAAAAAATTAATTGTAAACATTTGCTTCAAGATTATGATTCTCTTTTGTAGACACCTACTTATAAAATATTTCCCACACAATTAAGCAATGTTTTCTATTTACTAACTCAAGTTGTAATGATATGTACAGGATGATTTGGTAATAATTATCGTTAACGCAGGAATCAATGATCATCAGATACGTAGATGACAAATACAATTAGCTAAAATAAACCTCATCACAAAGATTTAATATCATGAAACTCTGAAATTGGACTGAGTTTTTAGATGTACTATATAGAACACCCTCCTATGGAATTATAATACATTTTTTCGTACAAATTAATTACGCTTTAGCAGTAAATAGGAACATTCTTAAAGTGAACTGGAGAAGTAAACCCAAATGAAATTAAAGTATTAACATAATAGAACCTGTAACATTTAGTAATCAGTAATCAAGATGTGTATCCAAACTGGAACTATATTCACTATCCACTATATGTACACATACTACTCTTCTGTTCGCTGCCAATTTATTTCAAATGCCTGGAAAAATCAAAATGCATTCCAATGTAACATGTGCCTTATAATACAAAGCTTGTGACTTTAAGGAAACAAGCTTGCTTCTCACAGAACTCCCTTTCTCTTTCAAGAAGGAACAGAATAGCTAAGAAAAAGGAAGGGAAAGGAAAAGAAGGGGAAGGAAAAGAAGGGGAAGGAAAAGAAGGGGAAGGAAAAGAAGAAGGGGAAGGAAGACAATAAATGTAACAGTAAAAAAAATCCCTTTCTTGCCAAACGTAAGGGCTAATAATCACAGCAAAATAAATACAAAAAATAAAACACCTTCTCTGCCTAATACTAACAAATAATCTTACACTTACACAATATTTTTAATCTCCATGAATCATAAAATATTTTTATAATAGTTTTTAGCATATTTAGGAGAAAATAATTAAATACTGATATACAGCTCAAATTGCAAAGAGAAGAAACAGGAAAAGAATCTTTCCCAGCTGAGAGTGAATGTGTAATTTTCTCTAAAAAGTATCTAATTCTACAACATGAACCTGACCAGAACTTTGGAGACAAAGCTCTTATTTTTGAACCCCACCTGGATTGTAACAACTAGTTACAAAAGCATCAACTTTACTTCAGTATGCTTACTGAAAAAGTGGTTCAGGAAGCAGTGCATGAAAAAATATAATGTGTAACAGGCTTTCATATATTAACATGCTAAGGTCCGTATGAGTATGTCACCATAAATTCAAAATGCAAATTCAGCTATCATTTGGAGATACCACAGAAGACAAATAACTTGAAATTAACTTCAAATTCATAACAGCCATGGAGGAAAAACATGTAAACCTTTGAAAACACTTTGGTTAGCCTTGCAAACAATCACAAAAGAGATGTCAAAAATTGCACTCTGGTGCAGAAATATGAAATTGTTAACTTTTTGAGCATAAGATAAATAATTTTTTTGGCATAGGCATGCATGTAAGCTTGGCTTTTCCCTTTTAAGCTGCCCTAAAATGCAACATTAAGGTTGACTAAGAGATGTTTCCATATTTGTAAATTTTCTCCTGCTTCATTATGAAGAAATACTAAGAGAATTCTGAAAGAGAATTCTCTCACAGGATTTCAAGGTTGTACCTTTTGTTAGGCTCACAGAGTTTGTGGTGAGAAACAGTATGATTGAACTCAGGGATAAAATCCATTTAATCCCTAGAACATGACCTAGATTTGAGCTGAAGGCTGTGCCTCTCTAACAGTGGATGGCAGATGATTATGCTGTCTTGAAAGAATGATTTTTGTCAAGTTTTTACAGTAGTAAAAAGAAGCTTGGTCAATAGAAATCAAAGGATAAAAAATTATTTATGGTCCCTTGAATTCAAAGGACTTTAGTACTATAGAAAGTACTTTCAGTACTATAGAAAAAATACAGCTATACTTATCAGCAGATGTTGGTGTCTCAGTAGAAGAGTACAGAGAGGCAGAGGTAGAGAAATTACTAACTTGATGTCTTGCAACATCTGGCAAGTTTTGGATACCCTCCCATATAACCATAAAAGTGGACTACAGCAGAATGTATCTATTATGAAAAATCAAGTATAAGGATAGCTGTAGGAAACAAATGAAGAAGAAAGGTTGGTACATGTGAGTGTCCCAGTAGGTACACAGTAACACAGGGTGTCCTCACAAGTGGAATTTGGGCAAACCTAGTGAGGAGAAATACCAGCTACACAAAGTACTAAGACATTAGTTCTATATATGTCAGAGAATGTCTAGAGATGCATGTCTAGGGCATGGCATGGCTCACAAACAGTTAACCTAGTGAAAATTCAAAGAGAAAGAACATGAGCACTTCAAACCTGTCACAATAATCACATAACCAAACCTCTAGAGAAAGAGACAACGTTTCAGTTACTGAGCTCAACCCTCAGGCTCTTATGCATCAAATTCAAAACGAAAACAAACTGGGATGGGGGACAGGAAGATTGGTGGTGCCAAAATGCCAAGATAATGTAGTGGACCCAAATAGATTTGTCAATAGTGAATATATAATTTTGAAAAAGATGTCTAAACCAGGATTAGGATCTCTCCCTTAAAACATACTGAAGCAGAACATGATGAAGCAGCAAAAAGTATGAATAATGGGCATGTTGACAAGAAATAATTTGGGTGATTGGTCTGAAACAAATGTAACAGCTTTGGAAGCTAAATAGAAGGTGAGGAGAACTAAGTAGCAACTGTGCTATCTTTATAAGAGCAATGGAAACTATGGAGGATAGGAGATTTCAAGAGAGGAGGTAAAGCTGGAGAAAGAAAAACTACTACTTAGGAGAGATGCTAAGACAGGTAGGTTATAGCCTCTAAAGCATATAGAAGTTAAGGAAGACTATAGTGTACAACAAAACCACTGCAGTTTTCCCTTAAGTATCAGGACTGAGAGATTACAGAATTATTGTTTTATCTGAAATGTTTACCTGGATAATTTTTGTTCTTTAAAGACTTGCTGTATCATTCAGTCTGGGGCATCCTGGTGGCTCAGCTTCACTTGCAAAGTTACCACAGAATCATAGAAGCATTTTGGTTGAAAAAGACTTTTTAAACCATCAAGCCCAACCATTACCTTAGTATTGTCAAATCCACCACTAAACCATGTCCCTAAGCCCCACATCTACCAAGGAAACACTTGAAATCAGTAATGACCTTGGAATTGCTGATACAGAATAAAAGATGTTAAAAAGGTCTGTTGAAGGGATTACTTTAGAGATGTCTTGGCAAGTTTGCCATTTCATGTTCAGGCAGACTCTTCATCCGTGAAGTGTATTTGGTGTTACACAGTGTTTGCTTCTACCAATAAGCTCAGCAAGGCTAGAGGGCTCTTTGAGCTCTAGGCTGAGTAGAATTTTCTAGGAAGATTTTTTTCATTTTTTCAAAGTAGGATCTTTTTTCTGTTACAGGCTGTAACTGTATAATGATGTTCTATAAGTTCCATGGATGGATGATAAATTACAACTAAGGATTTAGGATCAGTAGTGACAATTTCTTTCAAGTAAGTAATTCTTAACATTGTATTTAGGTGTCTCTTTTCACAGAAGTGTTTTTATTGATTAAAAACCCCCTTTAGATGACTGAGATGAGCATACCTAGTGTTCTGCTCAGAACAAATGTCTTATTTATAAGGGTCTGACTGCATGCTGCAGCTTTTAACAGTTTGGTACGAATTTTAAATTTTATGGAAATAAGTGGACTCACATTTATTCTATATACTGCAGTATTTAAGTTACAGCTTTGATACTGATAGCATCTAGGAAATTAATGTTGATGTAGGAACATTCCAAAGATGGCTTGGCAGAAAGCTGATAATTATTGAATTTGTGGTGGAGATCAATAAAGG
Source organism: Hemiprocne comata (assembly GCA_020745705.1). Lineage (NCBI taxonomy): Eukaryota > Metazoa > Chordata > Aves > Apodiformes > Apodidae > Hemiprocne > Hemiprocne comata. The sequence goes on along the minus strand of CM036590.1, from coordinate 36,632,646 downwards.
AGTCTAAGCTTCCAGTGCAGATAAAATTTTCATCTGCGTATGTCAGATATCATAGTATAACTAGAACTCTTTTTCAAGGCAGGCAATGCAAAAAGTTGGCTAATTGGGGGGTTATTTTCACATTAATTGTTTTATAAAATCTGGTATAGGTGAGATTAGTGAAAGCATAGTTGCTTTCATGGGGAAATAGAGATGTTTATTTCCATTTTGCAAATTTTGGTCCTTTTCTTCGAAATCTTCAAGGAGGTACCATCAAGAGGTGGCACACTGGCATACATGTCTAAGGAGGATTTAGTCCCACCAGTGGGCTCTGTTTGTTTCCTGAAATGCCTGTATGCTAATGCACGCAGCATGGGGAATAAGCAGGAAGAGTTAGAGGTCAGTGTGCGGGCTAAGGGTTATGATCTGGTAGCAATAACAGAGACGTGGTGGGACAGGTCACATGACTGGAATGTGGCCATGGATGGTTGTGTGCTTTTTAGGAAAGATAGAGCGGGGAAGCGAGGTGGTGGAGTTGCTCTTTATGTGAGAGAGCAACTAGAATGTATTGAGTTTTGTGCAGGGGCTGATGAGGGGCAAGTTGAAAGCCTGTGGGTAAGAATTAAGGGGCAGGCTGGTGTGGGTGATACAGTCGTGGGGGTCTACTACAGACCTCCTGATCAAGGTGAGGAAGTTGATGAGGCTTTCTACAGGCAGCTGAAAGTAGCCTCACAACTGCAGTCCCTAGTCCTCATGGGAGATTTTAACTACCCCGATATCTGCTGGAAGACTTACACAGCCAGCCTTTCACAGTCTAGGAGGTTCCTCCAGTGCATTGATGATAATTTCTTAATGCAAATGGTGGACAAGCCGACTAGAAGAGGAGCGCTGCTGGATCTTGTACTAACCAACAAGGAGGGCCTTGTTGAAGCAGTGGTGGTCAGTGGCAGCCTTGGCTGCAGTGATCACGAGATGGTGGAGTTCAGGATCCTGTGTGGAAGGAACAGAATACCCAGTAGGACCAGAACCCTGGACTTCCACAGGGCAAACTTTGGCCTCCCCAATCAACTGTTAAGGGAAATCCCATGGGACAGGGTGCTAGAAGGTAAAGGGGCTCAAGATAGCTGGTCAACATTCAAGGACCACTTCTTGCAAGCACAGGATCAGAGCATCCCAATGGTTAGGAAATCTAGTAAGGGAGCTAGGAGACCAGCATGGTTAAAAAAGGAACTGCTGGGCAAACTTAAGTGGAAAAGGAAAATCTACAGATCATGGAAGGAGGGGCTGGTCACTTGGGAGGAATATAGGACTGTTGTCAGAGGATGTAGGGAGGCAATTAGGAAAGCTAAGGCTTCCTTGGAACTTAACCTTGCAAGTCAGGTTAAGGATAATAGAAAGGGCTTTTTCAAATACATAGCTAACAAAGCTAACACTAGAGGCAATATTGGCCCACTGTTGAATGAGGTGGGAGCCCTGGTGACAGAGGATATAAAGAAGGCTGAGGTGCTGAATGCCTTCTTTGCCTCTGTCTTTACTCCTGCAGGATTTCCCCATGAGCCCCAGATTCATATAGCCCCAGAAGTAGTCAAGATAGATGAGGAGTTTGACATAGCAGATGAGGATTGGGTTAGGGATCAGTTGAGTAATCTGGACATCCATAAATCGATGGGTCCAGATGGAATGCATCCAAGGGTGCTGAGGGAGCTGGCGGAGGTCATTGCTAGGCCACTCTCCATCATCTTCGGTAAGTCATGGGTAACAGGAGAGGTGCCTGAGGACTGGAGGACAGCAAATGTCACACCAGTCTACAAGAAGGGCAAGAAGGAGGACCCGGGTAACTATAGACCGGTCAGCCTCACCTCCATCCCTGGAAAGGTGATGGAACAACTTGTTCTTGTCTCTATCTCTAGGCATATCAAGGACATGGGGGTCATCAAGAGCAGTCAGCATGGTTTTATCAAGGGTAAATCATGTTTGACTAACCTCATAGCCTTCTATGAGGAGATTACTAGGTGGATAGATGATGGTAGAGCGGTAGATGTGGTTTATCTGGATTTCAGTAAGGCATTTGACACCGTCTCCCACAGCATCCTTGTAGATAAGTTGATCAGGTATGGGTTTGGTGATCAGGTAGTGAGGTGGATCAGGAACTGGTTGATGGGAAGGAGTCAGAGAGTTGTAGTCAATGGGGCAGAATCTGGTTGGAAGTGTGTGACTAGTGGAGTCCCTCAGGGGTCGGTACTGGGACCGATGTTGTTCAACATCTTCATCAACGACCTGGATGAGGGTATAGAATGTACCCTCAGCAAGTTTGCTGATGACACTAAGCTGGGAGGAGTGGCTGACACACCAGAAGGCTGTGCTGCCATTCAGAGAGACTTAGACAGGCTGGAGAGTTGGGCGGGGAGAAACATGATGAAATTCAACAAGGGGAAGTGTAGAGTTTTGCATTTGGGGAAGAACAACACGATGTCCCAGTATAGGTTGGGGGCTGACCTGCTGGAGAGTAGTGTAGGTGAAAGAGACCTGGGGGTCCTGGTAGACAGGAGGATGACCATGAGCCAGCAATGTGCCCTTGTGGCCAAGAAGGCCAATGGCATCCTGGGGTGCGTTAGAAAGGGTGTGGTTAGTAGGTCAAGAGAGGTTCTCCTCCCCCTCTATTCTGCATTGGTGAGGCCGCATCTGGAGTATTGTGTCCAGTTCTGGGCCCCTCAGTTCAAGAAGGACAGGGATCTGCTTGAAAGAGTCCAGTGCAGAGCCACAAAGATGATTAAGGGAGTGGAACATCTCCCTTATGAGGAAAGGCTGAGGGAGCTGGGTCTCTTTAGCTTGGAGAAAAGGAGGCTGAGGGGTGACCTCATCAATGTTTACAAATATGTAAGGGGTGAGTGTCAGGGAGATGGAGTTAGGCTCTTCTCAGTGATGACCAGTGATAGGACAAGGGGTAATGGGTGTAAATTGGAGCATAGGAGGTTCAAGGTGAATATCAGAAAAAACTTCTTTACTGTGAGAGTGACAGAGCACTGGAACAGGCTGCCCAGGGAGGTTGTGGAGTCTCCTTCACTGGAGACATTCAAAACCCGCCTGGATGCGTTCCTGTGTGATGTGCTCTAGGTGACCCTGCTCTGGCAGGGGGGGTTGGACTAGATGATCTTTCGAGGTCCCTTCCAACCCCTAGGATTCTATGATTCTATGATTCTATGATACAGACTAGAGGTACTGCAGAAGGCTATGAGGCTGTTGGTCAAGAAGCTTGTTCGGTTATGGAATCTGTGGATAAAATATCTTGTTCTCTGTGGAAAACTCCTATATGCATAACAACGGATTGAGGTTTCAGTGAGGGTTTCAAGGATGCAGCAGTAGTAGATGGAGCTTATGGCAGTAGACCTGTCCAGGTTCCCTTGTTTCTGGATCTGAGGGAGCTAGGAAATAATCCAGAGGATAAGAGATGGAGTTGCAGGCCAGGGTGAATACTTTTCTTCAATCTCAAAAGAAAGTGAACTGATGATCTCTTTGAACTCTCTCTTTGGGAGCTTTTGGCACTAGTGTCAGCCTCATTTATACATGGTTTATTATTACTACAACTGTGCCTTTTGTTAATTCTGGCTTAAACACTACTTGAACATTGAATCTTAGGGATTCTAAAACACTTCTCTCAGTGACAGTTTCTGATTGTGGTATTTATTGCTGGTTATTACAAAGCCAAAACTTTTTCTAAGACAATCAGTATAACAGTTGAAGGTACTATTTTTCTATTATAACATTTTTTATACTTTGTTTTTGATTATATTGGCGATCTTCTGGGAATCTCTTCAAAATGTTGTTTTGAAAAATGTGGTGAAAAAAAATCCTCTCCTCTTCCTTACAATCATTACTCCTGTGTTTCATAAGTCAGAAACACTGATCTCTGCTATGAAGATAACGAGTCAGCTTGCTTAGGCTGATAATGTATATGATTTGGATTAGATATTACTATGGTTATTTCTTTCAGTTGCTTCCTTTTTTCTTCTTTTTACCTTAAAGCAAAATTTCAAACTGATCTTTGGCATCAGCCCTTCTTAAAGAACCTAGGAACTAGGACTCCCTTGCAACAATGGGATCAGCATGCAGAGAGCAGTGAGGTTTACAGGTTTAAATTACAATGAACCCTTCTTGGGACATCTTGAAAGAAAACTGTTGGTCATTTACAGGTCCAAAGTTTATAAGTGTTCAAAATACACTAAGAGCCATAGTTTCTGCTATATTGTTGATGCTATGTTAGAGATTTTCATTTGGGTGGAAGGTACCAGCACAAGCATGTCACCAAGGTCAGGATACCACTAGGATCAGCATATCACTAACATCATACATTGGTGAGGAGATTCAGCTGGTCATCAAAACTTGATGTGGAAGATTTTCTTGTCTTAGAATTGTCTTGGTATAACTTGGAAGACTACTTACTCTATCTGCCCTTTGATTACAGAGATATCTGGAAAGAGGATCTCCCTTTGCACACTAAGCAATGTTCAAAAAGACGAAGCATTATTTTGGATTTAATAGAGGCTAGATGAGAAAAAACCAAAGTTGCCTGCAAAAAAGGACGAGTAGGAAAATATACATTTTAATTTAAATTAAACCCTTCAGAAACCAAGGGACGGTGCCTGGAAAAATCAAGTCAATGCTTATGAGAATTGGAAGTATGACTGCCAG